>OZ010597.1:62218569-62283569 GCA_963932145.1 Acanthosepion lycidas | reverse complement strand
GATATAGACTCTGTGGAAACAAAGTGAGCAGTAACTGAACCTGTACGAAATAAAGACAAGGTGAGATATCTCTAGATAGTGGACAGTGGAACAAGCAGAACTACTCTTGTAGTTTTCTGTTTAAAATTCAGTCCATTTTTTTTTTTTATCATTTCATTCCAAGCAAGGCAATAATGACTAGGATACAAATTGAGTGAAAGAGAATGAGAAGACATTAGTGAGGAGAAAGGACATTAAAAGAACAGGTTTCAAGAAGACACAAGATGTCGATAGACATTGCATTTAAATTTTTGAAGATTGTTGGAGGCAGGGACGCAAGAGACCAAAAGGGAGTTCCACAGGTGAGAAGTACACAAAAATGGAATGGAATAGAATGGAACATGCAGTTGCATTTATCTATTAGGTTGGTGCAAAAATAATGACGTAATAACGTCGTTTTTTTTACGTATTTTCTAACGTCAAAAAACGACATTATTACGTCATTATTTTTGCACCAACCTAATAGTTCAGCAGTAAAATGGTGAGACTTAGTAGTCAATCTAGTCAGTTATGTATCATCCGTGATACATGACTGATACGGCAGATTTTTTCCCACGGTAGGTCACCATTTCTTTCTGTGTTAGATCAGTTGCCATCCAAGGCTATAGAACCCAGTCTGTCCTGCTACTTAACCATAGCTGGGGGGAGAAGAAGAAGTTTCATAACTTTCCCAAGGATATTAGCATGTAAGTGAATATCAGTTCAACTATGTGCCATATGTGATACACACTTAGGTGATCAGGTTTCTTTCGATACATGACTGATGAGGCAGATTTTTTCCTATGGTAGGTTGTCATTTCTTTCTGTAGTAGACCAGTTGCCATCCAAGGCAAAAGAATCCAGTCTGTCCTGCTACTTAACCATACCTTGGGAGAGAAGAGTTGAATTCATTCATTGCCCAAGGGTATTAGCACATAAGTGATAATATTTGATTAAGTAATAATAATTACTAATTATTAAGTAATAATATTTGATTGGAATTCAAACTCTACCTTGTAATATGTTTAAATTCAGGCAGCAAGGAGGAAAGCTTATCAGAACAATTGCCATGAAAATATTTGTAGAAGGTATAGAAGGAAGTCACATCATGTAGGTGAGAAAGTGATTGAAGTGAAGATGTCTGGTTAGGACTGGTTACATTATCCAGATTCTTTTTTGAATTTTATCTGGATTGACTAGCACCTGTAGCAGGCTGCAGAGCACAACAGCCAAAACATTGTGATAATAATAACAAAGATGAGGATATTAGTCTGAATATCAATAATGTAAACAGTTTTGGTTTATTTTCTCAGTTGTAAGTGGAGATTGAAACATGGTAGTTTTTTTTTGATTGATTGCTTTTCTCCAGTTTATCAATCTTTTACAGGTTATATAAAGCCAGAAAATATTTATAGATTGTAAGAATTTTATTTTTTTTTTTTTGGTGAGGGGATAATAATGGTTTAGTGACAAGTGTTACTAAATAACGCATAGCTGAGAGGTGGATTGTAACATTCCTAAGATTATTTGCATGCAAGTGAATATAACGAACCCAACTAGAATTGGAACTTGGCTCTTTGATTAATAATTTTGAGCCATTATTCTTTACACCACACATCCAAGCTTACAGCACTTAATATTCACAAGTGGCCAGCCATCTTGGTACTGACCAGGCACAATGTTGCTTAACTTCAGTGATCAGAACTTCGGTGTTTCAAAATGATGTGGCTATAAATGTAAATAATTCCTAATTTTTGATACAGATACTCTTTAAATATTATATAATGAATATTCAAGTCTGAATTTTTCCCTTAGGATCTTAATTATATATATTCATTTTTAAGAAATGTATTTTTTTTTTAGTTATATGTACTGTCATATCCTGTGGCTGCAAAAATCTTTCTCAGTTCCATTATGGATTACCAACTGTTATTAGTTTTATTATAAAAGAAAATGTCTGCTGTCTTGTAAGGAATATAATTGATAAAATAGTGCTTTGAAAAAAAGAAAAAAAAGGTATATTTGAAATGCACTTGGGTAGACAAGTTTATCCTGTGTGACACTTGGTCAAAAAGTGAGTGCTCTGTCGGGAAATGAAATGAGATAATCTTCAGGAAGGAAGAAAAGATGAAACAAAAATAATGGAAAAAGAAACAAAAATAATGAAAAGAAGAAAACAATTAAGATGAATAAAAAAAATCAAGGAAAAACAAAGACTTTAAAATAGAAAATTTTGTATTAAATAACATGGAAGATAAAAATGAAAGAGGAAGGAAAACAAAATCAAAGAAGAAATAGAAAAAAATATGAAGAAAATGACTCAGAAACATAAGACAATATTGAATTAACAGACACTGAAGTTAAAAAATAAAAAAAAAAAAACACAAAATGAAACAAAAGAGAAAGAAAATATAAAAAGAAAACAGACCTAAAAGTAGAAACAATATGGAGGATAAAAAAGAGAATGAAGAGATATCAAAGAATGAGAAAATAAAAATATGAAGATAATTCAGAGAAATAATATTGAATGAATAGACAGTAAGTAAAAAAAAAAAAAAAAAATGAAAAACAATAATGAAGGAAAATATAAAAGGAAAGAAGAAAAACTAACCAAGACAAATAACTGAAAAAGAAAGAGAGGACGAAAGACAAGAAGTAGAAAGTCATAAAAACATATTGGAAAGAGGTGAGTGCTTAAGATATAAAAGATCTCTTCATATGGTGGCAGGTACAAGAAGCTATCCACTTTTGCTGTCTGCATGCATCTCACTGTTTTTCTTTGTCATCTTTCTATTATTGTCTTATAGCTTTTACTACTTGCACTCTTCTACACTTTCCTGTCAATCAGGCAGGCAAAGTTATCACCCACCTCTCCTTGCATCCAACACAGACAATGCTCCTTGTCCCAACATCTTCACCCACACTATACTCTGTCTTAGCCCCACCCAACTAACGCATCATCATCATTTTGGTCATTCCATACTGTAACTATTCTTTCCATTTGTTTTTCTTTTTCATTTCTTATCTCCAGTGATGGCTTATCTGACAATATTTGATAGATGTCTATCCGATCCAATATTTCTTCCAGAGGCCATACTATTTCCTTAATTTAACAATTCTTTTGTGGTTGGGTAGTGATGGAGGAAGAGAAAAGAAAAAAAAGACATATAGAAGACAATTGACAATTCTTCTAAAGTTCACCAATTATGAATTTTTTTCCCTCCCAATCACTCATGTATTTTTGGCGGATAATGGATTTTTATGTTTTTTAATTGTTTTTATGCTGTCGTTTCTTTTTGTCTTTGTTTCTGTCTTTTTCCATTTTCTTAAGATTTAACTTCCTTCTTTATCTGTCCACCAAAACTATTTCAACAAATATTTTAATATGAAGCTCATATTAGTCATTCATTCTTCTGAAATTATATATATATATATATATATATATATATATATATATATATATATATATATATATATATATATATATATATATGAAGAAATATAGTTTTAAGGTATGCTATATTTATGGGATAAAGTGCCCAATATAAGATATAGACCATATGTAAATAAATATAAATGTGAACATTGAAGTCAACACTCAGAGGAGACAGACTGTTTCATGCTAAATGCAATCACCAGGCCATATGCATTATGTTTTTACTTGACTGTTTATATATACAGGTCAGTGATGCATTGTGGGTAGTCTGCTCTAAAGGCTATCTTGGCGGGAGTGGTTTGATAATTTGTTTATTATTTACTTTATTTGGATTAATTTATTTTACTTATTTTTGCTTATTTATTTTATTCAATTTATTTTTTTTTATTCTTTTCAGTTTCCAATTTTTAAATAACGTAATAAAAACTTGTTTTCATGTCTGCATTTTGAGATGAGTTCTGATCATTTATTAGTAGTTTATTTTGGTTTGGGAAGACAATTATAGCTAATTTTTTCCACCATGCAGAGCTTGCAGTTTTTGGGTTGATTGTGGTAAGCTGATGTTCTTTTCCTTATTTTCCATGATATTTTTGGTGTGATTTGCTTTTTATTTTTAATTTCCCATATATACTTGGAAAGCATTGTGCTGTTTGCGCATTTACTATCTGTGAAAGATGTTTTGTGTGTTTAGTTTCTTTGTTTCCAGGGTCATTCAGTTACTCCTATGTATATTTTTTCTCTATTATCTGATGATTTTACTGTGGCTTGGTATATATATATATATATATATATATATATATATATATATATATATATCTCCCTAGTTTGGGATTTGTTAAAGTGGGTATTTGTGGTTTACTCACGTATAGGTCACACAGTAAATCTGGGATGTTACATGGCCCTTTTTTAATGTAAATATAACTAATATTTGTTATGTATTTTCAAATATTCACTTTTATTTGCTTACAAATATTGAAACATAAGAAAAGTAATTGGTTGTAATTGCATGGTATTTACTTATTGAGTGTGGCACGGCTGCTCTGTTTAGACAAAAATCTGGAAAAAGTTAATTGTTTCAGTCCTAAAATAACTAGAAAATATTATAGTATTTCTACATAAATCAGATAATAAATGATAAGTATGAGATGTGAAAATCAAACACTTTTAATTGACATTTGAGGCAGCACTATTGGAAGAGGAGATTGCGTAAAAGTGAAATGTCTGAGAAAAATTAATTTTCTCCCTTGCTCTTGCTTATGCTGAAGCCCAGGATACTCACCTGGACTACTGATATACCACAGTCTACTTCAGATTCCCTATGATATTGAGTGGATAGGTCGCACCTCTGATTTTTATTGAAATTTTGGTGAAGAAATGTGCAAGTATATATGGCAATAATAAATATATGTCTTTCTTCACATTTGGTACAACTTTTGTAGAGTGAGGAACAAATGTATATTTATTATTAGTGTGTGAACATTATATATATATATATATATATATATTAAAAAGAGAGAAATCGCAAACATTTTTGGCTATAATTGTAGAAAATAAAGTATAATATATATTCAAAAAAATGCACATTATAATCAAAAACGTTTGAGGCTTCTCTCTTCTCTTTTAAATATACATTCTTTCTCATTGGAACAACTCCCTAATATAACCTCACCTTTACATATATATATATATATATTTTAAAGAAAAACAGACCACTTTAAGGTAGCATTATATTAATTTATTTCACCACTTTTAGAGGACGCTGGATTATCAGATAGCACTTCCAAAATTGAAATGAAATGAAAAATGAAATTAAAATTGATGGGTAGTGTAAGTTTTTGTAATTTAACAGAGAGTGTAAAAGGGGTAGTTAAAGAGACATGGTAAAGTTTAGGGAGGGTTTAATTTCATATCTCTCTCAATCATACTTAGTATTGGGGACACATACACTAATAATAAATACACATTTTGTTCTTCATTGGTAGCACGAATCTGAGTTTCACATACAATGTAATCATCAGGCGAGGTTTGAAAACTGACCGTTGTAAATTTTAAATACAGATATTTATACCATACTGTTACATATTGTTACATATTGTTATAATAGTTGAGTATTTCTTTATTTACAGGGAAAATGATATATATAATTACAAAAAATGATTTATATGAAAACGACATACATCTAAATTTTTTATTTTTTTAAATTTTTCAACCCAAGCAAGGCAGGGGTACCACTAGTACACAAAGGGTTACAGAAAGTGGTAGTAAGAATAAAGAGGCATGAGAGAGTAAAGGATGAAGAGAATGGCGGGGAATAGATCAAGGCATCTGGAGATGTTGATTGACATTGCATTTGAATTGTTGGAGATTATAACTATCAGGGAAGCAAGTAAGAGGAAGGGAATTCCACGGACGGGAAGTGCGAGACATGAAGCTATTGGAGTAGAAGAGATGGCTACATTTAACTGTTTTTACAGTGAAATGTTGGGACTGAGATGCTGACCTAGAGGCACCTTTAAATTCATGCAGTTTGAAAACTAGCAAAAATAGTTTGTTGGAGCAGTAACCATGAAAGTATTTGTAGAAAAGACAGAGGGAGGTGATGACATGTCTGTGAGAGAGTGACTTTAAACGAGATGCCAGATCAGAGCCAACCACATTGCATATCCATCTCTGGATTTTGTCGAGGACCCTAAGATGAACAGCGGAGACTCCAGACCATATATAATAGCAGTATTCCATGTAAGGGTGAATGGTTGATTTATAGATTTGAAGGATGGACTTGAGAAAAACTTTCTGGCATGACTTTCCTTGCAGTAGATGCAGCTATTGATTCAATGTAATTGTTCCATCTCAGGTCAGTGGACAATATGAGACCAAGTAGTCGCAAAGCGGTGCCCTTGTGAAGTTGAGCATCAGACATTCTAATGGGAGGGTTCTCTGTGGTCGGTAACAGAGAGCAGTTTTGTTTTTGAGGGATTAAAGTTAACCAGAAATACAAATTAGATACAAGTTTACATATCTAATATATATTTTCGAATATAATAGACAGACATAGACAATATTTACATTATTCGGACTATTGTCCTCATCTTTGTCGCCATATTTGTCACAACGTTTTGGCTGTTGTACGCTCCGGCCTTCTTCAGGTTGTCTGAATTTTGAACTGAACCCTTTATTTCGATCACTGGACGTGGTGAGTTTGTTCACCAAGTTACCCACGGAGAAGGCACTCTCAGTAGTCAGAGACAAATTGACCCTTGACTCTTCCCTAGAAGAATGGACCTGTATTCCAATAGATAATCTGATGGAGATGTTGACTTTCTGTACACAAACAACACACTTCGGAATGGGATCACACATATATCAACAGGATGAGGGCTGAGCAATGGGCTCGCCATGATCACCAGCAATGGTGAATATATACATGGAATACTTTGAAGAAATGACATTAGAATCTATATCTCTAAAGCCTACTATATAGTTAAGGTACGTAGATGACACCTTCATACTCTGGCCACACCAGGAAGATGTCCAGGTTCTACTGGACCATGTGAACTCAATAAGACCTTTGATACAGTTCACAATGGAGAAAGAGAGTAACAACACACTCCCATTCCTTGATGTACTAATATCTTGAACAGAGCATGGGTTCAAGACATCTGTATACCGTAAACCAACATTCACCAGACAGTACCTCAATTTCAACTCCCACCATCCATACAGCGTAAAGAAAGGGATCGTCTGTTGCTTACAACATCGAGCAAAAGTCATAAGTGGTGACCCAGAGACATTAGATAAAGAATTGGTCAGTATAAGTAGTACCCTACAACGTAACAACTACCCTGGGTACATGGCAGCAGCCCCCCAAAACTGGGATAGGCGGGTACAAGAGGAGGAGGAGGACAACAACACTCAGAAAACAGTCTGCCTGCCTTATATGAAGGGGTTATCAGAGAAAATACAAAGGATCTGCAGTGCATATAACATCAGGACAACATTCAAAAGCTTGACAACACTTTGCAGATATCTCTCTTGAGTGAGACCCTCCATAGAGGAGAACATGACTAAAGACTGTGTGTATGCTATCCCGTGCAGCTGCGGAAAGGAATATAAAGGAGAGACAGGCTGCCCCCTCAAGGTAAGGCTTCAAGAACACCAGAAAGCTGTAACACGAGGGGAAGTAGAAAAATCAGGCGTGGCAGACCACATATGGAGAGAGAAGGGAGATCACCATCCCCTGTGGGATCATGTTGAGATCATAGACAGGGAACACCATTGGAAAATTCATAAACTTAAGGAATCAGCACATATGCTAGGCCACAAAAATCTCCTGAGCTGACCAAGCATAGAAATAAATACAATATGGGAACCAGTAATAAGGAGTGCCAGAGAAAAGCAATGATAACAAAGTTGCAATATGAGCTCTGGTAAAAACATGAATTGATAACAGCAAAATTGCAATATGAGCACTGGTAAAAATGGTTGCTGAAAACATTAGGTTTATAATACCCAGAAATTCATGCCCAGATGTCCTCAAAGACACATGGCACCACAGTGGATAAAGGCATTGGTTAGATCCAGTGACAAGACCCAAAGAGTGTGAGTTCAATACCCGGTTAAATCAGAGGGACTGATAACTGACATTCGTCAAACATGGCACGTGGAACTAGAACAGTCTACAAAATAAAGGATTCAGTTTGAAATTCCAACCACCTGAAGAAGGCTGGAGCATACAACAGCCAAAACGTTGTGACAAATATGGCGACAAAGATGAGGACAATAGTTCGAATAATGTAAATACTGTACATAATATCTCATCTCAGAAATATAGACTGACTCAGACATATACAAATATGTAAGGATACATTCATATTTACATATATATATACAAAGGAACAAAATGTATATATGTTTGTGTATGTATAATTGTGTATTTGAGAAGCAATCCCTCTTTTATACAAGTTTCATTAAAAACTACTGACAACGTAATGTGGTTAGGTTTTTAATTTATTTAATTTTTGTGTTTTTATAATTTTCTTGTTTTCTGGATGTAAATTAGGAATTGTTCAAATGTTTTGTATGTTTGAGTGCTTTTGGCTATACTTTAAGCCATTATCAAGGATAATTTTATTTTTACTTTTAACTGAATATATGGATTGTTTTATGAATGAATCTAGAGGAATGTTTTATTTTCCTGACATGGTCTGTATTAAAAGGGGAATATATCAACTTATTGACAGTTTGAAATAATTTCATTTATTTTTTTATTAGATTACTCCCACTCAGTTCATGGAAGAGAAACCACAAATTATAGAATTTAAGAATTCAAATAATCCAATAAAAAAGAATTAAATAATTTTAACCTGTCAGATTACTGAAGTCCTTTTCAAATACTGTGAAAAGAAGAATACATTTTGTGAACGCTATTAAAAAAAAGTCACCCATTTTGAAAAATGTATGAAACTAACCCAAGGTCAACAGAATAGCTGTGCATAATAACATGACCTTTAAATCCTAGACAAGGATGACAGGACACATCATCACAGAGACCAAAAAGCTGGAAAAGCACAAAAATCTACTCTGGTATCTCTGGAAATATTCTTGGATGAGAAATTCTTTTACAGCAGATACCTCTTTAAATCACCCAAACAACCAGTATATTGATAACCAGTCAAGGACATCTTTGGTACAAAACTTCCAGTTCAGGCCATCATCTTGGGTGTATTGGCCTCTGCCAGAAAAAACATTCCTCAAATAAGATGGATGTTGAGGCCAACTAAAAGGTCCTAAGGCAAGGGTTGGCAACCTCCAGCCACTGGGCCACATCCAGCCCATGAAGAATTTTTTTTCCAGCCTGCCAAATGAACACCTGGAGACTAATTATCTAATCAATTTGCGGAGCAAGTGACAGAAAAAAAAAATTTCAGTTGGAGTTAATTGACTTACAATGTGACAATTTCTTTAAATCAAAATTTAATTCTGCTGACTTCTACAGTAAATATGTTTTGCCAAGTGAAAAATATAAAAGCCTACTGTTTAATGTGAAAATTATGGTATCATTATTTGGAAGTATATATGCTTGTAAATAATTTTATTCAGAAATGAAATATACCATCGCCTCTCTCTGTCTGTTTTACAAATACTTTCATGGTAATTGCTCCAAGGAGCTGCATTTGCTGAGTTCAAGTGTCCTATGAGGCTGACATCCCACTCTCACCCCTTCACTGTCAAAACTCCTAAATGTAGCCGTCTCTTCTACTTCAATAGCTTCATATCTTGCACCTCTCACCTGTGGAACTCCCTTCCCTTTTCATGAGCTATAATCTCCAACTATTCAAATGTAATGTCAATCGGCATCTTCAGTTGCCTTGATCTATCCACTACCCTTCTCCTCATCCTTTCTTCTATCACTCCTATCTGATCTTTTGTAACCCCTTGAATCCTAGTGGCTTCTTGCCTTGCTTGGGGTGAAACACTTAAAAAAAAAACAAACTAGAAGTCATTTAAGAACAAGTTTGGGTGATGACCACTTGGATGATGTTTTGCACCTCTCATCAATAAATATTTCACCTGATGTGGAGAAGTTATAGAAAAATAAGCAGAAACAAGCATCTCATTTACTAATTTGCCATTTCTAATCATATTTCGTTTATAGTAAGGAATCTGAATTTTTTGATTGTGTTTGTTATTCCCGCAGTAAAATAAGCAACATTGTTTAAATAATATAACATTAATTTATTTGTTTTTCTTTAAATGCCCAAACAAAGGCAAAATTTTGAATGCAGTGTTCTGAGGTTGAAAAAATTTATTAGATTACATTTGATATCATCACCCTCCTCTGACTTAAGCTATCCTATTTTACAGTGACTCAAAGATAAATACCCAGAGGGTAACAATGTGCAGACCCACAATTGTACTCCAAGCTATCCCATGAAAAGTTTCTGCAAAGTTAAATTTACTGATTCTTGGGTAATGTAATTGTGACCCTTCTACTTGGACCAGAATTCACTTGAGTAAACTGTGTGTCGTATTTTGGAGTATATTACTAAGAAGACCTCACATTCTAACAGTTCACATAAAAATGCCATCAAGGTTGATTTTGGAGGTCCAGTTGATGTATCTAAAAATAATGAAAGCCATGTTGAATAACTTATACATATTGATAATATCCAAGTTTTATTATTCTTTGTATTAAGATGCCTATTCATGCATAAGGCAATTTTGAAAGCCATAGTAACTTTGCAGGTTTTGGTTCCCCACTCTGTAAAAATAAATCATCCTTGATAATTGCTTAAAATATAGCTATATACATATATATAGCTATATATATATATATACAGACAGACTGTTTTGCTGTATCACAACTCCTCAGTGTGGCTAGACATCCAATTGCTTCAAGCCAGGATCAAAACCTCACTGATTTGAGATCAGTCAGATCTCTTATCTCGAGACCATTGTCACACAGCAGAAAAGGAAGGGAATTTTAATGTTTTTCTCCATATAAAACATGCCAGCAGCTCATAGAACTCAATTCAATTTTACTTGAAGAGTAATGATATATATATATATATATATATATATATATATATATATATATATATATATATATATAGTGTGATAGATAAATTGTCAACTAAATTACACAAAAATGAAAATAGCACTGACATCTCATTTTAACAGAAATATTTACCAAAATTACACAAAAATATCTTGAAATATACTAAAGAATAAATTTATTCAATAAAATCGCCATTGGCTTCAGCCATGGCTCTAGACAATTTTAGAATCTCCTGCATCTCTTCTGAATGGTCTCTTTGTTTAAGTTGGTGAATGCTGTCATAATCCTTGCCTTTAGTTCATCTTTGGTGTTGCAAGGATTTCTGTTTGTCTCTTGCTCAACTGTGCCCCACACATAATAATCAAGGAAGTTTTAGTTTGGGGAGTTAGATGGCCAGATATAAGGTAGGATGTGGTTGCAGGAATTGTCTGACTGCCATGATTGGGTTCTCCTGCTTGTGTGGCATGGTGCTGACTACTGTTGTCAGATAAGGTCTTCCAGCAACCACCTGCTTGACTCAGGCAGAACTACTTCCTCAAGGCACTTGATGTAGCCCTCCGTGTTGAGTCTGAGGCCATCATCAATAAATTCGAGAGTTCTTTCTTATCAGAATGATCAGAGTAAGTTTTCCAAGTTTCCTTCATAATCACCATTAGACTCATCCAACTCTTTCTAAATCCTCTGCACTGTCCTCAGATTGACATACAAACACTGAAATATTTGTATTAGAGCTTCTGGCGTGAATGCTAAGCAATACTGCATGCCATTTCTGGCAGTGCGAATTGCTTCATGGTCCTTTTTTTCTCTGAGACAATGCCTGACTGACCCTATTATACTGTGCAGTCAACAAAATCAAAAACAAATAATGCACATGTGTGAAATTAAAAATATAAAATGGCGACAATTTACCCATCGCACCCTTATATATACATACATACATACATACATATATATATATATATATATATATATATATATATATATATATATATATATATATATATATAAATATATAAATATAAATATAAATATATAAATATATATAAAATGAGATAACAATATATATTTTTATATATCAAGAACAATATTGGGGAAAAATGTTTGGCAAAGGGGAAAAAGTTTTGTGATGCTTTTCGTCCTTTAGAACTTCATCAGACTAAATATGTTAGTGCAACTCCACATATTCATGAATGAGGGATGCTGGGAATTTAAAATTTTTTTTAGATCTAGCCAATTTCATTTAGATTTTTTGATTTTGCTATCATTCACTTGTTATTAGAAATCCCACACTGTAATAATAGTAGATCTGCCAAGAATGGTGATATGTTGTAAGAGCCAGGGCATAAATTTACTGTGTCTGACCTTGCAATCACTATAACAAAAATATTTAGAGAGTGCCTTGATCGCAAGGTCATCCACAGTAAATTTATGCCCTGGCTCTTACAACATTTCATGATTCCTCACAGATCTACTATTATCACAGCATCGGATATCTGATAACAAATGTGATGAAGCCAAAAAGAAAAAGAATGTATGCCATTGCCTTGAGAGGCTGTTGGGCCTTAAATTCACACCCAACGTCAAGTAGATCTCTTATATACGATCCATCCCAAAAGATGCAGATAAAATTATCGGCTCCCTATACTGCTCCAGTAAGTACCTGACTCTTAAGTCTATCCTTTACCTTTATAAGAGCCAGATTAGACCGAAAATAGGGTAGTTCCCATATTGGGTGGGAGCTGCCCAGATCTCACTTCCCAGTCTTGAGAGAGTTCAAAAGCATCTCAGAATCCTTGTTGGAGAAGAATTATTTTCCACCCTCCAACCTCTCTCTCACAGACAGGATGTTGCAAGCCTCTGACTGCGTTATCGTTACTACCTTCAAAAGTGCTTGGATGAACTACATTTCTTGATTTTCCCAGGTCTAACGTTCAAGACTAGGACTTGCCATACCATTTACATAGTCATATACCTATAATCTTAACCTGTTCAAGTCTATAGCTAACCGTTATCCCCCACCTCTATCCATATAAACTACCACTTAATGTAATGCTCTACCTCAAAAAAAAAAGTTCTGCATATGATAGTTGCAGTGTCCCAACAGATGTTCCAATAGATGCACATATGTCCCAACAGATGTTTCAACAGATGCACACATTTGGAAATGAGTAACCTCTCATTATTACATATTTCTGTATCATAATGAATAAAGGAGAGGGAGTGAAACAAGGAGTAGGAAAAAGACAAGAAAACTGGGTTGACGGACATACACCTAACTGCATACTCTTATTCCATAAGTTACCAAAAACCTCTGACTTATATATGCATGCATATTTAAGGTACAAGTTCTGATACAAATATCTTATATACATTTTAAGCATGTGGGAAACGGGTTGTAGTGTGGAAACTTATTCATCACCCACAAGGCTATGTAGATGCTTCTGAACTCTATCAAGGCTGGAAAATGAGAACTGAGAACCAGCCCAGACATGTAAAAATAGAGCACAGCAGGAGGTGTCAGATACTTACTGGAGAAAGACAAGGTACCGTTTTAGATGCACAATTGCTTTAGATCTGCAGGTGGAGTAATGGATACTGGCTCAGAATGAGAAATCTGATAGCCAAGTTCAAATTCCAGTCAGGTTTGTTACATTCACTTATGCACAAATATCCTTCGGGAATGTATGTATCTATCTCCTCCCCACTATCTATGGGTTAAATAATATGACATGTATTTGAAAAAAAATCTTTCTCATACTCAAAAAATTGTTAATGCAATATTCACTCACAAAAAGAAAAAATTATTCTTACAATCCCAAATATGTTTTGGCTTTAAATAACCCAAAAATGGTTGATAAACCATAAAAGATAAATCAGTCAATTGCACAATGGTTAACACTGAGCATCCCCTATATGCGATCTTTTGACAAAGCTCAATAAATAACTAATCCATATCTATGTTGAATATCAAATGTTTCATGGACAAGACCTTTTATAATGTATATAGACAAAGGAGTTTTTTTTTTTAAACTCCTACATGACTTTTTGAACAAGAGTAGAGGTTTATCCCTTGTTTCTTGTTTAGGACTGGGTTTCCAATTCCTTCTAAAGTCTTCTCATTTTCTTTCACTCCCAGTAGCCCCTTGTGTCTTAGTGGCATTATTGCATTGCTTGGGGTGAATTGATTTTTTTTTTTTTAAACTATATCCCAAATACCATCTTTTTACTCGTTGAAAATGTATTAGGAAGCACTGCTTAAATTATACATATTCAATATTTATTTTTAGTATTTTGGCAACAAACAGTTATTTTTTTTTCTTTTCTATCTTATAAAAAAGTTTATCCATTATTGAATCAGCTTTCACACCATATTAAAACCTACGGCCATCACTCAATGGGAAATAATGTTGCAGTGTGCAGGGCAGTTGGTCTCTTTAAGAATACATTTCATTATAATAGATTTTTCCATCAGCTTTGTCATTTGTTTACTTAGTATAATTCTCAAGGTGGGTGGATGACCTGGGGTGCAGGTCTAGCTATTTTTGTCTATTTCTACTTATTCAATAATATTCCTTGAAAATGGGATTGGTTTAACTTTGCACACATATATGTATAGAGGTTCAAGCAATTGAGACAGTGTCGATGGAAATAGCTTTGATAAGTTTGTGAAGTGAATAAACATTTAGAGTCTTTGCCATAGAAAAAGTACTGAGATAAACTATCAAAAGTAAGTAATAAAAAATAAGAAAATGACTCATCTTGTGAGTCATATTAAAAAGATATTTTCCCATTTCAGTCCACTGAATTTCTAATATGTAGAAATATACAGTTCCTTCCAAAATTATTGGAACAGCAAGGCTAATTCCTTTTCTTTTTTGTTCACTGGAGACATTTGTGTTTAAGATCAAAAGATGAATCTGAGACAAGACTTCAGAATTTCAACCATTGTTTTCTGGTATTTACATTTTGATGCATTAAACAACTAAGGACATACCAGCTTTTATTTGAACCCACCCATTTTTAGATGAGCAAAGCTATTGGAACATGTAATTGACAGATGTTTCTTGTTGCTCAGGTGTTGCCTTTTAGATTGATTTTCATGACAATTGTATCGATGATCCATTCTCCTTAGTATCTTGACTGCATGAATTTAAGTGTGCTACTAGATTGGCAAGTAGGTCTCACCATTTTACTGTTGAACTAGCTAAATGCAACTGCCACTTCGATTCTAACAGCTTTTCTCACAATTCTCACCTTCCGATTTCTTGCTAAAATACTTAAATGCAACGTCAATCGCCATCTTCTGCCATCCCGAATTCTGTTCTTTTGTCCTTTTCCTCACTCCACCTCACTAAAGTCTTCTCATTTTCTTTTACTCCCTGTGACTCCTTGCATCCTAGTGGAACAGTTCTAATAAATTTAATCTTGGAAATAAGGAAACTGAAACTGAGAATACGTTGTGTTAAGAGTAATTTTGTCTAGCACAGTAAAATGTTACCAAACCAAAATACTTACCTGAGCACAGGTACCATATTCTTAAATACCTTTCAGATGGGTGTCATGCATGGTATCAAACTGATTCAAAAATAACTAAACTATATTCATATATGACTATTTCCTCTGATAAATGATTAGAATCGGTTTCAAATGTATATATCTTTCAAATCTTAAAGGCAATCTTTTATCTGACAGGTTCAGGATTGTCTCATGAGACAATAACCTACTGGATTAAAATATAGAGAATTAGAAGTCCTATCAGGATTCATTATAGGCAGCCACAATCTTAACATTAGATATAAAAAATTGACACATTATTGGTAGCAGACACAGAAAGCAACTACAGGAACTCCTACAGGAGGTAGTAAATGAAAGTGAAAAGAAAGAACTAAATATCAATTGCAAGAAGATAGAATGTATTGTTGTTAGCAAAAGGAACAGCCCAAAATGCAAACTACAAATTGGGGAAACCAACATCAGGCAAATACAAAAATCTAAATATCTAGGAAGTTTTTCATCAGAGGACAAGAAATGTGATACCAAAATCTGAAAGTGCATTGGAATAGTGAAAGATGCTTTTCAAAAGCTAAGCAAAGTATTAAGAAAATTTTGTTAGAAACAATGAAAAGAGTACTGAACAGTCATTTAATACTGTCTCTACTATACAATAGTGAATGCTGGACAATCTCCTCACAAATAAAGAAAGAGACTTGAGGCAACAGAAATGTTGTTCTATAAAAGTATGCAGAGAATATAATGGACTGAATATGTGAGCAATGAGGAAGTGGAACCAAGACAGACACTGATACTTAACATCAGAAAAAGGTAGTTGAAATTTTTAAGGCATGTAATGAGGAAAGAGGGCTTAGAAAATTTGATAATCACTGAACATAATGTAGGCAAGAAGGACAGAGAAAAGCAGCACATAATCTAACTAGTAAAAAAAACAAAAATATTTTTAAATTCAAAATTTCCAGGATCTCTCATTCCTGCACATGCAACTTAAATTTAGTCCGATGAAGTCCTAGATGACAAAAAGAGTCACACAAAAACTTTATATAACTTTCCCCTAATATATATATATATATATATATATATATATATATATATATATATATATAAAATCAAATAAAATAAATATATATAAAATCAAATAAATAAATAAAAAATATATATATAAAAAATAAATAAATATATAATACATATATATAAAATGAAATAAAAAAGATATATATATATATAAATAAATATATATATTTATATAATATATAAATATATATATATATATATATATAAAATCAAATAAATAAATAAAAAATATATATGTAAAAATAAATAATTATATATATATATATATTTATATAATATATATATATGAGTATAAATATATATATATAAATATATATATATGTAAATATAAATATATATATATGTAAATATGAATATATATATATGTAAATATAAATATATATATATATACATATATACATATATATATATATATATATATATATATATATATATATATATATATATAAATTGTGTGTATTTAGGAAGCATTTTTTCATTAATACATGTTTTGTCTGCTTTAAGCAAATTCCTTTCATATTGTCTGATAAGCTTAATAACATTATCTTTGAAAGACAAAAGAAAATCACCATATTGATACATGCTTTTTAATCCTATCTAAGCTTTCAGCTTACATAAGCCATCATCAGAGATGACAAGTACATTACAATAAATTAAACAATACACGGACAAAGCAACAATGTTAGTCTGTTTTGTTTGCATGGAAGATTTCCAAGCAATAACAAACTCATGTATACAACCTACTGGAAGCTAAAATCACGCCACGGCTCATATATATATATATATATATAAATTCATGAATCAGTCATAAAAACAAATATAGGGGTTAATGATTTAAATGGCGAGAATACATCTTATATATATATATATATATATATATATATATATATATATATATATATATATGAATATATATATATATATATATATATATATATATATATATATATATTCATATATATATATATATATATATATAAGATGAATACATCTTATATATATATATATATATATATATATATTCATATATATGTATATATATATATACATACACACACCTCACACTGACAGCACATACACCACACAGTCTTCAGTACCTCTCTATGCCTTTTCTATAAATACTTTCATGGTAATTGTCTGGATGTGCCCTTTGCTACGGTACATTGACTATTTTAAGTTACGCACAGTACAAGACTGGCAACCAGGCCTCATCAATTTGCCATTGAGCTGGCTAGATGTAACCATAAATTCTATGCTACCAGTTTCTTTTCTCACACTTCTCACTTGCGGGCTTCCCTTCCAGCTCTATGCTTTCCAAGCAACTTTAAACTGCAAACATTTAAATGCAATGTCAATCACTATCTACAATCCTCCTGATTACTATTTTCTCTTTCTGCTCATTATTAATGTTTCTGTTCGTAATTCTTCTACACCATGTAACATTGTGTCTTAGTGGCCTTACTACCTTGTATGGGGTGAGGCTGATTAAAATTATATATATATATATATATATATATATATATATATATATATATATATATATATATGTATGTGTGTGTGTGTGTGCATGCATAAAATAGATAGTATTATTAATTTTTGTTCTGTAAAAAATATCTATCTGAAAACCTTTTCAGAATCCAAGGCACAATTCCTTTTGTCTCAACCAAATTTACATTCCATAAATCATTTGAAGATTTCCTTGGAATTCAATAGGGCATTTGAAAAAATATATTTCCTCCCTTTCTTTAGAAGGCCTTTTACTTATTTATTATCAAATTTTAATGTTTTTTTTCCTTGACAGTTTTGTGTATGTATGGAAAGCAAAAAAGTGTGAAATAAAATACATGCAAGTTGACTCTCAAGTTGAGAAAAATATTTCATTTATATAGGAGAAGGAAAGAGAAATATATCTTCAAATGAATCTGCATGTACACATATAATTATAGATCAATATATATACACATGTATAGGCAATGTATTCTGACGAATTTTATAGTAATAAAAAATATATATATATGTGAAGACATATGCACCCACTAAATATAATTTTTATAATATATATACACAATAAACCAAAGTATTGGTAAAACCAACACAAAGCCTGCCAAGTGACTAAAGAAAATAAAAATTAAAACAACAATAAATCACAAACAATGAAAAAGAAACAGACTTAGAAGAAAAAATTATCAGGCATCTACCTGAAGAGTAAAAAAAACAAATCTGCTCTATATCTAAATGAGTAAAACAGTAAATGTTCTATTGAGACACAGTAATGAATAAAGAGAGAAAGTTCAGACAACTACTCGAGTTTCACACTAGTGCAATCATCTGGTCACTTCACACAGGTGGTAGTGTATAATTCTGTAGTGGTCTGAACTTTCTCATTTTGTGTATTATATATATTCATTCTGGTAGTTTCCTGCAACTAACAAGCAGGAATTTTGTTCTCCTGATGATGGCCATGTTAGCTGAAATTAGTCAAGTAACCTAATTGAAATAATAAAAGAAAAAATATTAATATATAACCCAGTGTGTGTCTGAAAATTTGAATTTTTGAATTTTTCAATATTTTTATTGTTCAAAACACATACATACACACACACACACACATATATATATATTACTTGAACTAAAATAACAAAATATGAACTTTGGACAGTTTATCTACAACTTGAATCACAATACTTAACACCTTTTGTTTAAATAGGAAAAATACAATAAAAATAATGACATGTGGGTTCTTTTTAAAACACACTAGTTTGGATGAATACTTGCTGCCTAAAGATATATATATATACATGTATATATATATATATATATATATATATATATATATATATATATATATATATATAATAGCACTAAAGGCAATAAGTATATATATATATATATATATATATATATATGATAGCACTAAAGGCAATGAGTCTGTATATATATATATATATATTTATATATATATTTATTTCTGTTTATATATTATTTTTATAGATCCAATTTCTTTAAATAAATGTTCTGTTTTTCATCAAACAGTATTAATTACATTTATCAGCATGAATGTTCTAGAAATTTCATAGAAAACATTACTAAATGGTATAGCACCTCAGATCAAATGACTGTTCCCATATAGGAATACAGGTTCGATTCCCATCAGATAACACATTTCCTATGAAATTCTCTCGAACATTCAAGCCTGTAAATGTAATTATAGCTGTTTAATTAAAATCAGTGCATTTACTTTTAAGTAAATGCACTGATTCTAATTAAACAGCAATAATTACATATATAAAAATATTAAAATATATAAAAATAAAATATAAACAGAAAATATATTAAATAATTGTCAGATTTAATACATTTCATTATATCTTTATATATATATATATATATATATATATGTATATATATATATATATATGTGTGTGTGTGTGTATATACATATATATATATATATATATATATATATATATATATATATATATATATATATATATGTGTGTGTGTGTGTGTATGTATATATGCATGAGCAGATAATGTAACAGTTATTGCTGTGGAAAGTGAAATTGTTGAACTGAGTTTGAGTACTGGTCAGATCTGTTACAGTCACTTTGAAAAGGCATGAAACCCTCTCTCTGTTTCTATGGGTTAAATAGAGCAGAGAAGTTTTTTTTTTACCTTAGTTATCAGTCAAAGAGAAGGAAAGCTCCAAATTCAAACCTGTAAAGCGTTGTTTGGGGACTTCATCGTACACTGTGTAACATTTCTCTTTCATTAGTTCTGTCAAAAAGTGTTTCTGGATCTATACACGCCTTCACAAGTATTGATTATAGTGGTGAAGGCTTGTGTAGAACCAAACACACTTTTCAAAAAAAAAAAAAAAAAAAAATCTATGTAGTCTAGCAGGCCAGATCTTTATGGAATTGTTGGGCTCTCATACATCAAAAATAATTGGAGAGAACACCTCACACACACACAGAGGCAACTGCGGGCTTATGGGATGTGGGGAAGAGGAAAACTGATTTTTAAAAACATTTTGTTTATGGCTATAAATAATCTAAAATTATCCTAAACAAACAAAGAAAAAACCCTCTTTCCCCATATATATATGGAGAGCCTAAGATGGCAGTAACAATATAGTATTTATTTCTATATTTATAATATCTATACTATTTACATTATTCAGACTATTGTCCTCATCTTTGTTGCCATATTGATCACAATATTTCAGCTGTTGTACACTCCGGCCTTCTTCAGATAGTTGGAATGTTAAACTGAACCCTTTATTTCACTCGCTGGTGTAGACTGTTCTAGTTCCACGTGTCATGTCTAATGGATATCAGTTATCTCCTGTTAATTCACCTCTCCAAGTTTTCCACTGCCTTAAACAGGTATTGAACTCACTCTTTGGGTCCTGTCACTGGATCTAACCAACATCTTTATCCACTGTGCCATGTGTCCTATACATAGGGCTCTTTGATGTAGTGTAAGGATTAGAAAGCTTGTCTCATTAGATCAATTATGACTGAATAGTGAGTCTGTTCCACACTAAGTGCTCTACACTTTCAACCATGTGTGACATCTAAGCTATGCTTAGAAAATCATTTTGGACCCCTCAACATGGTGTAATGGTTAAAAAACTTGTCTCACTAGATCAATTACAACCGAATAGTGAGTCTGATTTTCACTGGGGGCCCATACTTATGGTCTTGTGTCACATCTAAGCTACACTTACAAAATCATCATAATATCTATACATGAGTGTGTGTGCATATATATATATATATATATATATATATATATATATATATATATATATATATGCATGTGCACTTAAGTATGTATATACAATTTTATGTATGGCCAAGCACAATGAGATCTATACACTATT
This sequence comes from Acanthosepion lycidas, assembly GCA_963932145.1. NCBI lineage: Eukaryota > Metazoa > Mollusca > Cephalopoda > Sepiida > Sepiidae > Acanthosepion > Acanthosepion lycidas. The sequence continues at coordinate 62,262,083 of OZ010597.1, read as the reverse complement.
TTGTTCCTTTGTTCAGTACATTTGATACATTATTTTTCAATTTTCTATAGCCACTCCAAAAATTTTCAAAGGTTTGAAATACTGATTTTAGGAAGTCAATTGGCTCCCTAAAAAATTTTCAATATCCTTTCACATATATGCAAAACTAAATATATTAATATTAATTAATATATATTAGGTAAGCCAAAAAGTTTGATTTGATTGATTCATTTTCTACAGCTTATCACCCCTTTGCATGTTATTCAAAGCCAGAAACTATTTTTTGATTTTAAGAACTTTTTAAAGGTAATAATGGTTTAGTGATACAAGACTCACCAACCCATAGCTGAGAGGGGAACAGATGGATTCATGCCTTGGTATTTGCAGGTAAGTGAATATAATAAACCCAATGGAAATTGGATTAACAATTCCTATTCATTATCCATTACACCAACTGCATATCCAAGTTTGCAGCACCTGACATTCCAAATGGTCATCCATCAAGGTACTGACCAGGTTCAACATTGCTTAACTTTCAACATGATATGGTTGAAAGCCCAAATAGACTTTTTGGCCACTCAATATTTACATGCAAATATAAATACACAGATGTTTGATTTAATTGGTGAATATCATTTTTTTCATTAGAGCTTACCGAGTACATGGCTCGAGAGCCACACAAGTTAGAGGATTATCGAATGACAGATGTGATATGAATGTAAGTGGAAAGATGATAACAACTGACCCTTGACTTGTTAAGCATCTACAGGGAAATCTGTTCTCCAAAGTAGCAGCTCTTTGGAAAAAGTTTTTTGAATTGGAACTTCCTCATTTGAAATGGAGTATAGAGGAAATGAGGCTGATTCAACTCCATGGAAGTAGCCTGTGATGTCCTAGTAGTAAAGGAGAAACTGGGGGAAATGAAAAATAGAACTCATCTGAACATTTCCCATAGAGTAGACATAAGCTTGCAATATTTCCTCCAAGTCTGATCACAGTCCTTGGGAATAAGCAAAGGACCATCTGTTTCTCAAAATGTACAAAACTGGTTCTAAACTTTTGCCATGGAAATAGTAATAGAGCAGTGATAAGCTTGCAGGTTGGAGTTTGTGAGGAAAGAGGTTGTAGAATGGGAAACAGTTATGCTTCACATGGCACATAAATAGGTTTGCATTCTGTCAAAACTGGAAAGTGATGATTGAGCAACTCCTGTTCAGATATGGCAGTAAAACGCTACTTTGGGTCTCATCTGATTGTTGTTAAAATTAAGCATGGAAGAATGTGTCAGGCACTTCCTGGAGCAGTGATATCAGCAATATCCAAAGCATGGATGAACGGTAGATTTATAGATATAGAAGATAGATTCTGGAGAGAAATATTGATTTATACAACACTGTGAACGAACTTTCTTAGCAGCTGACCTAGAAATACAGTCTTATCACTTCATGTCAGCCAAGAAAGTACAAATACTTTGTTTTTGATCTAGCCTAACTCTGGTAAAGATAAATTCTTACTGGTACTGAAATAATTATACATGAAAAATGCAACCTCCATACTGGCGTATGTTAATGTTGCATGTTGTAATAAGGATTTCCCTGAGGGCAAAATCTCTGTCAACAATTGAAGCGTTCTATTCCAGTCACATCATCCACATCACAAAAGTATGGCACTGAGAATTTTTTTGCAAGTTAATTTCTTGGCATGCTTGCAAGCGTGCTGTAGAATTCTTAAAACCATTTCTATTATTTAAGGGAATGACCAAGAAAGAAAAAAATAATTCAGCAGTCATTTCTAAAGTCTCCATAGAAGGAATTCTGAAATAAATTCCAAGATCTTACAACCGACCAAAAACAATCCATGAGAGAATTTTGTTTTTAGTTTTTAAGTCTTAGAAATTTATTTCTCCTCAAAACTTCCCTCAATAATTTCAGGTATTTCTTTTACAAAGTTTTCTCGCAAAAAATGTGAAAAATTTTATTAAGTATCGCTTATAAATATTTGATGTAGTTGATAGTTTTTCATATAAAATATATGCTCTTGTATACATAAATATATACATACATACTTTATATATATATATATATATATATATATATATATATATATATATATATATATATATATATATAAAAGAAAGAGTTTGTAGTGGTTCCAACGAGAGAAAAGTATGTATATTAAAAAGAAGAGAAGAGAGGTGCCGTAAACGTTTTTGGTTGTAATGTGGATTTATTTAGAAAGAATTCTTCTGCGCAAAAGGTTATAAAACAATTAATTGTTTTATGACCCTTCGCGCAGAACTCTTCATTGCCAATTCAAGAAAGAAATTCGGATTACAAACACAGAAAATGTCTCATATCGAGAATATTTAACATTGAAAAACAAAAGAAAAAATTAATTATTTTTAAAAATATGTGGAAATCTCCGCTTTTACCTGAAGACGGTCACGAGACCAGAAACACGTGTAGTAAAATTATGTAAAACAAAGCATGATATTTTTTTCTAAATAAATCCACATTACAACCAAAAACGTTTACGGCACCTCTCTTCTCTTCTTTTTAATATATATATATATATATATATGTATATACATACATACATACATATATATATTACTTATTATTATTACTGAGAAGTAAAAACAAGAACAATACCTGATGATGTCTGTAAGAACAGACGAAAGCTTGTAAAATTAAAAAGACCTTATGCAACTGGAATTTATAAACGGGGATCATATCATTCAAATACATGTTCGGTGTTGATGTATCTTATTTATATTGTTTGCGACAAAGTATTCTCGCCATTTAAATCATTAACCTCTATATTTGTTTTTTGTATGAATGATTCATGAATTTATAAATATATATATATATATATATATATATATATATATATATATATATATATATATGTATGCATGTATGTATGTATATATATATATATATATATATATATATATATATATATATATATAGGGTGGACTCTCCTGTGGTATTCAATGTATGAGGGTCAAGCAGCTCAGTTTCTAAGAATGGACAGCCAGACACCAGCACATATGATTTTATTATAGTTGTGAAGGTTTTGTGTAGAATCATCCACACTTTATGAAGGGCCAAATACAGAGACCTGGTGCACTGTGTTTTACAAGGTCCCCAAACAAACCTCCGCAGGTTTTTGAATTCAGAGTTGTCCTTCTCTTAGACCAGTTGCACCTGAGGCTATCAAACCTATTCTGTCCCGATATTTACCCAAAGCTGGAGAGAGAAGAGGATTAATACCTTTCCCAAATGTATTAGTACATAAGTGAATGTGATGGATTCGACTGGAATTCAAACTCAGCTTTCCGATTCCTCAATCTGAGCTGCTATCCACTACTCCATTGTACCCTCTTATGGATATATATATATATATATATATATATATATATATATATATATATATATATATATATGGTGCGAGGGTAAATTGTCGCCATTTTATATTTTTTAATTTCACATTTGTGTTGTTTGATTTTGATTTTGTCAACTGCACAGTATAGTAAGGTCAGTTGGGCAATAACTGTGAGAAAAAGAGCACCATGATGCAATTCACTCCACCAGAAATTTGGAAATGGTATGCTGTACAGCTTGGCATTTGCACTGGAAGCTCCAATACAAACATTTTAAAATGTTTGTGCATCAATATGAGGAGAGTGCTAAGGATTCAGAAAGAATTGGATGAGTCTGATGGTGATTAAAATATATGGCAGCTTGGAAAACTCACTCTGATGATTCTGATAAGAAAAGGACTTCCGGATTTATTGCTGAGCGTCTCAGACTCAACATGGAGGCCTACATCAAGTATCTCAAGGAAGTAGTGCTTCCCTGTGTCAAGAGGGTGGCTGCTGGAAGCCACAGGACCCTGCACTATGCCATGCAAGCAGGAGAACCTAATCATAGCTGTCAGACAATTTCTGCACCATATAACCTCTTACATCTGGCCACCTAACTCCACAGACTGCAACCCCTTGTTTATTATATATGGAGCGCAGTTATGCAAGAGGCTAACACAATTCCTTGTAACACTAAAGATAAGCTAAAGGCAAGGATTATGGAAGCATTTACTAACTTAAACAAGGAGACCACTTAGAAGAGATTCAGGAGATTCCAAAGTCATCTGGAGGTCATGGTTGAAGCTAATGGTGATTTTATTGAATAAATTTCCTCTCTAGTATTTTAAGATATTTTTCTGTAATTTTGATAACTATATCTGTTAAAATGACATATCAGTGTTGTTTTCATTTTTGCATAATTTAGATGACAATTTATCCATCGCACCTTGTATATACTTAGGTGTCTCATACAAGGTGGATAGTGTTAAAGTCTAAATAATAGACAAGCAGCTCTTAATAAAGAAGTGCTTGGAAAACCAGTTAAATAGTAAAAAGAATCAGAATATAGGTAAAAAATATTTTTTTCCAGAAAGTGTTAAGTTTAGCAAAGACTGTAACATGTTAATTCTGGAAAGAATAAAAAATAACAATGTTAAACAATGCAATCATAAAAAAAACTTGCAAGTTACTATGTCCACTATGTCTATATTTATAAATGTTCAATCTTGAGTACTCTTCACTAGCAAATTTTAACAGTGTGCGTGTGTGTGTGTGTAAGAGTCAGAGACAGACAGAAGAATTGAGTGAAATTTAGACGCATATATATGCATAAATGAATGCAATGTTTATAATCTTAAATCATCACTTTCCACATTAAAACTCATATCATATGCCAGAGGGAATGTAAAATATCGAAGACAGCCGATTTAAAATAATAATGAGAACCTGACCAAAGGATTGTGCTTCTGTCTCAATTTCTGGGATGAAGACTTATTATTTGTGCTATTTATTTTCAGACTATTGTCTTCATCTTTGTTGTTATCACAATGTTTTAGCCATATATCAATTCCCAGCATGGAATTCCGAACTCAGCCCTTTATTTAATCTATAGAGGTAGACTGTTCTTATTCTACTCCCTGACTTGGGCTGAACACACAAACACTATGTCACCAAATTCATAACCAATGCTTTTATCCACTAGGCCATTGTGTTGTATTTCAATTAACATCAATGGATTTTAACTTAACATCAGGAAACTGATTAGAGAACTAGAAATGATTATTATAAAAATAAATACATATAATATATCTATATTATTCAATGAAACAAATTTATATATATATGTGTGTGTGTGTGTATGTGCACATATGTGTGTGTGTGAGTGTGTGTATGGTGTATTTTGTATAGAAAACATTAAAATTTCCCTTTCAGTCTGCTGTGCGATGATAGCCTTGAGGCAGGATCTCTGATTAATGCCAAATTGGTTGGGTTTCGACAATCCCAAAAGAGGACTTTGTAAAATATTTAGAAAAGTGGAAAGAATCAATTATATGCCCGGTAAAGTCATAAAATTTTGATAAAATGTTAAAATCAGCAATTCTTTTTTTACTTTTTGACAATCAGTGGGGATCTTGTTTTTTAGTGTGTGATCACGATTATATGTGTCAGTGCGGTGCCTAAAGATTTAGTCAGATTTGCTGGAGTTGATGCAATCACAGCAGAAACATAGATAGATAGATAGATAGATAGATAGATAGATAGATAGATAGATAGATAGATAAATAGATCAAAGCAGACAGATAGACCACAGAAGACAAAAAGATAGACCACAGCAGACACACAGACTGATAGACCACAGAAGACAGACTGATAGATAGAACACAGCAAACAGATAGGAAGACAGACAGATAGACCACAGCAGACAGATAAACCAGCAGACAAATAGATAGACCACAGCAGAAAGACAGATAGACAACAGCAGACAGACAGACAGACTGATAGACCACAGCAGACAGATAGATAGACCACAGCAAAAAGACAGATAGATAGACCACAGCAGACAGATAGATAGACCACAGCAGACAGAGAGGAAGACAGACAGATGGATCACAGCAGACAGATAAACCAGCAGACAGATAGATAGACCACAGCAAAAAGACAGATAGATAGACCACAGCAGACAGATAGATAGACCACAGCAGACAGAGGGGAAGACAGACAGATAGATCGCATCAGACAGATAAACCAGCAGACAGATATAGATAGACCACAGTAGAAAGACAGAGAGAGAGAGAGACCAAAACAGAAAGATAGAAAGATAGATAGACCACAGTAGAAAGACAGATAGATCACAGCAGAAAGATAGACCATTTGATCAAATACAGAAAAATTCCTCATTTCTTCATCTCTTTCTAAGCATAGAAAATTAAGCATAATAATCAGCATTGTATGTTTTTGTTTAGCAACCATTTATTATTTTGTTCGCTTTTATGTTCTTCGTTTTATGACATCGGTTTTTTTTTTTGTTACTTTTTGCTCTTCCTCCTGATTTATTTTCATAATACCAATTGTTCTTAGTTCCGGACAATCCTAAAAGTAATTGTCAATATTTTTATTGTTTTTCAGTAACACTTAAAAGTCTATTTTGGGACCATTATCTATGTTAAATATCAGCGCTTTTGATAAATATAATAAAAAGAATTCTATAAAAGAAAGAAATGAAAATCAAAGATGATTTTTATAGAAAATGTGTTTTATAAACAGTTTTTTTATCAGATTTGGGGAACTTTTCAGAAGCCCATTGGAAATTTGATATATAAAAATGAATGCCAAGTACTAAAATATTTTTATTATAATTTTGAATGAATTCAGCAGTCAGGTTAAGTTTAAGCCTCTAGGTTTACTACAGAAAATTTTCCTAAGGGACAATGACTTAGTGGGTAAAAGTGTTTGTGAATTTGGTGTCATAGTGTTTGTGAGTTCAATCCCTGGGTTTGGTTAGTGTGTACTTGCACTTGTGAATGAGTGTTGCTCATGGCCTGTTCCTGGTTTTCTCCTTTGTTATGATTCATGTTGAGTCTCCCAACCTTCCCAGTTTGTTTTTGACCCCTTTTTTTTTTTTTTTTATCTCTGCTAGGTCAGACTTTGATTTTGAGGGGTGGACAGGTCCTACTAACATAGGTTTTGTTTTAGTTTGCTTTGTTACAATCTTTAGTTAGTTTTCTGGGTTCATCCCCACACACCACCCATTTCATGATTCATGAAATTTTTATATATTTTATTATGGACTTTCATGATATTTTTATACCATGGGGTGTTTTGTAGGTCCCCTGCGAATGTGTGGTATTGTGTTATATGAGGTTTTGTGTGGTGAGGGATGTGTTCTTGTGGTAAATGGATAACTTGCATTGAATGGATGGGTTGTGATCGTGATTAACTAGGACTAGGATAGTTAGCAGAGATCGGTATTTCTCCATTTCCCCTTTGACCTTGTGCCACAATTACTGTACTTTTCAGTGATAAATATTTCACTATTAGTAATCTCTTTAACAAAAATGCATTCCTGGTAAATTTTATTTTTTTATAAAAATGTATTGCTATTAATATTTTTACTATGAAAATGCACTGCTGGTATCTTTACTTTAAAAATGTTCATACTTTCATAGTCCTTTGATCCCAGTTTGGGGGTTAACTATTTGTCAATAGCTAGAACCCTAACAGATACTACCACTCCAGATCAGGGTAGACCTGAGAACAACAGCATTTAAGAGATACATTCATGCTCCTCAAAACTGCCCAATCAGGTCGTGCTGCCAGATGTAGAACAATCATATCAAAGAGGCATTTTTAATCAATAAATATGTAATGAAGACAAAAAACGATATTGCTTGAAGACTTGCAACAGCACAACAACAAAATGGATAGCATATATTACAAAATATGGAAATCGTCAAACCATATAATAATTATCAATGTGTATTTATATATTTCCTGTCCCATCTGTAATGAAAAGGGAGCTAAAACAACTTAAGTGAATTTATAAGTGATTATGTCCCTTAGTTATTTTAATAATCTTACACAAAATTAGTTCCCAAACAAAATGAAGAGTTTAATTTATCAGTTCCTTTATGCCTACATTTTTTTAGATTGCAGTCTTATTTGTTCAAGCCTTTCATGTGAGGCACTCAGATATCTTTGTCTCTTAAGTCATCATCTTGATTTGACCCTTAGTCTTGAAATAGGCTAAGTCATTGCCATCTTTGTTGTTCTGTTGCTAATCATTTTCTTCCAAGAGATATTTCCATTTCATTGTTATATTAAGCGCATATTTTAACATGAAAAGATAGTCAACAAAAATCAAAAATTATTAAATGTCTAAAAAATATAAAGAGAACAGGTTAATGAAACAGTTCATTGGCTTCTATTTTAGCTGTGAATTCTTTATTTCGAATTCCTTCATATACATTCCTTCCTGCCTTTTGTTTCATTGCATTTCACTATTAAAACTTTCGAAAAATTGTTGCCATTTTTGACAACATGGGTACACTAATAATGATATGATCAAGATTCAAACTTTCACCACTACCACAAAGAAAAAACTTGCCATTAATATTAGAAAGCACAATAACATTTAGTGGATATGAGAAATTTTATTCCCTGAAAAACTGTTTTGAGGACAAAACTTTATAAATTTCCATCAAATGATAACACTAACTGTTTTGCCAATAAATCCAGAATATTCGCTCTTTGTAAATGTTTAATTTTACCACTATCATTATAGATATATATATATGAAGAAAAATATACGGAAAAAACAAACAAAATCCTTATATGCAATTATGCTGTTTTAATGTTAATATAATGTCAACGTCGGACGTTTCGATCTAATAACATTAAAACAGCATAATTGCATATAAGGATTTTTGTTTGTTTTTTTCGTATATTTTTCTTCATACTGTCGGATCTATATCCATATATTTGCTTACATATAGATATATGTAAATATTTATTAAGAATAAATATATTATATAATTATATGCAGATATTAGATATAGAACTTGTAATACCTTGTGTGTTAGTGGCTGTACTGCCTTGCTTGGGGTGACATTGATTAATATATATATATATATATATATATATATATATGTATATATATATATATATATATATATATATATATTAAGGCAGTACATATATATATATATATGTACTGCCTTAATATATATATATATATATATATATATATATTAAGGCAGTACATATATATATATATATATATATATATATATATATATATATATATATATATTAATCAATGTCACCCCAAGCAAGGCAGTACAGCCACTAACACAGAAGGGATTACAAGTTCTATATCTAATATCTGCATATAATTATATAATATATTTATTCTTAATAAATATTTACATATATCTATATGTAAGCAAATATATGGATATAGATCCGACAGTATGAAGAAAAATATATATATATGTACTGCCTTAATATATATATATATATATATATATATATATATATATATATATATATATATATATATATATTAAGGCAGTACATATATATATATATATATATATATATATATATATATTAAGGCAGTACATATATATATATATATATATATATATATATATATATATATATATATATATATATATATATATAGTTGTAGAGTGGATAAATGAAATGCCCAAATAGGTGTGTACATGTGTGCTAGAGTGCATATGCAGACAAGCAAATTAATAATCATTAAATTTATGCATGAAGTGTAAATGTAATAGTACTCAATGCAATTATACAGTGCAAAGATATGTATTAATAAGTACATATACACGTACCTACTACGATTTGGCATGCAACTATAGTATTGTTGGGTGGGTGTGTCCAGTTCATCAGGTATCGGTTCAATATATATATATATATATATATATATATATATATATATATATATATTTATATTTATATGTGAAAAGTGTGTGTATATAAATATAAATAAATATATATATATATATGTATAATTATTTATATATTATATGCGCGGTACTTATTAGAAAGCACTCAATATCAGAGATAGAGCTAACATATTTGGTTGGATAGATGTTAGTTTGTGACCCTGGGTTTCACGTTTTAGCGATCGTCAGACAAACTGATCAATTTTTTAAAAAATTTGGGTTTATGTAGATTGTGTGTATTGGTGTTATTGTGGAAGTGGTGGGGGAAACTTCGTCATTTTTTCATCGTACTAATGCAAACATCGATGTATGCAGACACATATACATACTTGGTCGTCCGTCGGGACTCATACATATATAAACATATGTGGGCAGTTTCGGATATGACATATGTATGTATACGGGTGGTGTTGTGTCTATACATACGCATTTGTATGTTGAAATTTAAAGATTGGAAGTGTGGCGGAAATGTCTCGTGAATGTATACATGTCATATATTTTATTTTTCCGCTGAATAATATTTCCTCGCATGTATGTATATACGTGTGGTGGGGTTTGTGTGAAATTATGATAGGTGAAAATTATTATTATTTATATTTATTTTTAAATTTTGAAAAAAAAAAAAATGGGGGTTTATTTGTTATATTTAAAGCTGGTTATTTGTTTGTTTTTGACTGTGTATATGTAACAGGTAGAAATTTGTAATCCTTATTGGTGATGTTTAATATTTAATATGCTGGGTGAGAGGGTAGTTTGATTTAATAACGGGTCTATATGATATGATGTGATAGTAATGTTGCAAGGGATTGGAGGCAATGATAATATAATTAGCTAATAGTTATTGTAAATTGGTAGAAATTGTAAATTGGTAGAAATGATTAGTAACGGTGGTGGGAGAATGATGAAACCATGAATGTAGTTATAGTGGTGGTAGCTAAACAGTGGTTGTTGGTGTTTTATTTTATTTTATTTTATTTTTTTATATGTATTAATTTATTTTGGTATAAACCCTGATAATAGGTATTCTGTGTAAAATTATGGTAGTTGAAGATTGCTATAATATTTTAATTTTTAATTTACAAAAATAGTATTGTTTATTATATTAAAGCTTGCTATTTCCTTGTTTATTTGTGACTGTGTATATGTGGCTGGTAGAAATTTCAGTTTGTAATCCTTATTGGTTATTTTTATGGTGGTATTAAATATGTTGGGAGAGGGGGTAGTATACGTTAATAATTATGGCAGGATTATATGGTAATGGTAGATATGGTGTGATAGTAATATGTAAGGTGGATGGTGGCAATAATAATATAAGTGGTTAATATTTATTGTAAATTGTTAGTAGTGATTAGTAATGTTGGTGGGAGAATAATAAAACCTATAAATGTAATTATTATGGTGCTAGCTTGAACTAAAGGGTGGTTGTTGGTGTTTTATTTTATTTTATATTTATTTGTTTATTTTTATTTGTTATGAATCCTGGTAATGGGTGTTTATTCTCATGGTTATATATGGAAATTATATCTGATTTTACTGTTTTAAGGTGTTAAATATGCTGAGGGGGGTTAATATGCGTTAAAGATTGTAGAGGATTTATAATAGTAGGTGTGATGTGTAAGTGATGGTGCTGGGTGTTGGTCGTAATGATAATATTATTAGATAATAGTTATTGTAAAGTGTTAAAAGTGATTACTAATGATGGTGCAATGATAATAATGATAGATGCAATTATTTTGATGGTATCTTGAAATTAAATTGTGATTGTTGGTGGGTTGTCTATTTTATCCGTTTGGTATGAATTCAGATAATAGGTACTTGTTCTCATGCCTACATTTGGAGATTATCTCTGATTTTTTGTTTAGTAGGTTCTTTTGCAGTTTGTGTGATATTATTGCTACTTTTTCGTGTAGGCAAAGTAGGCATTTTTTTGTAATGTTGCTGTAGGCAGGGGCTTTTTTCAATATTTCCCAACTTATTGTTGGTGTGATATTTTTGTCTTTTTGCTGCCATATGTATGTAGAAAGTGTCATGCTGTTCGAATATTTCCTGTTGGTGAATGAAAGGTTGTGATTGTTATTCCTCATCTTAAATGGATCTTCGGTGGCACCGATGTAGTGCATTTCACTGAAGCAAACAAATTATCAAAAATATTTAACAATATATATATAAATAAATAAATAAATTTGGAGGTTTTATTCTTTGGACAATTGTTTTCACCTCAATTTCATGGTCTTTCTTTTTGTATCCCTTATTTTCCCTTGGGCATTGGTTTGTTCAGTTACAAGCCAAAATACCTAAGGTTTTTCCACATGAGTATAACTATTTATATTATATATATATATATATATATATATATATATATATATATATATATATATATATATATACATACATATATATATATATATATATATATATATATATATATATTAAATAATTAAGTGACGATATGAGATATAAATATATAATTATATGCAGATATTAGGAATTATTATATATAAATATATATCAATGTGTGCAAATATTTATTATATAAGTATGAATAACTATATAGACATTTATTATTCACATACACACACACACACACATATATATATATATATATATATATATATATATATATATATATATATGTGTAACCACATTTCAGGGGACAAAAACAACAGGATTTTCCCAACCATGTAACAACAAAATTTTATGTTGCAACCATATTAAAAACACGAATTCATTCACTAGCTCATTCACTAAATCTACTGATTCTAACTGTAGAAGTCATAACATAATTTACCTCCTAGAATGCACACTATGCCAGAAACAATATGTAGGAAAATCTGAATGGCCCTTTCACTACAGAATTAACAATTATCGTAAACGAATTAAGTCGACTCCCCATGAAAAATTATTACCTGTAGAACAACATTTCCGCCTGGAAAAACATGATTTCAAAACCCATGCCAAATTCACTATAATTGAGAGAATAGAAAAGTTCAGAGCAGATAACATTAGAAAGGTTTTAGAGTCCCATGAAAATAAGTGGATACAACATCTAAAAACAAAATATCCAGCTGGGCTAAACCATAAATTTAACAATATATAACTCAACAAATCAAAACCTACCCACACCCACACAAGACAGACATGCTTATGGAGGTGTGGAGGCCTCACACTTATACACTCACCCACAGGAATATACACACTTACATGCATCATACTCACTCACTCCCTAATGAGCCAAATAACACACACACAAACACTAAACAGAGACACATCCCCTGCCAAGTCCAATAAAACTGTCAAACTGACCAGAGAATTCATAGCAGCATGTATCTATCCAGCTCTTATCTCAAATAACAACTTAAAAGAGACTGTTTGACCAACACAAGGAATGTTAAAAGATTCATTTTAAAAAGATAAAAAAATAAAAAAACAAATGAAAACTACAGACAAAAGTTCATTTTCTCCAGCAAAAGACTCATTTCTGTAGTTTAGTGCTAGCAGCAAGCAGAAATATTTCTCCTCCCGATGATGGCCATTTTGGTCAAAACTAGTCGAGGAATCTAAATGGAATAATAATAAAAAAAAAACGAAAGAATATTAATCTACAACCCAGTGTGTCTAAAGATTTTAATTTTTTTATTGTTCAAAATATATATATATATATATATATATGGGTAACATATATGACAAAGTGGAAAAAGTTTTCTTGTGGTGTGTTTCATCCATTAGAACTTCAGACTAAATTTGTTATGTTGGCACAACTACACATGTGCACAAATGAGGGATGCTGGGAATTTTAAATTTTTATTTATTTTATAATTTTTATATCTAGATGATTTCATTTAGAATTGTTTTCTTTTTGTTTCCATTCTTTTTGTTATTAAATATCCAACAGTGTGATAATAGAAGTTCTTCAAGAAAATGTTGTAAGAGCCAGGACAAAGAGCTAGAGAGTATCTTGATTGCAAGGTCATCAACAGTAAATCTGCGCCATGGCGCTTACAACATTTCCCCATTCCTGGCAGAACCTCTATTATCACAGTGGTTATTTACTGGCCTGAATGTCCGAGAAATTTTCACAGAAAATATTCATCCTCCAACAGGATTCGAACCTGTATCCTGTACGGAACCGTCATTTAGTTTGATGTGCCTTTACCAATTTGGCCACAGAGGTGCGTTCGGTTAGCAAGGATGAATTTACTGTATTTCAACTTCAATCTTCCATGAATCTCTCACGTACATTCATATCTGCTCATGGCGTATCAAATGTAAACAAATGACGTCACACATTATGAAATGGACAAAGTCCGACAATTATTTTAAGACATTTTTATGTTTATACATTCTTTTTATAGATACAAATATTTAAGTAAATGCTCTGTTTATAATACACAGTATTAAACAACATTTACCGGCTGAATGTCTGAGAAATTTTGATAGAAAATATTCGTCCTCCGACAGGCTTCAAACCTGTATCCTTTAGCTTGACGTGCCTTTGTGAAAATTTCATGTCAGTACAGACACAAAAGGGGCCCCAGATTGTATGTGAATATCTCTGTCAACACATCTAGTTTTTCCCAGTTAACATTAGGACAGCTTGGCATGACTAGATATGGGCCTCTCTGTAACTGGTCAAGATCTAAGTCTTCCTAGGACGCCTCATGCAAATAAAATCAATGATAATGGTGGCTTGTCAAGTCATTCCTGTGGGCATTGTTGTTTCTAATATTGCTATGGCTTACAAGGCAGTGTTATTTTTTTATCTCCCATCTCTTTCCCCTTTCTGCCTATTACCCCCGTAGTTGCTGAGAGAGCAATCAGTTAGGTATTTTCCCCCCAATCTGAACCCACTCTTGTCGTACATTACAGCACAACTAGCAGTACTCCAGGGAATTCAACAATTATTTTGAAGACTGTTAGAAGTTTAGAATTAATTATGAAATCATAGGTAGATCTGAAGGGACAGAGTCTTAAGACTGAACATATTTTTTTCTATTTTTATATTTAAGTTCTAATCTAATCTTGGAAATTTTCAATCACGGCATGTTTGCAAGTTTCCCCAATGCTAAAGAGCATTAATTAAAAATAAATATTATAAGTTTTCTTTCCGCACCTGTTTTGATCCACCCTGTTGCCATTCTAGAATGTTTGCCTTTCTCTCTCTTTCTTCCCACCATTTTAAACTATTAAACCTTTCACTTTGTTCAAATGTTACATTTCTCAAAAACAGCAGACAAAAACAAAACACATACATGTAAATTTATTGTTTGAAAATAGATTTAACATTGCAAAATAATTCAATTTAATATGTTGGTTTCTGAGAATAGAAATTAAATAATTTCATTTTATTCGAAATTTTAATATTTAGAATTTTAACAATATTATGATGTAAGCCAAGTGAAAAAAGAAAGAAAAGAGTCATCTACCCTTTTCCTATTCCTGAGTCTCTTGCTTTTAGATAGTGTCAATGACAAATTTCTCTGCACCATGACAACGGAAGAATACATTTTTCCTTAAGGTGATACTAGGGTATTACGCAAACAGAGTGAAGTAGAATAATTAAGAGTTTATATATATATATATATATATATATATATATATATATATATATATATTAAAAGGTAAAGTAAATGGCACAGCCACTCAAATTAGAGTGCAGAGGATTTGGGAGAAGTTGGATGAGTTTAATGGTGATTACAAAGGTACGATAACTCAGAAATCTCACTCTGATTGTTCTGATAAGAAAAGAAGTCCCAAATTTGTTGGTGAGGGGCTCAGAGACCTAGATGAAGTGCCTTGAAGTAGTGCTGCCCTTGGCCAAGAGGGTGGCTGCAGGAAGAACCTACATCTGGCAACAAGACTCTGCACCATGCCATACACACAGATGAACCCAGTCATGGCAGTCAGACTATTTCTGTGACCACAACACCCCTTACAACTAGCCACCTAACTCCCAAGACTGCAACACCCTTGATTATTATGTCTAGGGTGCAGATGAGCAAGAGAGCAACAAAACTCTTTGCAACACCAAAAATGAACTGAAAGCAAGAATTATGGCAGCATTCACCAACTTAAACAAGGAGACAATTCAGAAGAGTTACAGGAGATTCCAAAGTTGTCTAGAAGCCGTAGTTGAAGCCAATGGTGATTTTATTGAATAAATTTATTCTTTATTATTTAAAAATATTTTTTGTGTAATTTTGGTAAATATATATGTTAAAATGAGATGTCAGTGTTATTTTCATTTTTGGGTAACTTAGATGGCAATTTACTCATTACACTCTGTAGTTCAAGTTCACTTGAGAGAATCGGTTTCACTGACTTTCTTGTCATTTCTTTGATGTTCATTTTGGCAACAATAAATCTTTTTCTTTCCTCTTCTTGTTCTCTTCTCAATCTCTCAAGCTCTTGCCATTCATCTACCTGCCACACTCAACTATGCGACGATCATAGGATCTAAAACCATTCCACTTTCTCTAATTCTTTTTGACTGTCTGAAATTTGTATATTACCAACAAAATCTCATATTTGCAAATGCAATGTTATTAAATAGTCGCCTTATGTATGGCCATCTTTTACTTTCTCTCGGTTTCTTTACATTTAATGCACATGCAAAATCGTTGTGCTGGCACAAAGTAATCATTTTCGTTATTTGCATTTTCCTTCACTTCTCCAATCACGGGCACATTAATAAGCAGCATAAGGATCATAGTAACATTAGTGAGCTACTTATCAAAGTACTAGCAAAATACTAGCCAAATCAAATAGTAAAAACAGACTTATGATCCTTGAAGCAATACTCATATGACAAAAATCACCATCTATAAATAAAAATATTTCTTAACCTTCAAAAATTTGAATCTAATGTCAGTAATAATCATCTGTCTTTTTAATTCCTGTTCTTTTGTTATTCTTTCTTAGTGTTTTTTTCCCTCATATTTTGTAACACTCAGTAATCCCTTGTGTCTTAGTGGCTTTATTGCCTTACTTGGGTTGAAATAATTAAAAAAAAAAAGTAACAAATGTTGTATCTCTCTATATTTCTGAGATGAGGTATTATGTACACAATTAACATAATCAAGGACACATGGCACAGTGGATAAAGGCGTTAGTTAGATCCAGTGACAGAGCCCAAAGAGTGTGAGTTCAATACCTGGTTCAGGAGGTGGAGAACTTGGAGAGGGGAATTGACAGGAGATAACTGATAAGTGATATCCATTAAAAATGGCACGTGAAACTAGAAAAGACTACCCCAGTGAGCAAAACAAAGGGTTCAGTTCAACATTCTAACCACCTGATGAAGGCCGGAGTGTACAACGGCTGAAACGTTGTAATAAATATGGTGACAAAGATGAGTACAATAGTCCGAATAATGTAAATAATGACAAATGTTGTTTTGAAGTGACAGTACTTAAATTTCTTTAAACTACTGTAATTTATTTTTGTTCAATAAAAGCTAATAAAAAATACGATGTTACTTTTGTAGCACCATACATATATATATATATATATATATATATATATATATATATATATATATATATATACACACACAATGTCAACCTATTAGGAAAGCATCTGCTTTCCATTCACAATGCACAAAAGAATGGATGATGAGTGGATATTTCTCTCTATTTTCTCTTTTTATTTCCTTTCTTTTCAATTTTCAGTTACCCTTTTTCTTCTGACTTTTGCTATTTTTGCTTTAGGTCACTGAATGTCTAATTTCAATTTCTGTTCCATCCTGATGAGTTCGGTAAACCTTGTCAAGTTGATGCCAAATAAGATTTACAAGATAAATGACTAGCGAGGCTTCAACACGAACATTTCACATCTGCCTGTAGATATCTTATGTATCAGAATCTCTGGTAAGAACTAAAAAGATTTAAATACACTCTCATTGAATATTAACAGATTTTTTAATCACTACATTTCATTATTGACTGTCTTTCATATGGATGCCATGTATGGCGCCAGACTCATTTAGAAATATCTAAACTGTATACAAATATTGTCTGTATAGCTGTATACAAACATTTTCTCAGATTGATGGTAAAAATGGTTTTGTGTGCATGACGTGTATAGATCTCTGTGAGGACCATCCGTCTTCAAACATTGTTGACTATCATTAAAGAATCACAAAGAAATATATCTGATAACTGAAATCACCTCACTTTGACAGTAGTAGTAATGGGAGAGAGCTACAGAAGAAAGATTTATTCTGCCATTTGAATTTCTCCCATTATGTGCATTATTATATCCATGATATAATAACATTGTAGTTCATGGACAGAATAGAAAAAGAATGACACACATGCTTTGTTCTCAGAGAGACTTTTATATTACTATGACATACGCAAAACTATATATACATATATACACATGTCCCACATAGAGAATAATATATCACATATCTGCTCAGCAAAGTAGAGTATAAAGAGAAACACAAAAAGAAGGGTTTTACATATGGAGATACTTCTGTGTCTGGAGAAGTCATCTTTAAATGAACTGGATTCATGTATGTCCCAGGCAAGGACATATTCCACAAGTGGGAAACAGCAGTCTTGGGTTTATTTCTATATCAGGAAAAGATATATTCCCAAAGGGGGCATATTTAGCCTCTGCCTAGGCTATGCGGGGGGCCCAGACTAAAGCAATCTTTTAGTTTTGCTGCTGTATACAAACTGAATTTTTTTTACTGCTACTGTAGTTCCTCTATGGATTGACGTCACTAAGTGATCTGTCAAGTGATCCATATGAATATCTCCACCAAAGGGAGATAATTGCCTTCCATATTCCTACAGTAGCTACAACTAAAATGAACATCACACTTGATGAAAGGACATATTCAAGATGCAGATGTTCAACACTACCTCAAACATAAGGGAAAGAAGGAAACTCTGGTCAATACTGAAAAGAGTGATAACCGCTATTGGATTTGAGAAAACCTATTTTCGTGAGAAATTGTTTTGAGAATAAGATTTTATAAATCTCAACTGAGTTTAGTACTGGTTACTCAATCAATGAATGTACAGTGTTTTCTCATGAGGAAACATCTAATATGTAGCAAATGACTTATGAGTATGATATGAATCTCCCTCTTATCCAGTTTGAATCCCAGTTGAATCTATTAAATTCATTTATGTGATAATACCCTTGGGAAAGGTATGAATCCTCTTCTTATCCCCCAGCTATGAATAAATAGCAGGAAAGACTGGGTTCTCTAGCCTGGGATGGCAACTGGTCTACTGCAGAAAGAAATGGCAACCTACTGTGAGAAAAAATCTGCCTCGTCAGTCATGTATTAAAAGATACACGATCACCTAAGCATGTATTATGCATAGCATATAACTGGCTGACTGACTGTATCAGTAAATGATTATCTCCAAAATATTCTTAAAATCTAAAAATATTTTCTGGCTTTAAATAAACTGCAAAACGTTGATAAACCATAAAAAACAAACCAGTCAATCTAACCTTTGTATACCTTCAGATTAAATTCTGGTATTTGCTTAAAATCCAGATTGATTTAAAGTCTAAATAAATTTGTTTGGTTATTTTCATTTGATTCCCATTGACATTATTATTTCTATTATTTTTATCATTATTAATATGAACTACAGAAGATACCTTCCAAAACTTAAGCAAAATATTAAGAAATAGGAAAATTTCATTAAAAAACAAAAAAAAGAGTACTAAATTGTTGTGTAATATCAGTTTCCTCTATGACAATTAATGTTGGATGATCTCACAGACAAGGCAAGATGTGAGTCTCTGCATGTCCAGAACACAACATATGGGTTAGACATTACTACCCCACACTCCTTCACTGAACGACAATGTAAGTTCAACCACATTTGTTTCTTTTTTTAAACAGTGACTGTCATAAGAACATTTGTTAAATTTGCATGTTCTGTTAGGAATCATGTTTTATTGTTTTCTATACTAAAATTTCTCGATAGAATAAAAATTATTTTCTGTTCAATTTGTCAAGTTTTTTATTCTTCAGCACACGACAACTTAACTTCAAAAAACTTTGAAAAACAAGGGGGAAAACAACGTTCCCTCAAATTCACAAGGTTTCTTCATATTTTTCGCTAGATTATTCTTGTTTCTCTGTTTTTAAACCCCAGTTTCATCCAAATAAATAATAAGTGCAAAAGAAAGAATTAAATCAGACAGTGAAAGAGGGAAGAAAATGCCAGTATTTATATAAATATTTTAATCAAGATTCTTCAAACGAGGTGATAATGCCACAGAGAACACAAGGGGTTTCTGGTAGTGAAAGAGAAGGAAGACTTTACAAGGAACTAGTAACCCAATCCTAAACAGAAAACAAGGAATAAACCTCCACACCTGTGCAAAAAATTGGGGAGGTGTGTGAACTGGACAATCAGAATTTTAAAGAAAAACATACAGCAACACTAGGGCCATCACTGATAAATGGATGATGCAACAAAAAGACAAAAGTATAAGATATTTTTTTTAAATTTGCTATTGAACTTTTTCTTCAATATTAAGTTTCTAAAAATATTTTTGTTCGGACTGTTCTTCTCATCTTGGTCTCAGCTGTTGTATGCTATGGCCTTCCTCAGGTGACTGGAGTGAATTGTGTTAATAGTTATAATGCCTCATCTCAGAAACATAGACAGATGCTTGTAAAAGTATTTATTAAAAATTGTGCAAAAAAATTCCTTTATTAAAATGTCCAGACTAAACTTTTAAGATCAACTTATATTTTTTTTTTTCATATTAAGTCTTTATTCTTGCATCAGCCAAAAGGATTTTTAATTATATAAAAAGGAAGAAATGTAAAAAATAATCAAAAAGAAATGCAGATTTTACGTATTAAATAAATAAAAAAATAAATAAATATAACAATGAATAAAATTTAAAAATAAGAAATAAATTTAAAAAATAGTAAAATAAAAAAAATGTTATAAATTGACTGATTTTCTGCTTCTGTGAGAAAGAAAATAAATATCTTTGATTATTTGATTTCACTGTTCCAGATTATGGAAAAATGGCTAAAAATCTTTGAAATGATGAAAGAATTTGAATAGATAGAATTAATGGCGAGATGGGAAGAGAAACGCAAAAGAATGATTAAACATTGTCTTTGTTTCTTTCAAAAAGATTTTTTTTTTCCTTGAGACTGGTTAAATAGTGGAGATAGCATGACTAGTAAAATCAATATCATTCATAAACCTATTTGTCAAATCGAAGAAAAATAGCTTTAAAATGAATGTGTATAAGCATGCATTCACGTGTACATGTATGCACATTAGAAAATCTGAAAATGTTTCTCAATCTCTGCTATTACATTAGATGTATACATAATAGGAAGAAGCTTCCTAATATAAAAGAAAATTATAAATGAACTGCCAACTGGAGGCTTTTTTGTTTTTTTAAATCTATGCATATTTTGTAAGTTGCAAATATTAGGTTGGTGCAAAAATAATGACGTAATAATATCGTTTTTTGACGTATTTTTTAACGTCAAAAAACGACATTATTACGTCATTATTTTTGTACCAACCTAATATATGTATTTTTAAACATTAAGATGAAAATTAACAGTAAGGGAAGATATGCAATCAGAACTCAGCAGATTTGATGGGAATTAGGACAATAAGAACTGCTGAGTCAATAACAAATATAGAAAGGAAACTAAAGGATCTCCTAGTAAAGGAAAGCAAGAAGAAAGTTCTAGCTACCAATTGTAAGAAGATAGAATGTATGCTTGTCAATAAGACGAACAGCCCAAGAATTGAACTACAAATTGTAGATCCCAAAATCAAGTTAGTACTAAAATTTATATACTGAGTAAGTGTTTTAAAAAAGGATGGAAAATGTGACACCTTAATCTGAAGGTGCATTGAAATTGTGAAAGATGTCTCACAAAAGTTAAGTAAAGTGTTAAGAAACAGGAAAATTTCATTAAAAATAAAGAAAAGCACTAAAATGTTATTTAATATTGGTCCTTCTACAGTGTGCAGTCGATAAATTATCTAAATTACCCAAAAATGAAAATAACACTGACATCTAATTTTAACTGATATATATATATATATATATATATATATATATATATATATATATATATATATATATATATATATAATTATTTATTTAAAAATATGATTCCAACACGCTACATAAGAGTTCACATGTTTTTGTATCGAGCACTTTTTAAAAAAAATGATAACAAAAATACTAAAGAACTTTGGATTATTTACCTAACCAGTTCTTTCCTATTTTCTATATATTTTCACACAGACACACACACACACACGCATATATATATATATATATATATATATATATATATATATATATATATATATATATATATTTATCCAGGGTGCAATGGATAAATTGTTATCTAAATTATGCTAAAATAAAATAACACTGACATCTCATTTTAACAGATATATTTACTAAAATTACACAAAAATGTCTTGAAATAGTAATGAGTAAATTTATTCAATAAAATCATCATTAGCTTCAACCACAGCCTCCAGATAAGTTCATAAGTTAAGTTCATCTCCTGCAATTCTTCTGTTTGGTCTCCTTCTTTAAGTTGGAGAATTACAAGGAGTTTTGTTGGTCTCTCTCTCAACTGTTCCCCACACATAATAATTAAGGATCTTGGAGTCTGGGGAGTTAGGTGGCCAGATGTAAGGAGTGATGTGGTCACAGAAATTGTCTGACAGCCATGACTGGGTTCTCCTGCTTGTGTGGCATGGTGCAGGGTCCTGTTGCCAGACATAAGATCTTCCAGCAGCCACCCTCTTGACCCAGGGCAGCACTACCTCCTCAAGGCACTTGATATAGGCCTCTGTGTTGAGTCTGAAGTCCTGTGGAAGATGAATGGAGGCATAACATCACCATCACTAGTGATCTCTCCAAGCACCTTCATAATCACCATTAGACTCATCCAACTCTTCCCGAATCTTCTGCACTGTCCCCAGATTGACAGCCAGACACTCTGAAATATTTCTATTGGAGCTTTCAGTGCAAATACTAAGCAGTACAGCATGCTCTTTCCAAATTTCTGGCAGAGTGAATTGTGTCATGTTGCTCTTTTTCTCACAAGCGGTGCTCAATGGTGCAGTTGACAAAATCAAAAACAAAAAATGCATATGCATTAAATTAAAAATATGAAATGGTGGCAATATGCCAATTGCACCCTGTATATGGCACTGAATGCTGAACAATATCTTCATGGATGACTTGTGGAAACAGAAATGTGGTGTTACAGAAGACTGAACAACAATGAAGTTTTAAGGAAAATGCAGATAAATTGGAAACTTATACTTTACATCAGAAACAGTTGAAATTTCTAGGGCACATAATGAGGAAAGAAAGCTTGGAAACTTTGATACTCACAGGTTATATTGAAGGCAAGAGGGAGAGGGAAGCAGCAAATAATGTACCTATTGAATTTGTGTAAATGATTAGCAGAATAGGGATTAGGAGATACATCCAAAAAGACAAACACTGCTAAAAGCTTCAAAGGACAGGAAGTTGTGTAGAGCCATGATTGCTTGCATCCTGAAGGAACAAGGCACATACAAGAAGAAGAAGAAGAAGAATGTAAATGGTTAGCAGAACAAGGATCCGGAGAGATAGCAAAAAGACAAAACTTAGTAAGACGTAAAAAGAACAAAAAATTGTGGAGAGAGTTGTCGGGGCCGGAGAAGAAGTATCTTATATCCGGGTTTCTCTTATATCCGGGTTTGGTCTATTTTATATACATTAACGCAGGCTCTAATTTGGGACCAGAGAAAATCTATCTTATATCCGGGTTTCTCTTATATCCGGGTCTCTTATATCTGGATTACATTGTACTGTGCTTAAATTCAAGTCTAGTTACCAGTGCTCATCAGATAAAATTACCATGAAAGTATTTGTAGAAAAGGCACAGGGAAAGAAATTTACATCAGTGGTAAAGTGGCTGAAGCCAAGATGCCAGATCAGGACCAATAATATTGCTGATTCTTTGGATTTTATCAAAAATCTATACATATATAGCTGAAGCAACGGATCATATGTGGCAGCAATATTCTAAGCCTGGGCAAATAGTAGACTTACAGATATGTAAGATAGATTCAGGAGAAAGAAATTGTCCAGTGAACCAACTTTCTTAGGAGCTGACTTAACAATGGATTCAATGAAGTCTTCAAACTTCATGTCATTCAGATTGTTAACCTGAGAATCCCTCTCCTGGAGGTCAGCATCAGCCATGATAATGGAAAGTAGAAAGTGGTCTCGCAGATGATTAATAGAGAGCAGTTTGATACTGAGCTTGTAAGCATTGAAGAAATATTACGAAAAATAGAAACAAGAAGGTCATTTAAGGATTAGAAAATTTGACACTCACAGGGCATATTGAAAGCAAAAGAGAGTGGTTCTTAGAAATGTTGCATTAAGAATTAGCCCTGTTATATTTTAGAATTTTTTCACTGACCCGTGTTTTCTACTTCTATTAGTTTATTAATCAAGCTTGCTTTCAAATCCTCACTGATAAAAAACCCCTTTTGAAAGGAATTCCTGGATGAGACAGTACTCAAAAAATGTGGTTATTGCCAATCTAGTACTCCACTTAAATTCATAAAGTCTAGGTACCATAGTGAAGAGCTCATTCAAACAATTACCATTAAAGAATCTATAGAAAAAGTGCAGAGAAGCTATGTTACAGTGGCGGAAAAGTGACTAAATTTGAGATGCTAGGCCAAGACTAGTAATATTGCTGATTCTTTGGATGCTATCAAGAATCTCTAAATATATAGCAAGAGCACCAGTCCATATATAGCAGCAATATCCAAAGCATAGACAAATGGTAGACTTACAGATATGCAAGATAGATTCTGCAGTGAAAAATTGACTTGTACAACACTGTAAACCAACTTTCTTAACAGCTGACATCAAAATAGATTCAGTATAGTCTTTCTACTTCTAGACAGTTGAGAAAGTACAAATACCCTATTTTTGGTCTAATCTAACTCTTGTAAAGATAAATTCTTAGTGCTGAAATAATTATACATATACTGATGAAAAACCCTTTAGGAAGGAATTTATTCTTGGATGACATGTGACACGGTACTCAAAATATGCAGTTATTCCAAAAGATATTGATGCAAAAAGTGCAATTGGAATACACAGTCAACATGTTATGCAGGAAGCTATTAGAAGTGATGCAATGAATATGCATATACCTGGGTTCCCCCTCACAGTAATATGATTGGCAGGTGTCAGCCATAAATGCAGACTGATGTGGAGGTACATGGACTATGTCTATTGTCTTCACCAATTGCTTACGACTATTGCCTACCACTACGACAAGGAGTAGTCAATTACAGTTACCTGCTAGATTGTTCTACCCAGTTACAGTAGTCAAAAACCACTTTGAACAAATATATCCCTTTCTGGGACATATCAAGAAGCAAAAGAGAGGATTTTAAAAGAAACTGAAAACACAATAATAAATAAAATTTAAGAGTTTAGACATTAGAAGTATAGAGTTACAGTAAAATTTGGAAGGAAGCAGAAATCCAATCCAAAACAAGAAACGATGGATAAACCTCTACTCCTTTTCAATAGTCTGATGAACCAGACACTATGTGTCGTTGTTTATGTTATCAGTTAAATAACTAAGTAGACCAGGTTCCTTGAGAACTGTTTTTAAAAAGAAGGAAAATGTGAATTACAAACCATAGAGGCTGGAATAGGAAATCACTTCATTGTTTTTGCCAAGAATGTAGGGTAATTTCTAGATAAAAAAATAAAAGAAATATAGGAAGAGATATGATCACTCATATTTTGAAAGTAGAAAGACAATACTAAATTCTAAACCATAGAAAAGGAAAAAGAAAACAAACCTACTTTCATTACCAATAGCAATTCAGAGATTATAAAGAAATGGAATCTGTGGAGAGCCATGATTGGCTATGTACTGAAGGGAGACAGCATTGAAATGATTATGTTAGAAGGACAACTCTGACTTCAAAACCATCAAGAAGGAAATGGGAAACTAATTTACTATCTTTTACAAGAAGCAATGGTAATTCAGAAATAATAAAGTAAAAATATCTGGGGAGAGCCATGATCACCTATATCCTGAAGGGACCACTCTACTGTCATTCCTAAGAAGTCATGGTAATTCACAAATAATTAAAAAAAAGGATCTAGGGAGAGCCATGATCACCTATATCCTGAAGGGACCACTCTACTGTCATTCCTAAGAAGTCATGGTAATTCATAAATAATTAAAAAAAAGGATCTAGGGAGAGCCATGATCACCTATATCCTGAAGGGACCACTCTACTGTCATTCCTAAGAAGTCATGGTAATTCACAAATAATTAAAAAAAAGGATCTAGGGAGAGCCATGATCACCTATATCCTGAAGGGACCACTCTACTGTCATTCCTAAGAAGTCATGGTAATTCACAAATAATTAAAAAAAAGGATCTAGGGAGAGCCATGATCACCTATATCCTGAAGGGACCACTCTACTGTCATTCCTAAGAAGTCATGGTAATTCACAAATAATAAAAAAAAAGGATCTAGGGAGAGCCATGATCACCTATATCCTGAAGGGACCACTCTACTGTCATTCCTAAGAAGTCATGGTAATTCACAAATAATAAAAAAAAGGATCTAGGGAGAGCCATGATCACATATATCCTGAAGGGACCACTCTACTGTCATTCCTAAGAATTCATGGTAATTCACAAATAATAAAAAAAAGGATCTAGGGAGAGCCATGATCACCTATATGCTGAAGGGACCACTCTATTATCAATCCTAAGAAGTCATGGTAATTCACAAATAATAAAAAAAGGATCTGGTGGAGAGCCATAATCACCTATATTCTGAAGGGACCACTCTACTATCATTCCTAAGAAGTCATGGTAATTTACAAATAATAAAAAAAAGGATCTGGGGAGATCCATGATCACCTATATCCTCAATGGATCACTCTATTATCAATCCTAAGAAGTCATGGTAATTCACAAATAATAAAAAAAGGATCTGGTGGAGAGCCATAATCACCTATATCCTGAAGGGACACTCTACTATCATTGCTAAGAAGTCATGGTAATTCACAAATAATAAAAAAAAAAAATCTGGTGGAGAGCCGTAATCACCTATATCCTGAGGGGACCCCTCTACTATCATTCCTAAGAAGTCATGGTAATTCACAAATAATAAAAAAAAAGGTTCTGGTGGAGAGCCATGAGCACCGATATCCTGAAGGGTCCACTCTACTATCATTCCTGAGAAGTCATGGTAATTCACAAATAATAAAAAAAGGATCTAGGGAGAGCCATGATCACATATATCCTGAAGGGACCACTCTACTATCATTCCTGAGAAGTCATGGTAATTCACAAATAATAAAAAAAGGATCTAGGGAGAGCCATGATCACCTATATCCTGAAGGGTCCACTCTACTATCATTCTTGAGAAGTCATGGTAATTCACAAATAATAAAAAAAAGGATCTAGAGAGATCCATGATCACCTATATCCTGAAGGGACCACTCTACTATCATTGCTAAGAAGTCATGGTAATTCACAAATAATAAAAATGGATCTGGGGAGAGCCATAGTCACATATATCCTGAAGGGACCACTCTACTATCATTCCTAAGAAGTCATGGTAATTCACAAATAATAAAAATGGATCTGGGGAGAGCCATAGTCACATATATCCTGAAGGGTCCACTCTACTATCATTCCTGAGAAGTCATGGTAATTCACAAATAATAAAAAAAAATGATCTGGTGGAGAGCCATAATCACCTATATCCTGAAGGGACACTCTACTATCATTCCTAAGAAGTCAGGGTAATTCACAAATAATAAAAAAATCATCTGGGGAAAGCCATAATCACTTATATCCTGAAGGGACCATTCTTCTTTCTTTCCTAAGACGTCATGGTCATTCACAGATAATAAAGATAAAAGACCTGTGGAGAGTCATGATTGCCTATGTCAGGAATGTAAAAAATTCAAAATACAGAGTGAAAAGTTTG
Source organism: Acanthosepion lycidas (assembly GCA_963932145.1). Taxonomy (NCBI): domain Eukaryota; kingdom Metazoa; phylum Mollusca; class Cephalopoda; order Sepiida; family Sepiidae; genus Acanthosepion; species Acanthosepion lycidas. Next base: position 62,234,226 of record OZ010597.1, on the reverse strand, counting down.
ACAAGGCACAATTTGTGATCACATTCTCTTTCCATTTGTAAAGTTTTGCAGATTTTTTAATGAAATTATTATTCCTCTTGTTCTTAAAATCTTAAACTTTGAAGAAAGACAAAGTGTTGCCAGTACATAGGTGTAAGATGGCCTGTTCATCATAAAGACTGACTTCTTGTCATATGTATAAATATTTAATTTGTAGTAATAGGTTTGAGATGATAATATCAGCTGAAAAAGGGACTGGTAGCCAGTGGATACAATAATTATCAATTAAACTACATTGTAGTTGTTTGAGAGAAGATTTTGTACAAGCTGAAATATTTATAATTCAGTTAACGATAAAGGCAAAAGCTTGCTTCATTTGGTTGAAGAACAATCATCAGATTGAATCAAAATAACATTTGGAAAATCATGCACTAAGAAAAATAGAAGCCATTTTTAATGCATTCAAGATGGTCACTTGCAGCTGTGTCAGAAGCAGGCAAGAAAGAAAAACATCAAGGATCTAAGTAATATAAATGTTTGATTATTTCTTCACAGACAAAGAGTCAACAGAGATGTGGTTCTGCAGAAGGATGCTGGGAATCCATGCTTAGAATATTGCTGCCACATATAGTCCAGTGCCCTTGCTATTTATCTTGAACTGCTTGATAAAATCCTAAGAAGAATCTGCAATATTTTTCGTCTTGATCTAGCAGATCAGCTCATGTCACTTCCCTCACTGCAGTAAGCTTGCCACCCAACTTGCATTTTCTATAAATACTTTCATGGTAATTGTTCAAATGTGCTCTTCACTCCCCCACCCCATACACACTATGAATTGTACATATGGGGACTAGTTAGGATTTTCATAGAGACAATGAGGTATTATGGTGAATGTAGTAAGAAAGGTCAGTAAAAATGTGTTTTGGTGTTAGGAATATTGTTGTATGTTTGGGTCAGTGTTTATGGCTAGCTAAGTTTAAAGTTAAGACAGATGAAAACCATCCTTTTCCACTTTCTTCATTTTGTGCCACATTTTATAAAAATTTCAAATAAATATCACTCTTCACTATGGTACCTAGAGTTTTTGTATTTAAGAACAGTACTAGACTGGCGTCAAGATCTCATCAATTTATAGTTGAGCTGGCTAACTGTAGCCATAAATTCTATACTAACAGTTTTTTTCTCTCACACTTCTTGCTTAGGAGAATTTCTAAAGGTATTTTATAGTTGTGGAATTCACAAGGAGCTTATTTAATCATCAGCTTATGATTCATTTGAAGATTCAAGTAGGAAAAACATTAAATAGTGAATAAATTTTGGTAAGGAGATTTTAGATGAATTATTTCCAGACAAGATTTTGCAATGAGATAAATCAATCTGATCTTGTGTTTTCACAAGAATCAGGCAACTATTCAAAATATACATCAAACCAAGAGAAAAATATGGAAAGCCACATTTGTGTTGTAAATGTTTGTCAAGAAGTTTACTAATGTACAGAGACATGTAAATCAATATGAATAAAAAACAAAAAGCCTTCACGTAGGAAGGACACAACTCAGAATTCCTAACAAATTCAGCAGGGAAAAGTCAGGTTATTTTTCAATCATTTCATCCCAAGGAAGACACTAAAGCCACTAAGACACAAGGGTTACGGAATGTTAGAGAATATGAGAAAAAATCATTATTAAGGAGAGAGAAAAATGAAAGAAAAGGAATTAAGAAGACCGAAAATAATGATTGATATTGCATTTAAATTTTTGAAGATCAATGTTGACTGGAAAGCCAGAAGGAAGTTCCACAAGTGAGAAGTGCGATAGATTGATTTTTTTCTTATGGCTAAGCAGCCTTTTTCAGGTTATTTAAAGCCAGCTGTGGAGTGAGTAGACATGGTCAAATGCAAAATAACAGAACTCTCTAACAAACAGAATTGACAAAGTTTGCAATAAACAATTGGAAGAAAAAGAAAAGGGCAAAAAATAATATGAAGCAAGCAAACGGTAGATGCAAGGCAAATTAAGGGTAATAATGCAAAGCAAATATTCACAAACTAAGAATTGGGGCTGACACAAAAGAGTAAGTTCGGACAAGCGAACATAGCATTCTGACTTCAACACAAGACAGACTGGGACTGAATCAGATGAAACCGAGAACCAGCCTATTTTATTGGCTAGGAAAAAATCACAGCTTGCATTTGTGTGCTTCTGCCTACAAAATTGAGGGAGGAAAGTGTTTCGCAATCATTCCCATGTGGACTGAAACCAACACTAGTAAATATTTTTTTCAATTGTAAGAATTTTAGTTAAAGTAATAATTATTTATTGATATATGTCCTACTAATTAACCCATAACTGGGAGGACAAGAGATGGATTCATAATGTTCCCAAGGATATTTGCACCTTAGTAAATATAACAAGCCCTACAAGAATTGGTGAGCCAAGCTCCAATTCCAAGCTGTTATCCATTACACCATCCCCACATCGAAGCTTACAACACCTGTTATTCCCAAGCAGTCACAGATCGAGGTTCTTAACAGATTCTATGTTTCTTAAATTTGATGATCGTAGGAGAACCAGTGTTTTAACATGATATAACCATAAGCTGGAGAAGTGCAAGAGAAGAAACTTATAGCATAGAACATGGTTACATCTAGCAATTTCAACAGTAAAATTAAGAGACCTAGTTGCCAATCTAGTACGGTGCTTAAATTTGTAAAGTCTAGATACCAAAGAGGAAAGCAATATTTATTTTGGAAATTGCAAAAATGTGGCACAAGGCCTAAAGGGGTGATGAGGGAAGTTATGGTCTTCAGCCTGTCTTATCTTAAACTTAGGTAGCCACAATTAATGACATAAACAGACCACAGTATTCCTTACACCAAAGCGACACATTCTTACTTACCATTCTTACTACAGGCACCATAATACCTCAAAGTTTCTATGTAGTCCTAACTAGTTTCCATATGTACAATTTGTCTCATCTTAAACTTGGCTCGTCAAAATTTCAAACTACAGTATTCTTTACACCAAAGCAACACATTCTTACTTACCATTCTTACTACAGGCACCTCAAAGTCTCTATGTAGTCCTAACTAGTTTCCATATGTACAATTTGTCTCATTTTAAACTTGGCTAGTCAAAATTTCAAACTACAGTATTCTTTACACCAAAGCAACACATTCTTACTTACCATTCTTACTACAGGCACCTCAAAGTCTCTATGTAGTTCTAACTAGTTTCCATATGTACAATTTGTCTCATCTTAATCTTGGCTAGTCAAAATTTCAAACTACAGTATTCTTTACACCAAAGCGACACATTCTTACTTACCATTCTTACTACAGGCACCATAATACCTCAAAGTCTCTATGTAGTCCTAACTAGTTTCCATATGTACAATTTGTCTGGTGGAGGGAATAAAAATAGCATTTAAAAATGAAACACCAATGAATATTTACAATAAATACAATTTAGATGGAAGAAACTAAACAAAATAGAGCAAAAGCTCATCAGAACGGTTACTCTGAAAATATTTATAGAATTATCACAGGGAAGCTATTTTATAGAAGTAGGGAAAATGTCTGAAGGCAAAATGCCATGTCAGGACCAATAGGATTCATCTCTGGATTTTATCATGAATCTTTAAATACATAGCAGAAGCATTAGGCCAGATGTGGCAGTGATATTCAATATTTAACTTAAATTAGTGTTCATATTCTCTCTGCCAAAATGCAATCACTTTCCAAACACACTAATATATTTTTAAGTACGAAAACATGGCGACACCATAAAATGAAACATATAACCTTAATATTTTTGAACTCATACTCATACAAGTTATTGTTCGATCTAGTAATTATAAAATTTCTTCGATGCAATGACTAACATATTTACACTTAAACTTGCAGACATCTTCTTTCATAATAAATTATATATATATATATGTGTATGAGAGTGAGAGAGAGAAAGAGAGAGATTTGCAGTTTCTATTCTAGAAGAGTCATAAAGTAGTTGAAAGCAAAACCAAATTTCCTTTTGCGCCATCCCCAATATAATTTGATTGAGGGACAAGCAAATATGTCTGAAATGTGATACGACTAATCAGAAGAGAATATATTCAAGACAGTAAGCAATGACTCTGTCATTTCCACTTTATTGTATCATTTTTCATTCACTTTCGTCTTTTGTTCCATGTCATTTAATAATCTTACTTTATTCCTTTGTTTCTCTATTCTCATTTTTCACCAAGCTACACATTCACTTGGAATTTCTTCACAATTTCATTTTTTATAATTCTTCATTTCTTTACTTATTTGTCTATCAGAAAGCTTTTTGCTGTAGGCGTTCTTTTTACTGTTTCATACTTTTCATTCTTTTAGCATTTTTCTTTCTTTCTTTCTTTCATTCATTTGTTTAAAAATTACTTTTTAAGTATCTGCATATTCTTCTTGGTATTATGATTATTTTTCATTCATACAGACGTCACCTTATTTCTTGGTTTTATTCTTTCTTTCAATCCATTCATTAATTCATTCATTCTTAGTTTTTTTCATTCATTTGTACAGTTTCTTTAGTTCTCATTCATTTCTTATTCACCATTCTATTCCCTTTTACCTTTCATTCATTTCTCTTTTTCATTGTTTCCAATTTCTTCATTCTTCACTTTGAATAATATTAGCCTTTTCCTTTTAAGGAAACATTCATTAACCAAGCAACCAGTTTTTTTTTTTCTGGTTGAAATTTATAAAATCTTTCTCTTATAACAATTCTTCAGGAAAACATATTTTTCAAGTCCTGTGACTATTATCACTCTTTCAATATATGGCTACATCTTGCCATTTCAATTGTAAAATGATGAAACCTTTCACCAATCTAGTAAAGCAATTAAATTCATAGAGTCTAGGTACCATAGAGGAAAAGTAATATTTTGAAAATACAAAAATGTGGCACTAGGCCAAAATGGGGAACAGGGGAGGGCTGGTATTCCATCTGTCTTATTTTAAACTTAGCTAGCAACAATTACTGACCAATGCATACTGCAGTATTCCTTACACCAAAACAACACATTCTTAATTGCCATTCTTATTGCAGTCACCATAATACCTCTAAGTCTCTATGTAGTCCTAACTATTTTCCAGGTGAGGTGGGGATAACAACCACAAAGGAAAGTTCATCAGAACAGTTACTATTTAGTAGGATTAGGTAGTAGTAAGACCATATCCTTTTCACTAAGAGAGTGACAAAGAAAAACTCTCTTTCGCTCTTCTCTCATACACATATTTCCCTTCCTTTTTTTTTTAGTGTTCCTATCCTTGGTAACTGACAGAACCTGGACATAGCTTGTGTGGGTCAGTGAACGCCATGCAAAATCAACCAATAACAAAATGTGCTGCCAAAAATTGAACTGAAAATACAGATGTGTCGGGTCAAATAAAAAAGAAAAAAACATATGCACACAAGATGTGGGAAGTTATTCAATATAACAGTTTGAGATGCGATAGTTGGAGACTCATTGGCTGTAAGTTTGACAGGACATATGCCCTAGTGTGTAATCTGATGTTGACCGAGTGAATATCAATTCGATCGAAAAACACCTATGATATCCACATAAATGCAAACCACTTGTCACCACAAAAGAATGTACAACAACAAAAAAAGAAAAGGATGAATTCAACAAATGAATTCCTATCAACTAAAACACAATGAACATATATGAACTCTTAAAACACAAAAGGACTAAGACAATAGTCACCCACTTTAACAACAATTGTAACCACAGGGAGTCAATAATAAAAAATGATACTATAGACAATAAACTTGGCCTTTACTTATGTATTTTTTTTTTAAGCATTTCACCCCTAGCAAGGAGGGAAGCCACTAGCACGCAAGGGGTTATAGAAGATTTGGAGCGGGAACAGATAGGAATGATAGAGGAAAGGATGGGGAGAAGGACAGTGAGGATAGTGGATAGATCAAGGCAACTGGAAATGTTGACAGACATTACATTTGAAAAGTTGGAGATTATAGCTAACAGAGAAACAGGAATAGGGAAGGGAGTTCCATAGGCAAGAGGTGCGAGATATGAAACTATTCGAGTAGAAGATGCCAGCCTCGTAGGACGCTTGAATTCGCAAAGTCTGGGAACCAGCGAAAGCAGCTCATTGGAGCAATTACCATGAAAGTATTTGTAAAAAAGACAGAGAGCCCAACCTTTATCTATGTACCATAACCATGAAAATACTTATAAAACAGGCTCACAGATGTATTGCAGGAGCACCAGACCATATATAGCAGCAATATTCAAAGCATAGATGAATAGTAGGCTTATAGATATGTAAGATATATTCGGGAGAGAAAACTTTTCTAGCATGACACAGTGAGCCAAATTTCTTAGAAGCAGACATAGCAATTGATTTTATATAATGCTTTCACTTCATGTGTTGCAAGGTACAGCAAGAGTGTGCTGAGGTTGGGTAAAACTCCTTAACCGATTGCTCTCCCAGCAACTATAGGGGTAATGGGCAGAGAGGGGAAAGAGTCAAGGGGTAAGAAAACCACAGTAACTTGAGGAACAAAAATACCCATGGGACTGACTTCATGAGACACTGTGTCTTGCCAACTGCCAACAGCTGGTTTTCCCCCAGATCTTGACCATTTGCAGAGAGGCCTGTATCTAGACATGCCAAAATGTCCTGCTGGTAATAGGAAAAACCTGGATGTAACTGATGTTGGCAAACATGTCTGCATAGGAACTGAGGCCTTTCTTACATCTGTACTAACACGCGTTCGCCACATCATGTTAGGAGAGAATGTTAGCTCAAGAAGATGCAACGAGTCACTCTCCTTGAGATTAGCATCAGCCATTTTTTCTTTGCTTCTATTCTTTCTTTCAATCCATTTATCAATTCATTCTTCAATCCATTCCTTCTTCTCATTCCTTTTCATTCATTTCTTATTCACTGTCCTTTTACTTTCTTTTATTTCACTCATTCATTCCAGATTCATTCTTTTTTTTTTCTCCTGTTCATTCTTCATTGTTTATCATTTCTTCATTCTTCACTATGAATTTCTTGCTTTGAACAATCAAAGAACAACATTGTCTATCAAAAGCCAGAACCTCACCAAAAGAGAAATGCCAAATAATTTTGCTGGCACCATTCTCTAACTTGGCTCAGATCATATCTACCTGATAAAATTCTACTTGATAGACATTCCTCAGGGAAGAGAAAACATAATGATTGGCTGGAGATTTCACTGCAAGTATTCAACTGACAGAATATAGCACCATCAAAATAAAGTGGAAAAAAATTAATAGAAAGAAACTTTGCTGATAAATAAAAATTGCAAAAGAAAACTCTGAGTAATCTACCACAAGAAGATAATTCCACTCTGCTTTACTTTGGTAAATAAATTCTATTTAGATATTGATACCTCTTGAGCATCATTTATTTTACATGAACATTTATGTACTGTTTCTTTACTGTTAAATACATATTTTAAGAAACCTATCACAGTCTTCAATACTTCAAGTTTTTGAGAAACTGCTTGAGGAGATCTTTAAGGAATATGATGGGAATGCAGGTGGTTTGCTACAATGTGTAATGCATGCACTATACCCTGCCATTACCTCAGATAAATAATAGACCATTCCGTTGTGTGTGCAAGTAAAGATCAACGTAACAGGTACAGAGATGCTGTTTGAATTTAATGAGAAAAAGAAAGCATGCATAATAAGAAAGAAAGGGCAGATGTATTCAACATCTGCTTCAGTGAAATGAAAAATCTTGTCAGTTTTAAAAATTCTCATTTGTACCCTCTTACTTCTTAGAATAATGATCTGCATTCATTCTTATGATTGTTATTGAAATTTTAAAAGAATGGGGAAAATGGCATTTTTGCGTTTTTTTTGCTGGAATATTTTGCCACCTATAGAAACTAAAACAAGTCTAGTAATATAAAAATTCATCTTGATGATATTGCTTCTCTCTAAACTTTTGTGATGGGGTGTTATTATTGACACTATTTATATTTGAACTATTGTTCTCATCTTTGTTGTGCTTTCTGGCCTCCCTCCGACACTTATTGATCTGAGTAACCCACAGAGAATTCTGAACTGAACCCTTTATTTCATCTACAGGGTTGTGTGGTAGACTGTTCTAGGGATATTGTCTAGTTTTTATTTTCATTTAGTAATTTAGTACAGTTCAGTTATTAAGTGCAAGGGCGTGAACTATGAATGTGAATAAAAATATAAGTGCATAGTGAGACTCTAAAAAGCTTGTATAAAATTTGTCACTTAGCTAATTGATGTCATATTTAACACCTCTATTTCGGAGTTTTGTAGACGAAACTTTGTGTAAATGTTTGGTCCACTCATCAGGAGATTTGTCAACTTTCTCATTTTTGTTATCTTTATATAATAATTAAAAATAATTTATGTGCTTTTTTATTGCTGTTAGATTGATTTTTCTTCTTTGGATGTGCATATGTCTTTGGATGTGCATATGTTGTGGCTTTCTCTTCCGTTCCTAATTTCCTTGTACTCTCTCATTATTCTTTATTTTGTATTTCAGCTCGGAGTGTCAAAAGATGATGTAACAATGAAACATCCGGTGCCAGAGATTTATATATATATATATATATATATATATATATATATATATATATATATATATATATATATACATATATATATATATATATATATATATATATATATGTGTATGTGTGTGTGTGTGCCATGCATGATACATGAGTGACGAGGCAGATTTTTTTCCCCACAATAGGTTGGCATTTCTTTCTGTGGTAGACAAGTTGCCATCCAAGGCTATAAAATCTGGCCTATCCTGCTATTTACTCATAGCTGGGGGGTGGAGAAGAAGAGGTTTCATACCTTTCCCAAGGACATTAGCATGTAAGTGAATGCAGCAGCTTCAACTTGAATTTGAACTCGGCTCTCCGATTCCTCAATCCGAGCCACTGCCCATTACTACACTGTGTCTTGTATAAAAATCTTCATATTCAGTTAAAAATAAAATAAAAAAGAACATCCTTTGTAATGGCTAAAAGAATAACCAAAAATGCTTGGATATACAGAACAGTTGAACAATTTTTACATGATTTATGTCCAGAAAAGAAGATATGTATGAAAAACTGAATAAAAATTTTAATCACCCTACCTTGTCAGTTGTTTTTAATGAAACTTGTATCAAAGAGGGATTGCTGCCCAAATACACAATTATATATATATATATATATATATATATATATATATTAGGTTGGTGCAAAAATAATGATGTAATAATGTCGTTTTTTGACGTAATGTCAAAAAACGTCATTATTACGTCATTATATTTGCACCAACCTAATATATATATATATATATATATATATATATATATATATATATATATATATATGTATGTAGTGTGCGTGTATGACTGAGAAAAAAAATAACAAAATTTTAATGGTCTTAGGAATAAATCCTTAGAAAATAAGGATTAAATAGATAAAGTAAGAATAAAAGACTAGACTTATTCAACCTTTTCAGAATTAGATGTCCTTCCAGGATTCATTATTGCCAGCCACCATCTTAACAACGTTAGATATGCAGATGACACGGTGTCACTAGCAGGCATGGAAAGGAAACTAGAGGTAATGAATGTAAGTGAGAAGAAAAGACTAAACATTAATTGCAAGAATGTACAGCTCATTGGAATAGCAGAAGATGACTTCTAAAAGGTAAGTAAAATATTACAAAACAGGAAAATTTTGTTAGAAACAAAAAAAAAGAGTACTGAACTGTTATGTCATATTGGTCCTCCTCTATGGCAGCGAACAATCTCATCACAGATGAAGAACAGACTTAAAGGTAATAGAGATGTGGTTCTAATGAAGGTTGGTGAAAATACTATAGAATGATCATGTGAGTCAAAATCAAGTTTTAAAGAAAATTGAAACAAAAAGAACACTTATATTTAGAAGTGGAATGAGAAGAAAATGGTTTATCAGAAAGAATTGCCTTACATACAAATTACAAATTGTAGAACTTAGATATCTGAGAAGCTTATTAACAGAGGATGGAAAGTGTGACATGAAAATTTGAAGACACATTGGGATAGTGAAAGATACTTTACAAAAGCTAAGCAAAGTAAGAGGAAAAAGAAAAATATTATCAGAAACAAAGAAAAGAGTACTGAACTGTTATGTAGTATCAGTCTTCCTAGAGGAGAGTCAATGCTTTATGAAACTCCTGCTGGATTCACCTTTTGCATTCCAAAATGGCTTAGCCCTTCTCTCTGGGTGGCACATGCATATATATATATATATATATATATATATATATATATATATATATGTGTGTGTGTGTGTGTGTCTGTGTGTGTGTATATATATATATATAAATTAAAGTCTGATGATCCACAGTCCTTTTAAAAGGGCAGTGGTAAAATAATTTATTACATGGAACCTTAAAGTGGTCTGTTTTTATTTAAATTATTTGCTCTGGATTTACATTGAGCTCTCTGGATTTTATCCTCCTTAGGTTTACCCATACGGATTACCTAATTTTTCATAAACTAAACACACACACACACACACACATGATAAGCTCAATGCTTGACCAATAATAAAATTCTAACTATTCCCATGCAAATAATTTAGGAGTGCCAGCTGTGTAGGTCTACCTTTTTCAAACTGCTTTTTTGTCAAGGGGAATTAACTCAACATGTTAGACAATCTTCTCACAGATGATGACTTGGGAGCTTCAGAAATGTAGCTTTATAGAAAGATTCTGAGAATAGCATAGAATGAACATGTGAACAAAGTTCTAGAGACAATGGCAATAAAGAGGACACATGCTTAACATCAAGAAGAGATAGTTGAAATTTCTATACTACATGATGAGGAAAGAGTGCTTAGAAACACCCATAAGGACAGTAAAGACAAGAAAGAGGAAGAGAGGAAAACAATGCATAACCTATCTAATGATCTTGTGTAAATGTTTGACAGAATAGAGTTTAGAAGATATATCAAAAAGACAAACAAGGGTTACAAAGGAAATTGTGGAGAGCCATGATTGCGTATATCCTGAAGACACACAGAACATGGCTGAAAAAGAACTTAGTATGAATCAACTTTTTTCTTTAAGTTTTTAAAACAATTTTAAGCCTTGTGGGTGAACTTGCAGACAGCTTTTTGTAGAATGAAGAGTCAATGTTTGTCCATTTAATGTTAACTTGCTGAAAAAGTTGAAAAAGATTTCTCACTTTGTGCTTAATATTAGACCAAATATTCACAATGATGTTAAAATTTTAAAATTATCCTCTTTTTTAAAGTTATTTAAAAAACTTCGCTTAAATATATTGCTTTTTTGGGACTTAAATAAAAGGCAAAAAGATAAACTAAAATAGAAACTTTAAAATCAGAATGATTTAAAACATTTATTATTTGTCTCTAAAAATTAAAAAAAAAAAATCCTCTATAAAAAACATGATACTCAAACTTCAAAGAGGATAGTATTTTTTTTTTTAATAAATAAAATTTGATATAAATTTTTTTTTCCTTTCTCCTTCAGTTTTATTTTATTTTGCATAATCATAAGTTTATGATGAGACAGACAGTTCCATCTGAACTTTCCATCTTTTTTCTATTTTTGTTTTGGAACATCAGCAAATGAAAATTGCAGATGAGAATGAAAATATGTTTGCATTGATTGATAAAACAGTTTTTGGTTTTAGGGGAACTCCAAAGAAAATGAGATAATTCAAAAACTAAGTGCATCAAGCTCTTTGTTTTATATATATATATATATATATATATATATATATATATATATATATATATCTTACAATGAATCATTCATACAAAAAGTAAATTAGTAAAGTTAATGATATAAAATGGCAAAATCCCTTTGCTAACAAATTATAATTAAGTCGTCTTAATAAAAAAAAAATATTTTGATTCGCATGATATATTTTCTTCTCAGATGCTACCAAAAATAAAATAATTTTCATACCTGAAGATGACTGAACATACAGTTGAAAGTACTTGCATATTTAAGGAAGACACTAATACACCTTTTACAATTTTAAAAAACAAGGATCATAACATTGAGTGATTGGTAGGTTAATGAATCTCTAAAATTTGTTAGCGATGGGATTTTGCCATTTTATATCATTAACTTTACTAATTTACTTTTTGTATGGATGATTCATTGTAATATAAATTGAACTGCACCACATATTTGATACACACACACACACACACACACAGTCACACATATATATATGTGTATACTTGCAGCATGGCCTGGCGTTGCTTGTGCTTGATTCAAAAATTGTACGACTCATACAGCACTCACTATCACTTGACTTAAAACATTTTTGCCCTTCCTTGCCTTTAAAGGAGTACCCTTTTCCATGCTGATGTTGCTACATGCCTTACTTCTTGACTATCTCACACTGAGAATTTTTTCTAAGCTCTATACTAAACATTAAATCTGTTATGACAAAAGAACTAAACAAAATGAACACAAAACAATCAGCTTTAAAAAAGGCCTCGTAACTGGAAAAACTGAAGGAAAAAAGACTGTTAACAACAAATACTTTTTCACACCCAACCCAGTTCTGCGGAATCAGAATCAACATTGAGTTTAAGCAAGCGAATGCACCAATTGGAGTAAAGTGCCATGAAGATTTAAATTTTTCCCACTTGTGACGAATGCAGCTATCGATTTTTTTTGCATGCTAGCATGCTAGTTAACATTCGTGTCAGTCAGCTGTTGGCTCTCATGCTGGCCAATAGAATCTTCCTGCCTATTCATGGCAGCCAGTTATAGGCTCTCACTCTGGCCAGTACAAAATGGCCACAAACTACATTAAAACTGCCGTAGAAGCATGAAAAAAATTGATTATTTCCACTATCAATGGGAGTTGGGAAATGCAAAGTTGGTCCTGGGCTTCCTGCTAACTTGGAGCATGTACATGTAAATTTTGGTGCAAATCCGTTGAAAATTGTGGCCGTACATTTGTTACACGGACACACACACACACATCCTGCCTTTTATTTATATATATATATATATATATATTGCACGTGTTTGCTTTTTTTCTGTATAAGAGATTCACTTATGAAGATGACAATTACAAAAATTATACTTTTAGGTAATCAATATTTAATTAATGAATAAGCATTGTCGGTGATTTACTATTTTGAAGTAGAAACTCTCTAGATGTTTAGGATAAACTTCAAATGGAATAAAACTTCAGATAAACAAGTGTTTTCCCTGATGGTGAAAGGGAATACAGGTTCTATTTCCATCAGAGTGCATATTCTTCTTTATCCAGAATTTCTCAATCTCTAAGATGGCTGGCTGGCACTAATTTCAATGTTTAAAATACCAGCAATGTCAACTCAAATACACATGTACTCACTAAAAATAACATTTATACTTCTAAGAAATAATGTTAGATCACTGTGTTTAGATTTCATGTTAAAAAATATCTACTAGTTTTATTTTCAAACCTAAAATGTAAAGCAATGTTTTTAATTTTTGAAGCAATTAATTTTTTTTTTAAACTTCGAAAAAGTTTCAGGAAGAGATGTAAATTCTTTAAGCAGATAACTGAGCCATCCTTTATCATGATGTTTTGTAGGGCAGACTTCAGCTATACAAATGGTGGTAAAGTTAGACCTTCATGGTCACAAAAAAAGAAAACAGTGTCTAAAGAACAGTTCTCCTATGATCCCACTATTATTTTAACTACCTTTCACTTCCTGGCAATGTTTATTGTTTTAAAAAGTGATTATTAGAATTAAAATAAAATCTGAATATAAGATGTAAATGAATTTATACATTTTTTTGTTCTTGAGAATCAACAACAAAAATAATAAACACTATTATATTGTTTATTTACACTATTTATTATTTTTTTTATTGGAATGGTTGGTAAAACAGTGGCTAATTGCCAATTGATTTGAATTTATAAAACAGTAAATAAACAGGATTTCCTTACAGTTGGTTCATATATTTTAATAATTTAGTAAATGTTTATAAATTTATGAATAAAAAATTATTTCATATTTATTTCTTTATAAATTGGTAAATGATAAATATTGCATTGCATTAGTTTTAAATTGTATTATGTTTTAGAATGTTGTAAATATAAAATTACACTTGAAAATAAACAATCTAAAAAACATCCTGATTTTTTGCAGGCATGAAGGTCCAAGTTTTTTTAAGTTTAACAAAATTTTCTAATCTCCTGGCTGACTTAATTTCACTCTTTAAAATAACAGGTTTGTACTAAGAAAAATAATGTTTACAGTAATAAAAAATTAACTTTAAAATCTTAACAACTTTAACTATGATTTATTTGTTAATTGAAATATATGTAGAGTGGCCATCATTAAATATGAATAAATAAATGACAGAACTGCCCAACAAGCAGATTTGATAATGTTTGCAATAAACAATTACAAGAAAAAGAAAAGAACAGAACAGGGAAAAAAATAATAAAAAGCAAGCAAACAATATATGCAAGGCAAATTAACACTAATAAGGCAAAGCAACAGTAATATGGCAAAAAAAGTTCACAAACTAAGAATTGGTGTTGGCACACAAGGCCATGTTTGGGCAACTGAGCATAGCTTTCTGACTACAAGACAAGACAGATCAGGACTGAGTCAGATGAGACCAAGAATGGGCCTATTTTATTGTGCAGGAAGAAATCCCAGCATGCATTTGTGTGCTTCTACATATGAAATGGGAAGGGGAAAGAGTTTTGCCATTTAATTTAAGCACTCTTAGGAGAAAGCACGAATTTGTAAACAATCACTACTATTGCTAATACTGCAAAGCTCTTCCATGAATTGAGCCCTGTCAGTCATTGGCATGTTTATTCGAAGAATGAGTACGTAAAAATTAGCCTTCCTCTCAATCAGGCACTGATAGATGAGGGGTAAAAATCTCTGACTGATGTCAAATCAGTCGGGTTTCAATACTGGCTTGAAGCAATTGGATGTCTGGCTACACTGATGAACGGTGATGCATCGAAACAGTCTGTCTGTCGATGACTTTTTATGCTCTCAAAATAATTTGACTGAGCTCTCAGAGAGGAAGAAGTAATTTTATAAGCAGTGGCTGCTGCTGCTCAAACTGTCTGTGGATGACATATATATATATATATATATATATATATATATATATATATGGTATCTGATAGAATTTTAAAATAAAAAAATTAAATGTCACTTATCTTGTCCTTTTTTATGAAAAATTGTTTATATATATGTGTGTGTGTATATATATATATATATATATATATATATATGTATACATATATATATATATGTATATATATATACATATATATATATATATAGAGAGAGAGAGAGAAAGAGAGAGAGAGTGAGAGAGAGAGGGGCATTTAGTTAAATATATAAAAATATGCATTTTTGTTTAATCTTAAATTTATTCTCTTAAGCATAAGAAATTACTATTGATACTTATGACATCAATAAAATTGGGCGGATATTGGAATTTATTGGTCAAGAGAGAAGTCTTATTAATCACGTCCAAATTTTGGATCAAAAGTCTCTGGTTAGAGCCCAAAGCATCTTTACAGGAACAATCACCTGCCTATCAACCTCTGTGAAAACCAGACAGTGAAAGAGCAGGAGG
>OZ010597.1:62168569-62216069 GCA_963932145.1 Acanthosepion lycidas | reverse complement strand
CTTCCTTACACTAGTACAACTCTAATCAAATACTAACAACATGAGATACCCAGATGACAATCTCTTAGTGGCAGACAGAGATAGAAAACTACATGAACTCTGAGGCAAGTTAGTAAAGGAAAGTGGGAAAAAGGGACTAACCATCGATTCCTAGAATATAGGGTTGTCAACAGAAAGATGTGAGCTACAAAACCCAGCCACAAAAATTTAAATATCTGGGAAGTGTTTTAAGAGATTGGGCAAAAATGAGACAGAATTCCAAAGGTCCATTAGGACAGCAAAAACTGTCTTCGAGAAGCTAAAGTAAGTATTAAGAAATGAGAAAACTTTGTTAGAAACAACGAAAAGAGTGCTGAGCTCTTATGTAATTATCAATCTTCCCATATGGCAGTGACAGCACACTTGTGGGAACATATTTTGCCCAACTTCAAATGCTTATATAAATGTATTAACAAAATGGGACTAAGAGTGATAATAAAAAGACAAATATTATTTCGTGATGTCAACAAATACTCGTCATTTTCATAATGCTCATTGTAGTAGAGACTTGTAATCGCAGATAAAACTATAGTAATGCCATTGAACAATACTAATGTCAGACGTCTTTGAATAACACTCGCACTAATAATATTTGCTTGATAATACTTGCTTGAAAAGTAACCACCAAATACTGATTCGGATAGTAATCCATATAGTGATCAGTACAGAGAAATAGTACAGTGAATAGTACAGAGAATAGTGATCTGTATAGTAATAGAGGATAGTGTAGAAATAAGGATTAGTATAGAGAAATAGTACAGTGAATAGTATAGAGAATAGTGATCCGTATAGTAATAGAGGATAGTGTAGAAATAGTGATCCGAATAGTAATCCGTATAGTGATCAGTATAGAGAAATAGTACAGTGAATAGTATAGAGAATAGTGATCTGTATAGTAATAGAGGATAGTGTAGAAATAGTGATCAGTACAGAGAAATAGTACAGTGAATAGTATAGAGAATAGTGATCTGTATAGTAATAGAGGATAGTGTAGAAATAGTGATCAGTACAGAGAAATAGTACAGTGAATAGTATAGAGAATAGTGATCTGTATAGTAATAGAGGATAGTGTAGAAATAGTGATCAGTACAGAGAAATAGTACAGTGAATAGTATAGAGATTAGTGATCTGTATAGTAATAGAGGATAGTGTAGAAATAGTGATCAATTAGACGCATTGCCATATATACATTCCTTTACCATCATGCAATCTACTTATTAGAAATGGAATCACCTTCGTTTGCTCACAGGTGATCTGTGTTCACTCTAGTGTTGGCAGTGACACTTTATTCGTATATAACATATCACTAAGAGATATGAAGGATAGAAAGTTGTGGAGAGCCATGATCACTCACATCCTTTAAGACCATAGCACGCAAAAAAAAAAAAGAATTCTTTTCATAAAATTGTTGGACGCAACATGGACTTTTCTAGATGATCTGGAACTAAATATGATTATTGTGCCTCCATCATCATTAATAATAAAAAATTGTATAAAAAAAAATACTTTCAGAAGAATTGTGAGAGTTGGTTAAAAATAATACATATAAAAGAGAAAATTTTAATCAAAATTTGATAGAAATAATTGAAACCTTGTGGTTAAAAGCACCCACCAGAAAATTCAAAGAAAGAAAAAGAAGAAAAAAATTAAAAGAAAATGAATAAAAACAATCAATGTTAAAGGGTGTTTAGAAAACAGAAGGAAATGAAAGTACATTAATTTCCTTCTTGGGATGTTATAAGAATTAACGACATAAAAAGGGTAGAGAAAAAGACATGGACAATGGGACGTTAAACCCTTTAAAAGCATGGAATAAAAAAAAGAAAACAATTTTCCTGTCAAGCTGGTTAATAACTTAACAAAATATGATTGGACAGAGAGAGGAAAAAAAAAACTGACTTTGTTTTAAGGAATGATTTTGAGATTAACAGGAAATAGTATTGATTGTTTGTCTACTTTAGTTTTGCATTTTATTTTGATTTACAGATTGCCAAAGAAAAAAGGATTTATTGTCACTTTAAGGAACTTTGTCACTTGAGCTTGTGTTTATCAAAACTCCCCATAAAAAGAAGAAACAAAATAATTACCCCAAAATATTACTTCTTTCATGACATAAAACAGTTTTATAAAGTTTTATGAATCTTTTTTTAATCTCTACTAATCATTTCAGGCTTTCATGTATTCAGAATATTTTTTAAAAAATGCCATGTCCTTTCAGGATGTAGATGATAATGGTTCTCCACAGATTCCATTTTCTTTATTACCTGAACTGCCGTGCCAACTTTGGAAATATAGTGGAGTGATTTCTCACTGTCTTTTCCATACATTTTGGAATTTAGTTTTCCTTACTTTTTAGAACTGCCATCCAAGAATAAAGAATCTAGGCTACCCTTCTATACCAGACAATTTTTCTCGACAGAATCCATCCTGCAACTTTATATAAATCTGCCATGAATACGACTGACATATTTGGTCTGGTCCTCCTATGGTACATTTTGAGATTCGCTAAAATATCCAAAGAAGGGGACTTTAATGTCAACAACTTTCCCACCACTGTGTAATGGCTTCCCTCTGCCTTTTCTATAAATATTTTCATGACAATTGTTCCTCAAATTGAATCCTATCAGAGGTCTATATTTTCTTTGTTTCTTAAGTGCACAAACCAGTAGAAGGAATAAACACTGTTTTAAAAAATGTTGTTACATAGAAAGGGTTACTGAATGAGGAATAAACAAAATGGAGTTTGGAAATGAAATGGTTATCTTTATAATATCAACAAAATGCAATACTCATCAGAGGCGTGAAGTAGGTAAGCCACTGCTAGTGGTGGACTACTTAGACACCATATTACCCCCACTTACAATAGTGTCTAACGTATTTATAAGGATTGGGACATACCCATTAGTGTCTATATGTACGGTATATAACAAAAAAAAGAAAACAAAAAGGAGCATCTATTCAAATACAGGTATCCACTAAAAATAATGTTTGAAGTAATAAATATGAGTGTATTTCTGGAAAGAAGGCCAAAGGTGGAATGTAGAGAGAGAAGAGACAATGGAAATATCTTGCAAATATTAGGTTGGTGCAAAAATAATGACGTAATAATGTCGTTTTTTGATGTATTTTTTAACGTCAAAAAACGACATTATTACGTCAGTATATTTGCACCAACATAATAGTTCTTATTTTCTCGGCTTAATTTCTTATTTACTTTTATGTCTACAACTGAATCATTATCTATTGTGATAATTGTAACTTTGATTCATCATGAAGTTTGTCCAGTATTTATTTGTTTTTAAGTATCTTATATTAGCTTATTATTTTATTATGCATCAGCATGCTGTGGTGCCAACTCTACAAAGTAGAAAGCATCAGGTTGTGTCATAAGTAATTTCCGTTTTTAAAGAACCAATTGTAAAGATTAATATCTCTTCCAAATTAATGGTTCTTTAAATATATCCTAACAGATGAAAAACAGGTTAGATGGGTGCAGCAGAAATCGGTCAGTCAGTTATGTGCCATGCTTAGGCGATCATGTATCTTTTGATACATGACTGATGAGACAGATTTTTTTCCTGCAGTAGATTGCCATTTCTTTCTGTGGTAGACCAGTTTCCATCCAAAGCTATAGAACCCGGTCTGTCCTGCTATTTACCCATAGCTGGTTGGAGAAAAAGAGGATTCATACCTTTCACAATGGTATTAGCACATAAGTGAATATCAGTTCAGTTATGTGCCATGCGTGATACATGCTTAGGCGATCATGTATCTTTTGATACATGACAGATGAGACAGATTTTTTCCTGCAGTAGGTTGACATTTCTTTCTGTGGTAGACCAGTTTCCTTCCAAAGTTATAGAACCTGGTCTGTCCTGTTATTTACCCATAGCTGAGGGAGAAGAGGATGATTCATACCTTTTCCAAGGGTAATAGTATGTAAGTGAATGTAATGGATTCAACTGGAATTCAAACTTGGCTCTCCCATTCCTCAATTTGAGCCTCTATCCATTACTTCCCTTGTAGGAGGAGATACCTCCCATATAATGGCAATGGTGTCTTCATCTAGCTAATGTTTTTACCATTATGTGGGAGATATTTCTGCCTTGCCCTATTTACAACAATGTTCAATGCAAAAGACAGAACTGACACAGATAAATCTCCACAACCAACCCAAAAAGCTGAGTTCCATTGAAGAAAGGAAACATTGTGCATGTTGTGAGGTCATTGGAGTATTATTTACAACTATATATGCTGTATTATTTACAACTATATATGCTGTTTTCCATCAGGACATTGGCGATCATGTCTCTCCACAATTTCCTGTCCTTTGTAGCTCTTAATGACTTTTATTTCTTGCCATCTCCCCAAATTCTGATTTGTCATCCATTCACTCAAGCTTACAAGATTGGCAATATGTTGTTTTCCTGTGTCTCACTTACCTTTAAAACTGTCCTGTGAGTATCAAATTTTCCAAGGCTTATTTCCTCATTATGCATCCCAGAAATTTCAACTCTCTCTTCCATCTTTGTTTTTTATTTATTTATTTTTCTTTAAGAATTTTACCCAAGCAAGGTAATAAGTTCGTGTGAAAAAAAAGAAGCCCTCTTTCATTATGTAACCCAGAAATTTTAACTGTCTCTTCCTGATGTTAATCATGTGACCTTTTTGTTGCCATTGTGTCTAGAACCACATTTCTATTGCTCCAAATTTTTATCTTCAAGGAGATTGTCAAGTATACACTTCGACATAGGAGTACTGATACTACATGACAGTTCAGTATATTTTAATTTGTTTTTGATATTTTCCTGTTTCTTAATACTTGACACAGCTTTTGTAAGACATCTTTCACTATCCCAATGTGCCTTCAGATATCTATGTTACACTTTCCATTCATTGGTAATACACTTCCCAGATATCTACACTGCTGCATCTGTTTGATTTCATAACCTGTAATTTGCATATTGGGCTGCCCCTTTTGCTAACAACCATGCATTCTGTCTTCTAGAAATTGATGTCATTTCTTCTTCCACTATAAGTCACTACGTTCTGCAGGGGTTCTTGTATTTCCTTTTCTGTGTCTGCTACTAACACTGTGTAAACTGCATATCTTATGTCACGATTATGGTTACCAATGATGAATCCTAGCAGGAATACTAATTCATCGTCTTACTGTGTGTATATATATATATATGTATATTATGAAATGGACAAAGTTCAACAATTATTTAAAGACATTTTTATGTTTAACATTCTTTTTATAGATACAAATATTTAAGTAAATGCTCTGTTTATAATAAACAGTATTAAATAACATTTACCAGCCTGAATGTCCGAGAAATTTTCATAGAAAATATTTGTCCTTCGACAGGATCCGAATCTGTATCCTATACAGTAAATGTTATTTAATACTGTTTATTATGAAAAAAATAATGTCGTTTTCTCACATATGTTACTATGTGAGAAAACAACATTATTTTTGCACCAACCTGATATATATATATATATATATATGTGTGTGTATATATATATATATATATATATATATATATATACACGCACACACAATATATATATATATACACAATATATATATATGTATACACTATATATATATATATATGTATACACTACATATATATATATATATATATATATATATACGCAATATATATATACACACACACTACATATATATATATATATATATATATATATATACATACACAAAAATGCATACAATATATATATATTTATACATATATACACACAATATATATATATATACACGCAATATATATATATATATATACACACAATATATATATATATGTGTACACTATATATATATATGTGTATACACTACATATATATATATATATATATATATATATACGCAATATATATATACACACACACTACATATATATATATATATATATATATATACATATACAAAAATGCATACAATATATATATATTTATACATATATACGCACAATATATATATATATATATACACACACACAATATATATATATATATATATGCACACACACAATATATATATGCCCAATATATATCTATATATATATATATATACACACAATATATATATATGTATACACTATATATATATATGTATACACTGTATATATATATATATATATATATATATATATAGTGAGAGAGAGAGATAGAAAGATGAACACACCTCATATATGATCTTACTGATGTATATTGGATAATGTGTGATTTGTCTCAGACAGGCCGTCCTTTTAATGTGCCACTTTTGCCACCTGTCCATCTTGAAAGTGGTTGAGATTAGACTCAACATTTAGTCCTGGCACCACAACTAATGCCGTGTCCAGTATCAGGACCGAATCTTCTCAAGTGAAAAGCTTTTAGGTTTGAGACACGACGAGTGATGGGTACAAATGATCTGCTTGCAGCCAAAGAGAACAACTGCTGGAATTGATGTCAGACTAAGAGTTGGATGGAGAGAGAGGAAATATTTCAGACTTGAATTGAACGGTGAAACTGCAGACAAATGCAACACAAGCAGAAACATCTCAATTGGTCATTACATTAATAAGCATCATTGTAGTTACTGTTGTTAGAATTTCTGCTAAGGCAAATTTCTTAAAACCTTGAGTAGTTCTAATGCTGTTTTTCTTTGTTGACTCTCTCCAACTCAAAGATTAACGGAAGATTTTTTTTCAAATATGTCTGATGAGAATTGGTATATATCAAACAGTTCACTTCAGTGTTACATTATAACAAAAATAATGTCACTCAAAGGCTTCCAACAGCAGTAACAACAAAAATGGATGGAACAATTAACTATAAGTGAAAATAATATGAATTTTCCACACTGCCAAAAAGAAAAGTTTTGAAAGAAAACTCCCATCTATACTAGAAAGTGTGACGACAGATAGTGGTCTTTTTCTGTAAAAAAAATTATATAAATTCCAACCAGCAGTAATGCTAACTTGTTTGGTCAATTAATTTTGGATGTTTCCTTATAAGGGAACAGTTGTTTTGGCCATTAATATTACCTATTGTTATGTGTTTGACATGTTGGATATGCTGGCTTTGCAGTGTTCGAATATAGATTGATAAATTGCCAAGAAGTTCCATATGAAATTATGTATGAGGTCAAAAAAAATAATTGAAAACTCTCGAAATGTCAAACCTATTTAAATATGTAAATTCAGTAATTATTATTATATTAATTAGTCAAAAATCGTTAAGTTGATGGATACTATTAATTCCTTATTCTTCTTCCTTCTTAATTTGTTGTATGTACAATTAATTGATCTTGGGCAATAATTTCATCATTCCAACAGTAACGTTGAATAAATCTAATTTCAGATTTCAGCAATCAATTTACATACATTTATTTAATGAAATCATTTTTTTAGGTTACTGATATTTATTGGGCTGTGTTTACATATGTAACGATACGAATAAAGACAAAAGGAATTTTTTTTTCCAGATGCATTTTAGCCTCTGCTTAACTTTATCAAAGAAATTAACTTAATAAAGGCCATCACAGATTGAAAATTATCAGCAAAGAAAAGTTTTCCTTTTGTCTTTATTCATATTTTCATTTTTACAGATATGTTTTTATTTAGATTTTTACACATATGCAATAATACACGTTTGCAGGATATAAAATCCAGACAAAGTGAAAAACCTTTTTTTTATCAACAATGCACTGCAATGGATTGGACTATTTTTCTTGGAGTGAGCTATTTTCAAGCCTAGCAGAGATCAGCAGCTTTAATACAAGAAAAAAAAAAGATAGAAAAAAAAATAAATTGAAGTTTTGTTTTTTGATTCCAACTACAAGAGACCAGCCCAGCAAACAGATTTGTCTTTCAATCAGATCTGAAGACACCAACCTCACAAAGGTTTTAAAAAAAAAAATCAAATAAAATTTTTTTTATCCATTTGGTCTGATATGCAAGAATACTGCAAAATAGCTTCTATCAAAAGACAAAAATGATATTGTCAAATGTCTCTAAAACTAAATTAGAAAATAATTAATTTATTAAGATGGTTATGATAGTTTGGATATTATGGAATCTAGCATAAGAGAAAAAAAATGTGATAATTTTGTATGCGTAGGCTGATTTGTCTCATCTATTAGTGTTTACTATGGACTGGTGAGGCAAGTATGAGATTTGCTAAGTTGGTGCAACTTCCACCAATTCATGTATTGTTTTTGGTACCTGACCTATGTTAAAACTGATCCAGAAGAATCTTATGCCAGCTCAGCGTATTAGTTCTGAAATTTACAAATTCAGATGTCAGTGCAATGTTCACTATGTAGTCAGAATGGGTCAAAGTTTGGAGACAAGATTTGACCAAAATGTTCCTGCCAATCTTCACAAGGGAAAAGATGGACAATTTACATTGGTGCATTAATGTATCTGATTAATAATGTGTTCAGTCTCATAGTCCTAACTTGTACTCAGTGATGAGCAAGACTAATACCGATTATCACCTGAATGTTTTGAATTCAATATACATTAAGTCCTACCAACCATCTCTTTGTAAACAGGAGTTGTTGGTGGGCTTAAAGGTAATTAACCGTTAATGTTATATTTTTGCATATAACATTAGTCTGGGGTTGTATATTTTTTTAGTCACTGTGCACATATTTTGTCCTTGATTTTTTTCTGATAAGGGAGAACCAATAAAGTGGTTTAGCTGTTTTTATTCGTTATATTTTGGTATATATATATTACAATAATATAAATTTGTTACTCCCTCTTTTACTCTTACCACTCACACAACAACCTCATTTTGTAATCCTCTACCTTGATTGGCTTTTGAGTCGTGTATAAGCTGAACATAATAATATAATGTTAACCTCTTCAAGTCTAGCATTAACCATTATCTTTCCTACACATCCTCATAAATTAAACTTCTTACTGATATGTCCCGGAAAGGGATATATTTGATCGAAATAGCTAAGTGGTTTTGGCTACTGTA
Organism: Acanthosepion lycidas; assembly: GCA_963932145.1. NCBI lineage: Eukaryota > Metazoa > Mollusca > Cephalopoda > Sepiida > Sepiidae > Acanthosepion > Acanthosepion lycidas. The sequence goes on along the minus strand of OZ010597.1, from coordinate 62,207,027 downwards.
ACCATGTAGTACACGGTAGAAGCAATCGACTGGTACTTGTCGTAGTCGCAGGTAAGAGGTATACACCAATATGATAACCAATGGCGTAGTCCAATGGGTGTTGTCATAGACTTAAACTGTGTCGTACCTACACATCTGTCGGTATTTATGACGGACACCAGCCAATCATATTCCAGTCAGTGGGAAGTCAGGTGTATGCATATTCCATTATATCACTTACCTCCTCCTCTTACACTCATACAATAAACTCATACAGTAACCCTCTACACTGACTAGTTTTTGGGCCTTGTATCAGGGGAACAGTTAGTAAAAAATACATATGAAACTTCAATCCCAGCATGAAGTATCGTAAAATTGTGAAGCCATTGATATTTATAAACCTATCTACGAAGGTACATAAGAGAAGGTCAGTTTTTGTTTTTAATGTGGAGGGGTTGGTTGTTATTGTTGGTTTACCAACCCCTGATGATAATCCCAGATGATGAGATTTTGAATTACTGCACCCTGATGATAGAAAGAACCAATCTTTTTCTTGGTAACTTTTCATAGTGAAAAGACATTCTTTTCGCTCCAGCCAATATGTAACTATGGACATTGAATTTGGCATTGAACTCTTCACCTTTCATTTCTCATTTTTTCTTTTATAAAAATGTCCGATCAGTATATTTATTAATATTTCTTTGTTCAAATTCTATGTCTTATTTTTCCTTTGAACTTACACAAAGAAACCAAAAATTGTTTGCGAGTCAAATGTACTAGGAGCTTATAAAATCTCATCAAAAGTATTTAAACCTACAACAATATATATATAGTTGATAGATGAATAAAAGTTCAAACACCATATCTTCTGACTTCAAATTTTGCAGATACACTCCTACGAGATTATATATTAGGTATAAATTTATTTTACCCTGATGAGAAATGGTTCTGCAAAAATTAAAGTTGGAAGATAAGCTGCTCTATTTTTAAAAGAACTGACCACTTTTTTTTAAAAAACTTTGCATGTCTTTAAACACTTTAAATTTCATTAATGGCCAGTGTGTTTTATTAGGCAAATGTCCATAAGTCAATTATTTGATAGAAAGAAATAAATAAAGGAAGATAAAAGTGTTTAATTTCTCCTGCCAATACTTCACAAATAATGGTCTTGTGATGATGGGCCTTGTTTGACTCATGTTTTTGGTTAATAAAATGTAACATATATTCATCATAACAACAAAGTGGGACATTTATACATACATATATATATATATATATATATATATATATATATATATATATATATACATATATATATATATATATATATATATATATATATACATATATATATATATATATATATATATATATATATATACATATATATATATATATATATATATACATATATATATATATATATATATATATATATATACATATATATATATATATATATATATATATATATATATATACATACACACACACACACACACACACACATATATATATATATATATATATATATAATATATATAGAAGGATTTTGTTGTACAAGTTCAGTGAAGTAAGAAAGTTCTTGTAATGTGGTTGTAAGTAAAATGTTTCTGGTTTGTGTTTGTGAATGAATAGATCATTTGCAAGTGACAAGTCTATCAGTAAAAGGCAATATTAAACATGAGAGAGTGATATTTTGGTAAGTTGACTTATCTGTGGTCTTCATTTCTGAAGCTGATCAATTCTACATTCTCTCTTTGTGAGGAACTGGATGAAAAAGAGAATGTCTGTAAATTTTCCCGCCAGTAGGATGGTTTCCTTTTTTCTTATGGGAATTAGAGTTTTTTTGTTTTTTTTATTTCTCATGATCATTACAGACTATTCTGTTTTGATTATATGGAAAGAGGGGAAAAGACACTACCTGTTTTCAGTGAGAAAATGGAAAGAAAGAAAGAAAGAAAGAAAGGAAGATAGAAATATTTAATGTCTCCTGCCAATACCTCAGAAATCATGGACTATTCTGTTTTGATTGCTTAGAAAAAAAGACTTACAAATGAAATAAAGAATTAATGAACTGTTTAATGGCTGCTTCAGTGAAAATAGAAAAGTTGTTGATTTTGAATATTTTCATTTGTACCCACTTCTTAAAATAATGACCAGTTTTCATATTTATGATCGTTATTGCAGTATTTTAATAAAGTTGCCAAGCTCAAATATTTAATGATGCAATAGGCAAATTTCTATGGATATTTTATTGTTGTACAACTGACCATGAATTTATTTAATTATTTAATTAACTTAAGAGTTAAGATTCATCAGAAAATTAAAATAGGAGAACTATGAAATTTTCTTGAATCTTTCTAGCTGTATATAAATATGAATTGTGCTGAAAGGTTCTGAGTTTAACCCCCTTCGCAAAATTTGATCAAATACCCAAGTATTATGGTTTGTGGGTAAAAAAAAAAATGTAATTGAACCAATAGTTTCAAATAGATATTTTTTGCATATTTTCTCTTTACCAATGCAGATATTCTAAAAGGCATTAACAAAATATAAAATAATAGGCAAAATGTGACTTACCAAGTTTAAAATCAGAAAAAAAAACTCACTTTAAATCTTGACTTACCTGCAAAAGACAAAAGATTTATCTAATTAGAAAAACAGTAAATATAAGCATAGAATTATGGCAATGTCAAAATTCTTTTAATGGAAGATATTTACAGTATTGTTATTTGAAAGTTTTAGTGATGGAATCTTATTTTTTGGGGGATGAAAAACAACAAATGCCAGTTAAAATTGTACATTGAGAAACACAAAAGATACAGGGATCCTTAGCATGGAATTTAAATTATTTTTACCATTGACAGAGACAACCTCATTCAATTTTCTACTGCTGATGTTTTTAATTATATCACTATAGTTTTTAAATAGCCAAAAATGTTTTTATATTATTTTTTTTTTATTTAATCTTTATTTGATTTTATTTATCTTTAAATAACTCAAAACATGAGTAAATATTTCTTTTATCAAATGTTCACTTGATAAAAATTCCAAGATCCACTAAAGGTATAAGATTACTGAATGAGGTGGTCATTGTATAGATGTATGAAGACAAAGTAAGTACAGGTTATGACAATATGTAGGATCTATAACAGAATGAAATTTTAATTAAAAAGTAATTTATTAAACCAAAAATTAAAAAGAAAATCATTTGTCAAGGCAAAGATATACTGAAAGCACTCTACTCTTTGAGTCTTCCAGGTAAATATATGTTCAGGATAATACAACATGTCTCCTTTCCTAACAAAACTACTGCTGTTACAATGAAGGATATTTAAAAACCTGGTGATCCTAAAAAAAATATTCATATACCAGGTCTGTCTGAAAAGTAATGGGACTGCTGTCACAAACAATTTATTTAAAATTCCCAACAACAAACTACATGGCTTTCCCTTTAAAGTAATCCCCATCAAGTCTAATGCACTTTTCCATCCTTCTCTGACCTGCTTCTATGCACTTCTAGAAGGAATCTTCTTGGATTTCCCTCAGATCTGTATTTATGACCCTCTTGAGGACTGCCTCACCTTCGAAACAGGACCTCTTGATGATCCCTTTGAGTTTTTGGAAAACAACATAGTCACACAGCATAAGATCAGGTGAAGAAGAAGTCTGTCCCATTATGGCGATGTTCTTCTTGACCAGGAACTGTTGGAGGCTTACTGTGTTGTAAGCAGGTATATTGTTGTAGTGAAGCATCCACGATTAGTCCTGCTATAACTCTCGTCTCTTCTTGTGCACTGAATGAAGCAAATGCTGCGGGATTTCTTTGTAAACTTACTGATTGATCATCTGGCCCTGTCGCAAGAACTCACTATAGGCAATACCTCTCACATCAAAGAATGGGTAAGTCCTGTTACTTTTCACACAAACCTTGTATGTTCAGCAGCCAGGAAGATACCTTATTACCAGTAAAAACTTGGATGCATTTAAAAAAAAGGTCATTATATGGACTTAATCAATGAGACAAAATTGAAATAACATACATATACATATATACATATACAGATATTTAACTAGTTGAGGTTTCTCCCACTTCTTAGAAGGTTCCTGCATTTACTGAAAAAACTCTTCGAATAAAATGTTGATTACATTTGTTTGAATTGACACTATTATTATTACTACAAATTGTAATTCTGCATTAAATTCATTGCTGCAAATTCTAAATTTGTTATTTATAGTCATAAAAATGACTGGCCTTGGTGATATACTCCAAAATTAAATTAAATTAAAGGAACTTTGCCAATCAAATAAGTTTCCCTATGCCCAGGTGGATACTGGTTCGAATCCTGTCAGAGAATACATATTTTTATTTAATAATATTTCTAGAATATTCAAGCTGGTAGATGAAAATAAATAAATATACTGTTTAATAAATACATGGGGCATCTGCTTGAATATGAATATCCACTAAAAATAATGTTTAAAGTGTTAAAAGATATATATATATATATATATATATATATATATATGTGTGTGTGTGTGTATGTTATATATATATATATATATATATATATATATATATATATATGTGTGTGTGTATATATACATACATACATACATACATATATATATATATATATATATATATATATATATATATATATATATATATATATAATCATTTCACATTAAGCCAAGTAGAAATGCCAGTAGTATACAGGCAGGGTACAGAGAGTGAAAGTGAGAGAACAGACTGGATATAGAAGGGACTGAGATAAGGACAAAAGATGAATGAGATTCAAGAAGATAGTGATTGACATTGCATTTAAATTTTTGAAGATTGTAGTTATCAGTGAAGCAAATAAACAGTAGGGAGTTCCACAGGCTGGGAGTGTGGGAAAAGAAACTATTGAAGTAGAAGTGGTGGTTACATTTATCTATTTCAACAGTAAAAGAGCGGGACCTATATGCCAAACTAGTAGCATACTTAAATTTAGTCTGGGCACCAGGATAAAATGCTCTATGAAAATAGCTGTTGAAAAGACAGAGGGAAGCCATGTCAAGTTGTCAAGAAAGTGACTGAAGTCAAGATGCCAAGTCAGGATTGATTACATCCTGAGTATGACGGTAAACTACATCCGCGTCCTGGGTATGATGATAAACTACATTCGCATCCTGGGTACGGTGATAAACTGCATCCAACAGCAAGGTCTCAGATAATGTTTTCAGAAAAATAATGTTGCCAGCTCAAAATTTTTGAAACAATAATGTTGCCAGCTCAAAGTTTTTGAAATAATGTTGCCAGCTCAAAGGTTTTGAAACAATGTTGCCAGCTCAAAGTTTTTTTGTAAAAAAGTAATGTTGCCAGCAATACGTTTTTTTGTAAAGGAATAGTGTTGCCAGCTATGCGTTTTTTTGTAAAGGAATAGTGTTGCCAGCTATGTGTTTTTTTGTAAAGGAATAGTGTTGCCAGCTATGCGTTTTTTTGTAAAGAAATAGTGTTGCCAGCTATGCGTTTTTTTGTAAAGGAATAGTGTTGCCAGCTATGCATTTTTTTTTTTTTGTAAAGGAATAGTGTTGCCAGCTATGCGTTTTTTTTTTTTTGAAACAATAATGTTGCCAGCTATATATTTTTTATTCCATACAAAATAGGCATTTAAAATTCATATAAACTGGATTTGGCATTAAATAACCCACAGTGGTTGATATGCCATAAAACCCAAACAAACAAACAAACAAACAGGATTGATTACATTGCAGATCTTTAAAAATGACTGGCCTTAGTGATATACTCCGAAATCAAATTCAGAAATTTAATTTATAAATAGTTCTGAAAGTTTGGATATTATGGAATTCAGTATTAGAGAAAAAAAAAATTGTGATAATTTTGTACGCTTAGGCTGATTAGTTCCCAAGAATTGTCTCATCTATTTGTGTTTATCATGGACTGGTGAAGCCAGTGTGAGAATTGCTAAGTTGGTGTAAGAAGTTATACTTCCACCAATACACGTATAGTTTTTGGTGCCTGACCTATGTTGAGACCGATCTGGAAGGATCTTAAGCCAGCTTAGTATACTAATAGTGAAATTTACAAATTCAGATGACAGTACAATATTATATTAAAATGTTTATATATTTAAATATTTATATCGTATATATAAATTAAATTTAAATATTTATATATTTAAATATACACATATAAATAATTAAGTTTAAAATTCAATTTTAAAATATTTTAATTTAATTCAAATTTAAATTAAATTAAATTTAGCTGCATTTTAAATTTAATTTAAATTTAATATAAATTTAAAAAAAATTAATTTAAATATTTATATCATTTGATAAATTTATTTATTATCATTAAATTGTAAATCATTGTTGTAAATTGTAATTCTTCATTAAAAATTTTTGAATAAAATGTTGATTGTGGCTGTTTGAGTGATGATATCTTCATTGCTGCAAAATGTAATTCTGCATAATTTAAACAAATGTTCAAATTAAAAATTTTAAATATCTGATTTTGGACAGGGTTCTTTCTGCCCATTCATGCAAGGAATACTATTGCCATATATGGTCTGGTGACCCTTCTGTTCATTTCAAGGTCCTCAACCAAATCCAAAACCAGATATGCAATGTGATCAGTCCTGACTTGAGGTTTTGACTCCAGTCACTTTCTTACCAATGCAATATGGCTTCCCTCTGTCTTTTCTATAAATATTTTCATGGCATCTGCTCTGACAAGATATTTTCACTGATGCCCCAACTGCATGAATTTAAGCATGCTACTAGGTTGACATCTTATTTCCATCCTTTTACTGTTGAAACAGTTAAATGCAACCACCTCCAAAAGCTTCTTCTCTTGCACTTCCCAACAGTGTAACTCCCTTCCTCTTACTTGCTTCCTTGATAACTATAGTCTTCAAAAATTTAAATGTAATGTCAATCAACATCTTCTGTTGCATTTTATCTTCCTCCATTCTTCTTTTTATCCTTTCCTCACCCCCCATACAGTCTTTTCCCTCAATTATACTCTTGCATACTAGTGGCACTCCCACCTTGCTTGGGGTTAATTGCTTAAAAAAATAAATAAATAAAAATCAAAAAAAAAAATCAAACAAGATATATAGCAATGATTCTAGCCAAATTTGGAATGGAAAATTTTAAACCTCAATCAATGCCTTGTGAAATAGATATAATATGCTGGATGAAAGCAATGTTGAACAAGTCGATGAAAAATATTACTGAGAAATAGTTGATAGCCTTATGACTGCAACTTGTTCAGATATATGTCATGTTGTGAAAAACAATTATTGCAATATTCAGCAAGACCAACCATGAATCACTTGATAAAAGCTAAACAAGTTCGGTGCTATTTAAAAAGCACTAAAACACTCAGTCTAGTGATTAATAAACCTAGTAAGCCCCTAAGTTTAAAAGGCTTTTGCGATATGGATTGGAGATTGATAAATTGATCAATCAATTTTAACAGCATGTCAACCCTTCTGGGGTTATTTTATGACAAGAGGTAAAATGTGGGGGATGGTCAGATTTTTTTTTTTTTTCAAGGATTTTTTCTTGATTTTGACAGTAAGTTGTCTGAAATTGTTTGTTGCTAAATGGATTGGGAACCGATTTGAGGGATACGTTTCTAGGGTGAAGTTCAAGTTTACTGTTATATTTTTTGGTATAAATTTTAATTTTTTCAGGAAGGAAAACATGCCACCTACACTGACATTTTTGAAGAGATCTCTCATGTTATTTGAGTTTTAAATGTGTTGTCTGATAACAGCAAAATTACCACATTTTATCAGAATGTGTTTAACAGTATAGGGTGTTTGACATGCTATGCATTCTGTCGGGTTTTCCTGTTTAAGTAAAAAGAAGTTTGTTAGTTTTGTGTGATTAATAGGTAGTCAGGATATAGTGACTTATTCCTTTCTGGACTTTTTGAAGAATGGTTTCTGCCCTCCTATAGTTGATTGGGGAAATTCAAAAGATTGCTGCAGCATTGCAAGGCATGGTTTTCAGTTATCGTCAAACAGTTCTATGATTTCTCAGAAAACAACTTAGAATACCACTGTCAACATGAAAAGCAGAACACAAGGAATTAGCAGCTGTATTACAAGAAAATTCCTTATCCCATTATTAAACAGCATGATTAACTCAAATGAAAATGAGAAAGTCACTATCTATTGTGACAATCAAAGCAGTATAGCTTTAGCTAAAACCCTATCTACTACTAATGTTGAAAACATGTCGACATAAAGTATCACTTTAGAAGAAATGAAGTGATAATTAAAGTTGGACTATATTCCATCAGACCAGAACATTGCTGATTTATGTACAAAGGCTATCAGTAGAATATAATTAAAGAATTTTTTTAATGCTTTAAATTGCGCACAATCCTGAAGTTTAACCTATTCGATATTTTCTACTCATTTGTGATTAAAATAGGTATATATATATATATATAATAAAAAAATGATACAAAAAATATTCAAAAGATATAATTATGCAAAAATAAGATATATATATATATATATATATATATATATATATATATATATATATATATATATATATATATATTAGGTTGGTGCAAAAATAATGACGTAATAATGTCGTTTTTTGACAATATTTTTTAACGTCAAAAAACAACATTATTACATCATTATTTTTGCACCAACCTAATATATATATATATATATATATATATATATATATATATATATATATATAAGGAAATAAAATGCACCCATACCAAAAAAATGTGGTTTTTAAAAAATGTAATTTAAAAAAAATTGTGTGATTTAAAAAAAATATGATTTTTAAAAAAATGTGATTTTAAAAAAATGTTATTTCAAAAAATCATTTAAATTTTTTTTTAAATTAAAAAAGAGAAAAATGCAAAACAATTGTAATTATTTGTCTGTATCACAAAGTTAACGATAAGCAAGAAAGGAAAATAAGGGTCATGTGTTGCTCTCTCAATGAAATGATTGCTAAGAACATATCCCTCCCCAAATATATCTGCAAATCCTACAGATGCTTGCTGGGATTTCTTTGTAATCAATAAAAATGGATAGCTCTTGGTCTCATCACCCATATTTTTGTTCTTTTTTTTTGTCTTGAAGTCAGAATGCTATGGCCACTTGCCTATGTCCCTTTTTGTATCTGAACACAATTCTTACTTTGTGAACATTTTACCTTTACTGTTCATTTCGTTTCGTCTTGAATATCTATTGTTTGTTTTGTATTATTTTACCCTGCTCTTTTTCTTCCTTTTCTCATTGTTTGAGAATTTTGTCAGTTACACTTAACCATGACCAATTACTCCACACTTTCCGTCCTTTCAAGCAAGCACCCTTGTGATGGTATTCAATCAATGGTGCCAAATTCAAATTGTAGGGAACTACAAGAAAATATTTCTTTTTCACTGGGGTCTGCAGAAGAATCAGTGTTCCCAAATTTAGTGCAGCACACAATCCCCAACATTCATGGAGAAAAACTCTTGGAACACATTCTTACATTTAACAAATGGAATAAACATGCTAAGACCAATTTCGCAAACACTTTTTGCAAGCATTTCTCTATACACAAGACAATCAAATACACAAATTAACTTTCATTGAATAAGTTCTTATTCTTTGTTAAACACTGTCATATTCTTTCCTCATTTTGGAAAGAAAAACAAGCTTGCCTTGTTCATTTTTCCTTTTCTTTTTTCTCATTGTTTTGCTCTTTCTCTCTCCCTATTTGTCCGTTGTCAGTCACCTAATTTCAGCCTCAACTAACTGGTGACCTTTTCATTAACAAAGCTAACCCCTAAAATAGCAGCATATACTTTCTCTCCTCACTAGTACTGGCCACTGATTCTTTCTTCCTCAAAGTGAGTGGCTACTATCAACCAGCCTCTGGCCACAACGGTATAAATAAAGGATGCTATGAAAGTAATGTGTCATTTATTTCAATGAGAAATCCAACAGAAACAGGGAGCATGATAACATCTCTGGATAGAGCAAGCTTTCAGTGAGAAAATACAGTTTTAACACTTTTCACAACTGTGTTGAATTTTTATAGGAAATGTTTACATAGTTCATCTTTTATGAGAACTTATGGGATTTGTTTCACGATCTGAAACATTACCTCTGTAAATGTTGTGCAAGTGTTGAATATCAATGCATGCATTATTTTCCAATGAAGAAATTCTGTGACACATCTTTCATATCAGTCTCCATTTTGCCAGAATGTCATTTATTTGCCATCAGTAACAATGTGAACAAAATTTTGGATCATTGTTAGTAAATTTCAACTTTTGTCATTTCAATATATAAGAAAATAATAGTCATTACTTTTTGAGCAACTTGTGTGTGTGTGTGTGTTCGTGCATGTGTGTGTGTGTTCGTGCATGTGTGTGTGTGTGTTTGTCCATGTGTTTGCTTCTGTGTACACATGCTTGCATACATTTCCCACCTATGTTCTAGCACAATGTTTGTTGTAAAAATGTCAAATGGGAATACACAAATAAATTTGTACAACTAAGAAAATAAAGAAATGGAAAAGGAAAATAGAAGAATATAGAGAGGCAGGAGGAGTTAAAGGAGGAGGAGGAGAGAAAAAGAGAGTGTCAAAAGGTAGGAAGAGTAGTGGCATATGAATATATAAGGAAGGAGGGGAAAAAGAAGGAGAAAAAGGAGAGTGTCAAAGGAAGGGAATGTAAGGAAGGCAAAGGAAGAGGAGGAGGAGGAGGAGGAGGAGAAAAAGAACAGCGAAATTATGGTATATGAATATATAAGAAAATTAGATGATGGAGGAGGGGAAGGAAGAGAAGAAGGAGAAGAAGAAGGAGAAAAAAGAGAAAGAGGAGAAAAAGAGAAAAAGAGAAAGAGAAGAAAAGGAGGAAAAAGAAAAAGAGGAGAAAAAAGAAAAAGAGGAGAAAAAAAGAGAAAGAGGGGAAAATGAAAAAGAGGAAAAAAGGAAAAGAGAAAAAAAGGAGAAAAAAGAAAAAGAGGAAAAAAGGAAAAGAGAAAAAGAGGAGAAAAAAGAAAAAGAGGAGAGAAAAAGAAAAAGACGAGAAAAAGGAAAAAAGAAAAAAGGAGAAAAAGAGGAGAGAAAAAGCAGAAAAAAGAGGAGAAAAAGAGGAAAAAGACGAGAAAAAGAGGAGAAAAAAGAGAAAAAAGAAAAAGGAGACAAAAGAAAAAGGAGAAAAACGAAAAAGAAAAAGGGAGAGAAAAAAGAAAACGGGAAGAAAAAAGAAAAAGGGGAGTAAAAGAAAAAGGGGAGAAAAAAGAAAAAGGGGAGAAAAAGAAAAAAGGGAGAAAAAAGAAAAAGAGGAGCGTGTAATAAGTAAAAAATAGGTATATATAAATCTCTAAGAAAAAGAGGAGGAGGAGAATATAAGTACAATAAAAAGGAAGCGTAAGTAAATGAAAAAGAATAAAGGTGGAATGTGAGGAGAAATAGAGAATATGAAGAGTGAAAGAAGAAGCAACAGGCTAAGATATAAATGAATAAAAAGCAACATGAGAAATCATCGACTGAAGAAAAGAACAAATTACGAGAAAACTGATTAGCATTCTCTGTGAGATATGCTGATGCCACAAGCAGGCAGCTGACAGAAATGTAATTTCTAGGAATTTCAACCTGATAGAAGAAGACTTATTTCTGCCATTGGCAACTGAGATATTCCTGTTCAAAGAAACCCAATCACCTAATTTTGGCAAGAATCAATTATCAAGGGGTTCAACTTGCTGTCATGATTAACATGCTGGAAAAATGGTTGGTTCCCTGTGCCACTCCAATAAGTACCTGACTACTTGTACTATCCTCTACCTGTAAAAGGGCCAGATCAGGCCAGGAATGGAGTACTGCTGCCATGTATGGGCAGGAGCTGCCCAGTCCTTACTTTCTAATCTGAATAGAGTCCAAAAGCATCTCTGCGTCCTTGGAGGTGTCAAAGCATTGCAAACTATTCACTGCTCTGTTGCTCTTTTCATAAAAAGTGCTCAGATGAACTACATACTTTAGTTCCACCAGTTCTAAATTTCAAAGTTTAAGATCTGCCATGCTAGGCACATTGTAGCAAACCAACCTCATTCCATATGTGTAAGTTCCATTTGAGCAGCAAACCATTGCTCTGCAGAACCGACTCCCAAAAGGATTTTTTCTCAGTCATTAGAATCTAACTATTATCTCTCAATATATCAGCATAAACTATGCCTCTTATACTGTAACACTCTAACTTGAGTGGCTCCTCAGCCTTACATCAACTCTAAAAAAACAAAAAATTTTGACCATATTCATACTTGATGTTGTTAATGGTTAACTGGAACAACTTTGCAATTTTATTGCTATTGTTATTTTAGTGGCAAATGATCAGACCTTTACACCTAAGACACATCATGCTACCTCCATAGAATCAAATCACCCAAATTTTCTCCATATTCCAAATGTAAGGAGAAAGTGCTACACAGCTTTTTTTTTTTTGCCCAGGAAATGCTATTTTGTGGAAAAAAAATTCCCACATGGAGAATTCCCTGAACTCAGCATTCTGAACCTCTGGTCAACCAGAGTCAATCATTATCTATTAGGTTGGTGCAAAAATAATGACGTAATAATGTCGTTTTTTGACGTATTTTTTAACATCAAAAAAACGACATTATTACGTTATTATTTTTGCACCAACCTAATATCTACATAATCTTTCCTTCCTTCCATCTCATCTTATATTCATAACACACTCTGTGATATGAATGTACAATAAGCAAACAAGTATCATCATCGTGTGTATGATTTGTGCAGTCAACTGGGTTGATTTATTATCCTTGGAGTTTATACTGGAGTGAAAACTGTTTGTTAAGCAATACTTTGTGGAGAAATTACAGCCTTCTATTGTTTAGTGTCCAGGGCATATATATTTCACACTTGTATCTTTTATTTTCAAGTAATTTTGACAATAGAAATTCACATTGAAGATAGTGTAAATCTTTTCATTGTCTTTGGACTGGAATTAGGCTCTCCAGATCTTGAACAAGCATTTCATACTCTCTATCTTTGTGCAGTTTCTACCTTCATCAGCATTTATGTGCTATACCATTTGATACAAAAATTAATGTTCTTTCTTCATTTATTTTGTAAAAGAAAAAAAAAAAACCCAAGCTCACCTTGTTCCTTGTCCCTTTTCTTTCTGCCATTGTTTTGCCTACCTCTCTCTCTCTGTCAGTTGCCAACTACTTAATTCCACCCCTAACTAATTCTTTACATAGCACCGGATAATTTCTCTCCCTGCTAGTGCTAACCAATGCTGCTTGCTTTCTTATAAAGTGAGTGGCTAGTATTGACCAGCCTCTGGCCACAACAAAAACAGTTCTTAATCAAGAACTATAGATATACTTCTGTTATGTGCTGTGTCCCTTCAGAACATAGGCAGTTAAGTCTTTCTACAACTTTCTGTCTCTTGTAGCAAGTGAACTGCATCTGACTATCCCCCTTGTTCATCCTCTACCATACTTCCTGAATTCCTGTTACCTGCTCTTCGCTCAATACTTCCCAAACAAGAATTCCTTATAATGTGCCCCAGAAATTACAAGTCTCTTTACTATCTCTCATATTAGGTAAGTTGGTCACTGTTTACCTTTAACATCTCCTTCCATTAATACATCCTATGAGTATTAAAATTTTCAAGATGTCCCTACTCATAGTGCATCACAGAAATTTTGACTGTTTTTTTTTACTCCCTGTCCCTGTTCTGTCATTTACAAACTTTTCCTCTACCTGTCCTTCACTCAATACTACCTGTGAGTATTAAATTCTTCAAGTCTTTCTTCTTCATATTATATCTCAGAAATTTCAGTGGATTTTATGCCTGAGTGTCTTTCTTTCTCCCATTGCTCATGTGTTCTGTGCATCTACACCACAGTTTCCAAAATAATGAGTCATTTTGAGTCATTTTTTTCTCTTACCAAAAAGAATATTTGATATTAGTCTTTTATCGGAGGAAAGGGCTGTTCTGTTTGTCATTAAATTCAAGATTTGAAACTTGGCCTTTGCTTTTAAATTGAAACTACTCATGACAGATGCTAATGCATTTCTAATGTCACAAAACGGAAAGAAGATGAAATAGAAAAACAGAAAAAATGACTAAAAATAGACAAAGGCATTTTATTGTTTTAAATTCATCTGTTCATCTACAAGACATTATCTTTCATTTCTAATTTATTCAAATTTTTATTTTTGACTATAGATAAAAAAAAATTAAACAAAATAAATTTAAAATAGCCAAATGCTTAGTTTTGAGTTTTTTATTGAAAATATTCAAATTTTCTAAATTTTCAACTTTTATTTTAGGCCAATTGTTATGAGGAACTGGCAAACAAACAAAAGCAATTTTCTTGCAAATGCTTTTTTCAAAAATTTGGCAATTTTATGCCAACAGTAGGGGAGAATATGATAAATAAATAATAAAGTGAAAAGGTTCTATGTAATGTGTTTTGTTCTGTAGAAAGTCTTCATCAAACCTGTCTACTCTTATTAGTGGGGAAAAATAACAGATAAATATCAAATAAAGATACAGAGTTATATATTTTTAAAAATTACCAGGGGTGGCCTCAAACTGTTGAACTGTAGTATATATATATATATATATATATATATATATATATATATATATATATATATATATATATATATATATATTAGGTTGGCGCAAAAATAATGATGTAATAATGTTGTTTTTTGACGTATTTTTTAACATCAAAAAACAACATTATTGCGTCATTATTTTTGCACCAACCAAATATATATTCTTTCTTTGCTTAATGATAATGTTGTGAAAAGAATTTACATAAAATAAATAGACAACACTTGTCTATATTATTTAATGAAACATGTATGAATATGTATATATATATATATATATATATATATATATATATATACTCACTACAGTTCAAAAGGTTGAGTCTGCACCTGGTAATTTTTTTTTAAATTGGCCTAAAAAGTAGTTATTTTCTACTTTAAATAAGAGAAAATTATTATCCATGGTTAAAAAATATGAAACAGGATTTATTAGAAATTTTATTATGACAAAAAGAAAAAACGCATTTTATGATTAAATTTTGCTCTCGTCGAAATATCCTCCTTTAGCCTTGATTATTGCATCACAGATTTTTGGAATGCATTGCAAATTTTTCTCAAAGTATATGTTTGATAATTGATTCTAATTTTTTTCAGTGACTAAGAGCTCTTTTTTATTTTTTTCACTCTTCTGTCAGGTTCATCCTATACTAATTCTGGAGGTGGCTTCAAACTTTTGAACTGTAGTGTATACATATATATATATATATATATATATATATATATATATATATATATATATATATATATATATATATATATAACATGTCTGTATATATGTATGTAAATATTCTCAGATTGAGTATCTATAAAAGAGACAAAATGAATAAAAAGAGGAAAAACTATACTTAGGGCTAAGTATAGTTTTTCATCTTGTCTCTTTATATATATATATATATATATATATATAAAAGAATGTGAGCTATAAATTTCTATATATCAGAATAATATTAGGCAAATCAAAGACAAAGTGGAAAATATTCTCTGGAACATAACGCCTGGAAGGACTTCATCAGAGTAAAATAATATTTTTGTTGATGGAATTATATATGCATATGAAGGAGCAGTAGAGATATAAAGTAATCTTTACTTTGTTACCAATGAAATCCTCCTCTCTCGTAATACTCTGCCAACCATCTCCCAATGAAATCAATGGTCACACTTCCATAACGAAGGGTAAACTTCAAGTTGAAGGACATCGGCTGTGGTTTCAGCTGGTGAGGGGTGAGCTCTATCAGGGCAACTTACCCAAGACATGATACGCATGAATGAATATCTCTTCATCTTCCCCCCCACTGATAAGTGGAAAGACATGGTCAGATGCTCAGCAACCCTACAGTCACACCTGGTGGTGGAACTGATGATGATTATACTTAATATATATATATATATATATATATATATATATATATATACATACACACACACACACACACACACACACACACATATATGTACACACACATACATATATACACATACATATATACATATATATATATATGTATGTATATATATATATATGAATATATATATATATATACATACATATATACACATACATATATACATATATATATATATATGTATGTATATATATATATATATGAATATATATATATATACATACATAATTATTTATTTTTAAAGAAAAAAAATTTATAACATAAATATGTTATAAAATCACTACAAAAATATCCATTTTGTTTCAACGCCTCTGGTGTCTTATCAAGTGATGACGTTGAATGTAAAATAAAATTCATTCCATATACACCAATCATATACTTGTATATACATACATATATATATATATATATATATATATATATATATATATATATACGCATATATATACACATACATATATATATATATATATATATACATACATATATATAGATAGATAGATATACACACATATATATTTACAAATATGTACATATATATACATATATATATATATATATATATATATATATATATATATACACACAAACATACACACACACACACACACACACACACATATATATATATATATATATATATATATATATATATATATATATATATATATACAGAAAGGAGTTCCACAAGTGAGATGTGGGAGAAAAGAAACTGTTAGCATAGAATTTATGGTTATATCTAGCCACCCCAACTGTAACTTGATGAGATCCCAACACCAGTCTAGTACTGATATTAAATTCATAAAGTCTTGGTATCATAGCAAAGAGCTAATCTGAACAATTACCATGAAAGTATTTATAGAAAAAACACAGTGAGGCAATCTTATGGCAGTGGGAAAGTGACTGAAGCCGAGCTGCCAGATCAGGAACAATAATATTGCTGATTCTTTGGAGTTTATCAAGAAGGTAAATAGCAGGAACAGTGGGCTATTTGTGGCAGCAAAATTCGAAGCATGATTGAATGGTAGACTTATAGATATGTAAGATCGATTCTGGAGGGGAAAAAAATCTAACTGAACCAACTTTCTTAGCAGAAATAATATCAAGTGAAGTGTTTAACTATGACGTGGTGCTTTATATAAAATTCAGCTTGAAACATTACAACAAAGAAGGATATGTCGTAGAAGCAACCATCTATATTGCTAATATTTAGAAAAAGGAACTATCAAATTCTTATTCTATTAGATTTTTATTTTATGCAGAAATTGGGGTAACCTTAGAACTGGGTTTTGATTTCAAGTGAATTTCCTAAGCTTAAATGAGGAATATGAATTTTAAATTTAAAGAGAAACTTTCAAAATCTTATGAATTCCATTCGACTTAATTTTGGGGTTGCGCCTTTAACTCAAAATTTGCAGAATAATTTTGGTCTAAAATGAAGACGAATAAAAAGGAAGAAAGAAAGACAAAAAGAGAGGAGTAGTTGGAGTATAAGAAGAGGATTCTTTTGAAGAGGAAAGATAAGAATAAAGAAGTCAGGTGAAAGAAAAAAGGAGGGGAGAAAGCAGGACATTGATGAGGGAGAAAAAAAGAAAGGAAGAGAGAGAAAGGAAAAGTATAGGAGGAAAAAAGAAAATGAAGCAAGTGACAAAAAAGGAAAAAAAGAAAAAGAAGGATAAAGAAGACCAAGAAGGGAGAATAAAATAGAGAATGAAGAATAAAGAAAAGACGAGACAGTGACGAAAGAGGAAGAAAAAAAAGGTAAAAAAAAAGAGAGTATGAATGAAAAAGGTAGATGGAAGAAAGAAGAAGAAAGTGATAATAGAGGAAAAGAGAGAAGAAAAGAAAGTGGGAGAAGAAAGGAAAGATATGACTGAGAAAAAGAAAGAAAGGAAAAATAAAGAAAAAGTAGAAAGATTAGCAGAGAAGAAAAATTGAAATAAAAATTGAAGCTGAGGTGAAGGTAAGAGTTTAGATGGAGGGATGGAAAAGGAAAAGAGAAAGAGTAAAGAAAGGGAAAGGTTAAAGAGAGGGAAACAGAAAGGGAAAAGAGAGGGAAAGGGGAAAGAGAAAGAGAAGGGAAAGATAGCAAAAGAAAAATACAAGGAGAAAGAGACAGAGAGAGAGAGTGAGAGAGAGAGAGAAAGTGAGAGAGATTGAGTGAAAGAGACAGAGAGGGAAAAGGGGAAAGAGAAAGAGAAGAAAAGGGAAAGATAGCAAAAGAAAAATACAAGGAGAAAGAGACAGAGAGAGAGAGAGTGAGAGAGAGAGAGAAAGTGAGAGAGATTGAGTGAAAGAGACAGAGAGGGAAAAGGGGAAAGAGAAAGAGAAGAAAAGGGAAAGATAGCAAAAGAAAAATACAAGGAGAAAGAGACAGAGAGAGAGAGTGAGAGAGAGAGAGAGAAAGTGAGAGAGATTGAGTGAAAGAGACAGAGAGGGAAAAGGGGAAAGAGAAAGAGAAGAAAAGGGAAAGATAGCAAAAGAAAAATACAAGGAGAAAGAGACAGAGAGAGAGAGTGAGAGAGAGAGAGAGAAAGTGAGAGAGATTGAGTGAAAGAGACAGAGAGGGAAAAGGGGAAAGAGAAAGAGAGGAAAAGGGAAAGATAGCAAAAGAAAAATACAAGGAGAAAGAGACAGAGAGAGAGAGTGAGAGAGAGAGAGAAAGTGAGAGAGATTGAGTGAAAGAGACAGAGAGGGAAAAGGGGAAAGAGAAAGAGAAGAAAAGGGAAAGATAGCAAAAGAAAAATACAAGGAGAAAGAGACAGAGAGAGAGAGTGAGAGAGAGAGAGAAAGTGAGAGAGATTGAGTGAAAGAGACAGAGAGGGAAAAGGGGAAAGAGAAAGAGAAGAAAAGGGAAAGATAGCAAAAGAAAAATACAAGGAGAAAGAGACAGAGAGAGAGAGTGAGAGAGAGAGAGAGAAAGTGAGAGAGATTGAGTGAAAGAGAGAGAGAGAGGGAAAAGGGGAAAGAGAAAGAGAAGAAAAGGGAAAGATAGCAAAAGAAAAATACAAGGAGAAAGAGACAGAGAGAGAGAGTGAGAGAGAGAGAGAAAGTGAGAGAGATTGAGTGAAAGAGAGAGAGAGGGAAAAGGGGAAAGAGAAAGAGAAGAAAAGGGAAAGATAGCAAAAGAAAAATACAAGGAGAAAGAGACAGAGAGAGAGAGTGAGAGAGAGAGAGAAAGTGAGAGAGATTGAGTGAAAGAGACAGAGAGGGAAAAGGGGAAAGAGAAAGAGAAGAAAAGGGAAAGATAGCAAAAGAAAAATACAAGGAGAAAGAGACAGAGAGAGAGAGTGAGAGAGAGAGAGAAAGTGAGAGAGATTGAGTGAAAGAGAGAGAGAGGGAAAAGGGGAAAGAGAAAGAGAAGAAAAGGGAAAGATAGCAAAAGAAAAATACAAGGAGAAAGAGACAGAGAGAGAGAGTGAGAGAGAGAGAGAAAGTGAGAGAGATTGAGTGAAAGAGAGAGAGAGGGAAAAGGGGAAAGAGAAAGAGAAGAAAAGGGAAAGATAGCAAAAGAAAAATACAAGGAGAAAGAGACAGAGAGAGAGAGTGAGAGAGAGAGAGAAAGTGAGAGAGATTGAGTGAAAGAGACAGAGAGGGAAAAGGGGAAAGAGAAAGAGAAGAAAAGGGAAAGATAGCAAAAGAAAAATACAAGGAGAAAGAGACAGAGAGAGAGAGTGAGAGAGAGAGAGAAAGTGAGAGAGATTGAGTGAAAGAGAGAGAGAGGGAAAAGGGGAAAGAGAAAGAGAAGAAAAGGGAAAGATAGCAAAAGAAAAATACAAGGAGAAAGAGACAGAGAGAGAGAGTGAGAGAGAGAGAGAGAAAGTGAGAGAGATTGAGTGAAAGAGACAGAGAGGGAAAAGGGGAAAGAGAAAGAGAAGAAAAGGGAAAGATAGCAAAAGAAAAATACAAGGAGAAAGAGACAGAGAGAGAGAGTGAGAGAGAGAGAGAAAGTGAGAGAGATTGAGTGAAAGAGACAGAGAGGGAAAAGGGGAAAGAGAAAGAGAAGAAAAGGGAAAGATAGCAAAAGAAAAATACAAGGAGAAAGAGACAGAGAGAGAGAGTGAGAGAGAGAGAGAAAGTGAGAGAGATTGAGTGAAAGAGACAGAGAGGGAAAAGGGGAAAGAGAAAGAGAAGAAAAGGGAAAGATAGCAAAAGAAAAATACAAGGAGAAAGAGACAGAGAGAGAGAGTGAGAGAGAGAGAGAAAGTGAGAGAGATTGAGTGAAAGAGAGAGAGAGGGAAAAGGGGAAAGAGAAAGAGAAGAAAAGGGAAAGATAGCAAAAGAAAAATACAAGGAGAAAGAGACAGAGAGAGAGAGTGAGAGAGAGAGAGAAAGTGAGAGAGATTGAGTGAAAGAGACAGAGAGGGAAAAGGGGAAAGAGAAAGAGAAGAAAAGGGAAAGATAGCAAAAGAAAAATACAAGGAGAAAGAGACAGAGAGAGAGAGTGAGAGAGAGAGAGAAAGTGAGAGAGATTGAGTGAAAGAGACAGAGAGGGAAAAGGGGAAAGAGACAGGGAGAGGGGAAAGAGAAAGGGTGGGAAATAAAAAGGGAAATAGAGAGAGAGAAGGCAAGGAGAATGAGAGATATCAATAGAAAAAGAAATGGAGGAGAAAAGTGGGAAAGGGATAGAATGGGAGAGAAGGAGAGAAAGGGAGAGAAAGAGTGAGGAAGAGGAGGAGAGAGAAAGAAAGGGAAATAGAGAGCAAGGGAAAGAGAGAGCAACGGGAAAAAGAGAGAAAGAAAAGGAAAGAGATAGGGAAAGAGAAAGGAAGAAAGACAGAATGATAACAAAGAGTTTGTTATTTGAGTCTAGAAGATTTCTCACAAAACCTTGCTGTATAAAAGAAAAAAAAAAAGAAAGAAAGAGGAAGAGGATAATAGAAATCAGAGGAAACTAAAAAAGAAAGAAAAAAAAACAATTGAAGGAAAGAATAATTATTGTTTAATTCCTAATAAATATTTCTCATTCAGGAAAAAAAAAATGATTTTCTTATTTAATCTAAAATACTATTTTGCTAACAAAACAAGAGAGAAAAACAAAAAAACAATTTCATGGTAAACAGTTTTGATGTCAGCTTAAAAATCAAAAATAGTCCTACCAATGAATGTACTGAAAATCTCACACACATTCATGCAAACATACCTACATGTGCAGAGGGAAATGCTATTTAACTACTCAGTAGACAGAATTGAAATATATATATATATATATATATATATATATATATATATATATATATATATAAATGCACATTCTCACTCATCTGAAAATCATCTTCTATCTTTATGTTAAAAGTTGCTCAAAGCCAAACAAAATAGAATGGTAAATCTGGCAGTTTAACATCTACCCCCCCCCAAAAAAAAGAGAACAAAAAAGTTGCATCTATTATTTCTCCGTTTATTCTATTGTTATTATTTTCATTTTCTTTTTCATGATTTTACAGAAACTCTAACGTCTTTTGTTTCTGTATGTCAGTTATTTTCAGGTAGAAAATACGATTACTATTTTTTTTTTTTTTTTTTCTCATTTCCTTTCATTTCCTCAATTTTGAAGCCATGAATTTCTGAATTTTGTCTTAGAAATCAAAATTACTGACATGACTGCTCACAGCCACTAAGGTGCTACACTTGTGTTCATTCAGAATAGAATTGAACATGACATTAAAAAGTTAGTTCTACATACTTATCTTGTCAAAGTTTCCGATGAATTCTGACACGGATTTTTAAAGAATTTGCAATTTTCATGATTTCTTTTCTTTCTTTTTTTTACTTTAAATGAATGTAACTGATGTCTATATAATCATTGTTTTAGATGATGAATATTTTATTTGGAAATATTAAAATTGGAAATGCATTCAAAAATATCAAATCGAATACAAAATTTATAGATGGTAAATTTTTAATATTTTCGAAAAAGGTAATTATTGACAGTGACAAAAAATAGCAAGAAAAATGAGCAAAACATGATAAGTGTGGAGGGTTTAATTTTCATGAAGACTCGTATAAACTGCCACAAACTTATTGAAAAGTCTTTTTGTTCTTCAGATATACATATTCGTATATTTAGGCAAGCATATCTTAATTCAAATATGTTTCATTGAATAATATAGACATATTGTGTCTACTTATTTCTATATGGATCCTTTCCAGTTGTTTAATCTGTTTCTTGATGATAAGATGAAATTCATCAAGGAAGGCGCCATACATTTTTTTAAAACTAAGTACTTTCAACCTTTTCTATGATCATCTTCAGGGGTAAATTAAAAAGACAAACATTGTAACTGTCATAAAATCTGCATTCTATTGTTGCAGTGATTTTCAAAAACACGTAAATGCACACTGTTATTGTAGAATTTTAAATTTATACGTTGTAGTTATGAAATTTTTTAACAAAACAGTCAATTCCTTATAAGGGTGCTGAACGGGAATTTTTTTTTTTTTTTCTTTCTCCTGTTCTAAATTTTATTGAAAGCATATCTCCCAAGCCCACTATTTGGTGAGGGCGGAGGATTGGCCATTGGTCCTCCCCCACCAGGTTCGACGCTTGGACTTAAGGTAAGCCATACATTCAGTTGCCATCATGAGGAAGAAAGCAGACAACCACTTGCTGCCTTGTGTGAGTATAGTTTCGCTCTAGCAAAAACCCATTTACATTTTTCTATTTTTTTTTTTTTTAAATTTTAAATTTTAAATTTTTTCCTTTTTTTTTTAATCTTTAAATTTATTTATTTATTTTCTCTCTCCCCCTACTCGTCAATGTGCTCTACCATAGTAACACATTTTGTCCCAATCATTCTTCCTTATTTGATAGTTTAGTAAGAAATCCCGGTTCAAAAGAAAAATCAGGAAAAATGGAAAATTGAATATCTCTGGCTAGATGCGATAATAAAGCCGGATAACCTTATTTTCTTCAATTTCTTTTTAGAATAGACAATGGGACTTATACTAAGTTAAAACTTAAAACTTGATGTTGTGAAAGGGTATATCCAAGTGTCAACCAGGACTCTTTGCCTGTTACCTTCCCCACCTATCCTGCCCTCTTGTCGTCCTTGTTTGTGTTATATGTAATAGGAGTAGGTAGTCTCTCCTACCGCCCGGTCTTGGTACAAATGTAAAATGGCATTAAATGTTATATGCATTTTAATATGTTGTTATATTTGCGATAAATTTTGCTGAGTGTTGGTTGAAGATGACCTTAGAAAAGGTTGAAAGTACTGACATTAAAAAAAAAATAAAAGACCTTCTTTGAATTTCATCTCAACATCAAGAAATTGATCAAAACAACTGGAAATCATCAGTATAAAAATAAGTAGACCATATATCTATATCATTCAATGAAACATGTTTGAATATATATATATAAATGAATACATGTATAAATATCAATATATATGTGTGTATGTGTGTGTGTAAAACATGTCTTATCAAATAATGAAGACAAGTTTTGCCCACTTATTTTTAACATGAATCGTCTCATAATGACAGACAAGTTTCCTAGCATCCTTGTTAAAGGAAGAAAGAAAATTACCATGATGATGTATATTCATTTTATGCTGAGTACTTTCAAAATTAGCACAATGTCATTATCAGGGTTTTGTTTTTTCTAAGACAAAATATTGTTGAATTCATCATTTTTCTATGACAAAATTGTTGTGTTCATCTGAAAATTAAATTTCTACGTGTGAAATGAAAAATGCTAAGGTTATGTACTGTACAGTTTTAAAATTTTATATAGAAAAACGTGCAAACGTGAAGTGAGATACTAAATAATTGAAATGTCTAAATATTGTTAAATAATAAAAACTATTTAAAATTATTAGTTAAAACCTCGATATAAACTTGTCTAAATTATTTAATGAGATGTGCCTTAATGAAAATGTGCTGCCAAAATATATATATATATATATATATATATATATATATATATATATATAGGCTTACAGAGGTGTGGAAGCCTCACACTTATACACTCACCCACACGAATATACACACTTACACACGTCATACACACTCACTCCCTAATGAGCCAAATGATAACACACACCCACAGCAATACACACGCTTACACATATCATACTCACTCACTCCCTAAGAACCAAATAACACACACACACAAACACTAAACAGAGACACATCCCCTCACCAAGTCCAATAAAACTGTCAAACTGACCAGAAAATTCATAGCAGCATCCAGCTCTTATCTCAAATAACAACTTAAAAGAGACTGTTTGACCAACACAAGGAATGTTAAAAGATTCATGTTAAAAAGATAAAAAAATAAAAAAACAAGTGAAAACTACAGACAAAAGTTCATTTTCTCCATCAAGACATTCATTTCTGTAGTTTAGTGCTAGCAACAAGCAGAAATATTTCTCCTCCCGATGATGGCCATTTCGGCCGAAACTAGTCGAGGAATCTAAATGGAAAAATAATAAAAAAACGAAAGAATATTAATCTACAACCCAGTGTGTCTGAGGATTTTAATTTTTTAATTTTTTTTTTTTTTTTTTATTGTTCATAATATATATATATATTTTTGCCAAAACTAGTCAAGGAATCTAAATGAAATAATAAAAAAAACAAAAGAATATTAATCTACAACCCTGTTTGTTTGAAGATTTTAATTTTTTAATATTTTTTATTGTTCAAAATATATATATATATATATATATATATATTATATATATATTGTATTGAACATTGAGTGCTAGTGTTAATAAAATGGCTTGATTCATAATACCAGATCTTGTGGTAAATTGATTGCCAACCAAGGATATACAACCCAGTCTGTCCTGTCATCAAACCTATTGCAGGAAGAGTGGGAGAAGAGTGATTCATACCTTTCCCAAGGGTATTTGAGTGAGTGAATTTAACAAAACTGACTAAAATTTGAACTCTGCCTCTCTGATTTCTGCTATCCATTGCACTACACCGGACATACATCGACCTATCTACTACCAGAAAGATAACTATGTTGGCCCAGGATACTTAATTAGGTTAACAAATTATTGAGAACTGAACTCAAAGTTTGCATTTCTTCAGTTCTTGTGAACATATCTTGAATAAGCTCCAATTTTTGTACACCTTGCACTAACATAATGCACTAATGAGAAGCAAAACGTATGAGGATGGATTTGTTCAGCTGGTAAAAGCCAGGAAGCCATTGGCCCTCACCTTGTAGGTTTACAGTTTTACAATGTTAACCAACATTCATTGAAAATAGCTCAATCCGATCACTGGTGACAACAATCTGCTTCCTGATCAACTGCCTGCAACCTTCATATAATTTCAAACAAAATCAGTGGAGCAGCTGCCAGAGAGTTACTGAGATAATCCCGAACACACTGTGACCACATTTAACTAATAAGGAGTCTTGTAGTAAAAGAGAATTTGCTGCAGGCTATGCTTTGTGTTAGAGTTATCCTAGATAACTGTCGTCACAGTGTTTTAGGTGTTAACAGATAAGGAGTCTTGCAGGAAAGGTGAATTTGCTGCAGACTATGCTTTGAGGCAGATACATACCCGTGTGGAATTAGTTTCACTAAGATTAAAAGAGTCATTTCTTAATTCTTTTCCTTTGTACTTCATTAACTTTATTAATTCTATTTGGTTATTGTTCTGCTTCATGCTATTGATTTTTGTCTATTTTGGGCTTCCATAATATCTTGTGATATCAATACAGATAAAATTGCAAATGAAATTCAATAAGTGATATCAGTAAACATACACTTTATTTAGAACTGGTAAATTATGAAAAACATACAATTCTTTTAAAATTTCTTCATATCTGTCAAATTCACCTAGCCATTTCTCGTTATCTTGATTCCTCTTTTATTGTTCTTCCTCCTTAATAATGGTTTTCTTTTTCTTTCAGACCTTGTGTCTTTGTGGCTTTATTGCCTTCCTTATGGTGAAATCCTTAAAAAAATAATAATAATAATAATCTGATTTTTAGATTTTATTCACAGTTAAAAGTGACAGCGTATAACAGATGCTGCAATGAGTTACTCTAACAGTTTCATATCTCATACTTCTTGCTTGTGGAACTCACTTCCGGCTTTTTGCTTTACAGCCAAATTTGATTTTCAAAGATTTATGCAGAATGTCAATTGTTATCTTCTGTCTTCATGATTCCTCTTCTTTTATTGTTCTCACTACTTAACACTTCTGCTGCTAACTACGGACATCTTCGTTTTTCTTATCTTATTCCAGCTGGCTAAGTACGGAAACCTACGTTTTTTGCAAACGCTGGTATGTGTGTCCCGTTGCGCCATCTATCGTAAAATCACAAAGGACAATGCTTCAAAAAGATATCATGTGTATACCCATTACTGATCTGGTAAGTCATTCCCAGATATATCCATGTAAATGGAATGCTGTAAATCACACTGGTGCCAGTTTTCTGTGTAATAAAATATGTAGGTTGAAATTTGGCATTTTCTTTAAAAATGTCTGGCCGGATGGGGGCAGCACTGGGCAAATGAGTAGCAGTGAAAGTGTTAAGACCAACATTCAGCTCAGAATGGCATGTCTGGCTATTGACATAGATTTTATTCAGTCAAGTTCATTCTTTTCCATTGGCACATAATATATACAAAAATATTATGTAAATATGTGTTTCTGTTTATGTGAATATACAGAAACATTATACTTACATAGATAAATCTCACCCCAGCTGTAAGTAAAATAGCAGGACAGACTGGATCCTATAGCTTTGGTTGGTGACTAGTCTAGGAGAAGGACAACTCTGAATTCAAACCATTTTGGAGAGGGTTAGGTTCTTGCCCAGGAAACAACACTGCTACTGCAGCTGCGGTATGTGCTGTGCCCCTAATGTGTTAGAGGACTTGTGGCTGATCATAAATGTTTTCATTTTTTAAAAAGAAAACAATCAAAGTCTTAGAACAGCCATCATAAAGACTTAATCACAATAAAATGTAGGTGGACATGAATTAAAAACTATTTGTGAATAAAGAGACTTACAGATAGGCCCAAATGCTAGCACCTTTTTGTGAGAAGCTTTTTAAAAGCTATCTAAAACTATGAACAATGTTTGATCCAATTTAAACAATTTAAAAGGCTTTCGACTAAATACTAAGTCTATGTAGATTTATCTCCCATTTTGAATGTGATGAAAAAATAAAAGCTAAAATAAGTCATTACTGCTACAATTGTTCTGTGTGTGCACACTATGTAAGTATAATGTTTCTGTATATTCACATAAACAGAAACACATATTTACATAAGTGTATACATTCAAATCACTATGTAAAAATATATATTCGGTTGGTGCAAAAAATGATGTCGGTTTTTGATGTTAAAAAATACGTCAAAAACCGACATTATTTTTGAACCAACCTAATAGGTACACTAATTATCTCATGATGGAAAAACCATTTGCACAAGTATTTTTTCAACATAATCTTCTTCCTTGTCAAGGCATTTAATTTGGTAGTGAATATTGACAGCCTTGATCAAACATTACAAAGTGAACAGTTAACACTTCCGCTGCTAACTACGGAGATCTTCGTTTTTCTTATCTTGCTCCAGCTGGCTAAGTACGGAAACCTACGTTTTTTTTTGCATACCGCTGTTATGAGTGTCCCATTGCGCCATCTATCGTAAAATCACAAAGGACAATGGTTCAAAAGATATCATGTGTATACCCATTACTAATCTGGTAAGTCATTCCCAGGTATATCCATGTAAATGGAATGCTGTAAAACACACTGGTGCCAGTTTTCTGTATAATAAAATATGTAGGTTGAAATTTGGCATTTTCTTTAAAAATGTCTGGCCGGATGGGGGCAGCACTGGGCAAATGAGTAGCAGTGAAAGGGTTAATAATGTTTTCGTTTTTCTTATTCTTTCATATTCAGCAAAACCTATGCCCAAATGGCTTTATTGCCTTGCTTGGGTTGAAATGATATATGCTTAATGTGACAGAACATACAAAACTGATATTATGTTGAATCCTTATCACCATTTTCACATCTTTAAAAGACTTTTCATGTTACTATTATACTTCACATTTCCAGTCTTCGTCTTTTCAAATCCCAATTTGATAAATGCCATGAAACATCCAGTCATTCTCAGTGTAAAAGAAATAACTTTTCAGCAAAAGTTACAAAATAAATTTGCAAATACATTTGACATTTTATATATACATATTACATTATTTTTGCACCAACCTAATATATAGTGCCCCATATCAGGGATAGAGCATATCAAAATATAAAAGTTGATATTGACGTCACCATCCAGAATTAACAGTTTGTTTCATGCTAAGCACAATCGTCAGACCATCTATCCACTTTTATATATGTATATACATATATATAATAATGATACAATATGTTAATTCGTATGGAGTTTCTAGGAGGATATAGATTCAGGGAGAGCTCTATGTCAAAAAACAGATCAAAATTATTATTTATTAAAGAATATCAAACATCCCATAGGTAATAATTTTTATTTTATGAGAGCTCTAAAAAAAGCAGCTTTCAATCTTCAAGACCTAGGTGACTTGTTTGTAGGGTTTGAAGTTTGAGATCTGCTTTTTTAAGAGCTCTTATAAAATAAAAGTTATTACTTATGGGATTTTAAAAGTTTGATATTCTTCAATTAATAATTTAAATAAATAAATATATATATATATATAAGATTTATTAACAATTATACCAGAAACATAATAAATTACTACATGAATGCAATCATGTTTCAGCATATATATATATATATATATATATATATATATATATATAAATTGCATGACACCCTTGAGCGCTTAGCTTTGGAGCGGGTTGAATATATATATATATATATATATATATATATATATATATATATATATATATATATATATATAAATATAAGATTTATTAATAATTATACAGGCAACATAATAAATTGCTACATGAATGCAATCATGTTTCAGCACTGTATAGACACTGCTATTAACCTACCTTGCACTTCGTCTTATATATATATATATATATATATATATATATATATATATAAATTGCATGACACCCTTGAGCGCTTATCTTTGGAGCAGGTAGAATGGAGATCAACATGTTTTAGTGGACTTAGCAATTTTCAATCTGCTTGTCTGTATCATCTTCAAGAAGTGAGAGCAAGATCTAAAAGGTCACCCAACCTAAGAGTGATCTCATTTCACAATCCTCACACTTGCTCCATATGTGGCCTTCTTTGTAAATCACTAGCTGGTCTTAAATGCCACTTAAGATTATCGCACAAACTTTCATAACTGAATCAATAAGCTGGCAGATCCTCATACGTCGTAACCAATGGGAGAGTCCATTATTATTATTATTATTATTATTATTATTATTATTATATATAAAGAAAGAAAGATGGTCCACATATGCTTCTTATAAGATGTAGATATAGTAGGCTGAGGAAAAATAATTCAAGAGATAAAACTGCCAAAATAATAATAATAATAATATAGATAAAGCTAATAATATCTGTTGTATATTCGGTCTTTTAATCAAATGGAAGTTTGATGAGAAACATGTAAAAATCGAAATTTCTCTGAGACTTGAAAAAAATAAAATATTTACTACAAACCCTCTACAACCCTAATTGGAGCAAACAGCTAGCCCCAAAATACTAGATCTCTTCAGTAATATAACATATGAAAATAAATTCCACCGAAAAAAATTCTCATGCTTAATTTTCTATTTCTTGTCTCAGTGGGAAAAGTACAGAGGCATATCCCAAAATTCTCACATATTTTGTCCTCTAATGGACTTTATCAAGGGAAATTTGTCTTTATTCATATTGCCATTTTACAGATATAATTTTACTTACATCTGTAATTCTACACACACACACACACACACACAGATATACAGATATATATATATATATATATATATATATATATATATATATATATACATACATATATATATATATATATATATATATATATATATATATATATATATATATATATATATATATATATCATAATTAAGTAATTCATTGAGTCAAGAAGAAGCCTCAACAGAATGCAGAAAGCACTTGATGGCCATTTCATCCTATTTTGGGACTCATCAGCAGTGCGCATCCACTACTTCAGTAGTGGATGCACACAGCTGATGAGTCTCCAATATAGGACGAAACGGCCGTCCACTGCTTTCTTCATTCAGTTGAGGCTTCTTCTAGACTTGATGAATTACTTAATTATGATTATCTCAAATCCTCCGAATTTCTATCATATATATATATATATATATATATATATATATATATATATAGAGAGAGAGAGAGAGAGAGAGAGATTCAGGTAATCTATCTATCTAAGTCAGGTCATATGTGCACATTTATCTATCTATCTATCTATCTATCTATCTATCTCTCTCTCTCTCTCTCTCTCTCTCTAAATATATATATACATATACATATATATATATAATATATATATATAGAGAGAGAGAGAAAGAGAGAGAGAGAGATAGAGAGAGAGAGAGTGAGAGAGAAAGAGAGAGAGATAGAGATGGGACAAAATGGCTGTCCAGTGCTTTCTGTATTCTGTTGAGGATTCTTCTAGACTTGATGAATTACTTAATTATAATTATCTCAAATCCTCCTAATAATTTCTATCACACATATATATATCAGTATGTTTGTGTAAATTTCAGATATAACTAAAAATACATATATATATTTTTTCAGATATAACTAAAAGTACATACATATGTATATATATATATATATATATATATATATATATATATATATATACACACACACATATATATATATATATATAATGAAACAGATTAAGTTCGACAATCATTTAATATATTTTTTGTTTATACGTTATTTTATTAGATACAATTTATTTAAGAAAATATACTGTTTTTTAAAAAAGCAGTATTAATTACATTTATCAGCCTGAATGTTTGATAAAATTTTGTAAAAAATATGTGCTTGTCTGGCAGGAATTGAACCTGTAACCCTAATAAGAACTATCATTTAGTCTGATGTGCTATTTTGTGAGCAAATATGATTATTCAGGAAAGATTGTTGAACATTTGTTGCTTATAAACAGTAATTCAGAATTTCCTAACCGGACACTTCTTTGTGGCTGAATGGTTAACAGCAGATCAAATGATGGTTTCCATTGTATTTACAGTTCAATTCCTGTCAAACAAGCACATATTTTCAACAAAATTTCTCTAACATTCAGGATGGTAAATGTAATTAATACTGTTTTTTTAAAAACTTAAATAAATTGAATTCAATAAAATAACATATAAACAGAATATATATATATATATATATATATATATATATATATATATATATATATATATATAGTGTGTGTGTATGTATGCATGCATATTTCTATGAGCAGATATGGGCTTTCAAGAAAAACAAATCTGATCAAGTACTTTCTTTAAAAAAAGGGTAAATAAAAATGTTCTTTCTGTGATATTCTTCATGGCTGGGTGGCAGAGCACATCAGATTATATGGTGGTTTCCCCTACAAAGGGGGATACAAGTTTGATCAAAGCTGTGGAGCACATATTCTTAACTCAAGATTTCTCAAATGTGCAGACTGCCAGACATAATACACAGTGTTTGATAAAAATGGGGCATCTATTTCAAATATGAAGTGCCCACTATAACAAAGTTTAAAGTAATAAATAAAGTATGCATATGTACCACATTAGCAGTCAATGAACAATGCTGTCTTTTCTCATCTAATCCATACAAGCAGACACTATGGTTCATTTTTTTAGTAATTAATCTTTCCCTGAGATCGTTATTGGCAGGTGTTTATGGTAGGCAACATCATTAGCGTTTTTTTTATCTCTAAGAAGACAAAGTAAAATAAACTAAAAATATCTACCAGCAAAGTGATCACTTGTCATGGAAATTAGTCTGGCAGCAAATTCTAAGTATTCTTACAATTTTGTGATGGATGTGTGTGTCATTTCATGGTTAGCAATTCTACATGAGAAATCGACAATGTGAATTTGAATTCCATTCGAGTTTGTTACATTAACTACCACACAAATAACCTTGGGGAAGGTAGGGCTATCTCTTCTCCTCCCAGCTATGGGTTAAATAATAATAAGGCAGACTGAGCTCTCCTACATTGTGGTGTCAAACAATTTAAGTAAAGGAAAATGGGATTCAAAAGACTAGCCTGAAGAGGGATAGGCTGTGTCAGGCTATCTTGCCCTAGACACACATTTGTGGCTATGGCTGCAGTACATGTGGTGCCCCTAAAAACTTAATAGGTTATGGAAAATGGTTTGTTTTATTAAAAATTTTGCATTTAAAATAAACAGTATTTATATTTTATATTTAAAATAAACAGGAATTAATGTCTTTTTTTAAAATTTTGTATTGAAATAAATATACATATAACTATAAAACAAATGATAAGCAGAAGAAAAGAAAAAAGGAAAGGTTATAATCTACAGTAGAAATTAATCTGGATCAATGTATTTTAAGAGATATTTTTATGCCTACATGTAACTAATTCATTTCTGTTGTTTAATAAGTTGGGGTTATTTAAGTGTTTTAAGAGAGCTAATTTTTCTACAAGGCATAAATTACATCTATTGCCTTTCCCATTGTAAGTTTGGTTTTAGTTATTATATCCCACATAATTATGGGTGTATTACCACCATTCTTTATTTTTCCAGAAAGTTTTGGAAAAGCCATGCTATTCATGTATGTTACATTACCTAAAGTCATTTGATGATAAAAACCATTAATCCAAATTTATTTTAAATATAAAATATATACCAGGTTTATTTTAAATACAAAATTATAAACTTTTTTTACTAAACCAGTAAACCCTGTATAATAATTGACTGTGCCAACATTGCATTAATCAGATATTTTATTGAAATTTAAATGATGTAACAATCAGTCTCTACTCAGCACCTGAAGATTGCATAGGACATGACATTCAGGTGAAAAAAAAATGTATATTTATTAACATATATATGGTGGACTCTTCTGTCATATGAGAGTCAATGAGATCTAATTATTCTGAATCAGATATAAACAAATAATGCCTTGTATTTCCTAATATATGCACAACTGAAACCCCTTTGATGATGGCTGTCCTAATTCATTATTTATAAATTTTAGCAATAGAATCTTGACTTCAGTCACTAAACAGGATTAGATTTTACAACCTTGGTTTATCTTACTTTTATTTCATTAGTGATAAACAAATTAGTGTTTCTTGTTTAATGTTATGCAGATAAAAACTGAATATTTTAAGACTGAGGCCAAGAAGGTTGAGTATCAACAAATATCAATAGTTTTATTCAAAATTGGTGAATCTTTCTTGAAAGTTTAGAAAAAGATATGTGAGAAGAGATGTCACTTTGAAGGATTGGAAATTGTTAGTTTTTATGTTCTTCAGAAATAACTGTCACTTTTGAAAGCCAAAGTTTGAAAGGTTATTAAGCAGTTTCAAATATTTCAGTCAAAGTACAGCACTGAAGACACACCTCAATTTCAATTGGCTAAATCTGCTGTAGCATTTACTTTAGGATATTTCACTGCTTTCTTTATGGCTTTTAAATCCTTTAAATTTTAAAGAAGGTAATCCTTCAACAGGCCCTGGTGTTACAGAATCACAAATACCTTTACCAAATAACAATAATCACATGATTTCCAACAGCTGCAACAACTAAAATGGGCAGTACTTGTAACTAGTAGGGAAAATAATGAGATAATGAAAATGTTGACTTAACACTACCAAAAACAAGATTAGAAATAAAACCCCCATCCATCAATTCTCAAAAAGTGATAACAGTGAACTTGAGAAGTCTATTTTTCTAAAATAAAAAGACTGTTTTAACATTTAGCACTTTGTATCAATCATCAACATTACTTCCCCTTTTACTGTATATGGAATCCCATCAAAATATAGTGTTTTATATATTAGTTCTATATATATTTGAAATTGCAGTAGCCTGGCTCTCAATTTAAATCAAGATTGTTTTAGGTGTTGCCATAGAAGGATATGGCTACACAACCAAGAAATTCAAATTCAACTTGCATTAGAAGGACTAACATTTTGATTGGTGAAAATAGTCAATAGACTGCTAAAGTTAAGAAAAAATTATATAAAATTGAACCAGCAGTAATGCTAGATGCCCGGTCGATTATTTTGTGTATGAAATGGATCTCCCACTATTATGATTATTTTTTCTTGATCTATAACCTGATCTATATTGACCTTTCTATCTCTTAAAGTTATCATTAGCATAGGCCTTTCTACTGATTTTGTGTATTTCTCTATGTTTGTTTACAAGCAATTTTGTTCATTTTCCCACTTCTCACATTTATGTCTTACCTGACATGCATTTATAATACAACTTTCAATATATTGTTTGAAATAGAAAGCTGTAAGTTTGTTTGAAATATTGCTTGTGTGAGAATTATTGGAAGATTGATATTATGTTAACAGAAAGTTTAACGTTAAGTCTGAAATATGAAATTGCATGACATAGGTTCTGGTATCAAGTTGAAATTTTTGCACTCCTTACTGACGAAGATGAAGGATGTAGGATGTTGATCCTATATAACTTCACTTATTAAAATGTTTAAATCAAAGTAACAGTAGTGTTAGCCAGATATACTTGATAACAAGGTAATTCGCATATTAAAAGAAAATGTGCTGAAATTGTCTTATGGCAAAAATACTATATGGTAAAGTTTTCTACAGCAAAAATTCCTGAGGCGAGTTTTCCTACAGCAAAAATGTTTATAGCGAATGTTCCTAGAACCCTGCCTGAGACCATTCTTAGGCATTCACTGGATCACACAAGTTCAAGACGCAATAGTGCTAGAATATTTTTCTTTTAATAAGATTCCTCAAACATTCAGGCCAGTAAGTGAAAATAAATAAACATGGCATCTACTCAGATATGAGTATCCATTAAAAATAATATTTAAAGCAATAAAATCTGTGAATAAAAAAAATCCTTTATTCTTTAGAAATTCCTTTATATTTATAATACAACTTATTTTTTAAGGCATACTGGCAATTTGGAATTATTTCTCAATTTTGGTGAAATACTGAAGTTTCTGTCTATATTTCTGAGATGAGGTATTATGCACACTATTTACATTATTCGGACTATTGTCCTCATCATTGTTGCCATATTTATCCGATCCTTCATTATCTGTCTATATTTCTGAGATGAGTTATTTATGTAAACTATATACATTATTCGGACTATTGTCCTCATCATTGTCGCCATATTTATCTGAGTCTTCAGTATCTGTCTAAATTTCTGAGATGAGGTATTATGTACACTATTTACATTATTCGGACTATTGTCCTCATCATTGTTGCCATATTTATCCGATCCTTCAATATCTGTCTATATTTCAGAGATGAGCTATTATGTACACTATTTACATTATTCGGACTATTGTCCTCAACATTGTCGCCATATTTATCTGATCCTTCATTATGTCTATATTTCTGAGATGAGGTATTATGTACACTATTTACATTATTCGGACTATTGTCCTCAACATTGTCGCCATATTTATCCGATCCTTCATTATCTGTCTATATTTCTGAGATGTGGTATTATGTACACTATTTGAATTATTTGGACTATTGTCCTCATCTTTGTCACAATGTTTATCACAACGTTTTGACCGTTGTACGCTCCAGCCTTCTTCAGTTGGTTGGAATGTCGAACTGAACCCTTTATTTCGCTCACTGGGGTAGATTGTTCTAGTTCCACATGCCATGTCTAATGGATGTCAGTTATCTCCTGTCAATTCCCCTCTCAAAGTTCTCCACCACCTTAACTAGGTATTGAACTCACACATTTTGGGTCCTGTCACTGGATCTAACTAACGCCTTTATCCACTGTGCCATGTGTCCTTACAATACAGTAGTCTGAATAATGTAAATAGTGTACTGAAGTTTCATGTAGGTTAATTTTCCATGATCATAACATTTTGCTTTTTTTTCTCTCCTGCTTACAGTAATATATATTATAAGAACAAATTGAAAACACCTAGTATGTTAACTCTGATAAAGGTAGTATTTCCTTGTAACTACAGGCAGGGGGTGTGATGGCCCCAGGCACCCATATCGAGTGGGGGCATCCAATCAAAGAGTGAAATATAAATTTGGTTTAGATTTAATTGAATAAAGTGTTTATTTCATGTTTCATCTGTTTTTACATACTTCTTCCTTTCTCACATTTTTCAGTACTAGGCCTTATAGCCACCCCCCCACTACTTGAGTCTTAAGGGCACATCAAGGAGTTGGTCCTGAGTATTGCCAAACCTCTGCATGTCACTGCCCACAGTATTTACAACTGACCTACACCCCACAATATGCATGAGACTTTAGTTTAATAATTTGATATTTAATGGGAGTCAACCAGCAGTAATCATGTTAGTGGTATGTAAAGTGATTCAAACTTTAGGTACAGTTGGAATCCTTTTGCTTACATTACAGAAAGTAAATATTTTTTAATCATTTCCCTCAAAGCAAGGTGATAAAGCCACTAAGATAGAAGGGGTCAGTGAGGAGAAAGGACAATAGAGTGAAGGAGACTGAGAAAAGTTACTGAGAAGGAAGGACAATAAAAAAGAACAGGATTCAAGTAGACACAGAAGATGAGGATTAATGTTGCATTTAAACTTTTTGTAGATTGAAGTTGACAAGAAGCTGAAAGAGTGTTCCACAAGCAAGAAATGCAGAAGATGAAACTTATAGTTGCATTTAGCAATTTTAACTATAAAATGATGAGACCTAGCTGCCAATGTAGTTGTGCATTTAAATGCATAAAGCAGAAGTACCAAAAAGAAAAGCTCATTAAAGCACTTGCTATGAAAATATTTATAGGAAAGCTAAGTTACGATGGTAGGAAAGTGACTGACACTGAGATGCCAGGGCAGGACTGACAGCATTGCAGATTCTTGGATTTTCAGAAATTGTTGTAACCTAGAAATGGTTACTGAATGAGGAATAACCAAAACGGAGGTTGGAAATGAAATGGTAATCTTTATAACATCAACAAAATACAATACTCGCCAGTGGCATGATGTAGGTAAACCACTGCTAGTGGTGGACTATTATACCCCCTTACAATAGTGTCCAACATATTTATGAGGATTAGGAGATACCCATTAGTGTTCATGGGTACAGTATATAATAGAAAACATAAAACCTTGCTTTCTCTAGCTCTTTATCCATGTTATTTTTAAATTTGAAAAATTTTTATACATGTAATTTTTAAACTTGAAAAATCTTACTTAGAGATGCAAACAAGTTTTTCCAAAATTCTTTAGGATATAGTGATTATCATTTTTTGGGGAAAGATATTAATCCTTTGAATATGCTTTCTCGTGTTTTTTCCCCAATTTATGTATTTTTGAGTGTCTATCAGGTGAAAAACTGATTGGGACACACCAAAGAAAGTGGTCAGGTTTTAACAATTTATTTATTATATCACTATTGTAACAATTATTAAAGTGGTACTGCTTAAAGCATTACCCAAGCAAGAAAAGGCATAAAATTTCTAATGGTAAAAAAAATTTGAATGGTATTGGATTGCAGTTAAATATCATTGTAGATTAGTTAAACCCACATGAAAATGCTTTTTTAATGAAAAGTATTTGTTGAAAGAGAACATGGACATGTTTTTATTTTTAAAGACTGTTGATAGATTCCTTTTTTACAGCTTATCAACCTGTTGCAAGTTATTTAAAGCCAGAAAATATTTTTATATTGTAAGAACTTTTTTGGTGGGGGAGATAATTTTAGTGATACAAGTCTTACTAATTAACCCATAGCTGGAGGAAGAAGAGGTGGCTTCATACCTAATTAGAATTTGATGAACAAGAAATTATGTGTATATAAAGTGGGGGATCAATTCAGTATTAGAATCAAAATATAAACTGATCTCTCAGTTTATATCTATTGTAGTTTCTATAAATTTATATTGCAGAAAATGTAAATAAATCTTAAAGACATACCGGTGTAACTAATCAGTATCTGATTGACTGACTGATTGATTCACTTTCTATGGTTTATCAAACCTTTGCAGGATATTTAAAGTCAGATAATATTTTTAGATTGTTAGAATTTTATTCTCCTCTGTTGGAAATGTCAATGCTCTCTCTTTTGCCAACATTTTAAGATGCAATATTCTGATGTATAATATACATATATATATATATGTATATATATATATATATATATATATATATATATATATATAGAGAGAGAGAGAGAGAGAGAGAGAGAGAGACAGACAGACAGACAGACAGACAGACAGACACACAAACATACACACACACACACACATAATATATATATATATATATATATATATATATATATATATATATATATATATATATATAATGCTGTTGGTAGGGAGAGT
>OZ010597.1:62041069-62163569 GCA_963932145.1 Acanthosepion lycidas | reverse complement strand
GTCAAAGAATGAATATTTTCTATGAAAATTTCTCAGACATTCAGGCCGGTAAATGTTATTTAATACTGTTTATTATAAACAGAGCATTTACTTAAATACTTGTATCTATAACGTTAAACATAAAAATGTCTTTAATAAATAAATTGTCGGACTTTGTCCATTTCGTAATATATATATATACATCTTTGGAGATTATATTTTTGAAGTAGATTTATTTACTCACAACATCTGACTAAACTTTGACTAATGTTGCAATATTCATGTAAATGGTTCTAAAATAAGATGAAAGTAGACATAAAGACATTTTATCGTATTATCTTTTGCTAATGAGATGGTTTCTAATATAAATAAAAAAAAATATTCTGATGCCACACATACTACAAATTCTTTTTAGTTGAGTCTCGTTAATATATCATTAATCCTGTCACTTCTGACTTGGTTACACCATTATTCTAGACATCATATCCACTTGTAGGATTTCAACTCTAATCCTCTTCGTAAAGATGCTGTGCTAGTTCTATCAAATTCCTCATGCTTCAGATATTTTTTTCCATAAAAAGCTGATGATCACAACTCCAACTTTCCTGATTTCAACTTCAGACTCTGCATACTTATGTGTACATGTTGGTATATATGTGTATAGAAAAAAAATAATGTCCCTGAATTAAAATCTTACAATATCAAATGACTCTAATTCATATATACAGGGCAGCCCACAAAAATCTAGGAAATTCAGTACAGCTGATTTAATTGTTGGAATTTTTGTTAGTAATTTGAAACAAAAGCAAAGGAAAGAAATTTAGTAGCTTAAAACAGAACAAAAATACAAGTGTTAAATGTGATGTTCAAACTAAAATATCAATTCTTTTTTTATACGTTAGTTAATTTTTTTCATCATATCAGTTAGTCAGTTATGTGCCAATAGACCAGTTGCCATCCAAGGCTATAGAACCGGGTCAGTCCTGCTATCTACCCATAGCTTGGTGAAGAAGAAGAGGATTCATACCTTTCCCAAGAGTATTAGCATGTCAGTCAGTCAGTTATG
The DNA here is from genome assembly GCA_963932145.1 of Acanthosepion lycidas. NCBI lineage: Eukaryota > Metazoa > Mollusca > Cephalopoda > Sepiida > Sepiidae > Acanthosepion > Acanthosepion lycidas. The sequence continues at coordinate 62,162,524 of OZ010597.1, read as the reverse complement.
TGCAATGTATGATACATGATTAGGTGATCATGTATCTTTCGATACATAACTGACAAGGCAGATTTTTTTCCTGCAGTAGTTAGCCATTTTTTTCTGCGGCAGACCAGTTGCCATCTAAGGCTATAGAACCTGGTCTGTCTTGCTATTTACCCATAGCTGGGGGGGGAGAAGAAGAGGATTCATACCTTTCCTAAGGGTATTAGCATGTAAGTGAATGTAATGAACTCAACTGGAATTCGAACTTGGCTCTCCGATTCCTCAATCTGAGTCACTATCCATTACTCCAATGTATTTTTTTTTTGTGGGGCACTGTGTACATAAAACAAAGAAGCACAGACATACAGATTCTCTTCAAGTCTCCATTTAGGAAGTGATAAGCTAGGGTAATTAATGGGATTTACAATACCAATTTATCCTCAGCGATCCCAAGACATTTTCCTAACGCATGATATCAAACAGAATATAAACTCTCCTGTGAAACATGTCTTTGTCTCATCTTCACTTTTGTTGTGGATAATATCATGCCTCCTACAAACACACACGTTGCATATTTCTAATTTCAAAATAAAATCTTTTCATCATTATCATCATCATCATCATTGTTCAAACCGCAAATTTTCTCCACTCAATGTGAATGGTTATACTCTCACTGAGGCTACATACTTTGAATGATTATTGGGTCCCATGTTCGCTCTAGATCTGAAGTTTAACTCTAGAAATGGATATTTAAAGTAATTCTATCACTCCAGAAAGTATTTGACACCTTCTGTTGTGCTTTATTACTGGAAGAATCAGATCAGGCCAAAAATGAAGTACTGCTGTCATACTCTCCAATCTCGACATCATATTGAGGTTTCATACCTCAATTCCATCTCTGACATATTCTGATGGAATTTCTCACCATGCTTTTTGCTTATGGCACCCAAATCCATTGTAGAAAGAAAAAAAATTATGATTAGAACACAAGAAGTACATTTTAAGAGATATCCGGCATGCCATTCTTTAGATGCTATGCTGGCAACTTGTTTATTAAACAAACAGTTTACAACTGTCTTAGTCATAAGAAATTCTGTACAGCTAATATAAATGAATCCTAGCTCAAATGGAGATTCTTATACAATAATATAATATTTATCTTCAGCATAAATAGACTCATTTCACCTGTTCTTTGTAATGCAGCAGAAAATACCTGACTCTTACCATTCTTTATCTTTATCTTTACAAGAATGAGGTTAGACCAAAATTGGTGTATTGCTAAAAATTTAAAAATGGTCAGCTCATTCCAGAAAATACTCAACTCCTTCTACCATGCTATATCATTATAAGTGTCAGACTAAAATTGGAGTACTACTAAAGATGTTGTAAAAATAGTTGGCTCATATCGCTCCAGAAAGTACCTGACTCCTTTTGACATGCTTTAGCTTTACAAGAATCAGGTTAGACCAAAATTGAAATACTTTTTCTTTTATCATTTCACCCTCTGGCGAATGAAATATTTTTTCTTCCACCGAATGAATTCAAATCTTTGTCGCCACTTCTTATGGTCCGGTTCCTTGTACCACGGTGATAGTCCAAGGTAGAACCAATAAAGAAGAACTCGAACACAGGTATGGAATAACACAGATATATTACAAACAGGAATATATACAGAGAAGTAGAAAGTGTTAGTATGAACAATCAGGTTTAGTAGAGAGAACAATGTAGTCTCGACCAGTATCACTATTCCAATGTCTTGCAGTAATTGTCTGAATGCGACTCTTTTTCAGACTGCCTCTGACTTGACTCTTGACTCGACTTGAACTACTGACTGAAGATAATCAATCACACCCCCCACGAGGGTGTCATGTGGCACAAGGCCTTTGTAACGTATTTGTAAAAATATGCCCATTGAACCCATATAAACGGGTTCAGGGTCAGTTTACCTCCCTGAAAGAGAATCCGCCCTTCGGCGTAGCCTCCTTCAGGTTCCTCCTGCCGGAAGGCAGAGAGTTCAACCGAACAGTCGGTTCAGAAGTGAACTACTGACTGACGATATTCAGTCAGCCCCACCTCCCCACGAGGGTGTCATGTGGCACAAGGCCTTTTTAACGTGGGCATTCCGAGCCCATGGGCTCGGCCAAAAATATGCCCATTGAACCCGTATAAACGGGTTCAGGGCCGGTCTACCTCCCCGAAGGAGACTCCGCCCTTCGGCGTAGCCTCCTTCGGGTTCCCCCCGTCCGTACGATGAGAGTATAACCGAACAGTCGGTAGTGAACTACGGACTGACTCCTTGCCTACTCCTGAGGTGCAGTATTTATTAAGTATGGAATAGTCAATTATTATTATTATGGGTAAGATCCATTAACACACCCCCAGCAAGGTGGGAATGCCACTAGTATGCAGTGGGTTACAGGGACCGAAAGTGAGAGGGAAGACTGTGTATAGGGAGGATTGAAGAAAGGACAAAAGATGAATGGGATTCAAGATAGAAGATAGCAATTATTGCATTTAAATTTTTGAAGATTGCAGCTATCATGGAAGCAAGTAAATGAAATGAAGTTCCTCGGGTGGGAAGTGCAAGAAAAGAAATTGTTGGAGTAGAAATGCTGGTTGAATTTAGATATTTCAACAGTAAAAGTGTGGGACCTAGATGCCAATCTAGTGGCATGCTTGATTTTATTTTGTTGGGGCACCAGTTGCCATGAAAATATTTGTAGAAAAGTCAGAAGGAAGCCACATCACATCGGTGAGAAAATGATTGAAGTCGAGATGCCAGGTCAGGATGGATTATATTGCAGATTCTTCTTTGGATTTTGTCATGAACCTTGAGATGAATTGCAGGATCACCAGACTAGATATGGAAGCAGAATTCAATGCACAGACAAAAACTACTGAAGATATTGTAAAAAATGGTTACATCTTTCTATCACTCTAAAAAGTACTTGACTCCTGCCAGGTTTTTCCCCTAAGAGTATCAGATTAGACCAAGCATAGAGTACTGCTTCCATATCTGGACTGGCGCTCCCCTCAAAACTCACTTTCTAGCTTTTATAGAAGTGTAAAATCGCTTCTGATGTCTCATGGGAGGGAAAATTTCTTTTTTCACTCTGCAGTCCGTTTTCCCCACAGACCTTTATAAATAAGACACACCATGTTACTTCCACAGAGTCAAATCACCCTCATTTACTCCATATTCCAAATGTAAGGTGGAAGTTCAATTCAGATAGCTCCCCACACCCAACCAGGAACTGCGACATTGTAGGACAGGCACCCATGTGAATGCTTTCCTGAACACTGAAATAACATCTTCAAATTAAAGGTCAATCATTATCTATCCTCCTTATCCTCATTTACTACCGTTTCATTTTTCATTTAGATCTCACAACTCATCCATCATTATTGTTTTAGCGGTAACGCTCTGCTTTGATTGGCTAATGACCTTCGTATTGGTGAACTTTAGTGTAAAAAAGTCAATAACTATTATTATGATTATTGCAACAACAATAACTACTACCATCACCACCACCACCACCACCACCCTCATTCTGCCAGGTTTTATCTTAAAAAGTATTAGGTCTGACTAAAAATGGAGTATTATCACCATATCTGGACCGGAGCTGCTCAATCCTCACTATCCAGCCTTGATAAAAGTTAAAAAATTGTTTATGCAGTCTTGAGGGGTCAGTCTTAATTTTCGCAATGCAACCTCTTTCCGAGAAATGTGCTGTTGCAAGTGTGTCACTATTTCCATGGCAAATGTTTAGATAAGCTCCATTCTCTAATTCTGCCAGTCTGCCTTTACAGCTAGGATAAGTCATGCCATTTCCAAAGAGTCAAATCACCTTCATTTCCCCCATATTCCAAATGTAAGGAGAAAGTTCTATTCATTTTTTTTTGGTGAGTGGTGGGGAATGGTATCTTTTGCTATTCCAGTTTGCTTTCAGATTTTGGTGTCACGTATTCCATGAGGTGTAAAGACTTTTCAGATATTTAAATTTCCATAATTGCTTGACTGACATTTCCATAAATGCTGATTTTGATGTCTTCATACATTGGCAAAAAAAAAAGCGATCTGATTCAGAGATTAAATCCCTTAGCATCATTTAAGACAGTGGTTTCCAAATGGTGCTGTGTAATAGAACAGCAGGTGAGTAGGAATGACTAAAAGACAATCAAAGATTTAGAAACAGTTTAAACAATTCATATGCTAAAAATGTGATTTCAAAATTTAAAATATGGATTAATTGTAAATTTATGCATGAGTCCCAGTATAAATAATTATAATTATTGAATGATTTTTTCATTGTGATATTTTTGCATAATATCAAATATTAAGAATATAGTAATTAGGGTCTGCAAATTGGAGCAGAGAGTAATCAATGATAATGTTCTGACTTTGAATCCGCAGTTATCTCCCTTTAGTCCTCTCTGTTTTTTTTATTTTTAAATGTACTTTTTATCACATAAAATTTGGCGAGACGTTAGCACACTTTAATTCCAAAAATACGGACTAGAGAAAAAATGTTTGGGAACCACTGATTTAAGAGAATAGCGTGTTCTTGGAGAATTTGCTGGAAATTCAACTCATTTAAACTTTTTTCCTGGAGGAAACCATGAAGATATATAAAGTTTATATTTCTGGAAGACAAAATTATGATTTTTTTTTCTACTGTCATCTCCCAAGGGGCCATTAAAAGTCACATAGCTCTACCCGTTTCTCTCAAAGCTAAAAAAGAGGAAGCTCTTTTGGACAAGCATGGCTGCCGTAAATAAAATAAAATTATTTGGCAACTTCATAAAAGAAATAAATAAGAGAGAACTTGAGTAAATGCCAGAAATTGTAACAAGAAAAGTCAACGTAGACAGAGATGGCGGGAGATGGGCATAAAGAAGGATAAAGTTTGAAAAGAGCAAAGAAATATCGTAGATAATCAGTGCTTTGACAAGAATGATTTTATTTAAATCAAGGAATATAGTAGGAAATAAACAGGGTAAAAATCAATGGGCAGAATAAAGAGTAAGAAAAAAAGTACAAATAGTTTTTTGAGGAGTAATCATCCACAATTTTTTTTTCTGTTATTTATATAAAGAAGTTAGAGATGCTATAAAAACCTCATTAAATAATTTATTAGATTCTTAAATTTTATACTTACTGTTTTGATATACCTGCTCCATCAGTATGTGTTACAGAATGTTAACTTCTCCAAGCCTTCTTTCCTCTTTTGTTTCCTCTTGCCTTTAATGCTACCCTGGAAGTGTCAAATTCTCCAAAGCCTTCTTTCCCCATTATGAGTTTCAAAAATTTTATCACGCTATTCGAGAATTGTCATCATATAATAACTAAATAAGACTGGTGTCACAATCAATTTATTTCAATTCCAGACAACAAACTACATGTTTACCCCTTCAAAGTAATCGCCCTGGAATCTAATTCACTATTCCATCCTTCTCTGCCATGCTCCTGTCTATTACTGGAAGGATTCTTCTTGGATGCCTGTCGGTTCTGTCATTACGGCCTTCTTGATGGCCTCCACACCTTCCAAACGGATTCCTTTGATAATCCCCTTTAACTTGGGGAAAAGAAAAAAGTCAGATGGAGCAAGACAGGTGAATAGGGAGGTTGTTTCAGTATGTCGATGTTCTTCTTGAGCAGGAACTGCCAGATGATCAGGGTATTGTAAGCAGGTGCATTGTCATGGTGAAGTAGCTAAAATTTGTCCTACCACAAGAGCATAAGAAAAAAAATGAAATGGTTACAGAAATCTAAGATTACAATTATATACTCTCATCCTATCATGTTAGATGATAAAACAATCTGCTTCTCCTTCTTTCACCCTTAGCTCACACAGCACACCCAGTCCTGTTACTTTAAGACAGACCTTGTATATTTAGATATATTAAAATTGTATATTTGTATATTTAGATATATTAAAATTGCTATGGGTTATAAGAAAGGTTATTTTTAAAGTGATTGAGTATTGAGAGTGAGCACAAATTTTCAGAATGTTGAAAGATCATAGACCAATAAAAATATTGAAAACCTTGAAAAGCAATTGACTTTAGGAAAGTCACAAAAAGAGTCTTTTCCAAAAAATTATATAACTTTCAAAACTAATTACAAATTGTACCCATCACTTCTAAAAGTACCAAAATAAAACTAATAATATAAGATAACTATTAGTATACAATATCAAAATACTATAAAGCACTCATTGTAATGTGGGATACATTTTTTTAGGATAGTCAAACCCTGTGAAACCATTCTATACGCATACATTTCAATAGTAGCCAGGGTGTAACCAACAAAATAGTATCTGATAAACTCCTAACATTCAGTTCTTGCTAATAAATTGAAAGTTGAAAGTTGAAAGTACTTTAGCAAAAACAGAACAAAATCAAAAATTTTGGAAAGTTTATTAATAATTTTCTTATTCTTATTCAAAAATTAATTTTTTGCAATAAAAATGAAAGCAACAGATCCTGTCATTGAAACTGACCAAACCATTTTAAATGAATTCTTCCCATCAAAATACACTATATATATATATATATATATATATATATATATATATATATATATATAATTTTGTATAATTTTATATAACAAACAGTATTTAGAAAAATAATATGACAGCTTAGAAAAAGTTTTTGTGATGCATTTCAGCCAGCTGAGCTTTATTGATGCTGCTATGTCTACACATGTGCACAAAATAAGAAACACTGGTAGTTTCCAAAATTTTTGAAAGAATTTTCTTTTTTAGAAAGAATATTTTTTCAATCTAGCCAAATTCATCCATATTCTTTTTCTCACTGTCATTTTTGTCCCTGATTATCCCACATTGTGACAACAGAAAATTTACCAAGAACGGTGATATATTGTGAGAGCCTGGACACAAATTTATCATGGCTGGACTAGTGATCAAGGCACATTCAAGATATTTTCATCTGAGGGAATGCTTCTTTGATTAAAAGAGAAAATAATCAACTATATCAAAATTGTGGTCAGTTTCATTACAGTGAACAACCAATGCATTTTGTGTGTTGTTATTTAAAATGTCACTTTTGTGATCATATAGTCTTTTGTTTAAACTATTTGAGGTTTCTCCAATGTATTTATTCTGGCAATTCCTGCAATTGACAGAGTAAATTCCTCCAAGTTTTGGTTTGTTGTTTTGTTGTTTTGTTGTTTTTTTTTATTGATTCTTTTAGATGTAGTTTTGACAAATTTTATGTTGAGTTTAGATAAATTCTAATATATTTTTTGGATTTGTTGGGATTGTCAGGAAGGACAGCTCTACTCTTTTGGAATATTTTATGAGCCTTTGTGTAAATATTGTGGGCTGCAAATTCTGAGTGCTCTTAAGTAGAATCCAATGATCATTCCAGATTTTATTTTCTTGTTATAATGGGAATAGAAGTTTATTAGGTCATTTTTATTGGTTGATTTTAAGTTTTAAGCTGATGTCATCTCAGTGTAACATGTCTGAGAAAGGTAAAGTATTGTTTTTTTTTCTATTATCTATGTAAATTCTCATGCGTGTTTGGCTTAGTTTATTTACAAGATCTGGTAAGTTAGTATCATAGGGATATATTAATAGAGTATCATCAGTACATCAGAAGTTACTTGATTGTTTAGGCAAATTGTTTTTGAAAGAACCAGACTTGAGAAATTCCAAGAAAATACATGCCACTGAGAGGTGATCCCATTGGTAATCCAAACTTTTGTTTGTAAAACTTGTTATTGAATGTGAAATATCATTGGTGGCTGTTGAAAATTGATCAAGAATAATTCCAAAATTTTCTTTCAAATAATTTTTATTTTCCCAAGTACTTTCAATCTCATCTGAGCCCATCTTCAGGGGTTGCATATCTATCGATGTGTTATGCATTGACACCGTAAATTCAAAATAATTTAACTGCTATGCAAGGGAGGTAGCATGTGATTTTTTTAAAAGATTATTTAATTGTAGTATTTTGATTTTATTTTTTTATAATAACATATATAACACTTTGCTGCTACAAACATTTAAGAAACTTGTTGCTATACTTGTAGTTGGCTTTATTTTTGGCCGCAATTCTCTTATATAAAGGGCTTTCGGAATTTTAAGTTTTTGTTTATTATCTTGATGAAGCACTGATGTATTTTCAACTAATATCTGTCTAAATGGTGAATGTTCCTTCAAATGTTCTGAGAGTGAATTATGATTGTTAAAGGGAAACATAAGCATTCTTGTCATTGTCGTTGTTGTAAAACCAACATACATATTAACATTTTTATCAGAGATTCAATCTCCCAGAGGACACACAGATACATAGTTTAGTTTTTTCTTCCGCTTGTGCTGTTAGGCATTGCAAGGAGACACAGTTGTCTGTCAGCGGCAAGGTGAGTGGCCTGGAGGAGAGACATCACATGGGCTCTGAGAGTGTTTGCCACTAAGTCGCTCTTGATCTGCCTTTTAATCTTCAGCCATGGTACTGAGGGTGTATGCTCATGATACAGACAAATGTTTTATTTCTTATATCTATTGATAAATGAAAGCAACACATTTACATTTTTTTTTTTATTTATTCAGTTTTTTTTTATTAATGTTCACCCAATATAAGGCACATGATCCACTCAAGGTAGAGGCTTACTAAATAAGGTATATGGTATGTAAGTAAGAGGAGGAAGTAAAAAGTGAAAATTATGAGGATAGGGAGGATAGATAATGATTGATCTATGACTTGAAATGGTTAAGTTTGTTGCATTCAAGAGAGCATCCATGCAGAAGTGTTACACTGAATAGCCGTTCTTGGTTAGAAGCAGTGAGTCGAATTTCTTTCTTACAGGTGGAATATGAAGGTAATGAAGGTGAATTGACCTTGTGAATGTGCAGGTCTGAACTGGTGGGACTAGAGAATGGAACTTGTCTGAACATTTGCCATGGAATTAGCAATAGAGTAGTGATAAGCTTATAATTTTGTGGCTGTGGGGAAAAGGGCGGTAGGGTGGGAAACATCATCCACAAGGATGCGTAAATGATTTTAAGATCTTTCAAGGTTGGAAATCTGAAAACAGGGAAGCTTCAGTTTAGATATGTTAGCAATAAACAACATTTATTTTTGTTTTTTAAAAACTTTATAAAAAGTAAGCAAATCATAGATAACAAAATTTTTGCTTCATAGTTGAACATTTTAGCTTCAGGGAAACAAAACTGGGGTTAATTAAATGAAGTAATTTTAATTGGAGGCATAATTTTTTTTCTTTCGTAATTAAATAAATGAAAAAACTGCCGCAGGATAATGCAATACATCCTATTTCAAAACTCATGTGGTATGGTGGGGGGGATTGTTTAGTTGCTACTATGCAATTAGACTTTGTCCCACCTTCCAAATTTACCAGGCCTGTCTTTTAATGTTTACCACTTTTCCAAAACTTAGATGCCAGCAGGTGTACACATATCAGATAGAAAATGCCATCAGGTCATCTGTCAACTCCCCGTGACCACAGTTTTTAAAAGATGGAATGAATTCAGGAATTGTTCCTTAAGAACACTGTCTGTACTACTGGTGTTTATTTTGACCAATATATAAACTATGTTTGAAACAAATTATGTTATAAAGTTTGTTGTTCAAAATGGACATTTATTTTGTCCCAACTTATTACTGAAATTGTTTTATTCAGTCCAGCATAAACTTATTTTCTACTGGCACACAAATATATATATATATATATATATATATATGTATATACATACAAATATAGATAACTACACTTGTTTCGAAAAACCCTCGAATTTTTGATTTGCCAATAATCAAATCAATCTCGAGGGAAAAAAAGGTTTTTATAAAAGAAAGAGCTACAAACATGGAAGTCTGTCGAAAAAAATTTGCACAGATGCAGGTTTGAAGCCCAAAGAAAAAACCCCGATACGAGTAAACAACTAACTAACAAAAGAGCTCAATACAACCATAGAGCAAACCTACGACTTTCCCTGACAATCTAGGTAGATTGTCTGGCTCACTAGGTGTATTTACCTATATATATATATATATATATATATATATATATAAACCTGAAATTATGTTTCTGTTCCCTTTTGAATTTGAAAATCTGATGAATTTAACCGTGATTATGATTCCAATGTAATAAATTATAACTATGGGATATTTAGTGTTTGAGCCTTTTATATTATATTCTTGCTCTGTACTGTACATTGAGCTCTACCTGGATTTTATCCTCTTGCAAAATATATATATATATATATATATATATATATATATATATATATATATATATATATATATATGTATATTAACCAATAATATTATCTTTATATATATATATTACATGATAGAAAAGGAACAAATAGAAAACGTTTATAAATTTAAAATGCTTCGTTTTGATTTCAGCTCCACCAGAAAATGAAATATGGAAAAGAAAATTATAGAGAGGACAGATACAGGTGAGGTTTGCTTAACCAGTGGAAAGTAAACAATACAAAAATAAAAATTACCAGCATTTTTATTTGTCTTACATATTTCATTTCCTGATGGAGCATGAAAAGCAAAATATCTTAAATTTATAAACATTTTATATGTGCTCCTGGCCTTATCATATATATATATATATATATATATATATATATATATATATATATATATATATATATATATATATATATATATACATACATATATATATATATATATATATATATATATATATATATATAAATTCATGAATCATTCATACAAAAAACAAATATGGAGGTTAAATATATATAGAGAGGTTAATGATTTAAATGGCCATTTAAATCATTAACCTCTATATTTGTTTTTTGTATGAATGATTCATGAATCTATAAATTATATTTGCACCTTTTAATTGAAATTAATATATATATATATATATATATATATATATATATATATATATATATATATATATATATGCATATACATACATATATATATACATAGAAATATATATATATATATATATATATGTAGAGAGATATATAGTTATATACACACATACATATATACACATATATATATACATACATATATACACACACATATCTATACATATATACATATATATATATACATATATATATATATATACATATATATATATATATATATATATACACACACTCACACACACACATATATATATATATATATATATATATATATATATAGATATATATGTATGTATATATATATATATATATATATATGTAGGGTGGTGAGAAATACAAGAAATTGATATGAAAGGAAATTGTTAAGCATGAGGCTTTATTTAAAATTTTATATGGGCACCAGATTTTCTTGAGCTGTCCAGGAAACGCATCAACTGATTTCACCAGAAAGTCTTGTGGTATGGAACTTCTTATATCTGCCCTTCAAGTTCTTCTAAAGTCTTAGTTTGGTATACTAGACTTTCTTCTTTAACCAACCCCAACAAAAAAAAAGTCATACTGTGTTAAGTCAGGACATCTGGCTGGGCCCTCATACATAAAAAAAAAAGTTATTTTTCAGTCAACCTCATATGTTTTTTCTGTGAATGCAGTTGTATACCTGGTTAGCAATCCCTCTATAATACTTATGTTTGTTTTTTTAATCATTTCCTCAAAGCAAGGCAATAAAGCCACTTGTACAAAATGGCATACTGAGTGTGAGAGAATATGAGAAAAAAGAAATATTATTAAGGAGAGAGAATAAAAGAACAGGAATTAAAACAATAAATAATGATTGACATTGATCTTGAAGAATTTAAATGCAAAGTTAACTGGAGAGCCAGAAGAGATTTCCATAAGTGAGAAGTGAAAGAGAAGAAACTGTTTGCATAGGATTTACGGTTTCATTTAGCCATTTCAACTGCAAAATGATCAAACCTTGGAGCTAATCTAGTACTACGTTTAAATTCATAAAGTCTGGGTACCAAAGGGCAAAGTTCATCAGAACACAAGAAACATAGAAGAAAGCAATGGGATATTAGTCTGTTCTTTTACATTTGTGTGGTTTAATTGAAAGAACAGTTGTAAAATATCAAATTTACTGAATTTAATTATGACATTAACTTTGTGATAAAATTCTTAATAAATATCATTTTTCATTAATTTTTCAGTGCAAAATAAAAAGTATTTTTTTTTTGTCTTTCTGGGTGACGGTAAAAAAATTAAAATTTAACATATCTATTTAAAATAACATAGAAAAAAACAAACTATTAAAAAGTTAAAATAAAATGAAGTTATAAATAAATACACAAACACACACACACATATATATATATATATAGTCCTGCTGCCCATATATATATATATATATATATATATATATATATAGGCAGCAGGACTTCCATCATTTTTGTTAAACTTTTATTATTTTTCTTGTCTACACATAAATTTTTAAACTATTTAAAGCTCATCCTTTTTTTGAGCATATTTGGTTGTCTCTAGTCAGCAAAGTATATATATATATATATATATAGAGAGAGAGAGAGAGGGAGAGAGAGAGGACACCTATCTTCATTCAAGTATGTTTGGTTGAATAATCTAGACATATTACATCTATATTTATTTTAATCCTCTCCAATTCTCCAATCAACTTCTTAATGTTGTTAGCAAATACATTAAGGAAGGTGTTGTATGTGGCATCAATATTCGAAGCATGGGTAAATGTTAATCTTATAGTTATGGAAGACAGATTCTGCTTGGAAAAATCATCTTGCACAATACGGTGAACCAACTTTCTTAACAAATGACCTAGCAATGGATTCAATATACTCTTTCCATTTCATGTTAGCTGAGAATGTCCTGGAGTTTAGCATCAGCCATGCTGATGGAAGGCAGGGTTAGGGTTAGGTTTAGATATATATAGATAGGTAAGACAGATTCTGGTAAGAAATATCGTCTTGCATAACACAATGAACCAACTTTCTTAACTGACCTAGCAATCGAGTCAATATAGTAATATTTTTATTTTCTTTCTGGGTGACAATAAAAAAGTTAAAATTTAGTATATCTATTTAAAATAGCTTATAAAAGCACAAACTATTAAAAAAAATTAAATTTTATGATCAATATGTTCATGATTATGAAGAACAATATCACAGAGGAAAATATTAAATATTTGGGAATATTTTTAATATTTTTTGTCAAATTCGAATGAAAAAAATTAAAATACTGAAAATTCAAAGAAAATAAAATAAGCAAACAAGATATTTACTTCAGTCAGTGTCTTAATAAATGTAAATTAATACAAAGGAAAAAGGAAAGGCAAATATTTCTTTTTAAAATGTCTATTGTATATACAGTTATTCCAGTAACAAACTTTTACTTAACACACGATAATTGACCCCGGGCTTTCTTGGTTTATTTTTAGTATTGCCTTGTATCACACACACTGAGTATCTCTTTACCTTGAGCGGCTCTTGAACCTTATACTGGGTGGATTTTAGTATAAAATAAAAAGAGAAACATTTTCTATACCCATTTTCTCAAAAAGAGAAACATTTTCTATTCTTTTATAAAATAAAAAGAGAAACATTTTCTATTAAGTATGAAAGTTTCATTTTATGTCTTCTAGTACATTTGTCCCACAAACAATATATGAGTTAAGGTAAAAAAAAAGAAAACAAAACTTGGAATTTAAACAAAATTAATAAAAGTATTGACAAAACATAAAGAAAGATAAAGAAAGAAAAAGTTGAAGTTATGAACAGTTAAATACAATCCTCATATTATGCTGCCTGTAATTATCATCTGGGGGCAGTAATCCAACATATTAAAATATATTAATTACATTGTTTTCTTAGATTAAAAATGCACTTTCCAATTTCTAAAGGTCCAATGTATTTCCAATTTTAGAAAACATTTTTGCCTTTCTAACCTGAGACATTGCTTTCATCATAAAAAATGATAATTGATTCACCTCATTGTGAAACGTGAAGCAGGTGTCCATTTGAGTCTTTGTATAAAAACAAAATCTTAAAATTTGTGCAATATTGAGATAAAATATTTTGAGGTTAAAAAATGATACACTGTGACGTTTTAAGAGTAAACGAGTTTACAAGTCAAATTCAATTTGAGGGGAAAAGATATGCAAAAAGAAATCAAAAACACAATAGCAAGCATTATTTGATTTCAACTTGCATTTTATATCGAAGTATTCTCCACATTTTTTTCTTGATTTATATGCAAATACACATATGTATATGCATACATACATATATACATACATATACACTTACATACAGGCATATATACATATATACATGCATACATACATACATATATATATACATACATATATATACATACATATATACATGTACATACATACATACATATATACATACATATACACATACATACAGATATACATATATACATACATATACACATACATACAGGCATATATACATATTTACATGCACACTTACATACATATATATACATACATATATATACATACATATATACATATATACATGTACATACATATATGCATATACTTACATATACATGTATACATACACATACACATACATACATATATACATACATACATAGATAGATACATATATACATGCATACATATATACATATATACATACTTTATACATATATAAATGTAAACATATATACATACATATATACATACACATTCAGATATACATATATACATACACATACATATACATATATACATACACATATACATGCATATGTACATATATATATATGCATACATACATATATATACATATGTATATACATATATACATATATATATTCATATATATATACATACATATATACTTAAATACATATATACATACATATATACATGTACATACATACATACATATACATATATACATACACATACATACATATATAAATATATACATAGATACATATATACATACATATATACATATATATATATACATACATATATACATAGATACATATATACATACATACATACATATATACATGTACATACATACATAGATATATATATACATACATATATACATACACATACATACATATATAAATATATACGTACATACATATATACATACTTATATACATATATACATGCATACATATATACATACATACATGCATATATACCTGCAAAAATACACACACACATATATATATATATATATATATATATATATATATATATATATATACATACATATATATACATACACATATACATATACATGAAAAAATACACATGAAAATATACATACATATATACATGCATATATATATATACATACATATATACATGCATATGTACATATATATGCATACATACATACATATATACATATACATATGTATATACATACATATATACATACATAGATACATAGATACATATATACATAAATATATACATACATACATATCTACATATATGTATACATATCCACATATATGTATATATATATATATATATATATATATATATATATACAAGTATTCATACATACATGAATGTGTGCATACATAAATTATTTGCACTGTTCACATGCAGACTGCATCTTTGTTGTTAACACAATGTTATGGCCATTGTGCCTGCCTCCCTTTAACAGGTATATGCTCATCCAGGTAACCTAGAGAGAATCCAAAACTGAACCCCTTGTTTTAATTTAACTCAGGGGGAACACATTTTGTTTATTTCTTGCAAGTTCAAGCAGATAGTTGTAATAAACACTATTTAATAAATAATAATTTGGATGGCTATTTCAAATACAAAGTATCCATGAAAGTAACAGTTTGAAGCAATAAAAACAATTTTTTTCTTATATTTTTATACATTTAGTAACCCCTTGCATTTGTCATGCATCTTACATAAGCGAGACGGTAACCATTTGACGGCACAAAGCTGACTGTGTAAATATATTTTCTGCTTATATTGGCTCCATGCATATATCCACTTTAATTAAGATATGATGAACAATATATTATGAGCAGTCAGAGCTACTCCCACTCAAAAACCAAAACTTTAATTTCAAGCAGACTGAAAACTATATATACCCAAATTCAAACAGACACAACACAGATCAGTTCAATGTTAACATCAACACAGAGAGAGAGAGACACCACCAATGATGACAAACATCACAAAATATCCATTTCACTACTTTCTCCCACTGTTGTTTTAGCAACAATAGAAAAAGGTTACCAGTCTTTGTATATATATAAATAAATTATACATTTGTTTAACCCTACTCAATGTTCTCTTTTGTTTGACGCTTGGATTCACATTTGGTGAGGCCGAGGAATTAACCTCCATAATAATAACAACAAGGTTCTGTTTTCCATGTTACCCATTTCCACCTCTGCAATATATTTTAATAGCTCTATTGCTTTGTTTGTAGTGAATATATATATATATATATATATATATATATATATATATTGTCATCAGCAGACAGACTGTTTTGCTGTAATTACAGCTCTTTAGTGTGGCTAGACGTCTGATTGCTTCAAACTGGGATCAAAACCCAACTGATTTAGTATCAGTCAGAGATTCTACCCCTAGGCTATTGTTGCATGGCAATGTGAAGAAAAATGTTAATGTTTTCTATGCAATATATATATATATATATATATATATATGAAGAAATATAGTCTTAAGGTGTGCTATATTTATGGGATAAAGTGCTCAATATCGGAGATAGAGCGTGTATAAATATAAAAGTGAACATAGAAGTCAACACTTAGAGGCAACAGTCTGTTTCATGCTATATGCAATCGTCAGGCACACGTGGCCTGATGATTGCATGTAGCATGAAACAGACTGTCGCCTCTAAGTGTTGACTTCTATGTTCACTTTTATATATATATATATATATAGTTCATGCCACATTGACTGATAAACTATTGAATTGAACTGCACCACATATTTGATTTAAAAGAACTGATCTGACGTGCAAATTTTTGGGATGACTACTGAAATATTACTCTATTTATTGAACAATTTGGTTCATGCCCCATTGACTGATAAACTCCTACAACAACAAAAAATTCTCAAATTGCCATATTAGTAAAAAACACACTCCCTTAAATTTTCAAAAAAAAAATTCAACCTTAGTGTTGTGACTGCATGCTCCAAAAGTTTGTATCTATTATTAATAACACATTTCCGAAAAAAACATATTTCGATTCGCATTAAATTTTTTTGTCTCAGATGCTACCTGAATTTTACCAAAAACAAAATAATTTCCATGCCTGAAGATGACTGAATGTACAGTCGAAAGTAATTGCACATTAAAATAAAGACCTTATACAGCTTACAATTTTTAAAAAACAGGGATCATAAGATTCATCAAGTAATTTGGAGGTTAATGCACCTTTAAAATTTTGTTAGTGAAGGGATTTTGCCATTTTATATCATTAACTTTAATAATCTATTTTTGTATGAAAAATTCATTGTAAATTGAACTGCACCACATATTTGATATATATATATATATATATATATATATATATATATATATATATATATATATATATATGGTCCCACCATTTCTAACCTTCATGGCAAGGATACACCATGCTACTTACATAGCAGAAAACTGCCGACATTCTCTCTATATTCCATTGGTGAGAAGTAAGTTTCATTTGAACAGCTTCTTCCCAAAACCACTGCTCAGTGGAACTGACTCCCTAGAGGATGATTCCCTGATCACAACAATCTTAACCTGATCAGGCTAGGGTTAACAGTTATTTTCCACTCCTATCCACTAAAATTGCCTCCTAACATAACCCTCTACCTCAAGTGGCCGCTGGGCCTTGTAAAGTGTAAACATTCATGTAAAAAGAAAAAAAAAGTATACATACATATATATATATATATATATATATATATATATATATATATATATATATACTGTGCTATTTTTTTTAGGTGAGCACAACACAAGTAGACAAAACTGCTGGGGGATAGGTGCTTTTATGGAGTTACCAGCTCAAGACAGATTGCTGGGGTACTTTCATGGAGTCATCATCTCAAAATAGATTGCCAATCAAGCACTTCTCTCTGTCCATTTGTCAAGTACTTGTGATTTTCTCCTAGTATAACTGACAATATTTTGGCCACTCAATTTAACTCCTCAGACTTGAGTTAACTGATAAAATGGTTTACAGGTACTTATTAAACAATGCCACACCCTGTGATCATTTTCACGGATCAATATTACCAACTAAGTGATCATGGTGAGATTTGAACCTGGGCGTCTGATGATTGGAATGCTAATACTAAGCATTCAGCTATGTTCCCTTGTATATAGAAAGATGTGCATCGAAGTATTCACATATATCTATCTACTTACATACACACACATATATGTACATATATTACATACATTATATATATATATATATATATATATATATATATATATATATATATATATATATATATATATATATATATATATGTATACATATATATATATATATATATATATATTATGAAATGGACAAAGTCCAACAATTATTTTTAGACATTTTTATGTTTATACATTCTTTTTATAGATACAAATATTTAAGTAAATGCTCTGTTTATAATAAACAGTATTAAACAACATTTACCGGCCTGAATGTCCGAGAAAATAGTTGTATGTATATATATGTATATATTCCTAAGTATTCATTATCTACTCACACATATATATGCCTAAGTATTCATATCTATCTACTTGTTATATATATATATATATATATATATATATATATATATATATATATATATATATATAACATCATTCTCTGATAAGAATTTATTTCAAATTAGAAAAAAAAAAACATTTGTACCTAATCTTATCTATCCTGGCATAGATATTTTCAACTTTACTCCATTAAAAGATTTTGCAAATTTTTATCAATCTTTGAGGGGTGTTGTGGGATAAGAAAAAAAATATGTCATACATTTTATGAAAATTTTCATGTTTTCAATTCCTTAATTTGTCTCTCATAATATTGCATCGATTTCAAGGACTTAACTGTGTTCAGTGAAGATTGCTTCACAAAATTTTTCTCTCTCAATAAATGCAAGAAAATTGGCATAAAAAATATAATATGGATGTTTCTAATAATTTGTCTTCTACTGAAATTTATTCAAAGAACCTTGTAAATCTCTCTCCTGTTATACAGGTACGTTATTCCTCCAGGTCTTGTGGGTAATATGATATGAAACTTCTTGAGCTTGTTTATTATGTGTTATAGCTTGCATTTTAGAAGAGTATTTGAAGAAAAACATGGCTGCAGAGAAGGTTGTTAAACCACTGTAGACCAAAAGTTACTTTATGATTATGTTTTTTTATGAATACAGCCATGTTTCAATTAAATATATAAAAAAACATTTGAAAATGGAAATTAATACAAAGATATTAAAATTAAAAAAATTAAAAATTTAAATACATGTGTGAGTTGAAATATAAATGTGTTAATAAAATGAATAAATAGCTGGCTACTCATATCCGAGAATGTTTGTCTGCTCGGCTAGTGATCTTATCCCTATTGCGGATGCCTGCTCAGGTACATTGATGTTTCTTCAACAGCCACAGAGCTAACCTATGATTTATACAGCAAGTTTTCTTAATTGAACTTAGAGTGCCTGGCATGAACTACAGTTGTAGTACTTGTAACCTAGCTCCATGTGGGATTAATCCCAGTGCTACCTAAAAAAACAAAACAAAAAAAAACACAGTTATATAAGGAACTCTAAGAGTATTTTTCAATGTGCCTATTATTTTAAATGTATGACAATCAAAGAAACTTGATTTATAGCAAAATTGTTACATTTTTGCTGAAACCTATATGTAAATATTTAAATCTACTTAAAGCTCTGGACATTCAGTCTTAATCTTAAAAACATTTTAAACCTGGAATTACTTCTCATTAAGTGTGAAATAGAAATGTATAGAAAGTAAAACATTTTTATGCAACCCTATAAGTGTACAAACTCCAGATTCATAATATATATATATATATATATAATTTTTTAAAAATAGATAAGAAACAGGAAATCTAGATGTTTTTCTTTGTTTTAGAACAGATATACATTGAAATTCCAAAGTTTCCTACACTGTGTCTCAATTACCCAAAGTATTTCTGTTGTATACAAATTAGTTTCTCACTCAAGATAAATACGCACTTATTGGCCTTGTTCCACAAAAGTATCAAAAACAAAATGCTGAAGAGAGAAGGTTAATTATTCTGCCTTGCTCTCCTAATAGTAACCTGTCTTCCATTTGTTCAAATGTGGGTGATTTATTGTGTTGCTAAATTGGATTAATGCTGTGACAATGTCTGATTCTTTTGTGGCTATTACGGTTCTCACCTCATTGCTGCCTGCCACATATCCCCAAAAATCTTTCACAAGATGAATTTGATATGTCTGTTTTAGGGCGATTTCTTTCTTTATCTCGTTTCTTTTCCTGTTTTTTTCACATTTCCTTATCTTGTCTTCATTTCTTATTTTACCTATTTTCACTTTCACTTTCCTGTCTGTTTTGCTTTTAAATAAGATATGGAAATAAATCATCTTAAATAGCATCTCAGTAACTTTGAATTGCAATAAAAAGAGTTTGATAAATACAAGATATTGCCTCTAGCTTATCAGTAAAGACTTTTTTCTCCATTTCTCCCTCATATTGATATCTCGGTTATATGACAATTCTCAGTGCTATATCAGCTTTCTGTATTTATTCTGTATACTAAACTGAAGATTTAATATTTATAATACATAAAAATCATGTATAAAAATAAAAGCAAACATTAAACAAAACTATTTTGAATTTAGTGAGTTTTTTTTTATGGCAGATGAAACTTTTTATATTTTTCTTTTGTCTCAAGTGTGAGGTTGCCACTTTTGTTAGACAAATAAGAACAAAAGAGGGATTTTAAAACCTACAAGAGTGTGATAATTACAAAGTAGTCATTAAAGATCTACAGATTAACACAAAATCAACTTCATCCTTTTGCCTACAAAGGAGAGTGAACAATGGTGGAAACATTATGAATATGCCAATAATGATGAGGACAACAGTCCAAACAATGTAAATAGTGTAAATAGTTACAATACCTCACCTCAGAAATAGAGACAGATGTTGAAGATGAATATGGCAACAAAGATGAGGACAATAGTCTGAATAATGTAAATAGTGTACATAATACCTCATCTCAGAAATATAGACAGATTCTGAGATGAGGTATTGTAACTATTTACACTATTTACATTGTTCGGACTGTTGTCCTCATCTTTATTGCCATATTCACCTTCAACATCTGTCTCTATTTCTGAGATGAGGTATTGTAACTATTTACACTATTTACATTGTCTGGACTGTTGTCCTCATCTTTATTGCCATATTCACCTCCAACATTTGTCTCTATTTCTGAGATGAGGTATTGTAACTATTTACACCATTTGGACTGTCTTCCTCTTTATTGCCAGGCATTTTAGCTATTGTACACCCCGGTCTTCTTCAGGTGATAAACATTGGAATTTTGAACCCTTTATTTAGTCTATGAGAGTAGATTGTTTTAATTCCACATGCAAAATGACTTTTGGATATATTATTAAACTGAGATATCGAAAAAGGCATCGTACATAGAATTAGAACAAATCTACTTCTACAGACTAAATAAAAACGAAATCAACATCAGCTGCTCAGTCAATGAATGCCAAATACTTGCATATAGAAACGTGATTTTTATTACCATTACCAAAAAAACAAAACAAATAAACAATGGGAAACTTTCTATTTTTTTTTTTTTTGAAGTTTACTGTCCATCCTTGAGATTAAGACTATCCTAGTTATTAATTTATCACTTTTTGACTCGTTATATATATACACAGCAATATCAGAAAGGGTATTGATACCCATAATACAAATATGACAGAGACAGTACAGGATTCTGTGATAGGTCAACACATCTTAGATAATCCAGGTTGTGTGTACAAATACATGGATTCGTTGTTTTCCGTTTTGTACAAAGCATGGTCAGCAAAACATCTACACACCTTAGAAGCAGTATACAGTAAATTGCACTGACTGTCTTTATGTCAACACAAAGAGAAATTTGTTCATTCTCTTTCTTTACTGGGAGGCCAGTGAGTCTTTATTTTCATTTTTAAATTCACTGGAACAATTTTTTCTGATTTTTGTTAATGTCGTATTATGATATTACCTCTTTACAGCAATATTTTCTGTTACTCCCTTTTTTCTTATTAATATTGTTCTTGCTTTAACATGCCCATTTTTAATGTCATTAAAAATAATTTCTTGTGAAAGAGTGGTTAGAACGTTTGCATTCTGACCATGAAACCTCGGTTCAAATCTCATCATGGTCGACTTTTCAGAGTGGAGGAGTCGTTCCCAGCATGTGGCACTTTTGGAAAGTGCCTGAAAACTAAACCATGGATTGACCCAAGCCTTTTAAGTGAACAGAAGCCTTGGGGACCATTGATAGCTATGCTAGCACGAAATCACAAGTCATCATGGCCGAGGGCTTGAGCATGCTGGCCTTGTTCAAATTGTTGATCATGTTAGATAACAGGCTCTTTCTCAGAAACAGTAACTAAAGCCTGCTCAGCATACTTGCAGTATAAACCAGAGGTGGGCTCTGTGGGTGTTGAATAAGCACAAATGTGCCTGAGTGAGCGTCTGTAATAGGAATTGGCTAGCCGCCCTAGTAGATGGGTGTCCTCGAATACAAGTGGCCAGCTATACTATACTAAATTATCTGGTAACTTTTAAGATCAACAGACTTTCAGAGTTGAATATTGCCAGTGACAGATTTTTGTTGACCTTGAGTGGTTTTGCTTGACAAATTTGCCTCACTGAAAGCAAGGAAGGTGCAGTTTTAGGCTTACCTGTCTCCATTCCTTGCTTCCATTTGTCTTCTCACAGTACTAGTGCAATAACTTATTAAAATAAGTCTTCTTGTGATGTTATTATATTTCCATGAATTCTCATTGAATTATTGAAAAGAATAAAAACATTTGTCTTGTCAGGAAGTATTCTTATTAATATTGAAATGCTAAAATATGATCTAGTGTCATAATGTCTTCGGGGGCCATTATATCATTTTCTCAATTAAAATCAAAGGACAACTGAAAGATATTATAGTCTGAGGTCATGTACTTTAAAACATTGTTATTTTGATAACTGCGTTGTCATATTTCTATAGAATATATTCATGTAGTACTTTTTTAATTATTTCACCCCAAGCAAGGTGGGAATGCGACTAATACGCAGGGGTTATGGAGAGTAAAAGTGAGAGAAAAGTCTTGGTATAGTGGAGACCGAGAAAAGAATAAAAGCTGAATTGGGTTCAAGAAAATAGGTGACAATTGACATTGCATTTAAATTTTTTTGAAGATTCTAGTCATCAGAGAAGCAATGAAACTGAAGAGAGTTTCACATACAGTGTGAGAAATAAACTATTGGAGTAGAAATGGTGGTTAACTAATTTATTGTATCATCAAGGTGAATGATACACAGAGAAGAATGAGTGCTTAATATATTTATTCAGCACCAGTATCCAGTGCTAATGGATGCATACAAAAAACACAGAACAATAAGTTGCAAACAACTGTTGAATTCTTTAATCGAAAACTATTTAAACCTATGAGCCAGGCCATCTGGTGGAGTGCTGAAGGGGTGCTAGCTACCCCACAACACAATTCAGCAATAAACGGGTGGGACCTAGATGCAAATTTCGTAGCATGCTTAAACTCATGTATACTATTTACATTGTTTGGACTATCAACCTCATCTTGACTGCCATATTTATCACAACGTTTTGATCATTGTACACTCCGGCCTTCTTCAGGTGATTGGAATGTTGATTTTACTTTATTTTACTTGCTGGGGTAGACTGTTCTAGTTTCCTGTTCCATGTCTAGTGGATGTCAATTATCAATTATCTCCTGTTAATTCCCCTCTCCAAGTTGTCTACTGCCTTAACCAGGTATTGAACTTACATTCTTTGGGTTCTGTCACTGGATCTAACCAACACCTTTATCCACTGTACCAGGACACATGGAACACTGGATCTAACTAACGCTTTTACTCACAGTGCCATGTTTCCAGGACACATGGCACAGTGGGTAAATGTGTTAGTTAGTTCCAGTGACAGGACCCAAAGAGTGTGAGTTGTGATAAATATAGCAACACAGATGTGAACAATAGTCTGAATAATGTAAATAGTGTACATAATACCTCAACTCAGAAATATAGACAGATATTAAACTCATCTAGTTTGGTCACCAGGAAAAAAAGCTTATCAGAGCAGTTGCCATGAAAATATTTGTAGAAAAGACAGAGGGAAGCTATGTCACATCAGTGAAAAAGTGACTGAATATTGTGAAAATTTATTCCCTTCAAATGCAACATAAAAAATAAAATATATTGTTGAAGTATCCTAATTTATTATATACATTAATGGTAATATCAACCATTTCCTTATAAGGAAACATTCAGCATTCATTCACCAAGCAGCTTTCAGGTGAAATTTATAAAATATTACTCTTCAAACAATTTTTCAGGTAAATAGATTTCTCAAGTCCAGTAGATGTTATCACTCTTTAGTGGCTTTATTGCCTTGATTTTTAAATGATTAAAAAAAGGTATTATAGCCTTTCTTTGTAGATGTTAAATTTCACCTGCATCCATATAGGCTATTAATACTTTTTTTAAATCATTTTACCCTCAGCAAGACAATAAAGCCACTAAGGTACAAGTGGTCATGAAGTGTGAGAGAAAAGGTGAGGGGGAAAAAATCACTATTAAAGTGAACAAGAATTAAGAAAACAAAAGATAATGATTAACATTTCATTTAAATATTTAAAGATCAAAGTTGTTTGGAAAGCAAAAAGCAGGAAGGGAATTCCACAAGCAAGAACTGCAAGGAAAGAAACTGTTAGCATAGAACTTAGAGTTACACCTTATCAGTTTTTCATCTTTTCATTTGTACCCACTTACTTCTTTATCACGTTGGCTCCCACACGACCCACTGGAGGGTCATTTCCCAATTTCTTTTCTAAGAGGTTTATTGGGAGTGGGATGCTATAATTGATTACTTATGAGACCATTGTACACTAGAACCACATTTTTTCCTGAAAAAATTTAAATATTTTTTTAATGTAGAAAAGGAGAGTGTCACTATAATACTTGTATATTGGGTATTTTCCAACGACCCACAGGTGGGTTGCATGGGACTCAGGGTAATAAAATAGAAGATATCCTTGCCTTATATATGCAACAATGTTAAAACAAATTCACTTGTGCCAAAATTAAGATGTAGTGTTGGGACCCTGGGACAACAAGGGAAATGAGGCTTGGAAGACAACATGTTAAATAATCATATGCATTAATAATTATTGTTCCTATTTATATTTCTGATGAAATCATCTTTATCGTGATATTCATAACATTTCACCCACTGTACACTCCAGCCTTCTTCAGGTGATATACGTTGTTCAATATCTGTCTATATTTTTTAAGATGAGATGTAACTATTTACATGGTTTATAGTGTTCAGACTGTTGTCCTTATCTTTATTGCTATATTCACAACATTTTGGCCATTGTACACTCTGGCCTTCTTCAGGTGATATGGAATTTCAAACTGAGGTAGATTGCTCTAGTTCCACATGCCATATCTCAATTTCAGTCATTTCCCTCTCCAAATTTTTGTTCACCCCTGCTGTGGCCAGGCATTAAACTCAACTCTTTGGGTCAAATCACTCGTTTACTTCAATCAATGCTTTTATCCACTGGGCCATCAGTGTATGAATTTTTGGGACTTATAAACCTAATGTCTCAGTAAACAATTTTTTACAGAGCTCATATTACAGTTTGTTGTTTTTCTCTAGCACTCTATATTACTGATTCCTGTATTATAATCATGTCTACACTTGGTACTACATTTTTATAGCCAAACATATGTGCTGATTCCATAAGTTTTGTATTTTCCAATGATGTTCTGTCTATTATTTCAAGTTCATCCAACAGGGGGTAGTGATCTCCCTTTTGCTTCTATATATGGTCAGACATGCCTGATTTTTCTATTTCCCATTTTATACAGCTTTATGGTGTTCTGCAGTCAATCTTAAGGGGATGGCCTGTTTCTCCTTTATATTTAATGCCACAGCTGCTTTGGATGGTGTACACACAGTCCTTAATCCACCCAGTGGATGAAATAAAGGGTTTGGTTCAAAATTTCAACATATATCGCCTGAAGAACCCCAGCACATACAACGGCCGAAACATTGTGAATATGACAATAAAGATGAGGACTGAACAATGTAAATAGTGTAAATAGTTACAATACCTCATCTCAGAAATAGAGACAAATGTTGAAGGTGAATATGGCAATAAAGATGAGGACAACAGTCTGAACAATGTAAATAGTGTAAATAGTTACAATACTTCATATCAGAAATAGAGACAGATGTTGAAGGTGAATATGGCAATAAAGATGAGGACAACAGTCTGAACAATGTAAATAGTGTAAATAGTTACAATATCCCATCTCAGAAATAGAGACAGATGTTGAAGGTGAATATGGCAATAAAGATGAGGACAACAGTCTGAACAATGTAAATAGTGTAAATAGTTACAATACCTCATCTCAGAAATAGAGACAGATGTTGAAGGTGAATATGGCAATAAAGATGAGGACAACAGTCGGAACAATGTAAATAGTGTAAATATTTACAATACGCAGAAACAGAGACAGATGTTGAAGATGAATATGGCAATAAAGATGAGGACAATAGTCTGAACAATGTAAATAGTTATTTTTATTGCAATATTTTATTAAACTTGTTAACCTTAAATATTTAATAATGCATTATGAGAATTTCCACAGGTATTTTATAGTTGGGGAACTCACAAGGATCTTATTTAATCCTTAGGGGAGGGATTCATTAAAAAATTCAAATAGGAAAATCACAAATTTATCATGATTACTTTGAGGTTATTTTACCGGATTATCTGCAATTATGAGATATGTTGCAAAATAAAATAACCTCTTTTGCTCGTTTCAAATGTTTTGAGTTGATATAATTCTCAAATGTTCCTCCATTCACTCACAAACATATCCATAATTTTTTTTTTTTTTTGAATCACTCCACTTTTGTTCGGATAACACCTGTCTTTATGGACTTTGATTCTCATGCTTGGCTGATTCAGATGAATACCTTCTAATTGCATTTAAAGCGAGTGTAGGGCATTCAGAAATGTTTACAATTATTTTTGAGCTGCCACAGGCATACTTTTTGAAGTGCTTCCATTAAAAAAAAACTTGTGTTTTATGATATATAATATGGGTAGTTACTCAGCCATGTAGTTAGCTTAGTGGTTAGATACAGGAATAGACGTTTTGAGGTTTTTCATAATCCACTGATAAGTTTAACCTAAGGTTTCTCTTCAGTTAAATTTTTATTTAAATATTTATCAAAAATATAATCATCTATATTTCCAATGACTGCAGCCAAATGCAAAGGTAAATTTTCAGTTCCAAGTTTAAAGAAATTTTTGAAAGACAGTTTTCAAGTTCTAGTGATTAGAATGAAAATTTGCAGATTTTTCAGAAGAACTCTTTCAGAAGGTAGTGAAGGAAAGCAAGAAGAAAGGACTAAGCATCAGCTGCAAGAAGATGGAATGCATGGTTGTTAGCAAAAGGATGAGCCGAAAATGCAAATTGCAGATATCAAAATCAAACATGTAAAAAATTGTTATATCTGGGAAGTATTCTAACAGAGGACAGACACTGAAATCTAAAGATGCATTTGGATAACCAAATATGCCTTCCAAAACCTAAGCAGAGAATGAAGAAATAGAAAAACTTTGTTAGAAACAAAGGAAAGTGTACTGAAGAGTTATGTGATATCTGTCCTCCTGTATGGCAGTGAATGCTGGACAGTTTCAGAGATGAAGACAATATCAAGAAGAGACAGTTGAAGTGTCTAGTGAATATAAATGAGGAAGGAGGGCTTGAAAAATCTGATACTCACAGGACAGACTGAGAACAAAAGGGGCAGGAAAACAATGTATATCATACTTGACAAGCTTTAGTAAATGCAAAAGGATTTTGGAGAACTAACAAATTGGTACAATTTATTGAGGAAAGGAAATAGTGGTGAGCCATGATCACTTACATACTGAGGGGTCACAGCACATAAAGAAGATGAAGGGTGTAAAAAAAAATCTCTCAAAATGTCTCTCCTGTTTTTATTTTTAAATGTACTTTTTATCAAATAAGATTTAGTGAGGCTTGAGCAAATTTTCATTCCGAAAATGTGGCCCAGAGAAAAATGTTTGGGAACCACTGCTCTTGGTCATCACATTTTTTTCTTTAATACCATATCCTTAGAGGATATAATTGACTGATTTTATCATTCTGATATTTTTACATTATATCAAGTAATAAAAATATAGTAACTAAGGTCTTCAAATTGAAGGAGAGAGTTATCAATGATAATGCTCTGACTTTGAATCCGCAGTTATCTCCCTTTAATACTTTCTCTGCTTTTTATTTTTAGATGTACTTTTTGTCACATAAAATTTGGTGAGGCGTGAGCAAATTTTCATTCTGAAATGTGGCCCTGAGAAAAAATGTCCAAGAACTGTTCTATTACATGCAACCTTACAGCATACCTAACTAAAATACACACACAACAGTACACTAAAATTAAAAATTTTAATTTAAAATTGAACATGCTTTTAATGTTCGTTGTAATTTTTTTTATTTCTTGTGACTACAAGGCTATTACAGCTGGTATGTGAGTGAGCCACACATTTATATATACTTCAGAAATGTATATAATGACTATGTCAGTACTTTCAAAATTCATACAGTAAGCAATGACAAATATGTTGATTTTTTAAATTATAATGATCTATAGTCAGTGCAGTGTTTACATATGAGCTAATATGAGCTTCAGTCGAGAGGCCCCAAGACTAGAGGTGCCTCTATGGGCCTAGTAATTTTGGACCCTGGGAAAACTAAAAAAGGAATAAAGATATTAGAATAGAGGAGATATGTTTATTTTCAGATTTTATGGGATTCCTTTGAACTAATTTGAAACATTTTAGAGTTAGAGTGGGTGAAACATTGTGATACAATCCAAAAAAGCAGTTATTTTCTATCTAATTTCCATTTTTTGTAATTACTAGGTTGGCTATTTGAAGTTGATAATTTTAACAATATAATTGAATTTTTTTTTCAGCTACGGTGATTTAAGATCGCAAGGTTGTAGCAACAAGTCAGAATTTTCCTTCTCTTTTTTTGTTTTTTAGGATGCTTAGGAATTCAGTGTAGTAGAGACCATTCATTCTTGGCACAAAGTTTGGATAAATACATATCATGAAGTTGCTAATGAAATAAATTGTATGAGTTTGAAAAATCATTAAAAATTTTTGTTGAAGTGTTTCATGTTTTACACCAAATATCATCTAAAAATATAGCTTTTTTACTTTTATAGATATGGGGGCGTGGAATGTGGCAAATATGCATAATGAATAGGCCCACAAATTCTATTGGGCCAAGGACATCTTTACTGCCTAAATCCAGCCCTGTTCATAGTGATGAACATTAAAATCCACTATAGATGACACATTGCTAGATAAAAGATTTTTTTTGATTTGATTGTTCAATGGCATATCAACTCCTCATGGGTCATTTAATGCTAAAATTTAATTTTCTTGTGAGCTTTGATGTAATAAAAAAATCTTATTCTGCTTTCACAATTGAATACATGGTAGAAGATATTTAACTTTTGTGCATGTATATATTTCTGTGGACATTATTACTAGAGGCAGTGATGTGTGTGTTTTATGTTTTGCAATACAGTTTGATTTTTTTATTAATTGCATGATATTATTTAGATTAATGTCATGAAAGTGTTCTTTCATGTTTGTTGATTTTGTTTAGTGGCATATCAACCTCCATGGGTTATTTAATGATGAAATCTAAGTATTTTGAACAAATAGTAAGTTTTTTATATAAAATTGTATTTTTATACTTTCATAGTGTTTTGTTTTGTTTGTGGGGGGGCTTCAATATTTGCCCATAGCTAGGACCCTAACAAGTGCTACCACCCCGGATCAGGGTGAACCTGGGGACAACATCAATTAAAAGGTGATTCCACTCTCCTTAAAACCTCCAAATTTCCTAATCAGAGGCCTTGCTGCTGGGTGTAGTTTATCATCATATCTCAGATAAAAGAAATGATAAACTAATTCTAGACACAAGTTTCCTCCCAAGCAAACTCTGTTCTGTCTTGGTTGGGTCGCTCATTTTATAATGATGTAATATGTACCATATCTACGCAAGTATAGTGTGAGTTTCATGATCATTTTTTTTACACAAAAAATAAGGGGAATGGCACTGCACACAGTTAAAATTTTTTTTGAAGAGGTTAAAAATCATGCATTTTTCAGTGTCCATTTGCACAGGTAAATCTTATTATTTGTAAGAGGAAGTACTTGGACTTCCTGAGGTTGACTTTTGGGGTCAGATGGAAGACAAAACAAGGAAGTTAATTTTGATTCGGTGAATGAGCTTGAGAATAATAGAGAAAGGGTTTTCAGGGAAATGTTTCTTAACCATCAAACAGTGTAGATGTGTTTCCTTTTGTGTTGGGAATGACCCCCACTGGATAGATAGAACATGTCAATATGAACAATAATAAAATAGTCAAAATTCCCTGTGTTGAAGTATTGTTAGCTCTGGACTCAAAACCCTTAGCAATCACCTGCCAAGAGAGAAAAATGCAACTTTATTATCAAATTGGTGCCATTGACCCCCACCAGGGGACTATGCAACAAAAATTCATGCATTTTTGGTGACATTAACCTACCTGGTAGACCTATATTCTCAGTGTACTTTTGGCTAATCTTAACAATACAGGTAAACTTCTTTAGCCTGCCTCCTGTAGCCTAGACTCTTTCTTTCTCTTGCTATATCAACAGAATGTCATTCACTAGGTGTGCCAATTATTTTGTTTGATACGTATCTATACCATATATGTTTCTGTTGTGTTCCTTATTCTGTAATCGTCAAACATGAACACAAAGAAAAGTATGGTGTCTAATTCTTCATATCAGAAATTTTATGGTAAGTGGTTTGTCTCACCATTTTGGGGTAGCTTTGTTAAAAAAAAAAAAAAATAAGGAAAAACATTTATTTGCTATAAAATATGATGCCCATTACTGCAATATTTGACTACAGTCAGGCTTAATAGTAATTATTCTACATGACTGATATGAAAAAAAAAAATCAGTTTTTTACACAAAAACATTCAGGGGTCACATTATACATGAAATAAGCTTATGAGTAATTACTTTCTGAATACCCTAATAATATATACACAGCTATGCATTTTACTTTAGTTTTTAGATTGTAGGGACATTTTATATTAATAAATAAAAATATAAAATAATAGTAATAAATATCATGAATAAAAAATAAAATAAAAATAAAACAAATAACATTATATTCCGTTCTTATAGGAATATATACTTGAAAAACAAGGTGGATAAAATAAGTAAAGGTTTATTGTAAGAAACCAGTACAATAAGAATAAAGATAACAGTTATGCACAAGGTCATCGCAAGTCAATACAGTAGTGAGTGCTACTATTAAACGGTCGGTAGTTCTCGAATAAGTCTGAGTCGTAGTCAACAGATCCTAGCTAGTCAATACTTACTAGCCCCCCTGATGAGGGTAGAGGTGGTATAAGGCCAAGTTTAACGTGGGTCATCTGAGCCCATAGGCTCAGCCAAAAAGTCTTTGTAGAATTTGCATAAACAGGTTCTGGCCTGTTTACCACCCCACACGAGACTCTGCCCTTCAGCAGAGCATCGTCTGGGTTCCTCTCAGCCCGAAGGCAGAGAGTTTGACAGCACAGCTAGTCTCTGTAGTCCATTGACTAGATACTTATAGGTATTTACTACCTATAGTGTAGTCACTCATGGGGGGGACAGGTTATTCCATTACATCACTAAATAATGGAAAACTTTCCTGCCTGAAAAACAGATTCATTGTGCCTAAAAATGTTCAACTCATTCTCTCCACTACAGACCCTCAAAGGGTCAAGATGTCTATCTCCTCTCCTCAGCACATTGCTTGTCATAAGATGAAATTACTTTTTCCCTCTATTACATGCAACCTTAAAACACACACCAGTAGACAGAAATAAATAAAATTATATGATGTTAATTTACAATTTAACATGCTGTTAGTGATATTCCTTGTATGTTTCTGTTTCTGTGAACACGAGGCTATACCTGCTGGTATGATGTGAGTGACTCCACAAGATACAGAAACATATTTTAAGGTTAATGATACTCCATTGTTATGGTAAACAAGCCTTGTTAACATTTCTAGTTTAAGACTTATGGTTTGTTCCCAGTTACCTATTCAGTGCTTGATAATTTTGTTTTTTAATCATTTCACCCCAAGTAAGGTAATAAAGCCACTAAAATGCAATATGAAAAATAAAACATTATTAAGGAGAGAGAATCAGTAAAAGAACAGCTAAAAACCCAAGAACCAACTCTGCATACTTTTCGAGCTGCTTCTCTTGAAATATAATCATGGCAAAATATGCTACATGATGATAGATATCAAACAATATCAGGAATATACTTGCGCAATATGCTTATTTTTAAAAATATCAATATCTAAGATTATGGTCAATTTAGAATTGGCAGAGCAGGCCAAATTCAGGAAGACCAATTTTTGAAATCTTCAGACTTTGGTACATCTCCAGAGGGCATCTCTAGTAGAGTAAACTGCATATAACACACAATTTTGTAAATGGCTTGTGAGATCAGTATAGGAAAACATGTCATTACAGTTGTTGGAGAGCAAATTGGTGATCACAGCCAATTTGAACAATATCCATTTTCCAAAAGGTGAGAGCAAAGATCGGCTTTGGTAAACTAATTGTAGTAATAATAAAAACTGGCAGCAAAGAGACTTTGGAGATCATGATGGACTGTTTTAAAAAAGCTATTATTAGGTGAAGAAGTCAAATTAAGTTGGAGTTAGTGCATACTAATACAACAGCAAATAAAGGTACTTAAGAATTTGTCATTGTTCACAGTATTTTTCTGCAGAACTGAAAAAGTGTTGCTTTATGTCTTCTTCATCTGTGATTAGATTGTCCGGTGTTTGCTTATTCATGTAACAGGACGAATATAGCATAAAATTCCAGTACTTTTTCATTGTTTCTACTGAGATTTTCCTTATTCTTAATACTTTGCTTAGCTTTTGGATTTGATTAATGGCATATCAAATCCTTATAAGTCATTTAATACCAAAACGTAATTGGTAGCATTGAAGTATTTAAAATATGATATGTTATTCTGCCTTCACAAATGAATACAAGAAGGAAATTACTGGAAAGTAATTGAAACTCACCTGAAGCGAGCTGAATGTGTAATGCTCCTCATGCCAATGACACTTCCACCGAGCTTCTCTACAGCATATGACTTCACTGAATTTTGATGTGTTCCTCTTGAATTTATATTTAAACTGGGGTCATCAGGAGAGAATGTTCACCGTTTCGGGGCCTTCCTCTCAACGGTTTCAGTTGCACACCAGTCCCCCTCACAATTTAGTCCTAACCCTTGTTTCCCTGCTTGAGTGTATCCGATGACCTCATTGAAAGCTAGATTGTCTATAGCACTTGGTATCCTCTCGTAAAGGGCCAAACTTCATAATAATAATACATAATAAATGATACTCATTTATACTCATGATTACAAGTGGCAGTGATATGTGTGTTTTATGTTGTGCTTTTGTTGAAGTTATATTTTGGAATACAGTTTGATTTAAATATTCAATTGGAGATCATTGTAAAAAAGAAGAAATGATATACAAAATTCTTTCAACAGCCTTCAAGTTAGGGGGAGGAAAATCGTAGCATATTATATGGATTAATGTCATGAAAGAATTCTTTCATGTTGGTAATGTTGGTAATTTTACTATAAATATATATTGTTGGCAATTTTTTTTATAAAAATATCTAATGCAGTATTTTTTACTATAAAAATATATTTTTATACTATTTTTATACTTTCATGTGAAATTTTGTTTTGTTTGGTGGTAGTTACTATTTGCCCATAGCTAGGACCTTAACAGGTGCTACCACCACAGGTCAAGGTGGTTTCACCCTCCTCAAAACCTCCAATATCCCAATCATAAGCCTTGATGCCAGATGGAGTTTATAATTATACCCAAGACTATTAGCTTCTGGAAGGCTTTATTCATTATCCCAATATATCTTCAGATTTTGGTGTCAAATGTTTTGTCCTCTGTTAAAATAATAAACCATATAGTTAAATTTTTGTACTTGCTTGATTTTGGTGCCTGCAATTCATTGCTTGTCTCGTAGGCTATGTCTTTTGTGGACAACCATACATTCTGTATATTTACAACTTGCAGCATGGCCTGGCTTGATTCAAAAATCGTACGACTCATACAGCACTCACTATCACTTGACTTAAAACATTTTTGCCCTTCCTTGCCTTTAAAGGAGTACCCTTTTCCATGCTGATGTTGCTACATGCCTTACTTCTTGACTATCTCACACTGAGAATTTTTTCTAAGCTCTATACTAAACATTAAATCTATTATGACAAAAGAACTAAACAAAATGAACACAAAACGATCAGCTTTAAAAAAGGACTCGTAACTGGAAAAACTGAATGAAAAAAGAATGTTAACAACAAATACTTTTTCACACCCAACCCAGTTCTGTGGAATCAGAATCAACGTTGAGTTTAAGCAAGCGAATGAGCCAATTGGAGTAAAGTGCCATGCAGATTTAAATTTTTCCCACTTGTGACGAATGCAGCTATTGATTTTTTTTGCATGCTAGCATGCTAGTTAACATTCGTGGCAGCCAGCTATTGGCTCTCACTCTGGCCAGTAGAAAATGGCTGCAAACTACATAAAAACTGCCGTAGAAGCATGAAAAAATCGATTATTTCCACTACTGATGGGAGTTGGGAAATGCAAAGTCAGTCTTGGCCTTCCCGTGAACTTGGAGCATGTGAATGTAAATTTTGGTGCAAATCCATCGAAAATTGTGGCCGTGCATTCATTACACACACACACACACACACACACACACACACATCCTACTTTTTATAGATATAGATCAATGTTTAGTTCTTTCTCAATCATAAATATACAATATTTATAATCAATGTTTAATCCTTTTTAATAGAAATGTGGCTAAGTGGTTAGAACATTTCCTTTCTTACCATGAGACACTCACCATTGTCGATTTGTATGGAAGGTGTTGTTATTGGACTGGGAGAGGTGATCCAGGTATGTGACACATTTGGAAACAGGTTGACCCAAGCCTTGTGAGTAAAATTGGGTAGATTGAAATATCTGGGAGCCATTGAACGTTGTGCTAGCACAAACTCACAAGTCATCATGGCTGAGGGTTTGAGTGTGCTGGTCTTCTTCAGGCTGTTGATCATGCCAGATAACATGCTCTCCCCCAGAAACTGTAACTAAGATCCACTCAGCATAGTTGCATTATAAACCACAGGTAGGGTCTATGAGTGTTGAACAAACACAAACATGCCTGAACAGGCATCTACAACAAGGATTGGCTAGCCACCCTAGTAAACGGGCATCCTCGGTTATGGGTCACCAGCCATTTTGTTTTTTAGTCCTTTCTTATTTTACTTTACTATATTTTAGAGGAGTTTCTGCAGTTTTCTTTCTATGTCTGCTATCAACATTATGTCATTTACTTGTTAAGATTGTGTCTGCCAATAATAAATCCTGGTAATTTTTTTTAATTCTTTCAGGATCTCTACACTGTAAAATTTGAATAAGTCTTGGTAAGAAGACATCATTTCTATTTTTGTATAGTTACTGAATTAATTTTCTATCCATATGCAGATGGTTTGCTCCTCGTATAAATTCTGTATTGTTCTAATATTCTTTCCAAATCAAGCCTACTCAACAATTCAAAAGGTTTCCTCGTGAGGTACTTTATTAAACATTTTTTCATAATCTATAAGACATAAGTATACATCACTTTGCAGTTGTATTGTTCTTTCTGGTATCATTCTGAGCATAAAAATTGCATTCCTTGTTCCAGTGTCTTTAATGAAACTGCACTGTGCTTGTCCTATTTCTGGTTTAATTTTGCTGCACACTATATTTATCAAAATTCAGATTACAAATTTTATTCTGTAGCTCATAGGCTGATTGTCCAATCACATTCATTTGCATCTGTTTTTTTTTTTTTTTGGAATGTGCTTTAAAAGTACAGGGGTTAAAATAAAAGTTGCAGTTGGGGGAATATTTTTTAAAAAAGAAATTAAGAAGAAGTGAAATTATTAGAGACTCTGTTGGTTCCAACCCTGCCAGGAATGACTGCAGAAACATCCCCCTTTGCAAATTTATAGACAAAAAGCTACACAGATGCATGCTGGAATTTCTTCCAAGCTAATAAGATAAGCCACTTCTCAGTCTCATCTGACTATTCTGTGCTTTCTTATCTTGAAGCCAGAATGCTGCTATCACTTGTCTGTATCCCTTTGTGAATGTTTTGCCTTGCTTTGTCTTATGACTTGGTCTTGCATATATTTTTTTGCTTGCTTTTTGCCCTGTTTTTTTCTTTTCTTTTTTTTTCTCTTATTATTGTTTATTACAGACTATATCAATTCTGTTGGGCATTTCTGCCAATTACATTTAACCAAGGCCACTTATTCCATGGACCCAAGAGTACATCATCCATCCAAGTGCATTTATATAAGGGAGAATAAATCCATTTAATATTCTGCTGTCTGTAATTTCTTTGCATTTTAATATCAAGTATAAACAAATCCATAAAACCCTTGCATTAAAAAAAGATATTTTGAGGTTTTAATGTTAAAACTTAGTGTAGCTAGGAAAAGAAACCGATTATATTTCAAGTAAGGACTGCAGTTGCATGCAGTCAGTACCAAGTAACACTTGTACTTTCACACCATAATTGCCTTTACTAATGCATTATGAGAATTCTACTTCCCTTCTTTTTACTAGAACCTAACAAAGCAGGGGATTGCAACCGTTGCTTTTTTATTTCTGTATATCACTACAATTCCTTATGTTGTGAGCCTAATGTCTACTCTAATATAATGTCCACATACAATGCATTAGGTTGGTGCAAAAATAATAACGTAATAATGTCGTTTCTTGACGTATTTTTTAACGTCAAAAAACGACATTATTACGTCATTATTTTTGCACCAACCTAATAGAATAAACTATAATGTCTGCTGATTAGTGGTAGAACTAACCAACCACTACTGCAAAACCATTTTTTGTTGTTAATGTGCAATGATATATTTTATAGACAGACATTTTGATAGGATGTTTTAAAAAGGTGGGTCATTGTATTTTATTTTTTTTTTTTTACATAGATATAAGTAAAGTTTAAAGTGTTTAATTTAATTCCTATGCAAAATACTGCTCAGAAATCATAGGTAAATTTTCTAAAAAAAAACCCTTTTATTCACAGAAAAATATAAATCAAGAATAATTGACCATAAATGGTCAGTGAAAAAGATTTGGTGAATTTAACTGTCATGATAAGAAAAAAAATCAAATATTCAATCTGTTTCTGATGGCCGCATTTCCTCACAATGAAAACTGTCAGTGAATTTACATTTTTATATATAGAGAGCATTATTTTTCAGTAAAAGAAATTTAGTCCCTAACTGAACTTCTATCAATGGATAAAAATAAAAATAAAAAATCTTTGTTGTTGTGAACTTAAAAGAGGTGTCTCCTCATTCAGTTCTTGGTAAGTGAAGCTGACATAGGTGTGAGCAAACAATTGAGAGGGACACACAGACAGAGTGAAAAAATCGCCATATGAAAGCATCTAACAATTTTCATAAAAGCAAAAGTAGAAAAAGTGTGATGGAAAAAAAAAGAAAGGAGATAAAAATATCCATTAATTTTCCAAAGAACAAAATGTAACCTAGTGTTAAAAATGTAAAGGTCACGAGTTAAAAATTTATTATTACCAAAATTAATATGAAAATGTGTATTACAAATTGAATCTTCATTTTTATTTTGTTGAAAATCTGAAGTCAGTGAAGGCATTTCAGAAGATGACACAGCATTAAGAGAGGAAATATTAAAATGATCATTTCTGTCTTGTGGAGGACAAGACAGAAATGTTCATCAAATTTATCACCACCCATCACTTCTATCACCACCATCATCATCACTACTACCAACATCACTACTACCAACATCACTACTACCAACATCATCATCACTACTACTACCAACATCATCATCACTACTACTACCAACATCATCATCATCATCATTATGACTACTACTACCAACATCACTACTACTATTACCATCATCATCATCACTACTACCACCACCACCATCACTACTACCACCATCATCATCACTACTACTACCACCACCACCATCACTAATACCACCATCATCATCACTACTACTACCAACATCATCATCATCATCATTATGACTACTACTACCAACATCACTACTACTATTACCATCATCATCACCATCACTACTACCACCATCATCATCACTACTACTACCAACATCATCATCACTATGACTACTAATGCCAACATCACTACTACTATTACCATCATCATCACCATCACTACTACCACCATCATCATCACTACTACTACCAACATCACTACTACTATTACCATCATCATCATCACTACTACTACCACCACCACCATCACTACTACCACCATCATCATCATCACTAATACTACCAACATCATCATCATCACTATGACTACTCCTACCAACATCACTACAACTATTACCATCATCATCATCATCACTACTGCCACCAACATCAACACTATAACAAACATCCTTACTACTACCACCATCATCATCATCATCATCATCAATATAAACATCACTAATATCACCACCATTACCACCCCTATCACTATCATCACATACTCCTGGACTATACATGAATTTTGGCTCATTTATATACAAATGACCACATTTCTGAAAGAATATTTTTGTATTTTGTATTGGAATAAAAAGATCATTAAATATAAGAGGCACAAAATGTCTAAAATTTTTAATATAGATTAATTTCTATCCACATATACTTATAATTAATTGTTATAGATTAATTTGTATCCACATATACTTATTTTTAATATAGAACAATTTCTATCCACATATACTTATATATATATATATATATATATATATATATATATATATATATAATTATTTATTCAAAAAAATCACTACAAAAATAGCCATAAATGGCTATTTTTGTAGTGATTTTATAACATATTTATGTTATAATTTTCAAATAAATAATTATATTCGCTCTACTCTGTATTAAGCACACTTTTAAGAATAGTAATTGTTGGTTATTGGAATTTATTCCGTATACACCAATCCTATACTTGGGTATATATATATATATGTGTGTGTATATATATAAGGAAAATAGTCTTAAGGTGTGCTATATTTATGGGATAAAGTGCTCAATATCAGAGATAGAGGGTGTAAACTCAACATATAAAAATATAAAAGTGAACACTGAAGTCAACACTTGTTTAACAATTGCATCAAGCATGAAACAGACTGTCACCTCTAAGTGTTGACTTCAATGTTCACTTTTATATATATATATATATATATATATATATATATATATATATATATATATAACAAAAAAAAAAAACACAGTTAGTTTCAAAATTTTCTGAGAGAAGATTTTTTTTTCAATCCAGTCAAATTCATCTGTCTTCTTTTTCTTTTTCTCTCCATAACTTTTTGTGATATATTATAAGAGGCTGGATGCAAATTTATTGAGTCTGAACTAGTGGTCAAGGCACTTTCCAGAAATTTTCATCTCAGTGGATTATTTTCTTTTTTAATTCTCTATGTCAAAATTGTGGTCTGTTTTGTTAGGGTGAGCAACCAATGCATTTCATGTGTTATTCAAAATGTCCCTTTTATGTTCATATAGTCTTTTCTTTAAACATCTTGTGGTTTCTCAAATGTATTCATTCTGGTAATTTCTGCATTTGATAGAGTAAATTCCTCCTTCAAGTTTTGACTGGTTGTTTTGTTTTAAATCTGATTGTTTTAGATGTAGTTGTGAAAAAATTTTATGTTGAGTTTACATAATTTTTTAGGTTGTAGTTGTGATAGAGTGGATAGAATTTTTTTGATTTGCTGGGATTATCAGGCAGGAAAGTTCTTCTATTTTAGAATATTTTGTGATCCTATTACTTTGCATTGAATGTGAAATGGTTAGGGTATTGAAGGATCTTGAATGTATTTTCAATATATTTCTCCTCTTCATGTAAATACTGAGGGCTGCAAATTCTGAGTGCTCTTAAAAAAAAGAAGTTCTTTCAAAAAATTTTGAAACTACTTGCGTCTCATTTTGTGCACATGTGTAAACATGGCAATGTCAACAAAGCCCAGTCATGAAATGAGTCACAAATAAACTTTCATATATATATATATATATATATATATATATATATATATATGTGTGTGTGTGTATTGTGAAATGGACAAAGACCGACAATTATTTAAAGACATTTTTATGTTTATATATTCTTTTTTATAAATATAAAAATGTCTTTAAATAATTGCCAAATTTTGTCCATTTCATAATGTGTGATGACATTTGTTTACATTTGGATACACATTGAGCAGATATGAATGTACGTGAGAAATTCATGGAAAATTGAAGTTTAAAAAAAGTAAAATTGACCTTGCTAACTGAAATGCTCATCTGTGGCAAAATTGGTAAAAGCACGTCAGACTATATGACAGTTCCGTATGGGATACAGGTTCGATTCCTGTCGGAGGATGCAAGTTTTCTAGACATTTCTCAGACATTCAGGCTGGTAAATGTTGTCATACTGTTTATTATAAACAGAAAATTTCCTTAAATATTTGTATCTATAAAAAAGAATGTCTAAACATAAAAATGTCTTTATATATATATATATATATATATATATATATATATAAGAAATGTTATGTCTTTCTTTAATTATTAAACTGAAGAAGCCAAAGAGAACACATATCTTCAGTGGCAAAACATGTCTTTGACAAAATAATTTCCACTTTTTATCATATCTCTCATATATATATATATATATATATATATATAGTTTAAGGTATGCTATATTTATAGATAAAAGTATTCAATATCAGGGGTAGAGTGCAAGTAAATATAAAAGTGGACACTGAGGTTGACACCAAACAGTGACAGTGTTTCATGCTTGAACACAATTGTCATGGCTTGAAGTTTGCAAACAAGCATGAAACAGCCTGTCACTGCCCGATGGTGACCTTTGTGGCCAATTATATATATATATATATAAGTGTAGATAGTCCTGCAGAAAACCTTCACCACTATAATCAAATCTCATGTGCTGTTCTTGGGCTGTTGATTTCCTAGTAACTGATCTGCGTGACCCTCATAACGTCGAATTCGACAGGAGAGTCGAGTATATATATATATATATATATATATATATATATATATATATATATATGTATATATAATATGTGGCCTCCTTTGTAAATCACTAGCAGATCTTAAATGCCACTTAAGATTAGCGCATAAACTTTCATAACTGAATCAATAAGCTGGCAGATCCTCATACGTTGAAACCGAGAGGGAGAGTCCATTATATATATATATATATATATATATATATATATATATATATATATATATATATATATATATGTGTATATATATATATATACATATATATATATATATATATATATATATATATATATATATATATATATGTATATACATATATATATATATATGTATATATGTATATATATATATATACATATATATATATATATATATATATATATATATATATATATATATATATATTTCTAAATCTAAGTTTTTTTTCATTTGTATTTGTGATAAATTCACTCGCACTAAATAAATAAATCCCAGTTGACAACACAACATGGATTGATAATGAATGAAAGTCCATTGATAAAAAAAATCTCCCTTATCATTAACAAAGGAAGAAACCTTTGTTATTAAATAATTAATTGTGAATCTGATATCCTGAACTGTGATTTCAGCCTAACCTGTAATCATTCACTTCCTTTCTAAGTTAATTACCATAATCTATCATTGCCAGCCTTGTTCATCATCATAATTACAATTGTCACTAATGAATTTTTTCTTTTTACTTTACTTGATCACAACCACTAACATTAAATATTTGAGATTCTGTTTGTATTTTCACTGTATGTCATTCTCTTGATTTTTTATGTCATATATATATATATATATATATATATGCTGCCTATATATACATATATATATATATATATATATATATATATATATATATATATGCTGCCTATATATATATATATATATATATATATATATATATATATATATATATGCTGCCTATATATATATATATAATGTCATCCACAGACAGACTGTTTCGCTGTATCACAGCTCATCAGTGTGGCTAGACATCCGGTTGCCTCTAGCTAGGATCGAAACCTGACTGAATTGGTATCAGGCGGATATTCTACCACTAAGCTGTCGGCGCACGGTTGGGATGAAGGTGGATTTTTAGCGTATTTATTTTAGAAAACACGCCCTATATATATATATATATATATATATATATTTATATATATATATGCTGCCTATATATATATATATATATATATATATATATATATATATATATATATATATATATATATATATATATATATATATATATATATATATATATATATATGCTGTATATATATATATATATATATATATGCCGCCTATATATATATATATATATATATATATATATGCTACCTATATATATATATATATATATATATATATGCTGCCTATATATATATATATATATATATATATATGTGCTGCCTATATATATATATATAAATATATATATGTATATAGGCAGCATATATATATATATATATATATATATATATATATATATATATATATATATATATATATATATATATATAATTAATTTTTTCAGACATCGAATATTCTATCAAACATTGTAAACTATCTTTTACATAATTTTGTTAAAACAAAATTATAACAACTCCATCTCTCTTTCCCCTCCCCCCTATCTCTCTCTTTACCGTAAGACTCACTTGTATACATTTTCTACAATTCATTTCCGTTTTATTAACCATCTAAAGAGGTCAAGTTTCTGTCACTCCTCCTACTCCAATATAAAACATACTTAAGAGAGATATAAAATTAACCCCTCCCTATACTTTATTTTGTCTGTTTAA
The DNA here is from genome assembly GCA_963932145.1 of Acanthosepion lycidas. Lineage (NCBI taxonomy): Eukaryota > Metazoa > Mollusca > Cephalopoda > Sepiida > Sepiidae > Acanthosepion > Acanthosepion lycidas. The sequence continues at coordinate 62,119,116 of OZ010597.1, read as the reverse complement.
CTACCACTCTCAACCCCCTCTATTAAATTACAAAAATTACACTACCCACCAATTTCTAATCCCATTTTTTTCTCAATTCGTTGTTGGAAGATTTACCTGATGATCCTGAATCCTTAAAAAAGGATTTAGGTGAAATAAATTATCGTAATGGTACATTAAAGTGGTTTGTTTTTCATTACATATATATATATATATATATATATATATATATATATATATGCAGGCAGCATATTTCCATTCAAGCAAGTTTGCTCGTATATTTTAAACATATTATGTCTGTTTTAGTTTTAATCCTTTCAGGTCCACAAATTAATTTCCTGGTTGCTGTAGAACATTTATTTAGAAAAATTACAAAATTTTCTTTCAAATAATTTTTATTTTCCCCAGGTACTTTCAATCCCATCTGTGTTAAGACAGTAAATTCAAAATATTTTTTTACCTCTAAAATACTGCTTAAAATAAATGTAGAATCTACGCTTAAAATAAATGTAGAATCTACACTTTGAACTTTTCCACATTTTGTCTCATTTCAATCCCTCCTATAACAAACTACATTCAGCAGTAAGGCCTCTGGTTAGAAGGTTTTGAGGAGCTTGGAACCACCTCTTAATTGTTGTTTCCAAGTCCATCATTGTCCAGGGTGATAGCACCTGTTAGAGTCCCAGCTACGAGAAAATAGTTAACCCCCAAAACTGGAGTCAAAACACTATGAATGTATGAAACTACATTTTTATAGTAAAAAAAAAAAAAAATATTAGAGCAATGTATTTTTAGAATATAAACAATTACCAGCAATAAATTTTTGTAAAATTACTAAAGCGCCAACCAAAATTAAATTTTGGCATTAAATGACCGATAGGGAGTTGGTATGTCACTAAACAAACAAACGTTACAACCACAAATTTAAATGTATTTTATTACATCATTTTAAAGTAGAAAAATCTTAGATGTGCTGAGTGCATAATTATTCATTCCTATTCAATCGTAAGTATGGGCCCCTCGAGGTGGTGTAATGGTTAGCAAGCTTATCTTGCTAGAACAATTATGACTGAGTAGTGAGTTTGATCCTCACTTGGTGCCCCCTACTTTCAGCCTTGTGCCTCATCCAAGCTATGCTTGGAAAATCACTATTCAACTGTAAGCATTATCTAGATCAACCAGTTGCCTTCAGAAATCATAATTAGTAAATAGTGATTTACTCAGTGTAGTTTAGATATGGCACAAAGCCGAATATATGGAGCACCCAGTGAATATTCAACTCTCTACTGTTGTAATTGATCTAACATAATATGCTTGTTGACCACTACACCATGTTAAAATGTCCATAAGTAGTAAATAGAGTCAAACTGATTGTGATGACTTCTCTTAAATAAAAGGCAAGGACGGAAAAACGAGTTACAATTCTTGATTCTGCACTCTTCAGTAAAATAAACCTGTTGTCTGAAGGACTCTGAAGTTCGTTTGAGAACATTACCAAACAAATAGAATCATGAAGATCAAAGAGTTTACCAAACAGGTCAGAGATTGAGCTGTGGAGAAGTATAAAGCAGGGTTAGTTTATAAAAAAATATCCCAGGTTTTGAACATCTCACACAACACTATGAAATCCATCAGCTGAAAGTGGGAAGAGTATGACATAGCTGCAAATCTACCAAAACAAGGCCATCCATCCAAAATGACAGGCCAAGCAAGGCAAACATTGATCAGAAAAGCAACCAAGATGCCCATAGTAACTTTGGAAGAGCTGCAAAAATTCACAGATCGGGTGAGAGACTGTCCACTGGTTATGCCTACTCCAAATCCGGCCTTTATGGAAGAGTTGCAAGAAGAAAACCACCATTGAAAGAAAGCCATAAGTTCCATTTGCACTTTGCCACCATCTATGTGAGGGAGACAACAAATGTGGAAGAAGGTGCTCTACCCAGATGAGACGAAAATTGAACTTTTTTCCTTAATGCAAAACATTAGATGTGAAAAACCCTTTACACTGCACATCATACTTAGCACACCATTCCCACTGCAAAATATGGTGGTGACAGAATTCATACTTTTTCATGCTTTTCTTTAACAGGGAGAGGAAAGCTAGTCATATTTGATTGATAGATGGAGCCAAATACAGTGTAATCTTCAAAGAAAACCTGTTATAGTCTGCAAAAGACTTTAGACTGGTGTAGAGGTTCATCTCCCAGGAAGAAGATAACGTTAATTATACAACCAGCACTACAATGGAATGATTTAAATCTGTAGCGATCTTGCAATCACAAGATATAAAAAAAAAAAACAAAATCTAATTTCCATGATTCCACAGAAAAATATATGGAAAGTGTTCAGATGAAATGCATTCTTTAGTTTCACCAGATCTAACCTTCATGACTAAGGCCTCTCATGCCATGCACATTTTTAGCAAACCACTCTCATTTCCTTGGTATTTCATTGGTTAGATGTAAATTCCACTCAAATATTTTTTTTAACTCCCAAGATGTTGCTTCCTCGATCACTACAATCTTAACCTGTTCAAATCTAAGCTCAACCATTACTTCCTGACATATCCATATAAATTGTGCTTCTTATTTTGTAACACTCTACCTTGAGTGGCTGCTGTACAGGGGGAACATAATTGTAAAAAAAAAATGCATTTGTCATATGTTATTTTTCATCCCCCATCAATATAACAATACAACCCATTATTTTTATTTTTCCTTCCTGAAAACCTTTACTCACTTCACTGTTCTAAAAATTTTACACTTTTTTCTCCTGACATGACTGCCATTATATAGTCTTGCCGCTTTTCCATCACATTCTCTCCCCACTCCATCTCATGCCTTCTTGCCTGAGGCCTTTATCAATTTCTCACTTCCAGTTCGCACCTGACTAGGAAACTCTTCTTTCCCCACGTTTCGCTTCTCCATCTCAAACTGACCCTCCCCAGCAACAGACCTTGAAAAGAATATATTCTCGGCTACGAACTTCAGGTCAGAGATCAAAAGATACATTATTCATAATTTTGCAGAGCAGGCTCAGTAAGATGTTGTATTATTTTGTTTAGGCAAGGTGAAATGACCACAAAATCACCTCCATGACGACGATGAGGGCGACGTTTTGAAAGTGATTGTTTATTTTAGTAACCAGAATACGAGATGAGGTCACGAGGGGTAGAAAACCGACTAGAGGCAGACAATGGAGTCAGAAAGAACCAGCCGACGTCATGCTACACTACAGTTTTCAAAGCCGTCACTCTATGGTCATAATAAAAAGAGCAACACGGAAAAGCATCCTCGTTTGTTACAAAACCGGGTTCAGTCTTAATTAATAGTAAGTAACAGCAATTACCTTTATTGAATTACAATCAGCGATTTCTTAGCATTCTCTCTTTTCTTTCAGAGCGTCTCTGTCAAAAGTGTCGGCTGATCTTTTCGAACTTTTCTCTCTATGGCTGATTGATTGATTGCTTTACTCGGAAGCCGTGCCTAGTAAATGGTTGAACCTGAACCATCCTTGAAAAATTTGTTCAGTGCTATCGAACAAAGCCAATCGATCAAGAAGTAATAGACGATTTTGGCCAGTCTTTAAACAAATAGATAAGTGATGCCACGTGAATAGATAAGGAACCTGGAAACGGGTATGAGAGGAACTCTCTCTCTAAATAGACCATGTTAATATAATCAGTGATGTGGATGGATCAACATGTAGCAGTTTAATATTAACAAGTGAGAAAATTGAGTGACTGACTGAACTGTCTCTCGTTGTATAATATTCTTATTAACTGTGTGATAGATAAGGTCGTAATATATGGTTTTACTCCACCCCCAAAACATTGTATGATGACCTTGAGAAATTGCAGATGATCTTTAAGCCAGCTATTTGTAGTGTATATAACTAAGCCAGTTAAAGTGCAGCGCCTAAGTCCGGAATATATTGAGGACTAGCTGGGAGAAAAGGGACACTCAATATCCGGACAACACAAACATAAACAACCAAGACACTATCGGTCTCGCTCGATCCCTGAATCCACGAACACGGATCACTGCTCAAAGTCATCTCGTTGTTGCTCATATGTTCAGTCCATGGTATTCTCAGCATCTTTCTTTAGAACAACATTTTTGTCGCTTCAAGTCTCTTCCTCATCATTGAGTATATTTTCCAGCTTTCACTGCCATACTGGAGGACATATCACGTAACAGTTCAGTACTCATTTTTTTGTTTTCAAAGAATTTTTTCTGTCGCTTAATATTCTCCTTAGGTTTTGGAATGCATCTTTGGCCATTCCAATGCATATTGAGATCTCAGTGTCGCACTTCTGTCCTCTGTTAAATCACTTCCCAGATATTTGAATTTCTGTACCTGCTTTAGTATTCTCGATCTGTAATTTGCATTTTGGGCTCATTCTTTTGCTGATAAACATGCAGTATTCCAAAAACTAAAACCAATGTTGTGTTTAAAAAGGAAAAAAAAAATCTTAATTCTCGATCTTATATCAACATTTGTTACCCATAATTATCTAGTTTTTATCTATAAAAACTCTACTCATTTGCACATTTAAACAAACAAAAAAGAAACAAAAGGATTTCACCCAGAGCAAGGTAAATGCAATGACAAAAGTACGCAGGTGTAGGCTTTAAGAAAGCTTTATTTAACTGAGTATACAAGGTTCGCATATAGTGTCCTTTTATAGTCCCAGTAAATAGAAATAGCTATCTAGAAGAGGAGAGTAACAAAACAAGGGGAGACTACACTTGATTATACATAACAGTGGTAATGTCACTAGGATGCAGAGTGAAAAGGAAAAGAAGACTTTAGTGAGAATAGGTGAGGAAAAGGACAATAATGGAACAGGATTCAAAAAGACATGGTTCTTTAGTGAGAAGAAAAGGACAATAAACTATAAAGGAACAGAGATCAGGAAGACAGAAAATGGCGATTAATGTCGCATTTGAAGTTTTGAAGATTGTAGGCAACAGTGAAGCAAGAAATCGAGAGTTCTACAATGGAGAAATGTGAGGCGGATAAGAAAGGAAATAAATAATTCTAAAATCAATTTACGGACATTTTTTATCATTTCACCTCCAAGCATGAAAATAAAACCCACTAAGACCTAAGACTGAGGGGTAGAGAATATGAAAAAAATCGAGAGCGAGAGAGAGAGAGAGAGAGAGAGAAAGAGAGAGATTTATTGTTTATATATACAAAGAATTTTGGCACAAGGCCGAAGGGGGAGTGGAGAGAGGCTGGTCAACATTAAAAACTACCTAATCAGATTCACGACCCATTTAACCATAACAATTTACACATTCACCACAAGAACTTATCCATCACCATTCAATCCGGTATATACCACAATACGACATAATCACAGGGAACATACAAAAACACACATAAATATAAAAACTTAGAAATGATTAATTTGATAAAATCTACCGTTTTGGAGTTATCGACAGTAAAAGTACAGGATTCATTCGCGTTGCGGGCAGCCATTACTGGCGTTGTTTGAATACAGTCGCTACGGAAAGCTAAGCGCGGAAGAATGTAGTTAACGGTCATTTTTTTTTTTTTTACTGATCTTACTCGTCTCAACTTGTCTCAATTACTGCGCAAAAGGGCTATATTGCGTGCACAAGAATCAAGATAACTAAATAATCCAGCCATAGCTATTAAGAAGGCATAAGACAGGACTGGTTGAAGAATTATCTTCTAATATATATATATATATATATATATATATATATAAAATGGACTCTCCCGTCGGTTTCGACATATGAGGATTTGACAACTGAACCAATTGATTCACTTATGAAATTTTGTGCGATAATCTTAAGTGGCACTTAGTGATTTACAAAGGAGGTCGCAGATGGAGCAAGAGTGAGGATTGTGGGAGGAGATCGCTGTTAGATTGGCTGACCTTTTAGATCTTGTTCTCGCTTCTTGAAGACGATTCAGACTCACAGATTGAAAACTGCTGAGTCCATTAAAACACATTGATCTCCATTCTACCCACTCCAAAGCTAAGCGCTCGAGGGTGTTCTGAAGTATTAGGTTGGTGCAAAAATAATGACGAAATAATGTCGTTTTTTGACGTTAAAAAATACGTCAAAAAACGACATTATTACGTCATTATTTTTGCACCAACCTAATATATTGACGGCTGACAAGTTGCTCAACAGCTTGTCTTTGTATCTTAGCCATGGGCATCCTACATTCATGTGGCCCTGATCTAACTGGCTGTACATATTAGGATCTTGGGTATCCTGTCATCAGACATTCTCAAGATATAACCAGTCCATCGAAACTGAGGCTGTGTGAGAAAAGTCTCGATTCCTTCAATATTAACGTTAGATGTCCTATTTTGAAGGTTAACTCCACAGATGGCATGCAGACAGCTTTTATGGAAAACATCCACCTGGCGTATATGGTACCTGTAAGGAGTCCACGACTCTGAGCCGTACAAAAGGATAGCAAGTACAACAGCTCTGTAAACCCGAATTTTCGTATCCAGTCGAATACTCCGCTCATTCCACAAGCGATGGCGAAGTTTGCCGAAAGCACTGGTAGCCTTAGCAATCCGATGCATGATTTCATCATCTAAAGTTCCACTGTAGTTGACTTTGCTACCAAGATAGATGAAAGACTTTACATAGTTCAGGCCTTTGTCTTCTACTTTCAATGGTCTCTGGAAATTTGTAGACTGGTGGTTTTTGTTTCTCACCATAGAATTGCTTCGGAGCAGGACAATATATATATATTTTTAGAAACCCAACAATAAACTTCTGACTTTAAAGATGCGTTCATCTCCGCACCCCCTCCCCCACCATGGCCTGCTAGATAGAAAATTCATTAAATACAGCGACTGCAGTAGGAAGAAATAATGCTACAAACATTAATTTTAATAATCACTCTGCTGGAAGTAAAACTTTATTTGAATAACATTTATTTACGACTGTACGTAATTTTCACGCGTTACTATACCTGAAAAAATATTTCAAAACTGCTAATGATATTGATTAATATTATTAGCCCACCTCCGCTACACAATTATAAATTTCATAATAACATGATTAAACTTAAGGTCTAATATTCAGTTAATTTCATGTGTAAAGTTCTTTTTCATGAATAAAAATGACAATAGGAAAACTGATAATTGCTGACGCGTTTCGTCCAATGTGGACTTTATCAAAGCAAAATACGAATTTTCGTATTTTGCTTTGATAAAGTCCACATTGGACGAAACACGTCAGCAATTATCAGTTTTCCTATTGTCATTTTTATTCATAAATATTGTCTTCTCTACTCGTTAAATCGGAGAAATTTTCAAAGTTATTTTTGTTTTATATACGTAATGTGCAGGGGAGCCAAAAGTTAAGTATATTGCTGGGTAGATATTTATTGTAGATATTGTTTTTGTTGTTATTATTGAATGACTTGGGTTCCAACTAGTACACTCCTAACTTTTCATCTCAGTTTTCTTTTATTAGTAGTCAGCTCAAGCAAAAGTTTTTTTTTTCTTTAAGATTGACGACTTGTAATTTAATTGGCATAAAAATACGATCATTTTGTTTTTTTTTTATTGCTTGGCCCTTTTGAAATTTTTTTCTTTTTTTAAACGAAACTCTTGTGTGAGTTCTTTTGATACAGTTTTTTTTTTTTTTTTTTTTTTAAATTCCGGATTCACTATTTACTTCCGGTTTATCAGAAGTTTAATAATGCAAGACAACTTTCTTCAGTCTTCCCACCGATATGGGCAAGAATACATCAAAGAAGATATATCTTCAGGAGCTTTATTTTCTCCCCGTTGTAAAGTCCAATATCGTAGTGGTTAATAAGCAGTCATAAAAGCTGAATATGGGTAACTTCCTTATCTGAATTTACATCATTATTTTGCTGAATTTCTGCTTAATACGCCATTTCCAAACAAACTTCAAAGGGATTCGAGTAGGTATCACCAAAGTAACAGGATACCTAAGGACTAAGATTAATTTTTTAAAATGATATATCTTTTTTGAAGCTTTTATTTTACTTTTAATTTCAAGGTAATAGATCAAATTTAATATTTCCAACAAGGAAAATACTTTGCTGTATTTCAAAACTAACTTAAATTGACTGGAAAGAGTTTTTCTTTTTTTAATCGTCAATTTTAGCGCCATTTTGAGCCATCAGCCAGCACAATATAATTCTCTTTAATAAAAAATCTTTAAAAAATAAAATATACTTTTCTGAAACTTTGAGAAATATTAGCTGATTTAAAGTTTACTTATACTGATTTGAAGCGCTTTTTTACACAATTTTTAACTACTCAGTAGTCTTAAAAAATTAGGAAAATATTCTCCATCATCTAATGTTTTATTCAATTTTAGCTTTAAATTTGGCTTTAAATTTATTATATCGTTTTTATTTTATGATGTCGTATGTACGTACATATTGTAGAAAATATAGGTTATCACCCGTTTGGGATGCGAGAGAGGCGCTTGGCGGATGAAGACAGGAGAGGGTTCGGAAGCAGATGAGGTGTAGCTGCCAAACAGAAAGGACGTCCACCACCACTTATGAAGTGGGCAGACTTAGTCGGTGAGCATTGCTTCCGAATAGTGGACACCCTTCAACCATTTACAAAGCGGGCATACGTAAAGATCAATGCTTACGAACAGAGTTCTTTAACCATTTACGAAGCGGACAGACGTAAAGATCACTGCTTCCGACCAGAGTCCTCTAACCATTTACGAAGCGGACAGACGTAAAGATGAATGCTTCCGACCAGAGTCCTCTAACCATTTACAAAGCGGGCAGACGTAAAGATCAATGCTTCCGACCAGAGTCCTCTAACCATTTACGAAGCGGACAGACGTAAAGATCAATGCTTCCGACCAGAGTCCTCTAACCATTTACAAAGCGGGCAGGCGTAAAGATGAATGCTTCCGACAAGAGTCCTCTAACCATTTACGAAGCAGACAGACGTAAAGATCATAGCTTCCGACCAGAGCCCTCTAACCATTTACGAAGCGGGCAGACATAAAGATCCTAGCTTCCGACCAGAGTCCTCTAACCATTTACGAAGCAGACAGACGTAAAGATCATAGCTTCCGACCAGAGTCCTCTAACCATTTACGAAGAGGACAGACGTAAATCATAGCTTCCGACCAGTCCTCTAACCATTTACAAAGCGGGCAGACTGAGAAAGACATAGCTTACGAACAACCAGAATTTACGAAGCTGAACTCAAGCAAGAACACCATCTCCACATGCAAGATTCGTGGCAGACCAGATCAAGTAGAAGATATAAACTTATAAACACATTTCTAAGTTTGCTAATACTTCTCCCTTCTTTTTTAAATATTAAAATGTAGCTGACACCTTAAATGCTAAATACATCAATATTTAGAAAAAAATATGGGCAATTTAAGACCACTCATTTGGTCTTGAAAACACAGAGGTAAAATACCACAAGACAATTTTTTTAAGCTTCACAAAATCACAAATTTATGTATATATACACATATATCGGTACAGAATGAGAGATTGCTAAATATTGATGCATTTAGCAGTTAATACGATCGAAATGGAAAGGAAACCTGACCAAACACCTCAAGTCAGGGAAGAGAATCTGAAACAAGTTGTCACAGAAAGGCGGGGCCGCACAAAGCAAAGTGACAGCTCTAACGGACCAGAGGCTGAACACACATGCGATCGCTGCAACAGAGATTGTCACTCCGGCATCAGCCTTTACAATCACAGATGTCGATGCTCCAGTCAAGCAGACAACTAGGACGCTACTCATGGTCAGCCCTGACCGACGAAGGCCTTTATATAGCAGTTAATGTGTCAGTTACAAAGTAATATTTAAGAAAGAAGCGAGGAGTATGAGCAATCTTAGAAATGTGCTTATAAGTTTATATCTTATCACTGACTTGATCTGGTCTGCTTGAGTTCAGCTTCGTAAATTCTGGTTGTTCAGAAGCTCTCTTTCTGTCTGCCCGCTTCGTAAATGGTTAGAGGACTCTGTCGGAGATAACTTCTCCTTAATTGTTCAAATATTTTATTAGGGCATGTTCTCCCTACACTATGAATACTGGTCAATTTATTGCCTCGTCCTCTTTTTACTTTGCATTTCAGCGGACACATTTAAAAATGTGATTTCTCATAGAAATTCGCGTTTTCGTCCACTTGTGGGGAAAAAGCCATGAAGCACACATACACGTACGTACGAACATTCACCAAAATACAAAAAACTCTTTACGTTCACACACAAATACAAATGTTAATGTCTTTGTCACTTGTAAATTTGTTGTTTAATACATATATTTGTTGACATATACATATATATATATATATATATATATATATCTATTAGGTTGGTGCAAAAATAATGACGTAATAATGTCGTTTTTTGACGTTAAAAAATACGTCAAAAAACGACATTATTACGTCATTATTTTTGCACCAACCTAATATATATATATATATATCGGTCTTGTTTGTTTTCTTTACATCTCAAGCCTTGTGAGTGAAGTTGTGTAGACTGGAACACTTGGGGGACCGTCGATAGCTATACAAGCACAAAGTCACAAGTCATCGTGACTGGGGGTTTGAGTATGCTGGTGTTGTTCAGATTGTTGGTCATTCTAGATTAAAATGCTCTTTCCCAGAAACTGCAATTAAGATCTGTTCAGCATAGTTGCAGTAAAAAAAAAAAAAAAAAACTACAGGTGGGCTCTGTGGCGGGGGTGTTGAACAAACATAAATGTGCTTGAGCGAGCCTCTGAATAAGGTTTTGGTTAGCCACCTTAGTGGACAGGTATCCTCGAATACCAGTGGCCAGAGACACACACACACGCACACGCACACGCACACACACAAACACACACACACGCACGCATATATATATATATATATATATATATATATATATATATATATATATATATTAGCGACTCTGGAGGTAGCTAGATCGAGTTGTAGGTTATCCCACTTGACTGTTAAATAAACTGTCGCTAAGGGGCGCTACTTAAGCCTATAAAAGGCGTGCATTTTCTCTCCCTAACTTCTCTTTTACGACTTCTTATCTCTGGCTATAAGATGTAGTCACACGTGGGTAAAGTGACCCCCAACGGAGAACGTTTATTTTCATGGTTTTCTCTTTGGACATTTTGTTTTCCGTCACGCACGCTTGTTACACACACATACACGCACACGCACACACACACACACACATATTCTTATTATAGCTATTTTCATACTTTTTCGTTTCGTCACATGTAATTCCTTTTGCAAATACATGCCTTGTCGTTTGTTTTATATTTATAGTTTTGTGTTATTCATATTACTTGGACTCGCATCGAGTCTGCCAATATTGTTTGTGGGGTAAATTTTCCAGGAGCTTGTAAATATTTACTCTACAAAGTGTTGATTCTCACAACATAATGGCGACTAAATATTTACCCAAACATACTAGTATCCAGCAATAGTCTCCATTTCTAAAGTACTTTCAAAATAGCCCAAGGATTTTATAGCGGATTTATCAAATTAATAAAAAAAAAAGTTTAAAAACAAATACTATCAGACAGAAACACATTCAACACAATGAATAGGAAATGGTTCAAAGTTTATTACTTTAGTTCGCAATTTGCTATATACAAATCTGTCGGAGTTATCTCCTCCTTAATTCCCTAATTGTTCACTAGGGGTCGCTCTCCCTACACTATAAATACTGGGCGACTTTTTGCCTCGATCTCTTTTTCTTTTTTTTGTAATTTGCATATCTTTCTTTAAGTTTAATTCCCCATCCCCTCCCTCGTTAGGTGGTCAGTGACGTCAGTTCTCTGGTGGATGCAGGGCATTTTTCGTTTCGGGTGTGATTTTTCGTATCTGCTGTTGTGTCTGAATGAGTGCATGTCTGTGTGAGTGCTTGGGATGAATGAATGTTTTTAATTTTTATAGTCCCGCATTAATTTCGTCTAGTTAACTGATGTTTCTGCCACATTTAGTGATTGTGGGGGTTTTATTACTAACACGATTTTGTTTATTTTCTTGTAAATAGTTATTTGTTTCATACTGTAAATACTTGTAGAATCAGATTCCTACATTTTTTTTTTAAATCTTAAATTTTGTGCAAGTTAAACAGTAAACACATAGATGCTCCCAACCAAATATTACAACTGATGTATTTTGATTGGTTGTAAAATATTAATTAGGTGTCGTCAACTACGTCCGAAGGTACCGACCCAAATTTTGACCTCTAGTTGACGCCATAAAATGTAAACATGTTCACGAGCCTCACCACGTGACCAAGAGAACTAATAAAAACGAAACTTCGACTTGGTCAGTGGGCACTTAAAATATTGAACCAATTCACTTGACTTCAACCCCACACGGTCTTCTACAAAACTACTTTTCTTTTGGTGTGACCATTTTAATCTTTTGAACCCTGATCCCGCTTTACCGGTGGTAGAGAAAAATGACGTAATTCCAAGGCACCGGTTGAACAGTGGTAGAGAAAAAAATGACTTACATTGAACGGTGGGTAAGCACTTGTAACTATTTTTATATCTACCGTGAAACATTACATACCAATTATTTGCGAATTTTGACTCAGGAGCTTAGGCAAAAAAAGGGTTAAAATTGTTCAGGAATAGAGGGCTCAAAGAGATAAAGGTTGATGTAAATTTATACAAAAAGAAGCATTTAAACAAGACCGAAAAAATATTAATTTATTTAATATCTTAGAAGATTTTCCTATCTCATAATCTGTTGAATGTATTTCCGTCTCTCAATATTCGTTTTTATTCAATTTTCAAAATCTGCTTTTTTTATTTTTTCTTTTTTTTTAATAATCCTGTATACAGTGTAACCCGGATATAAGAGAGATTTTCTCTGGTCCCAAATTAGAGTCATACTTACCTAAACAAAATAGGCCAAACCCGTATATTAGAGAAAACCGGATATAAGAGACTTCTCCGGTCCCGACAACTCTCTTATATCCGGGTTACACTGTATATGGGAAAGGGGAGGCAAAATTCAAAGTGAATATTACATCGTTTTAATTTTTGTGCCTTACCTTGCCGAGTTATACAATTTTCAGAAATTATTTTCTTAAAATATTTTTATTTTATTAAATAAATTAAATTCTATGACATACTTTTTAATCATCCCTACCAAGCAAGGTGATAATGTCATTCAGACAGAATGGGTTAGAAGAAATGAAAAACCAATTAGGATACGTGAGGAAAATAACTAATAGAACAGGATTCCAGAAAATGGCGATTGACGTTGCGTATTTTTGAAAATTGTAGGTAACAGGGAAACTAGAAAGCAGAAGGGAGTTCTACAGGTGATAAGAACGAGAAAAGAAGTTATTAGAATAGAAATGACAGTTGTTAGTTCAAAGTAATTTAATTTCTAATTTATAGATATCGTAAGTAATTTTCGTTTTGGGGAACTTTAGTGCACATTGAGAAGTAAACGAATGAACTCAATTACTATGTCGCCAAGTTTACTCATCATATCAACACGTTGACCTCCAGAGGTCATTTACGAAATCTGACTTCAAATGCCAACTTTATAAAGTTTACGGCCACATCACGTAGAAACAACGGTTCTCGTACAATCACCATTGTTAAGCAACGTCGATCCTGGTCAGTACTTAAAATGGGTAACCACTAGGGAATACAAGGTGTTGTAAGTTTGGATGTGTATGCTTTGTAATAGATAAGGGCTCGGAATTGCTAATTGGGTTGTAGAGTTCCAATTCCTGTTGAGTTTGTTATATTGATTTTCTAAGTGTAGTCTAGATGTGGCGCACGACCGAGAGTGTAGAGCACCCAGGGAGGATCGAACTCACTGTTCAGTCGTAACTGTTTTAGCGAGACAAGTTTGTTAACCATTACACCACAACGAGGTGTCCAGTTTGTTATATTCACTTACGCGCAAATACTCTTGGGAAAGGAACGAAGCCACCTCTCTCCCGCAACTATGGGTTAATTCGTAAGACTTGTATCACTAAACCATTATCTCCTCCACCACCAAAAGAATTCTTACTATCTAAGAAAATACTTTCTGGCTATAAATGAAATGCAAAGGGTTGATGCTATGTCTCGGAAAGGGATATATTTGAACGAAGTAGCTAAGTGGTTTTGGCCACTATAACCAAGTAGAATATGGCAGCAGTAATCGACTGGTACGCGTCGTAGTCGCTGGTAAGAAGTGTAGATCAATGGCGTAGTCCAATGGGCGTTGTTATAGCCTTAGCTCTCAGACTAAGGCTTTTTGACTCTCCTACACGCCCGTCTGTATTTATGATGGACACCAGCCAATCATATTCCAGTGAGGGGAAACACAGGTGTATGCATATTACATTATATCAGTTGATAAACTGTAAAAAACTGATCAAAACCAACTTTATAATAGCCAACTTAAGAAATAAAAATGATTTGATTTATAGCTTCAACTGAAGTTTTAACGTTGTTTTAACGCTAAACGTTCAGTTGTTGGTATGAGATAACTTATAGTCAGCATCATAATAAAAACGACCAACCTCGAGTTGTATTTCGGTGTATGGTAACATATCATTTACGTTGATAAATAATCGTGTTTGGTAACGTGGAGTAATATATATATATATATATATATATATATATATGGAGAAAAATATTTGGAAAAAACAAACAAAAATCCTTAAATGCAATTAAGTTGTTTTAATATGAATGAAATGTCAACGTCTGACGTTTCGGTTTAATAAACCTTCATCAGGACAATATTCATTAAAATGCAATTAACATAATCAGTTCAACATGACAAAGACGATGGACATAAAAACAAAACTTATCCAAAACAGATAACTGAAAATTTTAAATGATCAGCTTTCCGTTTAAGCGTGGTCACGTTGTCGTCAAATGGGCGACGCTTCAAAACGTATTCCTAAAATTTAAGTATTTTGAATGAAAACGAAAAAATGAAAAGAATTCTATTATGATGGAAAATTGTATGTACGCTTATCGAGCATTAATCTTGCTAAAAAAGGGGAAATACTAAAGAAACCAGGTCTAGTATTCACCGTGCGTGAGATGGATATTATACCTGCTTCATAAATCCTCCTAAGATTTTTATTATGAAAATATTTTAAAATCTTCACGGAATCAAAATCGAAATTATGATCTGCTTTAGTTATGTGTACAACTAAAGCATTGTTCAAATTTCCGAGGCGAATATCTCGTTTATGTTCGAAAACACGAGATTTTACGGACCTACATGTTTCACCCACATATTTTAGGTGACAGTTTTTGCATGAGATTTGGTAGATGCAATGCTTTAGTTGTACACATAACTAAAGCAGATCATAATTTCGATTTTGATTCCGTGAAGATTTTAAAATATTTTCATAATAAAAATCTTAGGAGGATTTATGAAGCAGGTATAATATCCATCTCACGCACGGTGAATACTAGACCTGGTTTCTTTAGTATTTCCCCTTTTTTAGCAAGATTAATGCTCGATAAGCGTACATACAATTTTCCATCATAATAGAATTCTTTTCATTTTTTCGTTTTCATTCAAAATACTTAAATTTTAGGAATACGTTTTGAAGCGTCGCCCATTTGACGACAACGTGACCACGCTTAAACGGAAAGCTGATCATTTAAAATTTTCAGTTATCTGTTTTGGATAAGTTTTGTTTTTATGTCCATCGTCTTTGTCATGTTGAACTGATTATGTTAATTGCATTTTAATGAATATTGTCCTGATGAAGGTTTATTAAACCGAAACGTCAGACGTTGACATTTCATTCATATTAAAACAACTTAATTGCATTTAAGGATTTTTGTTTGTTTTTTCCAAATATTTTTCTCCATTCTGTCGGATTTATATCCATTTATATTTGCTTACATATATATATATATATGACGTCATATATTACGAAATGGACAAAGTCCGACAATTTATTTATTAAAGACATTTTTATGTTTAACGTTCTTTTTATAGATACAAGTATTTAAGTAAATGCTCTGTTTATAATAAACAGTATTAAATAACATTTACCGGCCTGAATGTCCGAGAAATCTTCATAGAAAATATTCGTTCTTTGACAGGATTACGAACCTGCATCCTATACGGAACCGTCATTTACGCTGACGTGCCTTACCGTTAGGCTACAAAGAAGCGTTCGCAACAAATACTTCCTGCCAATATATATATATATATATATATATATATATATATATATATATATATATATATATATATATATATATATATATATTGGCAGGAATTATTTGTTGCGGTCAATCATCCATGTAGATATGTTAAAAATAAGAATATTATAAATGATTTATAAACAATCAGTTCAGTCCTGTCAAGCATTTGAATAGATAAGGAATAGATGCTTTAAGCCAGCCTGAAAACATTAAGAAAATTATGGTTCTGAGCCAAGCTTAGAGAAAATTGCCAAAGTCGAGTGTTGAATATCAGATAAAATCATTCTGAACTTTCTAATAAAGTCATCAGACATAGATCATATTAAAGCACGGAGATGATTTTGAACCAAATATGGACAACTGCTCGGTTTTATTTATTAAATATGAATGATTAATAAAATTAAGGCAAATTATTTTTCTGTGCCAAATCCTTTCAGAACGTGGGCAGTCATAACTTTCCACAACTTCCTGTTTTTTGTTAAGTAGGTGATCATGGCTCTCCACAACTTCCTGTCTTTTGTTAAGTAGATGAGTATGACTGTAAGTAACATTTGATCGTTTTGCATTGCTCCTCCTCCTCCTTGTTCTGATATGTATTCATACACTCGTTACTTCTTGTCTTTGGTTGCTCTAAGTAACTTTTGATCCTTTATTATTGCTCTTCCTCCTTCTTCTGATATGCATTCATACACTCATTAAGTGGGTGATCATGGCTCTCCACAACTTCCTGTTTTTGTTACTCTAACTTTTGTTCATTTAGCATTGCTCTTCCTCTTTGTACTGATATCCATTCATACAAACTCGAAGTAGGTGATCATGACTCTCTGCAACTTCCTGTCTTTTGTTGCTCAAAGTAACATTTGATCGTTTAGCATTGCTCTTCCTCCTTGTTCCGTATTCGTACAAACTTGTGAAGTTGAGGTACATGGCCCTCCACAGCTTCCTATTTTTAATTACTCTAAGTAACATTTGATACTTGTTTTTTGTATGCATTCATACACTCATTATATATATATATATATATATATATATATATATATATATAAAGAAAGAACAGTAAGATATATAATCCGGTGTTCTTAAAGATATTTTTATTTTTACAAAATAGTGCTCAATGTAAATTTACAGAGCATTAATATTATAAATTAATTGATTTAGAATATGTTTTTTTCCCTACACAGTTCTAACCATGTTTCATGAATTCGCTTGATGATGAAATGGAACTAATGCCTTTAATTTAATTACAAAACTAAATTCGGAGCTTTTGGATATATATATTCATATATATATATATATATATATATATATATATATATATATATATATATATATCCACTCGGTATATATCTATCTATCTATCTATATATATATATATATATATATATATATATATATATATATATATATCCACCTGGTTCAAATCCTTCCGATGAGCACATTTTTCTTCAATTTCTTGAATATTCAGGCCGATAGATGAAAATAAATAAATATTCTGCTTAATAAATAAATAGACCATCTACTCAAATGTTTCGTAGCCACTAAAAATAATGTTTATGTAATAAAAATAAATAAATCATATATATTATCTAGTTTGTGTACCATTATTATAATTTACTATTACTTTCCAAAGTCGAGTTTTGAATATCAGATACAATCATTCTGAACTTTCTAATAAAGTCATCAGATATCAATCCTGTTAAAGCACGGAGATGATTTTGAACCAAATAAGGCTCTCCACAGCTTACTCAAATATACCAGGACGCTTTAAATACACACCAAAAATACATAAACTTTAAAACAAACAGTAAAACGAAAAGCAAAGACAATATCTAGGGTAAAAAATAAAAAAATAAAAAAATGTAAAAATAATTAGGACCATCTTTATTTCTAAAACTAAAATAACTTTCTACAAAGTAACTTTTCTTGCTTTTTGTAAACAGCAGACTCGAAAGTGTTGTTCCTATTGTCGGAGTTAACTCCTCCTTTAGTTCGTTAACCCTTTCACCAGGGGTCTCTCTTCCCTGGCTATAAATAGTCGCTGACCCTTCGCCTCTTCCTCTCTTTTTCCTCAGGCTTTTCAGCCTTACCACCTCGCAGATGTGAACGCTCACAGAGATAGCGTTTCCCAAATGCTGGGAACACGCTAAGCACAATACACGTACGTACGAACACTCACCACACACGCACACACACACATATAATATTCACACACACACACACTCTATCCATTGTAACTGTCCATGTAACTTGTTATTAATATATATATTTGTATACATATATTTATCGGTCTTGTGTTTGTTTTTCTTTTGCCTTCTTTGGACCTAATTAAAGTCCAACTTTCTCATGTAGTTGGACCGGCTTGCAGGAAAATCTTAACCCCACATGTATTCTTCTACTTCTATCAACAACATCACAGTCACGGTCCACTACACTATAAAAGGGGTGCCCGGGTAGAACTCTCCTGTTTTGCTATTCTACTGCATCCACGTATCTTGTGATATATTAGGTTGGGGCAAAAATAATGATGTAATAATGTCGTTTTTTGACGCTAAAAATACGTCAAAAAACGACATTATTACGTCATTATTTTTGCACCAACCTAATATCTGCTGATAATAAATCCTGTTGTTTTAGTTAAATACATCCTAGTGAGAAAACGTATCCTTTTTTCACACCCTTTTCTATTTGTGTCCATTCACTGAACAGACCCTTTTGTTGCTTGCTTATTGCTTATTTTTTCTAATATCTTTCCCATGTAAATCTAGCTGTTCAATTATTTCGACGTTCATATTGCGCCTTATCAAATCTAAGCAAATCACTCAGATGATAAATATGAATGAAAAAAATACCAATGGGATTAACTAGGCCCACTATATAGGAAATAAACTCTATTTCCAACACAATTTACATAGCCACAAACATACCATATTAAAACATGCTCGAACTGTATTTTCTGCCCAATAACAGACAATATTACAAACATGCCAGTTGTGCAGTAAAACAGTATCTATGGGTTAGAATTTAACATCACTATGTGAAATATTTGACTAATCAGAGAAAACTATAGCCCTATTGTTCTCAAACTAACTTTCAGGAAAAAACATCTCTCATAAAAAACTTACAGATTTCAATTTTCAGGAGGAGAGGTGCGACTGTCTACAAGCCGTTTCAAAAACAATATACGTGGTTATATATCTTTTTTCTTCCTCCTACCAAGTACGTGCTGAACGATCCATGCATTGGCGACTTCAAACGTATCAGCTACAATAAACAGTATGGCCTGGCCAGTCAGCAATTTCAAAGAATCGTCTCCAGCAACAGCAAGAATGGTCAGTGAATCATTGCAAACAATAAGTGTCTTTTTCAACTATAGCTTTATATGTGTACAAACGATTCAAAAACTTTAATTCAACTAAAGACTATTTTTACTCCCTTTTGACTTTTTTGAATTCATGTTCATACGTTTCTAAATACAAATGATTTATTTTACATGCATACTTTATTTTATTGTTTGGAATTCGGATTTTTAATATAAAAAAAACCTGGACGGCTGAATTTCGTCCATTGACACGGGCTTCTTACATTTCCACTAAAAACACGTTTTAAATAATTTAAATGCCTTTGCACTTAAATTAGTTTTTTTTTAAAGATAGTAGCTTAAAGTTAATTCAAATTAAAAGAAAGATTGATTTCCATACATAAAGGTTTTAAGAATTTTAAAACATTGGCACATCCCCTCGTCGACCATCGACAATTCAAACCGCCGTTATATTAATCTTTTATTGTACTCTAACCCTAATAATTTTGTTTGTTTTCTCATTCTTTAACAGTAATTCCTTCTATCTTTGTGGCTTTATCAACTTGCTTTGAGGGAATAATATATGGGTGAGGTGTATCGGTGTCTGTTGTATTTGGAGCTTTGGTGAGTGAAAATGTAGAGGACCGTGTGTGTTTGTCGTGTTGTTGTATTAGAAACAGGTGTGTAACTCTTGGTAGAATATTAAAAGGTCCAACTACAAGAAAATGGTCGCACTTGAATTAAATCCACCTGAAGATAAACAAGACAAACAAAACCGATATATATATATATATATATATATATATATATATATATATATATATATATATATATATATATATATGTGTGTGTGTGTGTGTGTGTGTGTTTGTTTGTTTTAAGCAAAACAATTTTACAATGGACAATAACATTTGTGTGTGTGTAAACATTGGTGTCTGTTCTTTGGTGAATGTTCGTACGTACGTGCATGTGTGTATAATGTTCATAGCGTCTCCCACAAATGGGAAAACGCGGATCTTTTAAGAGAGCTTACATTGTAGTTGCTGAAATGAAGAAATCAAAAAGAGAACGAGGCGAGAAGTCGCCCAATATTTATAGTATAGGGAGAATGACCCCTAGTGACAATTTGGGAATTAAGGAGATAACTCCGACAAAACAATCAATTTTGTAATTAGTCTTTATTATCCCTCCCTTTCACCATTTTGGAATTTTTAGACTAAACTAGATGGTACTTACTAATAAATACTAATAAGTAATGATTTCGATTCTCACTGGATGCCTTTTGCCAGAAACTGAGGTAACCTTAGTAAATAACAATTCCTACCTTAGATTGTAAATAAATCTGATTTAGAAGAATGGTTCTATCTTTAGAACTCAAATGTCTGTCAAATCAAGATTTGTTTTTTGGAGGCACCTTCAGGTAGGACAGATTTTTGGTTATCAAATTGAACCTTACCTTCCTTTTAGCTATGACAGAAATGTCTCAAAACACGAATGAATGTAGCAATTATTGAACGAATCTTTGTTATTCAACTTCTCAATAAATGATTCTCATTTTTTTTCTCATTCCAAGTATTTGGGTTTTCCATCTGCTTTTCTTTTATATTTATCTTTCTTTTATATTGATCATACCTGCTTCAATAGTTTAATTCGTATTTTACTTCATTCGATCCATTGGATGAAGGCTAGGATATCCATTTTTATTTTAAAACGCTGTGTGGAAACATGGCGGGAAGGAAAGAAACAATCGTTCTTGATTAATAAATTTGGCTTTAAAAAGTGAAAGGTATGAGGAGGTAAGTATTTTTTGCGCTGTTGACCTTTATCACAGATCAGTTATAGCTATATTAATGTTCATCGAAAACAATGCCCAAGAGCCACTCAAGGTAGCTGATTACTTTGTAGTGTTGTATGGGCACAAGAAAAGGCAAGAATTGTGGTTATTCTGGGAAGATAATGGCTAGTCTGTAGGGACATTATTATTAATAAATAAAAATAACAAAGCTGCTCTCTTTTTCCTGCCACAGAGAACGCTCCCTGCCTCCCATTAGAATGTCTGATTCTCAACTCCACGAGAACATCTCCCTGCACCTGTTTGGTCTCACATTGCTGACCTGAGATGGAATGCATTGAATCAATAGTTTCATCTACCACAAGGAAAGTTGGTTCTGTGTGTCATGCCAGAAAGTTTTCCTCGCCTGAGTCCATCCTTCAAATCTATAAATCAACCATTCGCCCTTGCATGGAATACTGCTGCCATATATGGCCTGGAGCCTTCACTGTTTGTCTCAAGGCGCTTGACAAAATCGAGAAACGGATATGCAATGTGATTGGTCCTGATCTGGCATCTCGTCTACAGACACATTCTCACCAACATGCAGTCGTTTCCCTCTGTCTTTTCTACAAATAGTTTCACGGTAACTGCTCCAATGAGCTACTTTCGCTGGTTCCCAAACTACACGAATTTAAGCGTGCTACTAGGTTGGCATCTCAGTCCCACCTTTTTACTGTCAAAAATGTTAAATGTAGCCGTTTCTTCTACTCCAATAGCTTCATGTCTCACACTTCCCATCTGTGGAACTCCCTTCCTCTTACTTGCTTCCCTGATAGCTATAATCTTCAATTATTCAAATGTAATGTCAATCGACATCTTCAGATGCTTTGATCTAATTCCCTCATCCTTTCCTCTCTCATGCCTCTTTAATCTTGCTTCCACTCTCTGTCACCCCTTGTGTGCTAGGGGCATCCCCACCTTGCTTGGGGGGGGGGAATGTTTTAAAAAAAATGAATAATAAAAAAACTAAATATCATAAATAAAATAAAATAAAACAGATAACATAAAAAATAGTTTAAAAGTAAAAAAAAAAAAACAAATAAATAAAAGTTATCCTAGTATGCAATGAAAAACTTTCCTACCTGAAAAATGGATTCTTCACGTCTAAAATTGCCCAACTTACTCTCTTCATCACCGACCCTCAAAGAGTAAAGACATCCATTTCCTCTCCTCAGCATCTTACTTGTCATAAGACAAAGTTAAGTTTCTTCGTCTATTACATGCAACGATAAAACACATAGATCTAAAATACACAAACACCAGTACACAGATATAAATTATGATTTTAATTCACAATTGAACAAATCTTTTAGCATTCTTTGTATGTTTTTATTACTGTGAACACAAGGATATCTCTGCTAGTATATGATGTGAATGATCACACAAACCCTAGACTTGAAGATGTCAAAATTGTAATGATTAGCAAAACATCCTGTGTCTGTTTCACAAAGCAGTCATTCTTGGGAAGAAGCTGTTAGAGTGGAACTCCTTACTTTTAGAATGCAAAGGGAGTGGGAATATATATATTTTTTTTTTTAACATACAACGTGTGTTAGCACGTGCGATACCCTGTCTTCATCAGCTGCCGACCAGGGGTGATATCACGGTTTCGGTGGCTATGGCGGGACCGCCACCCCTGGTGCCACCAGCAGCGTTTGCCACCAGGCAGGGTATGAAGATAAGCTAACTAATTGTTCCTTTAAGCGAAATCTATCTGCAATGAAAGTTTCCTGAACGCGTCTGCCATTATTGACGTGCTCGTAAATGTCGTTATAGACGACCACACAAATATCTCACTTGCGCATGTTAGGTCGTGATGTTGCGTGCATTTTATTTGTTTGTTTTGATCTCAACCAAATCCAACTTGACGAGTGGTGAACAGTTTTTTGAAGGCGAAGCTTTTCAACCAACAGCCAGTGATGCCTATTTTTGAAAGGAAGGAAATGACCGAATGTCCTAGAAACCCACGACACCCAATCTCAATAGGGATATATATATATTGGCAGTGGGTGTGGGTACAAAATTTTATTAAAAGAACAAAAGCTGACATATTAAAAGGACATTCATAATAAAAAATAGGGGCATAAAAAAACCCCATAAATTGGTGAAACTAAAATATATAGAACAATTAAAAATAGCAAAACCAGTTTATTGATTCTCTCGTTAGTGAGGACAGAAAATATGTGCACGGTGACTAAAGAAATGTTCAAACACAGCCTGTTATGTGCAAACAAAAATTATAAAATTAAAGGTGAATTACCCATCAAACATTCCTTCTGCTTTCAGAGAGATGGTTGGTAGGACTTATTGTAAACTGATTCCAAAACCTTCAGGCTGTAATTGCTATTATTAGTCTTACTCAGTACTGAAAATATGTCCAGCCTCTAAGACTGAATACACTGCTGGTTTTTAATCAAATGTTCAGCTATTGTGGAACTTGATATATTAAGCCATATATGTAAATTGTCAACGTTTCCCCTGCAGATATTGGCTGGTATATGTTTTTTTTTATTTATTGTTAATGAATTTTCTTTTTGGTTATGAATGTTCTTTCAATGTCCACATTTATTGGTCATATATATATATATATATATATATATATATATATATATATATATGTATTTAATATGAAATGGATTAAGTCTGATTATTATTTAATATATTTTCTGTTTATATATTATTTTAATAGATACAATTTATTTAAGTAAATGCTGTTTTTTTAAATAAACAGTATTAATTACATTTACTTGCCTGAATGTTCAAGAAATTTCATAGAAAATATGCATTCTCTGACAGGAATTGAATCTGTATTTTATACGGAAGTGTCTATTGATCTGAAGTGCTATACCATTCAGCTACATAGAAGTATCTGGCTAGCAAAATTCAAATTACTGTTTATAAACAACAAATCTTTCCAGAATGATCATATCTGTTCAGGAAATGTAACTTTCTGAAACATTCAGGCTGGTAAATGTAGTTAATACTGTTTATTTAAAAACCAGCATTTACTTAAATAAATTGTACCTATTAAATAACGTATAAACAGGAAATGTATATACATATATATATATACATATATATATATATATATATATATATATATATATATATATATAACAGGCGTGGCCATACCAGGGATTATGAGTCACATGTGGCTATTTAATCTTTTAATATGTGGCTCATGGAAATACATTGGCTGAGCTCCTCTTTTCAATATAATATAAAAGGTTAATATAAAAGGTAAATAAGAAAAATTTCCATGTTTATAATTATTTGCTGGGTATGAATGGAAACCCCATTAAATTAAAACGCGTTTATGCTTAGTAGAAATATTTAAGAATTTAAATCTTATGTTTATGATAGATCTGAGTGAGACATTGTTCTTTAGTGTTGAGGGAAAAAATAGCAGGGAGCAAAGGGTTTAAAAAAATTTCCTGTCAGCAAAGATTACAGAGGGATGTCAAAAGACTGAGGTCATGGTAAGAGGATTCAAAATTTGGGGGCCCTGCTGGAGTGAGAGTCTTCACATGTGTATGTATCAAAAATGTATGTGTAAATTTTGTTCATGTCTTGCAGCTCTCAAATTTCTGAATTTTATCATATATGGTTCTTATATTAAGCAACTTTGACCACCTCTGATATATAATGTATGACTATAGAATCTCATTACAAGGTAATTCATTTTCCTTGTAAATGTACTTAACTCAAATGTGTAATATTTGACTGAGTTGCTTTTTTTCTGTCTTCTTTAAAAAAAAAATTGAAACCAGATACAACAGATACAGTCATCAATTTTTCTTACGAATACTAGTTTCGTAGCCATCACTTTGCTGCTAGAAATTTCATCAAATTTCAAATACAAATAGTTTGTCCATTTAAAATACAACATTTATTCAAAAATATATTCAGTTAAAAAAAGCAGAGTGAGTCATAAAAATGACTTCAAAGGGCCACACATCTTGCTTAAAGACTTTTGCTGTTTCCTAGCGATATTTATCAGATGAAAAGTGAAATTAGCTCTTATAATGCATATCTCAATTTTATTTTGTATGTGTATGTACATTTGCATATGCCAAGGTATATTTTAATTCCATAACAGACCTAAAAATATTTCTATATGATAAAAAAAAAAAGATTTAAAAATAATTATATCTATTAACCAATATTTTATGGAAAGTTCAATAAAATATTATTATTATTATTATTATAATTATTACTCAGTCCAGGGTAGGAATTGTTCAGGCTGAGAGGAATGTATTATTACATCTTGACCTGATGAGCTTTCCTCTTTGGAACTTACACTTTAGACAGAGCTGCAGCTAGGAAAAAAAGCATACTGAGACATGCTTGGTCCCAGGGAACAGCTGTCCGTGGTTGTAGCCCCTCTCATTGCATGAGAAAGGTGGGGATCAGTAGTTGCTACCAAGACCAATACAAACAATGGTTCCGGGAGATGGGCAATTTTTGGATCTGGTTTACACACTCGGGTTCCTGGCATTAAACCTGACCTTGTGGCACATAACGTCTCAGTGGAGAGACTGGTTAAATACTAACTAGACTTGAATGAATTTAAGTGTCATACTAGATTGGCAGATAGGTATCATCATTTTACAGTTGAAATGACTAGATGTAACCATAAGTTCTATGAGTTGCTTCTCTCTCACACATCATGAACCCTTGAATCTTAGTGGCTTTATTGTCTTGCTTAGGAGAAATGATAAAAAAAAACAAAGTATTATTAGCCTTTCTTTGTAGATGCTAAATTTCACCTGCATCCATACATGCTCACAACAGAAGGACCAGTAATATAAAAATCTGAAATGAATTTGGCATTGGCAAAATTGAACGTTCCAAGAAACAAAGCATTAGGTCTAACTGGATTTATAGTTGAGATACTGGTAGCTTTAATAGATTTCGACATTGACAAAATTATAGACATGATGAATGAAATATACAGCTATGACACACCTAAGTTGAGCTATTTTTATATCACTTCCCAAGAAACCAAATGCAAACGAATGTGATTGGACAATCAACCATTGAGCTACAGAACAAAATTTTTCATCTGAATTTTGATAAATATAGTGTGTAGTGGAATTAAACCAGAAATAGGACATGCACAGTGCAGTTTCATTAAAGACACTGGAACAAGGAATGCAATTTTTATGCTCAGAATGATATCAGAAAGAACAATACAACTGCAAAGTGATGTATACTTATGTCTTATAGATTATGAAAAAATGTTTAATAAAGTACCTTACGAGGAAACCTTTTGAATTGTTGAGTAGGCTTGATTTGGAAAGAATATTAGAACAATACAGAATTTATACGAGGAGCAAACCATCTGCATATGGATAGAAAATTAATTCAGTAACTATACAAAAATAGAAATGATGTCTTCTTACCAAGACTTATTCAAATTTTACAGTGTAGAGATCCTGAAAGAATTAAAAAAAACTTACCAGGATTTATTATTGGCAGACACAATCTTAACCAGCAAATGACACAATTTTGATAGCAGACATAAACAGAAAACTGCAGGATCTCCTCTAAAATATAGTAAAGCAAAATAAGAAAGGACTAAAAAAAATTGCTGGCCACTCATATCCGAGGATGCCTGTCTACAAGGGTGGCTAGCTAATCCCTGTTGCAGATGCCTGTTTGTATTTGTTCAATGCCCAGAGAGCCCAGTTGTGGTTTATACTGCAGCTATGCTGAGTGGATCTTAGTTACAGTTTTTTGGGAGAAGGCACATTATCTTCTGTTTTCTTAATTAATGTTCTTTTATTGTTCTCTCTCTCTCTCTCTACTTAATAATGTTTCATTTTTCTCTCACAAAAAAATGGTGCATGTACATAGATATTGCAATGTGTAACAAAGAATCGACTCATGCATGATGGAGATTATAATATTTCTTTGTATCCAGGAGTTGTATCGTTTTACTTGTCTATGTTTGCATTTTTCTTGATTGTGCTGATGAATGTTTTTTTCATTTAAAAGAAAATGCCATTTTTATTATTGGATTCATAAAAGATAGAAGAATAACTAAAATGTAATTTTGGGCGAGTTACAAAAAGCAAAATGAACGACAAACATCACTTTCTATTTTCTTTTTCAAGGCTTATGAATGAACATGAATAGGAAAAAAAATCTGTACAGAGTACATCCTTTTCAGGAACAAAGTATATGCGATTTTAGAGACATCTGACCAGCCATCCATGTTATATATATATATATATATATATATATATATATATATATACCTAAGGTCCTCATGTATAGCTAGATTGTCAGTAGGAAAAGGAATGTTGAATGGCTGTGGCTCAACTATAAAGACAAGCTGAAGAGTAACCACTCAGCTGTCATACTAAATTTGTACGAGTTGCCCTGGACAGAAATAAGTGGAGATATTTGTGCCAGGGTGGTATCAAACATTTCTAAACCAGTTGTATTGACCGGCTAAGTTACGAAAGACAACGGTGAAAAATGTCAGCAAATGTTCCTTTTGTTATGTCCCGAGATTCTGACTGTTGAACAATTATGTAGACTTGCATGCAAATCACCAGTGGGACTAAAGTGTCACATACGGCACGAACGGAAAAAAAACTGAATGAGGTTGTCAGATTCTAATACGTGGAAATCAGCAGGAGAGTTCATCAAAGGAGTACACAGGCCTGTTTATTGTACGCTTCACAATTCTCCCGATCTTTTGAACAGGAGTAGAGATTTATATCTTGTTCCCTGTTTAGGATTAGGTTTCCAAAGTCTACTTCAACTGTATGCTTCTAATGTCTCTGCCTGAACTGTGAAATATATAAATCTATATATATATCTATATCTATCTATCTATCTATCTATATATATATATATATATATATATATATATATAATAAAAAGGCTTAAACACTAATATTCCATGGTCATAATTTATTCCATTGGAATCGTAAATACGATATATCGATGTGTATATATGCACCTGTGGATTTTGCATATATATGTATATTTACCACTAATATTATCTATATATATATATATATATATATATATATATATATATATATTACATGATACATATATATTACATGATATATATATATATTACATTATAATATATATATATATATATATATATATATATATATATATATATATATATAAATATATAATGAAAAACAAACCACTTTAAGGTACCATTACGATAATTTATTTCACCCAAAATCCTTTTTTAAGGATTCAGGATCATCAGGTAAAACTTCCAACAACGAATTGAGAGAAAAAATGGGATTAGAAATTGGTGGGTAGTGTAATTTTTGTAATTACATATTAGCTCTGTCCTCACATTGAGCTCTCAGGATTTCATCCTCTTTGGATTTACCAATTCGGTTTACCAAGTTCCTTATAATATATATATATATATATATATATATATATATATATATATATATTACATATGTAGTGGTGGTGTTGATAAAACAGTCCTCAATGATTTATTAAGTATATATTAAGTTAGCGCAAAAATAATATCATTTTCTCACATATGTTACTATGTGAGAAAACAACATTATTTTTGCACCAACCTAATATATATATGTAATATATGTTATATATATATATATATATATATATATATATATATATATATATATATTTATTAGAAAATGGATTAAATCCAACATATTTGTAATTTTGTTTAAACATTATTTTTGATGCATACTCATATTCAAGTAGAAGCTTTGTTTTTAATTAAAAAGTATTTTTTATCCAGCTACTAAAAAGTTCAGTATCCATCAAAAATTTGAAATCTGTGAAATGGGGTTCCATAACACTCAGTAGATCCCTAGTAATGTTACATGAACCTCTCAGGGACCATATGAACCACAGTTGACAACCACCATTTTAAATAATGCGTTTTTGTATATTTAAGACAATATACAAATTCTGTGATGTCAAACTTTTGTGTTAAATATATATATATATATATATATATATATATATATATATATATATATATATATAAATAAAGGGAAATCATATAAAGATTATAATTTATTACATAAAATAATTTAATGAATTAATAATATTAATTTTAAATAGTAATAAAATAAAATATTGAAACAAATTAATATATTAGGTTGGTGCAAAAATAATGACGTAATAACGTCGTTTTTTGACGTATTTTTTAACGTCAAAAAACAACATTATTACGTCATTATTTTTGCACTAACCTAATAAAATTATAATAATAAAATTAATTTAATATATAAATTATGTAAGGATTTTATATATAACGGAAGCGTTAACAGTATTAACCTCTTCAGCAGCATCAATCACAGAGATCTCATTGTATAAAACTGCATGCTTTTTTAAATTCATTAATTACTCAGTTATTTTAAATTGGTTTATTATAAGCTATTTTACGAGTGTACATAAATGTCCTGTTGTCCTCATCCTCTTTCTTGTTATCATGTTTCAGCCATTTTGCTCTCTGGCCTTCCTTAGGTGTATGCCAATCTGGGTATCCTACATGGAATTTTGAACTGAACTCTTTATTTAATCTACAAGGATAGAGAGTTCTCATTCCACTGTTCATGTCTAGGGATTTTTTGTCTAGTTCTTATTTTTTTTAGCACTGTTCAGATGTTGCTCACCCTGTTTCCACTGCATCCAAGTACACACTGCCTGATCCAGGGATTGAACACTGTAACCCTCTACCTTGAGTTGTTCCTGGGCCTTGTCTAGTGTGAACATCACTGGTACAGACATCAGCAAAAAAAAAAACCTAACCTATGTATTTCTTGAGACATTACAAATTATAATGTAAATTCTTGTTTCATATTTGAGGTTTTCATTTTTCATACTGAATATTTTATCATTTTAAGCAGTTATTAAAAAAAAAATCTATTAAATTTAGATAAACTCTATTCATTTATAATTGTGATAGTTGCAGTGCAATGTGTTTGGTTTTATCAAATTTATTTAAATTGTTCGTTCCGTAAATATAATGCTCTTTCAGTTTAACCTTTCTTCTATGGTCGAATGGTTATGCTGTCAGTTTTCTGACTATGATGGTGAGGTTAGAATATGACCATGGCCAATTTGTAAAGGGCCTGGGGAGAGAAGCTTACTATTAGACACCTTTAGGAAGTGCCTGAAAATAATACCATCTATTGACCCAACCCTTGTGAGTGAAACTGTTATATGGAGAGTTGTTAGCATGAAGTGACAAGTCATCGGGACTTAGCTTAAGATCCTGCTAGATTATGCACTCTCTCCTGGAAACTCTAAGATCCACTAATCATAGTTGTACTATAAATGACAGGTTTGCTCTGTTGGTGTTGAACAACCACAACTTAGCTAGCCACTCTAGCAGAGAGACATCCTGGGAAACAAGCTTTGATAAGATATAAAACTATAAACATTATTTTTTCTATAGGTAGACTTGTTTGAGTTGACGTAAGTTGTTTTTATTTTCTTAAAAAGTGAAGTTAATGTCAACTGGTGTAGATCGAGAAGTCTTAATTAAATAAATAATTGAGCATTGCATTATCATTATGGCTTCTCATGGACAAATTCGTAACTGCATGCTTTGGCTATATGAGTGATAACCCCCGCCTAAAAAAACGTGGATATGCATTTGATTCCTGCTTGGAGGCATCTTTTTTTTAGGACATTTCTATCTAGGCTGGTTGATGTTAATTTCACTGTTTACTAAGTGGTGGGGGGGATGCAATGATATCAACTCAAACATGATGTACTCACTAAAATAACATTAACTCCCCAGAGGATGCTTCCCCCAATCACTATCATCTTAACCTGTTCAAGTCTAGAATCAAATGTTATAGATCTCTATAAATGACGCCTCATACTCTGTAACTCTCTACCTCGAGTGGCTCTTGGGAATTGAACAGGATGAACAACATTGTAAAAATTATCAGATTAAAAGATCCACTTGTAGATTTGAAAATGGAAGAAGCCATTCTTCTTTGAGAATCCTTTTCAACCAACTCTTCGTCGGAAGAATATGTTGGTAAATATTAAATTGACAGAATAATAATTCACACTGTGGGAAAAGAAAAATGAAAGTGCAAAAGGAACCATGATTAAAATACAAATTTATTAATAAAATGAGAGGGAAGAAAAGATATACTGGAAAAAGAGCCAATGTAAAAGGTTCCCAGTGAGTATAAAATGGAAAAAATCCACTCAAATACCCCCTAAATCCACTCACATACCCACTAAAAGGTCTAGAGATCAAACAATATATATATATATATATATATATATATATATATATATAAGAAAAAGGCTTAAACACTAATATTCCATGGTCATAATTTATTCCATTGGAATCGTAAATACGATCCAATTCATCAGACCTACAAATTCAAAAAGAAAACTGAAAAAAACTACTCCGGAAATAAAAATAGAATTTAGAGAGAGTGTAAGTATGAGAGTGTGGGACGAATGTTAGTTCTAAAGAGAGGAGTAATATATGAGTGAATTTAACAGAGAGGGTTTTTTTAAAACTAGGTGTGAGTGGAAGGGGGAAAATGATTGTTGTTGGATGTCTAATACATTAAAGATACATTTCGTGGTGACAAACATATATATATATATATATATATATATATATATATATATATATATATATATATATATATATATATATGTATTAGGTTGGTGCAAAAATAATGACGTATTTTTTAACGTCAAAAACCGTCATTATTTTTGCACCAACCTAATATATATATATATATATATATATATATATATATATATATATATATAGAGAGAGAGAGAGAGAGAGAGAGAGACAAACCTCTCATCAACGGACTAATGGGAGGGAGGGGTGGTCTGTTAAAACTGATTTCCGTAGATGGGAAGGGATTATTTTTTAGTTATATAGCTACTATAGTAACTATCAGTAGTTATGATGATAGTGTGAATACTATAAACATGTATATATGGCATAAATAAATATATACTTAATATAGATATATTAAGCAAAATAACAAAAATAATACATTTCTCACAGCTACTTCCTCATGCATATGCTAATGTATTGTACCTTCCATCTTTGTTTACAATTGAAAGGCCCACCACTGCCACTGTCACTTTGAGAACTAATGTGACTCATTCTGCTAAGCCCGCAAATTTTGAATCGCTGATGATTTGAATTTTTTTTTCCTATAGAAAGTTATGAAAAACTTGGTAATCCGTATGAGTAGTACCACCTCTCTCCTTCATATGTAAAACCCATTTACAGCCTCTTTACTTTACTTCCCCCTTCTTTCTTTTTCTTTTTTCTTTTCTCTCTTCTCCCCTCCCATTTCAATATATCACTTCCGTTAAGTTAACCGTTTAAATAGGTCAAGGTCTGGTCACTCCTCCTCCCTCAATACTAAGTATGATTGAGCGAAATATTAAATTAAACCCTCCCTAAACTCTACCATGTCTCTCTAAACACTCCTTATTACACTCTCTGTTAAATTACAAAAACTTACACTACCCATCAATTTTCATTTCATTTTTCGTTTCATCTTTTGGAAGTGCTATTTGATGATCAAGAACACTTTAAAAGGGCTCTGGTGAAATAAATTATTATAATGGAACCTTCAAGTGGTCTGTTTTTCTTTAATATATATATATATATATATATATATATATATATATATATATATATATATATATATGGATAATACAAATATAAAATTTATCACTTAGCTGATTGATGTGATATAATTATATGAATAGAGACAAAAGGAAAACTTATCTTAGCTGTCCTTTTAACTTGCAATAAGTATTCATATACAAAAAAGAGCAATATATATATATATATATATATATATATATATATATATATATATATATATATATATATCAGCTAATCTGATGAATATAATATATATATATAATTAAATAAATGCACACTGATGATGGAAAATATCTTTTGTTGTTTATTAAGTACACCACCCAGATAGGTAAATTTCTACACCTGCTTGTTTTTGATGTCCACGATATGTAATCTGCAACTTAGGCTATCTGATTTGGTGTCAACAATTCTTTGTTTTCCTACAGTTAATGGTTAGTCCTTTCTTCTGGCTCTGCTGAACTATCTTTTCTAATAAGTCTTTCAATTTTTCTTTTCAATCTGCCATCAGCACAGCCCAAGCCATTCTTCTTTTTAATCTCTGACTAAGTTAATTACCAATTGTTAATAGCTTGCATGATCAGGAGATAATAACGTGGCCTTAGACCCTTTACAGTACAAAAACCAGGATATTAAGATGAAAAGAAATAATGAAAAGTTGGCGAGAGGAAAAGAAAGG
Source organism: Acanthosepion lycidas (assembly GCA_963932145.1). NCBI lineage: Eukaryota > Metazoa > Mollusca > Cephalopoda > Sepiida > Sepiidae > Acanthosepion > Acanthosepion lycidas. Next base: position 62,085,483 of record OZ010597.1, on the reverse strand, counting down.
AATGTGGAATAAAAAAAAGAAAACAATTTAATTAAGAGATGTAAGGTTGGACGTTCGGAAAAACAAGACTGCCACAAGTCAGTGTGTGTAACACTCTCGGGAAGTTCCTCAAGACATGATTCGTAATTTAGGTAAACATCCCTCAATTATTTCAAAGAAACTTATAGCAGTGAACAGAAAGCATACTCTTGTATGTGAAATAAAGAATTCTCAGGAGGAAACGATGACTTTGAGGGAAATGAAATGATAAAAGCAACCAGTAAGTGTGGTGAAATCTCGGAAGTCATATAGATAAATAAAATTTGTTTTTTAACTTTGGAGATTAATTCTGATCAGGTGAATAGAGTTTTAAAAAAAATGTTGTATAATGACTTTACACAGGTATGCTCACAAAACATATGTATGTAAATGCACACACAAATTTGTTTGAAGATCAAACTGAAGTGTGAAAATATCTATCTATCACTATCTGTATCCCTGTCTTTATCTTTCTCTCTTTCTTATTCTCTTTCCCTCTTTTTCTCTTTCTCTATTTCTCTCTTTTTCTCTTTCCCTCTTTTTCTCTTTCTCTTTCTCGCCTTTTCTCGTTCTCTCTCTCTGTCTTTTGCTTTCTCTCTCTCTGTCTTTTGCTTTCTCTCACTCCCTGTGTTTTGCTCTCTCTCTCTCTCTCTTTTGCTTTCTCTCTCTCTTTTGCTTTCTCTCTCTCTTTTGCTTTCTCTCTTTCTCTCTCTTTTGCTTTCTCTATATTTTGATTTTTCTCTCTCTCTCTGTCTTTTTCTTTCTCTCTCTCTGTCTTTTGCTTTCTCTCACTCCCTGTCTTTTGCTTTCTCTCTCTCTTTTGCTTTCTCTCTCTCTTTTGCTTTCTCTCGTTCTTTTGCTTTCTCTCTTTCTCTCTCTTTTGCTTTTTCTATATTTTGCTTTTTCTCTCTCTGTCTTTTTCTTTCTCTCCCTTCTCTGTCTTTTTCTCTCACTTTCCCTCTCTCTCTCTCTGTATGTATGTATGTATGTTTTTTTTTTTTGATCAAGCAATGTAATAAAGCCACTAAGATGCAAGGGGCTATTGCATGTGAGAGAATGAAAAAAAGAAAAGATTATGGAGAAAGAACAATAAACAAACAGGAATTAAGACAGAAAATCACGGTATTGTTTATGACAGCTACAATCAAATAGATTTTAAAAAATACACTCAGAATCAGAAAGAGACATTTCTAGGCTACACAATGAGGAAAGATAGCTCAGAAAATTTGATACTCACAAGACATACTGAAACAGGGGGATAGAGGGAAAATAGTGAGTAACCTACCTAATAAGACTGTGTAAATATATGGCAGATTAGGAAGAGATAGCGAAAAGATAAAACTTACTAAGGTCAGGAAATTGTGGAAATCCATGATCACCCACGTTCTGAAAGGACATGGCACATTTGACATTTTCAAATTTCCATCTCTAATAAATTTTACTGTCATTTTTCCTATACAGTGCATGAATATGTATTTACCTATTGGGAAATTCTTACCCTAAACTAGACTTTTTCATATCTTTAACCTCGGATTTGCTTTGTTCTGGGTATGATGATAAACTACATATGGCAGCAAGGCCTCTGATCAGGAAATTGGAGGTTTTGAGGATCATGGAATCACTTACTTATTACTGCTGTTTCCAGGTCCACTCAGACCTGGGGTGGTAGCACCTGTAAGGGTCATAGTTCTAGGCAAATAGTGAACCTCCAAACAAACTTAAAACACTATGAAAGGATCAAAATACATTTTTATAGCAAAATTACCAACAATGCATATTTATAGCAAAATGACCAGCAATAAAGTTTACAGTAGAGTTACCAGGAATACATTTCTTTAGTAGTTGAAGGCATACAATTGTGTTCAAAATATCTTTAGTTGAGGCCTTAAAATCATGTTCAAAATATTTAAATTTCAGCATTAAAAGACTCATGGAGGTTGATATGCTGCTAAACAGAAACTAGCAAACAACCAACATGAAAGGACTCTTTCATGACATTAATCCATATAATATCCTACAATTAATTAAAAAAATCAAACTGTATTTCAAAATATAACTTCAACAAAACTACAATAGAAAACACACATATCACTGCCTTCAGTAATTATGCCCATACAGCACGTACATGTACAAAAGCTGAATATCATCTACCACGAATTCAATTGTGAAAGCAGAATAACGTGTATCTTATTTTTACTACTTCAAACACCCAAGAAAATTAAATTTCAGCATTAAATGACCCAAAAGGGTGTTGACATGCCATTAAACAAACAAATCAATCAATCGGATTTGCTTGGTACAGGAGAAATCTTTATTTGTTTTCAAACTACCAACGTACATCAATTGAGGAAACAAAAACTGAAAAAAAATAATATGAACGTTAATTGGAATAACAACATGTTCAGTTTAGAAGTTGCTGACATGTTTGTTTTTCCGCAATGAAAAACTTTAGGATTTTACAAGTATTAAAAAACAACATAAAGTAATGCAAGAAAGGAATCAATCATAAAGGCTTATATTTTTGTAAACAAATGTAAAAGTGATTAAGGAGGGGTGATCAGTTTAAGTGATATCGTCACGAGAGACGAAAGTGAAATCAACAAGCCAAGTTCAAATTTGGTGGGGTTAGTCTGCCACATTCACTTTTGCTCTTATACCCTCAAGAAAAGTGTGAATTCTTCTCTTCCCTTCCCCCTACAGCCAGAAGATAAATAGCAGGGTAGATTGATCTGTCTAGCTTTGGATGACAATCTGTTTAAGGGGGAGGAAAAATTGGAATTCTTAACCATGTTGAATGCAGCAGGAATCTGTTTTATTATCTTTCCCAAGAAGTCATGGCAATTCACAACTAATAAATAACACGTATCTTTGGGGAAACAGTGATTGTAGGAGGCTCTGTGGTTTATTTTAAGCAAAGAAGAATCTGCAATATTACTGGTCCTGACTTGGCATCTTGGCTTCAGTCACTTTCCCACTGGCATAAAGTTGCTTCTCTGTGCCTTTTCTATAAATACTTTCATGGTAATAGTTTGGATGAGCTCTTTGCTATGGTATACTATTATAGTCCTGCATTGATTTCAGCCAGTGAACTGATGTTTCTGCCACATTTAGTGATTGGGGTGGGGGTATTACTAATCTTATTTTCTTTAGTTTCTTGTAAATAGTTTTTGTATTCATATTGTAAATACTCATTGGGGTTAGTTTTTTAGAATTGTTGTTTTATCCCCCGACCCACAGACAATGAATTGTAAATATGGGGACTAGTTAGTATTTTCATCGAGACAAAGGTAATATCGTGGTTGTAGTAAGAAAGATCTGTATGAATGTTGTTTTTTTGGTGTAGGAAATATTGTTTGTACGATTGGGTCAGTGTTTGTGGCTAGCTAAGTTATAGTTAAGACAGAAGAAAACCATCCTTTCCCCAATCCCCTCTTTGGCCATGTGCCACATTTCTGTATTACACAGAATAAACATTGCTCTTCACTATGGTACCTAGATGGCAACAAGGTCTCATCAATTTACAGTTATATTGGCTAGATATAACTATAAGTTCTAAGTTTCTTTTCTCACACTTCTCTCTTGTGGAACTCTCTTCTGGCCCCACACTTTCCAACCAATGTTGATCTTCAAAAATTTAAATGCAATGTTAATCATTATCTACTGTCCTCCTGATTACTCTTCTATTTTTCTTGCTCCTTATTAATGTTTCTGTTTACTAATTCTCCCCCCCCCCAACGTAAACCCTTGTGTCTTACTGGTTTCATTGTCTTGCTTGGGTCAAATTCAATTAAAAAGAATATTATAAAAAATATCTCATCATCAAACCTCCGAGTGCTTCAGAAATAAGATAGTGATGGGACAGATTTTGCTTAGAGCTGCAAAGAATAGGAAGTTGTGGGGACCCATAATCACCACTGGCTTGAAGGTATATGGCAAGTAGGAGTTGAAGGAGCAGAGCAGATTTCCCTAGCATGGCATTGGTGGCATATAATATCAGAAGCATATCAGAAAGAACTTTCTTACTGAAACAAAGTAACCACTAAATCAATTTTTTCCCTATATTAGCTCCATTTATATATGTTATGATGTTCTGTAGGCCCCATTTGGAGTCTTTTGAACTCTTTTGATAACATTAAACTTGAAAATACTTAATAGACAATATTTTTTCCCTGGGAAGAATTTAATCTACATTCATATGTACATTCGAGAATATTAGCATACTTTATGAGACTGTCCATTGTATTAAACTTCAAACTTTCTTCAGACATTTTTCTTTGCACTTGTTTTCAGGTTACTTGCTGACCTGCTTCAGCTTTGGAACATGAACAACAGGTTTTATGACCAATGCTTTAACTTTCAGCTATTACCTAGCCACAACAATGAAAACCAGTGTTTACTCTTTTTAATCACTTCGACCCAAACAAGCCAATAAAGCTGCTATTACACAAGATGTTACCGAGTGTAAAAGAATAAGAAAAACAAAAAATAAATATTTTTAATCCTTTGCCTATCCAGGGCATTTTCATGTGTACTATCCAAACATTCATGTTTGTTTTCAGATTTATAACTATTTCAAGGCAACTCAGCTTATCTGGCAAATAGAATGTGCTGATATATAGTGTTTCACATCATAAAAATGTACAAATCATAAGTTATTTACACTATGCTCTGTGCATCACATGTGATGCACAGGTTTTTATTAAGCTGAAATGTGATGTCGGTGTTATTTTCAGTTTTGCATAATTTAGATGACAATTTATTCATCGCACACTGTATATCATTATATAAAATTTCCTCTCAGAATAGTTGTTGTCTGTGATACTGTGATGACTCGACTGAATATACCTACAAATAATAAATACATCTGGAAACTATGCTATGATTCTTTAATATATTAGGTTGGTGCAAAAATAATGTCGTTTAGACGACATTATTTTTGCACCAACCTAATAATAATGACCCATCAGACACTGACTATAACTATTTGTGTTGAAAAAGAGAATCAATTTGTCCTGCAAAGTAAATGGGTTTAGTTGTGTATTTTCAAGTTTGAAAAATCTATATCTTCTACATTTCTTCCTTTGTGAATATGATCAAGTTTGAACAAGTTTTTTTTTTTTTTTTATTTTATTTTCCCACACGTGGATAAAGAGCTTTCCCTTATAGGTATTGTCGAGAAAAAATTAAGTAAATGAATTAGAAAAAATAAGTTTTATGAGAATTAAAAAAAAGAAAGTTTGATTTGAGTTTAAAGTGTTTGTTTGGAATAAATCCAAATTGAGAAAAAAAAAATTCATTATATGTTTGTCTATTCAAATCAGCGCACTTATCTTGGTTCCTTTACTGACAATGTTTCAATCATTGTGCCCTCCAGCCTTCTTCAGGTGTCTCTTTGTACTCAATGACAGAGTTTCAAACCAGACCCTTTATTCAATCCACAGGGTACATTGTTCTTCTTTTGTTTTCCATATTTAAAGGATTTTTGTTATCAGTTAAAACTCCCTGGTCTTATTCAACTTTGCGTCATTCGAACATGTCTCCCACTGAACCACAACATGTGATTTTTCAAGAGATACATGGCCTAGTGCAATGGTTCTCAACCTTGCTTGCATCATGAACCCCTTTCACCATTTATCAGAATTCCATTCCCCTCCTCCTTTTGAATTTGACAGGCTGGGTAGGCCAAATTATATAATTGTTCTCCTCTCCCACTAAACTTACTATGGTCACAATTCACCCATGAAAATCCCAAAATCACTCCCTGTTGAGAACTCCTGGCCTAGTGGATTAAGACATTGGTTAAAATCATATCAGGTTCTTTGATATTTTTGAGTTCAGTTCCTGGACCTGGTCATGCTGAAAATCACATACTCTGAGTGAAAGAAACAGACATGTGATACAATGTTGAGAAAATACAGTCAGTCAGGTGCCATACGTGATACACACTTGGTTGATAATCTTTCTTGATTCATGACTGACTAGGCAGAAGGTTAGGTTGCTCTTTCTTTCTGCGGTCAAATGGTTGCCAGCCAAAGCTATAGGAATCAGTCTGTCCTGCTATTCAACACTATAGATTGGAGAGAGAGGATGTATTCATTCCTTTTCCAAGGGTATTTGTGTGGAAGCGAACATGACTGGAACTGGAAATTGGCTCTTTGATGCCTCAGTCAAGCCGTTATCCCCCCTTACACCACAACACAAATCCAAATCTGGTATAAAGTGATACAGTATGCTCTAAATGTAAGTTCCTCTGAAAAGGTTTCCAAAGAACTGCTCCTTTGTAGAATATTCCCACATGAGTCCTTCCCTGAACATTTCAATCTTAACTTCAATTCAAGGGTCAATCATTATCGATCCTCTTTGTCATTAGAATTTCTACTTGCTACCACTTTCTTGTTTATATATCATAACTTATTCAACAGTAGCCCTCTGCTTTGATTAGCTCTGAAGTCTTGTAATGACTGAAATTTATTAAAAATGACCAAGCATTATAGCACACGATTCTAGATTCTTTTTATCATGAAACTGAAATTTGTATCTTGTCAATAATTAAACAAAGTGAACACAATATGTTTATGTAAAATCCCTTTGAAACAACCACATTTTAACACTCTGGATTGTTGCATGGATTTTATTACTGAGTGAGATTTTTACAGACGTAAGAGCAAGTACAGTTTAGGAGGATGTTGTAGCCTTGTTAGAGCCAGAAATAAAGTCACAAAGAGAGGAATTGAGTTAAATATATTAACAGAAACAGTAACACAAACTTATACAAATGAGAGTGTTACAGCAAGAATGTTTGGTCCGACTGTCAGAGCTGACTACTGGAAACTTCCCTCTCCAAAAGGCAGTACCTGCTCCTATTTATATCTGGAAGAGTCCATGTGTGTGTGAGTAAATTACCATAACACTATAAAAAATGCATTGGAAATGATTTTTACTATGAAAATGCATTTGAAATGATGTTACGATGAAAATGCATTGCAAATAATTTTTACTATGAAATTGAATTGACCAATGATTTTTACTATGAAAATGCATTGACCAATGATTTTTACTATGAAAATGCATTGACCAATAATTTTTACAATAAAAATGCATTGGAAATGATTTTTACTATTGTTGTGGCCTTGTTGGGGTCAGAAATAAAGACACAGAGAGAGAGAGGAATTGAGTTAAACAAATAGATTAACAGAAAACAGTAATACAAACATATACAAATGAGTGTTACAGCAAGAATGTTCGGTCCGACTGTCAGAGCTAACTGCTGGAAACTTCCCTCTCCAAAAGGCAGTACCTGCTCCTATTTATAGCTGGGCAGGTTCATGCATGCATGGATAAATTACCATAACAGAGGATATATTAGATAGAAAACAGTTGGTGATAGACTTGAAGGAGTTAAGATTGTAGTGATCAATGAAACAGTTGGTCAAGTGTAACTTCTTACCAATGTAATGCAAAGGGAACAAGAATTATTTGATTGTGTTGCTTGAAGGCATTCAAATTTCATTCAGATCTTTGTATAACTAACCAGTCTTGAGATATATTTTTTAATCATTTTAACCCAGCACAGCAGTAATACCACTTGTACGCAGGGGGTTAAAGGGAATGAAAGTGAAAGAGAAGACTGAGAACAGGGAGGATTGTGGAAAGGACAAAAGATGAACGGGGTTCAAAAAGACAAAAGATGGTGATTGATGCTGTATTTAAATTTTTGAAGATTGTAGTTATTAAGGAAGCAAGTAAAAGGATGGGAGTTCCACAGGTGGGAAGTGTGTGAAAAGAAACTGTTGGAGTAGAAGTGGTGGTTGCATTTAGCTATTTCAACAATAAATAGGTGGGACCTACATGCCAATCTAGTAGCATGATTAAAATCATGTAGTCAGGGCAACAGGGGAAAAAGCTCTTCAGAGCAAATGCAATGAAGAATTTATAGAAAAGACAAAAGGAAACTATGCCACGTCGGTGGGAAAGTGACTTGGGTTGAGACGTCAGGTCAGGATTGATTATATTACACAGCTTTCTTTGGATTATATGAAGAATCTTTAGATGTACAACAGGAGCACCAGACCAGATATTGTAACACTATTCAATGCATGGACAAATGGTAGATTTGTAAATGTGCAAGATGGATTGTGATGAGAAAGTTTTCTGGCACGACACAGTGGCCCAAATTTTCTTGCAGTAGATGCAGCTATTGATTCGATGTTGTCTCTCCATTTCAAGTCAGTGGAAAATATGAGGGTGTAGTTTCTTGCTTTCTTGGAGTCTAGTGTCAACCATGCCGATGACAGACAGAAAAGATTTCTGTAGTGGTTAAATGATGTCCAGCTGTTTAAACTAACTATATTTAATGGTCACTCATTTAACCATTGTCCAGTCACAATCTTGCTTAACGCATTATCACCTGGGAATAGTAGTAGCTTCAAATTCTGAGCTATTTCACATATGACAAATTAAGGTATTATTACAGGTGTTATTTGATTGAGAATTTAAAATTGAATTTGATATGTTTGAGATCAACATTCTACGATAAGATTATTTATCAAATTAGTTTTGATTTCATTGCAGTAATTAGTTTTAGCAGATTATTTTAGATCTTGACTGTGTTTTCTTATTTTTGGTGAGTGTAAAGAAAAATCTTACTTAAATGCAGACGAGTTTTTCTTAATATGATTACAACTACAAATTACAGACTTTACTTTTTTTTTTCTTTACATGAAACCCAACATCTTCCGTACGCTGTCGAAAATAAAAGCTTTCAAAAGTAACTAAAGTTAATTTTTGTTTCCTAGAATTAATGACAATGAAACAAAAAATAAAACATTGTTTTTAAAAAGTTACTGAATTTAATTTACACTGAAAAATTAATATTTTAATCTTTTTTAAGCATGGTTGTTGAAGACTCTTATATTGGCATTTGTTTGAAATTTTTTTAACTGAAATCTCAAAATAAAAGATTTTTATAATAAAAATAATAATAATAATAATAATAATAATAATAATAATGAACATTTTTGAGGTTTAAAAATCCAGTATTTCAGTTCTCAGTATCAAACAGCTAGATTTCTACATATGTTGGTTGATTGTTTTTATTTTTTTTAGTAGCATATCAACCATTTTAAACATTGAAAAAAAAACCCATGAAATATGCCCATAGCAAATATGAATAGGGTGTTTAAACTGGTTTACAGAATAAAGAGTAAGAAAATAGTTTAAAAAGCTAAGAAATTGTGGAAAATGAAGGAATTCTTGCAGAAAAAAAATCAGAAAATGTAGCGGAAACAGTGCAGTGATTGTATTGTGCTTGTAAAATATTGGTAAAATGAGTGCATGCATAATAACAGAATGAGACATTCCATACCTCTTTGTAGGATTTAATGCCAAAATGTAAATATTTTGTATACAATTTTATTTTTGGAAATAGTCATGCTTTAGTCACACAAGTCTTACTAATTAATCCAAAACTGGGGAAGAAGAAACAGAGTTATACCTTTCCCAAGGATATTTGCACTTAAGTGAATATAACGAACTCAACTGGAATTAGAACTTGGTTCTCCGATTAACAATTACATCACCCACACATCCAAACTTACAGCACCCGATATTTCCAAGTGGTCACCCATCTAGGTACTGACCAGGTTCAATGTTGCTTAACTTTGGTGATTGTACAAGAACCAGTGTTTCAACATGATGTGGCCATAATCCCTGTCACATTTGATTATATTGGTGAAGGTTTGTGCAGAACCAACCACACTTTTCAGACAGGTTGAATACAGAGAACTGATGCACATGATGTGCTACAAGGTCTCCAAATGATTCTTTGAATTCAGAGTTGCCATCCTAGGCTAAAGAGCCCAATCTGTCATACTATTTAACCCATAGCTACGGGGAGATGCAGAGATGGATTCATGCCTTTCCCAAGTGTATTTGTGCATAAATGACCAACACCATCCCCACATCCATATATTTTATATACTTAAATACAGAACGAGGCATCACTTAGCTAAGAAAAGCAAAGAAAAAGACATTCTTGAACAAAATACTGACCTTCTATTCTAAATGAGAAAGTAACAGACAGGATCATTTTTTAAAATGCTTGTAATGATATCAGGTAACCAATTTGTTACTGGAGTCATCAGTTTGGCGTGACATTGTCTGGTTTATTAATATTATGGGATGGTTTCTTGTGGGAGAGAGAGAGGTGTATACTTATGTGATAAGTTTTAGTGAAGATATTATTGTGGTTGTATGAGTTTTTTTTGTTTTTTTTTCATTTTTGTTTTTCTTTTAACCATTGATAATGTAGCTATTGTATTGTTGTATGTAATGTGACTTAGGAGCTTGGACAAAATCTAGACATATCTTGTCACCTCAGTATCCTGTGGAAAGGTAGAAAAAAGAAAGAGAGAGGGTTTATGCACTTTCTTTTATACAGTGTGTGGCAGAAATACGTCACACACATACCTCCCACAAATACCTCCTAGATAATGGTAAGACATTGCCAGTAATGTCTTACCATTATGTAGGAGGTATATATGGGAGGAATTTCTGCCACCTACTGAGCATTAAGAAAAGGTAGGATAATCCTACAATATCATCCAGTCTGTGAACATTAAAAAAAGACAATGAAATATGCCCATAACAAACACGTATAGGATATTTAAACTGGTTTACAGAATAAAGAGTAAGAAAATAGATTCAAATTTTGGAAAATGAAGGAATTCTTGCAGAAAAAAAAATCAGAAAATGTACTGGAAACAGTGCAGTGATTGTATTGTGCTTGTAAAATATTGATAAAATGAGTGCATTCATCCATTTGATTGAGGTGGAGGAGTGTTGCTTCCAATCCAATAAGGAATGATTATTTATTGCATTTTAAATTACAATTTTGGCATTTGGCCGAAATGCAAGTGGGGTGATGCTGGTCTACAATATTCTAGACCCAGCTAATCAGATTCATGACCCATTTGTTCATTACAATTTACTCATTCACCATAAGAATTCATCTATCACCATTCAATCTGATATATACTACATATTCACAGGGAACCTACAAAAGCACCCATAACATAATCCAATAGAGAATGACTGCAAAATATTTTTTGCTCTCCAAATTATAGGCAGAAGGATACAAATGCATACTGGGATTTCTTCCAAGTCAATAAAAAAGGCCAGTTCTCAGTTTCATCTGACTCAGTCCTGATCTGTCTTGTCTTGAAACCATTTGTTTATCTAAATTTGAACTAGTGTGTCAACCCCAATTCTTAGTCTGTGAACTTTTTGCCATATTACTGTTGCTTTCCTTTATTACTGTTAATTTGCCTTGTATATATTGTTTGCTTGCTTTATATTATTTTTTTGCCCTGTTCTTTTCTTTTTTCTTGTAATTTTTTACTGTAAGCTTTGTCAAATTTGTTTGTTGGGCAGTTCTGCTATTCATTTTTTTACATCCAATGATGGCCACTCACTCCACAGTGTTTTATGCAACATTTGGTTGATTGAGGATTAATATCAATATGGCATTCTGTGGCTGAAGGACAAAATAGTCTGGGCTCTTTCGTTTTATATTACTTTATACAATGCCATCTAGTGGAGAAATGGCGTAGACAAAGGAAAATAATCCTGCACTGTTTTAAGTAAAGTTTCTCAAGATTCATTATTGGTGAACAAATGATACACAGATGACACTGTTAATGGTAAAGTAAAGAAAATTGCAAAACCTCCTAAAACTAGTTAGAGAAAACTGGTAGAAATGACTGACCAATAAGCATAAGAAGACAGAAGGTATGGTCATCAGCAAGAGGAACAGCCCAAGACACAAGCGACAAATTCGAGATGTCAAAAATCAAGCAAGTACAAAAATTAAAACATCTTGGAAGTGTTTTTAATATGTGATACAGAAGTATGAAGACACATTGCGATACTGAAAGTTACCTTCTAAAATCTAAGCAAAGTATTAAGAAACAGGAAAATTTTATAAGAAATGAAGAAAGGACTGAAGGAGCTCTATGTGATATGAATCCACTATGGCAGTCAATACTGGAAAATTTCCTTAAAGATGAAGAGGCAACTTACACTTGGGTCTAAAACACTGATTCAGCAGAAATCTGAAGGAATATTGGAATATCAAAAGATGCCTTCTAAAAATTAAGCAAAGTATTAAAGAGAAAATCTTTTGTTAGAAACAACGGAAAGAATGCTGAGATATGTAATATATACCAGTAAATACATGGGAAATTTTACATCCAGAGGAAAGAAAAAATATGGCCACTTATAAGGCGAATAATTAAGAACGTTGCATTATTGCAAGCATGAGATTTTACTGGTAACATGCAAATTTCCAACCGTCAAAATGAATATAACCGATGAGGGAAGGGCAAAAAGGAGGAGGAGGAGGAAGAGGAGGAGGAAGAGGAAGGAAGAAAAGGAGGAGGAGGAAGAGGAGGGAAATTGATTCTCTCACAAGTGAACACCAACTGCAAAACTTAGAGGACATATTGAGGGACAGGTAAACAGCAAGTAACCTACCTAATGAACAAGCCGTCACAAATTCACAGAGCTGCAAATCCACTTTTCCACCTTGTTGGCTTCCCCCTTCTCTCTTGTTTACTGCCACTGACTTTATACATGTTCAAAGTTAGGTAAACTAATCTGTAGCCAGCAAATCCAAGTTATTCCATCAACCCTGTAAGGATTGTTGAATTACTAGCCCCCGATGATAATCACAGGCAGTGTGAGATTTGAAAGAATCAACCTCTTTTTTGGTAACTTTCCATAGCAAAAAGACGTATTCTTTTCGCTCCCACAAAAATGTAAGTACCTCAACTACTGTCCTTGAAAGTTGAACTCTTTGCCTTTCATTTCATTTCTCATTTTTCCTTTTGTAAAATGTCCTATCAATATATTTGTTAATAATAATATTTGTTAATATTTCTTTGTTCAAATTCTGTGTCTTATTTTTCCTTTGGAATTAAATGAAATTGTTTGTGGGTCAAATACACCAGGAGCATATAAAAAGTGTTGAAGCCTGCAACAATATTGTTATAAACAAGAGAATGAGTCTGTTTCAGTTTTTCTTTATATCATGGAACCAATGGCCTTGGCAGGTGCATACCCTCAGCCTTTTTGAAGCTAAGTGGATTTCTTCAAATGGGTGCCAGAACAAGGACTGGTTTGAATGACTGGGTAGAGGAAGAAGTTTTGCTTACCTGAGTGTCTTTAGAGAGAGTGAATGAAGAGAGTACTTTTTTTATGGCAGAGGAACAAAGGTGTTGTCGGGAGGGGTTGCTTATATCACCCAACCCTTCCCCAGGTAGTGGAGAACCAAGCAGAAGTAGATTGCTACAGGAAGAGGTAGAATCAGTGAAAGTTGTAAGAGAAAAAGAGATAGAAATCAAGGAATTATATTAGGTTGGTGCAAAAATAATTTCGTTTTCTCACATAGTAACATATGTTAGAAAACGAAATTATTTTTGCACCAACCTAATATTTGGTTGTCTTGGTCAAAGTGGTCAGATTTTTAACAGTTCTGTGACTGGTATATTGGCAAAGAAAGGAATCAAGGTTTAAAACCCACATGTATTAATTGCCCTCCAGCTAGCTTCTCTAGTAGGAGGTGGTAAGTACATGCTCTTCATTCTGATTCATTCTGTTTAAAGATGAAAACTGCTAAGAGCTCCAAAGGATAGGAAGCCGTGGAGAGCCATGATCGCCTATATTCTGAAAGGGCATGGTGCATAAAAGGAAAATATTAATGAATCTTGATTAATAACTGTTCTTATTGTGAATAAAGTTTATCCCCAAATTGATCAATATTGATCGTTTTGTCTTTGCAATCTTGTATTAATTAATATTGCATAATGAATGAGGCAATTTAATTCAGGTTGTGTGTACTTGATTTTTTTTCCAGCTTAACAAGTGAGAAAAGAAAACATCTTAAAAATTTAAAGACTACACAGGTAAGTCAGAATCAAAAGTTGATTTGGAAAATGTAAACAACATTTTGACTAATTAAAAAAAAACATTGATAAACAAAACCAAATATAAACTTTCTAGGGTCAAAGAAAGACCCACTAGTGATTTACAAAGGAGGCCACATTACAAAATATAACAAAACAAGTCAATGACAACAAGAAAATTAAATTACCTACAATAAAAAATTTGAAATCTCATTGTCAATAACAATGACTCACCTGCAAGCTCCAAATCACAGAGAACAAATATTTACAAATTCACGTTCCTTAAAGTACTGTATTCCTAAGTAATCTAATGCAATAATACAACATGCCTAACAAGAAGACTCACATTACATCTTTCTGACCATAGCTCAATTAGGTATCATTTAAATACACATATAAACCAACCAAGCTCCATCTACAACATACTCATTGATAACACAAATATAATAGTGTCATCCACATATAAAAAAGGCTAAAAATAATGGAAGCACAATTAATAAAAAAAAAAAAATAAATACTCAATAATACCAAAGATGAACATGGCCACAATATGCTGGTTGCATTTTGGAAAATAAAACATTCCTATATCTCTAGATACATACATAAAAGAATCCACAGGTTCAGTTAAAAGTAAAATCATTCTTGATAATGGATAAAAGTATAACCCAAAGTGCTCAGACATAGAAATCATTTGGACAATTTCTACATAATTTATATCCTGAAAAGAAGAAAATTAAAAACTTAACTGCAGTACCTTGTCAGTCATTTTAAAGTGAAACTTATATATATATATATAATGAACCAGTGGAACAAAACTGGCCCTAATTGATTTTACAAATGCTACCCTAATTAAAAAGAACACAATTTTTTACATTGAAAATACTTTGATGGAATCCTGATAAATATTTAACAATCTGTAAACACACATCATAAACACTATATTGCATCATTATCTTTATTAAATGTACACTATTTACATTATTATTAAATCTGTTCTTGAATCTAACATATGTCTATCTACCACAACTAGTGTCTTTGTAACAATGTCCCCAAAACAACATGCAGGTAACTACCAAACTTAATGTCTACAAGATACACACACACACACACACGCACACACACACATATTATCATCTGAATCCCACACAGACAAACTAAAATTGTTATACACTTACATACATAAAGTAATATTTACATTTTTTTCAGTTTGGCTTGGAATCTGTTAATTTTTTTGATCTTCAAAGGGATGTGCTGTTACTTTGACTTTGGAATGGTATAAATTATACTAACGTTGCTTAACAAGTCAAATGCATGTGAAGCCTGATTAACCAATGAAAATCAAACAAAACAAAAATAAAAATACCAGATTTCTTTTTTTGCCAGATTTAAAGCCTCTGAAACCTTAATAGATGTGAAACATGTTAGACTGATCAATGTTTCCTATTTATTGTTTATCCTATCCAATATATATATATATATATATATATATATATAGAGAGAGAGAGAGAGAGGAGACACATACACATACCATGTATGTTTATCTCCTAAGAAAGGCAAAATGCATTGTAAATAAAAAGCTTTCCCACTTTGTCTCAATACCATGTGTATATAAATAGTGCATAGTCAGTGCAGGTAGTAATAACAAAACAATGGTTGATGCAAAATTGGCTTGTGCCTTACTATTGCTATATGGATGGAGCTTCAACTAATATTGAGCAGTGCAGTGTGTGAAATTAATTTTTAACTAATGAAAACCATGTCTTCAAAATTCCCACCTCTATGCGAAATTAGATTTTGAATCTCTCTTATGGATATAAAAATAGAAGTATACGGCTTCTTGGGATTCAAAACAATTTTGGAGGGCTGTTTGATTTACGCATGCATATAGAAGCACCCACAAATGCACACAATGGAAGAGATGAGTCAGCAGCTGCCAACTAAGGTCTTGTCAACACACTGACAGAAACATTAGGTTGACTGTCATAAAGTAAGTCTGTCCACACATCTCACAGTGCACTAAGAACACTTAATTAGTTTATAAAACAAATTACACTGCAAGGAAAATTGAACATTTTATTGTATTTCTGATAAGAATATATAAATGTTATTTCAAATTATGTTCTGCTCCTACTTTTTCTTCTGAAAATAACCTCTTTCTATGTTTTATTTAAAAGATGTGTTCTTGTTAAATGTTTGGAATCTCAACACTCAGCAACTAAAACCTGGGGAGACGGATCCCAACAGATGAAGGTGTCATCCATATATCTCAATATAGATAATTGGTTTCAATGGTGTTATTCATGAAACAATTACCTTGAAATGGTCCATGTGTAAATTTTTCTATCACAGAAGATGGCTTCCTTTTGCTAATATAGTTCACAGCCATTTTTAGAGGCCAGTTTGATCTACATGTGCATACAGGCACACATACACATACACACACACAGTGGAAGTGAGACAGCCAGCAGCTGCTGCTTAAGGCCTTATCCACACACACAATAGTAAATAGATTAAACAGCAGCTGCCTACTAAGCCTTTAGCTATGTCATAAAGGAAGTTTACCCACACATGTTGCACTGCACTATGAACCCTTATTTGTACTGGTCCAGGAAATTTTTCTCTCTGGAATCGATCCTTCAAATCTACAAATCAACAATTCACCCTTGCATGGAGTATTGCTGCCATATATGGTCTGGAGCCCCTTCTGTTTACCTCGGGGTTCTTGACAAAATCCAGAGACGGATATGCAATATAATTGGCCCTGATCTGGCATCTCGCTTGCAGTTACTCTCTCACAGACATGCCGTCACCTCTCTCTGTCTTTTTTACAAATACTTTCATGGTAATTGCTTCGATGAGCTGCTTTCGCTGGTTCCCAGACTTTGCGAATTCAAGCATCCTCTGAGGCTGGCATCACCCTTTCACTGTTGAAACTGTTAAATGTAGTCGCCTCTTCTACTTCAATAGCTTCATATCTCTCACCTCTTGCCCGTGGAACTTCCTTCCCTATTCCAATTTCCCTGAGAGCTATAATCTCCAACTTTTCAAATGTAATGTCAATCGACATCTCCAGTTGCCTTGATCTATCCACTATCCTTCTCCCCATCCTTTCCTTTATCATTTCTACCTGCTCTTGCTCCAAATCCTCTGTAACCCCTTGCATGCTAGTGGCTTCCCACCTTGCTTGGGGTGAAATGCTTAAAAAAAAAAAAAAACAAGCTCCTCTGCAAGTTTTTTGAAACAATAGTGTTGCCAGCTCTAAGTTTTTGAAACAATAATGTTGCCAGCTCTAAGTTTTTGAAACAATAGTGTTGCCAGCTCTAAGTTTTTGAAACAATAGTGTTGCCAGCTCTAAGTTTTTTTTGAAACAATAATGTTGCCAGCTATACGTTTTTTTTGAAACAATAATGTTGCCAGCTGTACATTATTTTTAAACAATAATGTTGCCAGCTATACGTTTTTTATTCTATACAAAATAGGCATTTAAAATTCATATAAACTGGATTTGGCATTAAATAACCCACAGTGGTTGATATGCCATAAAACCCAAACAAACAAACAAACAAACAAATCAAAAAAATGATTTTGACCATTGGCACCAGCACATCAAGAGAAGGCAAAATTGCAATGTTCTTTTTTTACTTATAAATCTTAATGTTGAATGCAATTCATTCTACAATCCAAACCATGCCTCATTGTCAAATACACAAAAAATGTCATCCATATATTGAAAATAAGATTGAGAATTATGAATATGAACAAATAAATCATGTTCATAAAATTGTTTCTTACATTTTTTGATTTAATACTTTACAGTGAATAATATTTTTTTTTAAATTTATTCTTCTTTCTTTTCTTTTAATATATACTTTTAAAATACGTCTTTCAAAAGTTAAATCTTTTACATTAATCAAATTAGATATGAAGAATACTATTTATCCAAGTCTTATTTGATTTAACATCATATAAAATGAAAATTCCAATCAATTCTTTTATTTTCATAAAAAGATTCAGAAACAGCGTAACTGATTGATTGATTAATTGGTTTTAATGGCATGTCAACCAGTCTGGGGTTATTTTATGACAAGAGGTAAAATGTGCAAGGATGGTCAGATTTTTTTTTTTTTTTTCTCAAGGATTTTTTCTTGATTTTGACAGTAAGTTGTCTGAAATTGTTTGTTGCTAAATGGATTGGGAACCGATTTGAGGGATACATTTCTAGGGTAAAGTTCAAGTTTACTGTTATATTTTTTTGGTATAATTTTATTTCTATCTGAGAGGACAAAATGTCATCTATACTGACATTTTTGAATATATCTCTCATGCTATTTGTGCTGTAAAAGCATTGTCTGATAATGGCAAAAACACCACATTCTGTTTAAGGCCTTGTCCACACACACAATAGAATAGATTAAACAGCAACTCCCTACTAAGCCTTTGGCTATGCCCTCATGAATACATAAAGCTGAATGTCATAAAGGAAGTTTATTCACACATTTCACACTGTACTATGGACCCTTATTTACTTTATAAAACAAGCTTCTCTGCAAGGAAAATTGAACATTTTATTGTTATTGTATATTTCTGATAAGAATATACAAATGTTATTTCAACTGATGTTCTTCTATTTTTCCTTCAGAAAATAACCATTTTTATGTTTCATTTAAAAGATGTGTTGTTGGTGTTAAATGTTTGGAATTCTGACACTTGGATAGCAACAAAAACCTGGCTAGAGAGATCCAACATGATCTTGCTTCTTAGAAATGTTTTTCTTTTTCTTATTCTTTAAAACTCAGTAACTCCTTGTGTCTATTGCCATTTTTGTAGTGATTTTATAACATATTTATGTTATAATTTTTGAAAAAATTAAATTTTCTCTCCTCTGTATTGAGCATTCTTTTAAGAAAAGAATTTAATAACCCCCTGCATCTTAGTGACTTTATTGCCTTACTTGGGGTGAAATGATTAAAAAAAACATCATTACTATTCTCTTTGTTTCTATTAACTATATTTATGTTTTAATATTTGCTGTTGATATGCAGCGATTTCTGACTTTTTGCTTTTAAACTTTAGGCAAAATTTTGTACAGACCTTTATGCAAATTTTATGCAAATCATGTTCTCTTTTCATATCCAACCGTAAAATAGTGATAAGTATACACAAACGTATTTGTATTCAATGAAATGCTGTCACATTTGAGAAAGTAGAGTATTTCATTAGATAGAAAATCAGCAATGACTATTTTTAAAATGACAATAAAAGCTGATCCTAATTTAAATGATTTGCTCAAATGAAACTTTTTTTCTCATTGGAATCAATCAAACTTTCAATTTTATTTTCCATTTCTGCTTTGTTTTTAATTTGACTTTCTTTCATTTTTTTAAAACTTCATTAAATTTTATTTATTGTCGACTTAATTTTCTTTTTGCAGAATACACATGAATATTTGGTTTTGCAGAACTTTAAGAAAATCTATCTTCCTCGAAATGATTAATTCTATGGGAATGTTGCCCAGGCTTTTATCTTTAATGCTACTGGGCCAAAAGGCCTCACTAAAAAAAGAATATGCAAATCAATGATGAAACAGGAATGCTGTGGGAGCATATTAGTATTTTGGCAAATATACATTAATCTTTAGGAACGTCCCCCAAAGGATTAAATGCCTGCTTTAAAAAAAAAAAACATTAATAAAACAGTCAATAATCCTGAAGCAATCATTTTTCATTGAATGAGTATAAAAATAAAATTGAATTAATCACATGAAATTACATATTCATTAACAGTAATGAAAGATTTACACATCAATGTAGCTATGTAATCTACACATCCGTGGGTGTTTGTGTATGTATGTGTGTGTGTAAAATATATATATATATATATATATATATATATATGAGAGTATAAAAAGTTTTCTTGTGACGCATTTCATCCTTTAGGACTTGATTGGACTAAATTTGCTATGTCGGTACAATTACATGTGTGCATGAATCAGGGATGCTGGGTATTTCAAAAATATTTTAATCTATCCAACTTCATTTAGATTCTTTTTCTTTCCATCAAATTTGTTAGTAGATATCCCACACTGTGATGATAGAAGTTCTGCCAGGAATGGTGAAATGTTGTAAGAACTTCTATAATCGCAGTGTGGAATATCTACTGACAAGAGTAATGTAAAGAAAGAGAATCTAAATGAAATTGGCTAAATTAAAAAAAAAAAAAATCAGATTTAAAATTCCCAGCATCCCTTGTTCAAATGAAATTGGCTAAATTAAAAAAAAAAAAAATCAGATTTAAAATTCCCAGCATCCCTTGTTCGTTTGCATGTGTAATTGCATAAACATAAACATAAATTTACTCTGAGGAAGTTCTAAAGGATGAAACATGTCAGAAGAAAATATTTCCACGCATACATTTTTCTTCCATATCGTTCCTGATATATAAAAAATATATATCGTTATCTTATATGTGTGTGTGTGTGTGTGCAATATGCAAATGTAAAGAATACCACTCACTCACCAAAATTATGAGAGAATATGGCACTTTGTATCAGACTGATAGTAGGTAATTCAGTAACGAAATGGAAAACTTTTACATTGTGTTTTGGCCTTGAAAGAACTTACTCAGACTAATAATTATTTTTATTGAGGGAGCTTTATGTATATAAGCATTTCTCAATATAAATATATATATAAATATATATATATATAATTAATACTTGTCAGCAGTCAATATACCACATAACACCCTTGAGCGCTTAGCTTTGGAGTTGGTAGAATGGAGATCAATGTGTTTTAGTGGACTCAGCCATTTTCAATCTGCTTGTCTGAATCATGTTCAAGAAGTGAGAGCAAGATCTAAAAGGTCAGTCAATCTAACAGTGATCTCATCTCAGAATCCTCACACTTGCTCCATATCTGACCTCCTTTGTAAATCACTAGCGGGTCTTAAATGCACAAAGAGAGTCCATTAATATATATAATTTATACAAATATAAAATTTTTCACTTCACAATTGATGTTACCTTCAACATCACAACTTGAGTTTCCAGAAATCATGTTGTCCACTCATCAGTGGAAGTTAGCAATTATATTTCTCACTAGCAGCATGGCCTGGCGTTGCCCGTGCTTGATTAAAAAATTGTACAACTCATACAGCAATCGCTATCACTTGACTTAAAATATTTTTGCTCTTCCTTGCCTTTAAAAGAGTGACCTTTGCCATGCTGATGTTGCTACATGCCTGACTTCTTGCCTATCTCACACTGTGAATTTTTTCTAAGCTCTATACTAAACATTAAATCTTTTACGAAAAAAGAACTAAACAAAATGAACACAAAAAGATCAGCTTTAAAAAAGGACTCATTACTGGAAAAACCGAATGAAAAAAGAATGTTAACAGCAAATACTTTTTCACACCCAACCCAGTTCTGCGGAATCAGAATCAATGTTGAGTTTAAGCAAGCAAATGAGCCAATTGGAGTAAAGTGCCATGCAGATTTAAATTTTTCCCACTTGCGACGAATGCAGTCATCGATTTTTTTTGCATGCTAGCATACTAGTTAACATTCGTGTCAGTCAGCTGTTGGCTCTCACACTGGCCAATAGAATCTTCCTAACTATTCGTGGCAGCCAGCTATTGGCTCTCACTCTGGCTGTAGAAAATGGACGCAAACTACATGAAAACTGCCATAGAACATCAAAAAATCGATTATTTCCACTATTGATGGGAGTTGGGAAATGAAAAGTCAGTCTTGGCCTTCCCGTGAACTTGGAGCATGTACATGTAAATTTTGGTGCAAATCCGTTGAAAATTGTAGTCGTGCATTCATTACACACACACACACACACATCCTGCCTTTTATAGATAGAGATTTGCAGTTTTCATTGGTGTAAATCAGGTTGATTTTTTATTCTTTTTAATGTGTATGCATATGCATGCATGTGCTAATGCACCCATCTGCATGTATATGCATGTATGTGTACAATGTCATCACCATCCCTTCCCCACCTTTGCAGTGTTTTTCACTCCTTATTTTTTCTTTTTTTTTACTTTTTTCTTTTCTGCTTTTCCTTCAGTTCTATTTTTACTTCATTTTTTTTTTTCAGATATTTATCAATTAATTTTTCTAATTAAAAAAAAAAAAAAACTACAATAGTATGTTTATTTTTTCATTAGAAAAAGTATGAAATACTACACATTAACAAAACCATTATTTCAGGGTTAAAATGAACAATTGGTTTACCCACGTCAAAAAGGTTACTGGTGGCAGATAATGACGAGGAAACACATGGATAATTTTTAACAAAACAAGATAAGGAATTTATTTACAAATTTCCATGCTTGAAGTTGTGTCCGTAATTTGTCTCAGGAAAATAAATCTCAAATTTTTAAAGTCTTTACTTTCAGTAAATTGTCATGAAGAGGAAATGTTCATTCATCAGAAATCATATGATATTCAAAAATGTTTAAAACAAATTAAGGGAATTCATTTTTCACATAAGGGTTATACGTTTGCATACATTAAAAAGTAGATGAACAGAGAGTTTGAAATACTTAACTTTCTTGGATAGTTGAAATAAAGTTCTTTGAAATGCCAAATGCTTCATTAAGGACAATAATGTAATCAACAATTAATTTGACACTGGAGAAAATTTGAAATCTGGACATGTGAAAAAAAATGAAACTTTTCACATGACATCAGACACTCTTCTCTTGTTGATTTATTTTTTTTACTTATTTTACATCAAAAAGAATTTCACATAGGCTCGCTATTTTCTTTTCTTTTTCTAGGCTCAATGGCTAATTCCTGTGAAAACAAGGTTTTTTATTGGTACAAAGAAAATTACACATAAGGTTATGAATTGTTTTCACCTTTTTACTCGGCTCATTGACCAATCTCTGTGAAGTGAAAGTTTCCATTTGTTCAAAAAAATTTCTTTCTGTCTTTTTCGCCCAAA
This sequence comes from Acanthosepion lycidas, assembly GCA_963932145.1. Taxonomy (NCBI): domain Eukaryota; kingdom Metazoa; phylum Mollusca; class Cephalopoda; order Sepiida; family Sepiidae; genus Acanthosepion; species Acanthosepion lycidas. The sequence goes on along the minus strand of OZ010597.1, from coordinate 62,062,547 downwards.
TTTGAAGGGAGTGCGTAAAAGGAGTTATTATTTCATACTCACCACAAACTCCTTTTGAGGGATAAAATGTGCTAGGTAGAAGTTTTCCATTGTCTCTTAATTAACCATTTGATACACACACACACAAACACCCTTTGAAAATGACACAGGCATGTACTAATATTCTGATTTTTGACACTTTTCTCATCCTGCTTTGTCTACTGGCCTACTAATATTATTGTTCTTTTTCAAATATCTTTATTTGGCCAACTATGGTCACTTCCCCACCACACACGAACACACACACACATATATTTATATATATATATATATATATATATATATATATATATATATATATTATTTATGAAAATTTCAGAAAATTTTCATCTGAAGTGACAAGAGAATTTAGTCTTTCATGACTGTAGACAGCCATGTTTTTTATTTACTAAACAAGTGAACGACTTAAAGATTCTTTTTAAAATCAATATTGTGAATATTAAAGTTTTTCTTTCTTCTCTTTTTTATTCATTTTCCAATTCTCTTTCATCTTTTTTTCTTTTCCTTCAATCTCTCATTCCTTTCTTCTTTTACAAACTCTTTTGACTTTTCTTATAATGGAACTTCATTTTGTCATTTATTTTCTGCATCATCTTATTTTCAGGCTCCAAATGTTTTCGTTTTTATTCTATATTTTTATTCACTTTATACTTTTTGTCTTCATTTGCAATCTTTAATTCTTTTCCATAATTTTCTTATTCCTTCCTGTAGTTTCTTTCTTTTCGATCCTTTCTCTTGAATAATTTTCTCATCATACACTTTTCAAATCAACTTCTTTTATCTCTTTCCACCATTCCAAAATGTCTGCTTCTTAAACTCTTTTGAATCTTCAGTCTCGTATTAATTCTCTTTTGGTCCAGCCTGTCTTCTGCATTTGTGAGTTGCCAAACAATTTTAGTCTGTTTCATGAGAAATTTATTGCAAATACATTTTTTTTAAATATGTGGAACATTTTGTAAATTTTTTTTAGAAAATATTTTTTTTTTTTTTTATAATAAATCGATGACTTTAGGTTTAATTTTTGCTGCAGATAATTTGTTCAAACAGTTAAAAATGATGCACAGAATGAAATATTTTTTTGCATATGCGTAAATGTAAATGATTTTCTTTAAATTCTGGAATGAAGATACATCATCACTCTTTGCACTGCCTTTTCTACTTTAGTGCCCCCCCCCTCTATGTTGATTTCATGAATTAAAAACTAGTAATTTTAAGAGCCACAAGGGAGAGAAAGTTATGGAGAGCCATGATCACCTATGTCCACAGAATTTTAAAGGAAGTTTTAAATAGATCTTGTAGTCTCCACATATAGATCTCTATACAAAAAAGAACATCCACACTTAGTGGTGTAGTTGGTGGGGGTGGGTAGACCACCCCCAGGCGGCACTTTTATTAGGAGGCAGCACTTTTGTGTCTGTTGTAGGCTATAAGCCGGTATAGAAATAAAAGTGTTTTTAATGTTGAAGGATCTTTTTGATTTTGAGTAATTTAAACTATGGCATATGTATTTGGTGCTCTATTTTCTATTGAGTGATAACTGACTGATGAAATATTTTTTTGAAAATATCATTGAAGAATTTGCCAACAAAAAAGCAAGAGAAGTTACTTCATAGAAAGTTGTAATTTTATTTCATAAATAAAGATGGTCCTAATATTTTCACTTTTTTTGTTATATGTCATTTTTGCTGTTTAACTGTTACTGATAAAGTTTACATATGTTTGATGCATATTTAAAGCATACTATATTTGAGTATGTAAAACTAATATTATCATGGTACTCTTAAAATTATAAAACTAGTTTGTGTGAGTCACTGCGCAATATGTATATTTTGTGTGGGCCAGGAGGTGACAAACTCAAGGGCTGCCTCGAGCAGGACACACACTTGCTATGCCATTGTCCACATCCCTGATTTGAAAGATTCAAAATCAATTTCACTGAATTCATCTTACCTGAACCGAGATGTTCCACATGACAATGAATAATAATAACCCATTCAGATTGTTCTATTTCAATTTTTAAAAATCCTAACTTCAGGGAAAATTAATTCAGTAAATCTACAAAAATAGAGAAGAGTGTAAGGCAAGGATGTGTTTTCGTAATGAACTTAATCAACCTATGCAGAGATGCGATTCTGAGAGAATTAGAAGTCCTACTATGATTCATTATTGGTGGCCATAATCTTAACAACGTAAGATATGCAGATAACAAAGCATTGATAGCCGATATAGTAAACTCCTACAGATGCGAATAAAGAAAAGCAAGAAAAAAATGACTAAACATTAATTGCAAGAAGACAGAATCTATGGTTGTTAGCAAAAGAGACAGCCCACCATGCAAATTACAAATTGGAGATGTCAAAATCGAACAAGTCCAACAATTTAAATGTCTAGGAATTGTTTTAACAGAAAACAGAAAGTGCAACACTGAAATCTGAGGGTGCATAGGGAGAGCAAAAGATGCCTTCTAAAAGATAAGTAAAGTATTAGGTTGCTGCAAAAACAATGTCGGTTTTTGACGTATTTTTTAACGTCAAAAACCGACATTATTTTTGCACCAACCTAATATTAAGAGATAGAAACATCTTGTTAGAACGAAAGAAAAGAGTATTGAATAGGAGAAGGTACCCCCAGACAGTATTGTCATTACTGCATATTGGGTAGAAACAAGAGAAGACAGAAAGTGTCCTATTCTTATAACTATTTAATAGCAACCTCCCACAACATCTAGGTGAAGCCAAGGGGAGATAATCCACAGGCTAAAGAGTATATATATATATATATATATATATATATATATATATATATATATATTTTAAGCATTACTCCCCAAGCAAGGTGGGATGCCACTAGCATGCAAGGGGTTACAGAGTGGGAGTGAGAGTAAAGAGGTGAGATGGAGAAAAGGATGAAGAGGAGAACAGGGAATAGGTCAGGACATCTGGAGATGTCAATTGACATTACATTTGAATAGTTGGAGATTATAGCTACCAGGAAAACAAGTAATAGGAAGGGAATTCCACAGATGGGAGGTGCAAGACATAAAGCTACTGGAGTAGAAGAGATGGCCACATTTAACCATTTTGACAGTGAAAGAGTCAGACCGTGATGTCAGCCTAGTAGCATTCTTAAATTCACGCAGTCTGGAAACTAGCGATAGTAGCTCATCGGAGGCAATGGCACATCTGTGAAAGAGTGACTGTAGATGAGATGCCAGATCAGGACCAACCATATTGCTTATCCATCTCTGAATCTTGTCAAGGACCTTAAGGCAAACAGCAGGGGCACCAGAGCATATATGGCAGCAGTATTCCATGTAAGGGCAAATGGTTGACTTGTAGATTTGAAGGAGTCGAGAAAAACTTTTTGCCGCAACACAGGGAACCAACTTTCCTTGCAGTGGATGAAGCTATTGATTCAATGTAATTGTTCCAAGGGTATAGGACCAGACTGTCCTGCTATTTTACCCATAACTGGGGGGAGAAGAGATGAATTCATACCTTTCCCAAGGGTATTAGCATGTCAGTGAATGTAATGACTTGACTAGAATTCAAATTGGCTCTCCAGTTCCTCAATCCAAGCTGATAACCATTACTCCCCCATGCCTACAATAGATCCCTGATAAATTAATTCTTACTTCTCTAGGACTGTCCTACAAAACTTCTCTCCCAAATAACTTGTGAAACAGGAAGTAGATTGCCATAGTAGATTGTTTCTGTGATAGATTTTTTTTTTTTAAATCATTTCACCCCAAGCAAGGCAATAAAGTCACTAAGATGCAGGGGGTTATTAAATTCTTTTCTTAAAAGAGTGCTCAATACAGAGGAGAGAAAATCTAATTTTTTCAAAAATTATAACATAAATATGTTATAAAATCACTACAAAAATAGCAATTTTGTTTCAACACTTTTGGTGCATTATCAAGTGATGGTGTTGAAAGTAGAAACCATCACTTGATAAGATACCAGAAATGTTGAAACAAAATTGCTATTTTTTTAGTGATTTTATAACATATTTATGTTATAATTTTTGAATAAATTATACATATATATATATATATATATATATATATATATATATATATATATATATATATATGTGTCTGATGATCACAAGGGCATGAAACCCAGGGTCACAAACTCACATCAATCCAACTAAATATGTTAGCTCTATCTCTGATATTGAACACTTTCCAATAAATACTGTGCATATATAATATATAAATAATATATATAAAATTTACATGCATATATATATATATATATATATATATATATATATAAATATTTAGATACATATTTAATATATCAATATCTATATATCTCTCTCTCTATATATATAATCTTTTTTTAATCATTTCACCCCAAGGAAGCTACTAAAACACAAGGGGTTACTAAGTGTGAAAGAATAAGAGACAGAAAATCCTTCAGGAGCAAGAACCATAAAAGAATAGAAATGAGGTAATGATTGATATTTCATTTAATTTTTTGAAGATCAAACTTGACTGGAATGCGAGAAAACAGATGAATTCCATAAGAAAGAAATGTAAAAAAATCACTTAGAACTTATGGTTATATCTAGCCATTTCAACTGTAAAATGATGACTGTTTGCTTCTAATCTAGTAATGTGCCTAAATTCATAGTCTACTACCATAGATTATCAGAATAATTACCATGAAAGTATTTATAGAAAAGTCAAAGGGAAGCTACATTACAGTGATGGGAAAGTGACTGAAGTTGAGATGCCAGGTCAGGACTAATGTTATTGCAGATTCTTCTTTGGATTTTATCAAGAATCTCTAAATATATAGTAGGAGCACCAGACTTATATGGCAGCAACATCCAATGCGTGGACAAATGGTAGTCTTATAAATATGTAAAATAGATTTGGGTAAGAAAAACTTTCTTGGCAGCAGACCTAGCAATTGATTCAATATAATTTTTCCACTTCATGTCAGTAAAAAATGTTAGACTGAGAAGGTGCAACAATTCATTTTCCTGGAGATTGGCATCAGCCATACTCATGGATTGTGGAAAGGGGTCTCTCAGATGATTAATGACCAGTTTCATAGCATTATTGAAGACTCACTAATACTGTATGGACATTATTTTGTTGATGTCCATACAATGCTATCATAAAACAATACAATTATAAGAAAATCTCATTTTATCTGGTTAAACTTTCACTTCTCCCACAGATCCCCATCAACTGTACCTCTTACTCTTTAACCCTCTACCTCAAGTGCTTCTTGGGCCTTGTACAAATTGAACATTGTAAAAAAAAGTTTTCTTTTTGTTTCTATTTTCTCTAAAACTTCATTATTGTTCACATGTTTCGTCCATGGTATTTTCAGCAACCTACTGTAGAAGCACATTTCTGTTGCTTCAAGTCTCATCAGATTTCCAAAATACTGACAGCTTGTTCTGATATTACTCTAATAGAAAACTTGTCTATCATTAAAAGAGCTAGAGATGAGAAGGGAAGCAATATTCAAGCAAAGAATCAATAAAAAAAAAAAAATAGGAATACTGCAAGAATTGTTAAATTTGAAACTATATAACATTCAAGAAAAGCAATGAAAGATTGTTGAAGATCATACAATATCAAGGAATCCCTATTAATATTTGAAATAATAAATTTATTTGGATGTATGGGATATTAGGTTAATCATTGTTTCTCTGGCTGATATCTTTCAAATTTATTGATAAAGAAAATTTAGTACTGGTTATGACAATAAACTACATCCAGCAGCAAGAGATTGGAAGTTTTGAGGAGCATAGAACCACCTCCTAATTACTGTTGTTCCTAGATCCACCATGACCTAGAGTGGTAGCATCTGTTAGGGTCCTAGATATGGGCAAATAGTGTTTTGTTTGGGGGTTCACTACGAAAGTATAAAAATACATTTTTATAGTAAAAATACCAACAATACATTTTTATATAAAAAAAAAATTTACCAACAATACATATTTATAGTAAAATTAACAATAATACGTCAACCAACATGAAAGAAATCTTTCATGATATGAATCCATGTAATATCTTACAATTTCTTAAAGATATCAAGCTGCATTTCAAAATATAACTTCAGCAAAACTATGACATAAAAACACATATTACCGCCTCTAGTAATCATGTCGAAACAAACATGTATGTGCATAAAAGCTGTGTATCATCTGCCATGTATTCAATTGTGAAAACAGAATAAGATTTTTATTACTTCAATGCCCCCAAGAAAATTAAATTTTGGCATTAAATGAACCATAAGTTGTTGATATGTTATTAAACAAAAAAAAGTTTGTTGTTCTTTGTCTAATAAAATCTGATATCGACCCCAACAAAAAAACAAACTGAAACTCATATACACATGTAGCTATATCTTGAAAATCTTTCCCATAATATTTTTATTGTGAAAGCCTGACAGAAAAACGATCCCCCACTTAATGTCCAGTGGCAACTTATATCAATATTTAATGTAAATGTCTCTTGAAAATTTTCCCAAAATTTGTTGGAGAAATAAATTATTACAAAACCAAAATATTAACCTGAAAACTCAAGTCATGTTCTTAAATAGTCTCATCAAATCAAGACTTTCATGTCAATGTCATACGTAGCACAAAACCTGTTCAAAAATGTCCAAACTGTCATCTGCATGCAGCTGCTTTCTAAGATCAATGGTGATAAATGGCTTTGAATGAGTGAAAACTGTAGATATTGGTAAAAAGCGTAGTTCTTTGAAACTTGTGGACCTGTGATAGAGAATCACAAAGAAGTGTACCAAATAATAGAAACCACATCATTTGAGGAATTTTAACAACTAGAATGAATATTGCATGTAACAGTAATCTCTGAATCATAGTAGTTGGTATTCAGCAAGTCGTATTTATGTTGTAAAAGAGTCTATCACTATAATTTCTATGAATTACAAGTACTTTCTTACTTCTATGAAAGTGGTCATGTTCGAAAGCCATTATATATATATATATATATATATATATATATATATATATATATATATACTCTGTATTTAGGCAGCAATCATTCATTTATCATATGTCTGTAATGAAACATATATATATATATATACATATACATATATATATCTGTGTGTGAGTGTAAAATAGGATGCAGAATCCAAACAAAGTTTGAGGAATGACAAATGGAAAACTGTTCCATTTAAATTGGCTTACATATTTCCCCCTTACTAGGCTTCGTCAGATCAAAAATGAAAAAGAAATGCACACACACACACACAGAGATTTATTTCTTTCATTTTTGATCTGATGAAGCCTAGTAAGGGAGAAATGCATAATTTATTTTAAATGAAATGTTTTTCTTTTTTTTATTTATATATACATATACACGTATACACACACACATATATATATATATATAGTAAATCAAGATTGTCCACACATTCTTCTTATAATAGGCCTGAAAAAGAAATTTGAGAGATAAAAAAAATCAACAAAAATAATAATATTGATAAGACTAATAATATTTATTGTATATTAGTCGGTCCTTGATCAAATGAAAGCATTGACGAGGAACGTTTTAGAAAAGAAAGTTTCACTTTGTTTATCATTTTTTTTATTTTTATTTCCCATGTCATTGAGAAAGGGACACAGGCATGTCTGGAAATTCCAATTTCTAAAAACTCCACATAACAGAAACCATATTTACTTGAGGTCTGTCAACAGCAGCAAAATCTAAAACAGCTCTGACATGTAACCTGAAGAGAATATAAGGATATAATCAAGATGTTGTCTTTGCACAGGACTTCAAGTAAAAGGTAACGTCTTATAATTACTGGAAAGCGCAATAACAGTTACTGGACTTAAGAAACCTATTTCCCTGAGAAATTGTTTTACGAGGAAGATTTTCTAAATTTCAGCCAAGAGCAGCACTGTCTGTTCGGTCAGTGAAAACCAAATGTTTCCTTGTAGGGAAAAGGCTAATATTACCATTAAACTGTTGTAATTAAAGAACAGCTATCACTTTTTGACCTCATGCCAGAATTGAGAAGTAAGGTTAACTATTTTTAGGACTATATTTGAATTTGGTTGGTTGATTTTGTTTAGCAGCATGTCAAAATCTAAATATTTTGAACTCAGTTTTATGACTTTGACGAAATATATTTTGAACACAATTATACGCCAAACCTGCTTAGAAATATCTAAACTCAAAGCTGGAGAAAACCACTTTCTAAGATCAATGGCTAAAATGGTTTTGAGAGAGTGAACACTGCTGAACTTGAAGACCATACTTCTTCAAAACTTATGGACTGACATTACAGAATCACAAAGAACTCTACCAGAAAATAGAAACCACATTACTTGTGGACTTTCAACAGCAGCAACAACTAAAATGGATATCATTCAGTGGATGTAACTTGAAGAGAATATAATGACATAATCATGAAGTTAAAGATATTTACCTTACCTCCCCATGAGGCAGAATGTGGCACAAGGCCTGTAGGCTCAGGCAAAAATTCCCTGTAGACCCTGTAAACATGGGGTCGGGTAGCTGTCTACCACCCCAGATGAGACTGCCTTTTGGCATAGCCTTGTCTGTGTTCCTCTCTGCCCGAAGGCAGAGAGTTCGACCAGCACAGTTGGAGACGAATCTCCAACTAATTGCCGAAGCAAGCCCTAATCATGAAGTTGAGATTCCACACAACATCAAATAAAAGGTTAGGAAGGAAAACAACTGTCAATACTGAAAAGAGAGATAGCAGCTATTGAACTTGAGAAACCTATTTTCCTGAAAAACTGTCTTAAAAGGAAGATTTTATAAATTATAACCTGTCAGTGAATGCTGAAATGGCCAATATTACCATTATTGTTATTGTGAACATATTGTATGATTTTGAGTTACTTCTCTGGTGAAATCATTTTATTACTCAATAACAAGAGAAAACTGATTGCCTATTTATTTTCCAGTAGAAACACATTAATATTTAATGTAAATTTTGATAACACTGGATCAATGCACTCTGACCTCTTTAATCTGATACCATTGGAACCACACAAAATGCTGGATGACAGAAATCATCTTTAAAAATAAAACCTATGTAAACATAGTCTTGTCAGTTCATTCCCTATATATGTTGCTGTGTTATCAAAGGTAGAACAAAGCTTAAAAAGAATCATTCATGCTTCCAAACAAGGTTTTATGTTTTTCATTTAATACAAAAATGCAGACCTAAAAATAAAACCACAGTGAACTAATGACTGTTGATTTAAAAAAAAAAAAAGATGTTAAACAGAAAAAGGGCCAGATCATAAGAGTTTACCGGACAACTGCATGCCAGATTAAAGAGCTCGGACTGTCCCATTTTTATTGTGAAAACATTGATTTCCATAATAACAACTAACATGATAAAATATGCAGATACACAGAAATGTTTTCTTTTGTTTTGAAACTAGAATGTTAAACTTTAAAATTCTCACAGTGTTTAGTATAGTTAAATTTATTGCTAACATTTTTCTCAAGAATTACAAACTTCACAAACCAATCGATGAAATTCGAATAAGCTGATTTGTTTGGAAAAATACTTTGACAAAAATTCTACTTCATGGTTTAATAAATTCTTTAATTTAATTTTATAGGACTTCATAATAAACAATATCTTTTAAGAAAATTTATTTTTTTTCTTTTTAACAGTGAAGAATAAAGTAGGATTTCTTACTCTTGAGCATGAGACATACAACTGGCCATGCATAAATATTACATTCTGGAGCTAAATTCCAATGTTTTGATGTGTTTGGCCTTGTGATTTGTTTATAGTTTTCACAAACACAGGACAAACTGCAAACTGGATTCTTGTATATATATAAAAACTTAAAGAAAACATATGCAAAAAGCAATATTGCATTTTTATCAAATGAGTATTTCTTATTTTAATCATTAAATTGTTTTTTTAAAATAGCAGGAGTATTTTGTATGTTAAATAATAAAACTTAATTTTTTCCCAAAAGACTAATGAAAATTTTTTGTACTAAGCTATGCACCCTAGTAAAACCAACTGTAATTTGTACCCCATTGCCTATTTTCCCCTTTCCCCATTCAGCCATATACTGTTGGATAGATATTCACAAATGATGAGAGTATACTCTCTGGCAGATCATTTATGTAAAGTAGGAAGAGGGTTGAACCAATAAGCAAATCTTGTGGGATGTCTGCGTTAATTGCTTGGGCCTTGGAGGACCAGCCATTAACAACTACCTTCAGAGACCTACTTGTTAAGAAGGACTTTAGAATTGAGAAAACTCTTCCACTGATTCCATACCTAGTTATCTTGCGCAGTAACCCTTTGTCATATCTTGTCAAAGGCCTTTGAAATATTTAATGCAATCTTTGCAATGTATTTGTTGTCTGGTGTCTCACTTATTCTGTGAGTAATTCCAGGAATATCAGCAGTGGACTGAGCTAGTTAAAACCTGTCCTGTTTGTTGTTCAAGAGGTTGTCACTATTGAGGTGATCAACAACATTCTTGTTTATTATGGCCTCAAAAACTTTGCTAATGACGTGAAAGAAGCTGATGGATCTATACTTAGCGTCAGAAAGAGACAGTTGAAATTTCTAGAGCACATATTGAGGAAAGAGGGCTTGGAAAATTTGATACTCACAGGACAAATTGAAGGCAAGTGGGACAGGAAACATTGCATGTGATACCTAGCAAAATGGCAGAATACGGTTTAGGGGAGATAACAAAAAGAGAAAATTTATTAAAAGCTACAAAGCGCGTGAAATTGTGGAGAGCCATGAAAATCAATATCCTGTAGGAACACCGCATATGGAAGAGCTGAGTCCAAAATGCTGATTAAACATTTTCAGTTGCCTATCTTTCTTACTCCAACATTCTGTATCAAGTCTTGTCTGGCTCCCACGGTTACCACAGCTACAGTACTTCTTTACCTATCCATCAGATATACACTCAGGTCTTTAAAAGAAATAAAAAAAAATCATTAGTGAGGACACCGGAAAATGAGGTAGCATTTGTCTCGAATATTTAATTTTCTTCAGCATCAAGATTTTATCGTGGAATCATCGACTTGCATAATAAAAACTGACAGAGCATAAAATGTGAATAGATAAATTACAACTAATCAAATATATATTAATCTCTATTAACTTCGTCACTGACTAATAGTAAAGGAAAGGCATGAAATATTAATTTCGTTTTTATATCTCATAAGTTGATTTTCTTTTTTTTTCTTTTGCATCTTTAACTGAAAAGGAAATAAATTTGTACTATCTTGTCTGGCCATTTGTCTTGGATGAAATTGTTTTTCCACATTGATTATATTTTTGTTCTTTTAGACAAATACCTCTCTCTAATTTATTTACTTTTTTTAATCTTTGGTTCATGTGAGGAATGATAACATTTCAAGGAAATCCCAACCCTACACTGGCCTTCCAGTTCATGCTCTCATCAAAACCTGACCCTCCCATTTATCCATCCTTGCGAGCTAACACATTTTGTTGCTTTTGCATGACAAATGGTGGATTGAAGCACTGTGTTTGATTCATTTGGAGGTTGGGGAGGTAAGGATTTTTAGAAGATACACAATTTGATTTATAAATGAAGTGAGTGATTGTGAGAAAAATGCCTTTTATGGCAAAGAAAGAAAGAGGAAAAAACAAATGAATATTCTGAAGGTCATTTAATTCCTATTATATTCTAATGATTCTTACCTTATTCTTACCTTATTCCTGAGTTTTCTTTATTGACTAATATCTTTTTCATTCCATATCGTTTGATTCCTCCTTCTAAACCTCACATTTTAACACATCATTTTGCTATATATATATATATATATATATATATATATATATATATATATATTCAGTTACGGTGGGCTGATCATGCCTTGAGAATGTCTGATGACAGGATACCCAAGATATTAATGTACATCCAGTTAGATCAGGGCTACAGGAATGTAGGACACTCATGGCTAAGATACAAAGACAAGCTGAAAAGCAACATGTTAGCAGTCAATATACCACATAACACCCTTGAGCGCTTAGCCTTGGAGCGAGTAGAATGGAGATCAACGTGTTTTAGTGGACTCAGCAATTTTCAATCTGCTTGTCTGAATCATCTTCAAGAAGCAAGAGCAAGATCTAAAAGGTCAGTCAATCTAACAGCTGAACATTTGACTAAAAATCAACAGTGTACTCAGTCTGAACAAGTTCCTAACGCTGAGTTGGGTTAATACCAATTATCACTTGAAAGTTTTAGAATCGGTGAACATTAAGTCCTACCAGCCATCTCCCTATAAGCAGGAGGGGTCATTGGGTTTCAATGTAATTAGTCTTTAATATTTTGCATGTATATATATTTTTTTGCATATAACATTGTTTTGTAATGCCTGTTAGTAGGAGAGACTTTGTTAATCACTAATTTTAGGAGGAAAAGATTGTTAATCATTTTCTGGCTGTGAGCCTTAAATTTGTCTTACAAACGACAGGAAAACTTGAATGGCATTTGAGACAACATCACTGATTGGTTGATAAATACTAATATGGGTACTTGAGTTTGATGTTTGTATGAGCCTACTTTTGCATAGAATTGAGATTTTGGCAAAACTACTTACACACACACACACACACATATATATATATATATATATATATATATATTATATCCTCCTTGGAATTATCTATATGGATTACCTAACAATATCATTAACTATATATATATACAAATATATATATATATATATATATATATATATATATATATATATATATATATATATATATATAACATTTACCGGCCTGAATGTCCGAGAAATTTTCATAGAAAATATTCGTCCTTTGACAGGATTTTCTATGAAAATTTCTCGGACATTCAGGCCAGTAAATGTTATTTAATACTGTTTATTATAAACAGAGCATATACTTAAATACTTGTATCTATAAAAAGAACGTTAAACATAAAAAATGTCTTTAATAAATAAATTGTCGTACTTTGTCCATTTCATAATGTATGACGTCATTTGTTTACATACGTCATGAGCAGTTATGAATGTACGAGATTCATGGAAGATTGAAGTTTATAAGCAGTAAATTTGACCTTGCCAACCGAACGATCCTTTGTGGCCGAGCGGTTAGGCATGCCAGGCTAAATGGCAGTTCCGTATAGGATGCAAGTTCATATATATATATATATGATATAATTCATATATATATATATATATATATATATATGTATATAATATATAATTTATATATATATATATATATATATGTATATAATATATAATTTATATATATATATATATATATATATATATATATATATATATGTATATAATATATAATTTATATATATATATATATATATATATATATATATATGTATATAATATATAATTTATATATATATATATATATATGAATTATATCAACATGAAACCATACAACAAACACATATCCATACAACTGAATATATATATATATATATATATATATATATATATGAATGAAAGGCTGCTAACCATAACTTGTGTTAGCAATGTAGGCTATTTTGGTCTACAGATGTAAGGCTTATGTCTATATGACGTTGAAACACTAGTTCCCTGTATAATCACCAAAGTTAAGCAACTTCAAGCCTGGTCAGTACCTATATGGGTGATGTGGTGTAATGGATAATTGTTCAGAATTGGAAACCCGAAAGCTAATTTCATATTTTGGTCAGGTTCATTATATTTTCTTACATGCAAATACCCTCTTCTCCACAAAGCTACTGGTCAGTTATTAAGACCTTTATTACTAAATCATTATCCCAAAAGAAAAAAAAAATTCTTGCAATCTAAAAATATTTTGTGCTTTTAAATAAACAATGGGTTGATTAGCTGTAAAAAGTGAATGAATGGATCAATTTACGAATGTAAGTTAGATGCATGCAAACAAAATTCAGTCTTATGTGAATTTATAGAAGATTAACATAAATTCTAATTTTTTTTCTAACCTCATATTTTGGTACTGAAACCAAAATGTTGTAAATTCCAGTTAATGAGAAAATGGTATTTTGAAATACAGATAAATCTGAACTCTTAGGTACTGTTATACTTAGATGCATCATGAATGATCAATATTGAAATTTGGTCTGGAATTAATAATGCCATGCTTGAAGACTTTCATCTCATGTGTAGTTATCCTGAAATCTTTACCAATTTGACCTGAAGGGTACGTATGGAATTGATTCCAAGGAAAACTCACTTAATCTCTTGAAATTGAACTAAAGTAATTAAATGTAAGATTTTGGTATAATTACCGACCCAATAAATGATATGATGGAGCAAGTAGAGAAATTTAAATTTTCTTAGTCAATATTATAAGAACTTTGCAGTAGAAAACATTGTTCATATGGCATCAGACAATGTTGGTTTTATCTTTAACATTTTTTTCTTTCAGTTGAAGATTTTAAAACAGATAAAAGTATTCAAAAAAATTATTTTTATATTTTCTCTTTAAAAAAACTAAAATTCTTTGAGATGCAAAAATTTCAATGAAACATTGTGACTAAATTTTGTAAAAAATTTTTTTTAAATTTAATGTAGCATAAAAAAGGAGAGAAAATCCATTCTTTAAACTAAAACTTACTCTGAGAGAGAAAGTGGCTGCAAAATTTGGGATGGCATAAAGTTACCAGTTTGTTATTTCAGGTGTTCAATTGAGATATTTTCATGTATATGTGTGTATGTCTGTGTATACATATTTATTAGGTTGGTGCAAAAATAATGACGTAATAATGTCGTTTTTTGACGTTAAAAAATACGTCAATAAACGTCATTATTGCGTCATTATTTTTGCACCAACCTAATATTTACAAAAGGTGTTATATGTCTCTATATCAGAGCCACTTGGTATTGTAGGATTTTATTAGGTTGGTGCAAAAATAATGACGTAATAATGTCGTTTTTTGACGTTAAAAAATACGTCAAAAAACGACATTATTACGTCATTATTTTTGCACCAACCTAATACTATACTATGTAACTATCTACCGCCATGGACTAAATAAAGGGTTCTGTTCGAAAATCCAACTTGTCATATATATGCAGACATGTTTATTTTTTTTGCAATAATGTTTTCCCTATACAAGATCCATGATCATATATATATATATATATATATATATATATATATATATATATATATATATATATATATATATATATATTACGAAATGGACGAAGTCCTTATACATTCTTTTTATAGATACAAATATTTAAGTAAATGCTTTGTTTATAATAAACAGTATTAAACAACATTTACAGGCATGAATGTCTGAGAAATTTTCACAGAAAATATTTGTCCTCCGACAGGATTTGACCTTGTATCCTATACGGAACCGTCATTTAGCTTGACGTGCCTTTAAGCAATTTGGCCAGAGAGGAGCGTTCGGCTAGCAAGGTAGAATTTACTGTCTTTAAACTTCAATCTTCCATGAATCTCTCTTGTACATTCATATCTACTCAAAGGGCATTCAAATGTAAACAAATGACGTCACACATTATGAAATCGACAAAGTGTGTCAATTATTTTAAGACATTTTTATGTTTATACATACTTTTTTAAAAATGTCTTAAAATTATTCTCATGTTACTTAAATAATTGTATCTATAAAAAGAATGTATAAACATAAAATTGTCTTTATATATATATATTTATATATATGAAATTGGAATATTGAATCAAACCTCTAATTTAGTCTACAGGGGTAGATGTTGTGATTTCACTTAATTCCCCTTGGTGACTATCTACCCCCATGGACTAAATAAAGGTTTCTGTTTGAAAATCCATCTTGTCATATATATGTATACATGTTTATTTTTTTTTTACCATAATGTTCAGCCTATACAAGATCCAAGACCCACTTGAGGTAGAAGATCACAGAGTAAGTGGCACATTTTATGGGGATATGTGTGGAAGATAACGGTTACACCTTGACTTAACACTTAACCATTCCAATTTGCTTGTTAGATTTCTCAGGCATAAAATTGATAAATCAAGAAATTTGCAATAATTATGACAAAATAATGCACTTTTTCTTTTTTTAATCCTATGTCTTATCAGGATATAAGTAATCATGATTCTCCCCACTTATTTTTTTTACAATGATATTCACCCTGTACAAGGCCTGGAAGCCACTCAAGGTAGAGGTTCATAGTAAGTAGCACAGTTTATGAGGATATGTGTGGAAGATAATGATTAACCCTAGAATTGAAAAGGTTAAGATTATAGTGATCAGAGAAGCATCCTCTTGGGAGTCAGTTCCACAAAGTTTGTTGGAAGAAGATTCTTGAGTGGAACTTTCAACTCACCAAAGGAATACAGGTGGAATGAGGATGGTTCCCTACAATGTGAATGGCATGGCAGGTCTGTGAAGATAAGAATTGGGGAAACTCAGGAATGTATTTTGGCAGAACACTTTCCCTGGAAATAGCAATTGAGTAGCAAGAGGTTTGCAATGTTTCGTCTCTGGGAAAAGGGTTGCAGGCTGGAAAATAATACATCACCCACAAGGATACGGAAATTCTTTTGAACCCCGTTTTTTGTATTTTGAATCATGTTCAACATCTGAAACCTGAAAGGCTGTTAAAATTAACCTTTGATGTTGCAAAAGTAACTTCCACTGTTTCTGCAAGCAAAAATGAAAGATTTCTTATCACCATTGCAACTTTAGTGCAGTAATATTAATTTTGGTTGTACTTGTTTGTTTTTTTATCAGATAAAAGGGAAAATAGCAATAAATAAGATGTAGCAAAAAATACTTATCTGTGTTAAGAAAAGTTTGCTTTCTTTGTGAATGGTAAGAAAAAAGAAACCATAATTTCTCACTCTTAAAAAATAATACCAAAATTTCACCATTATTTCTATAATTTGCTAGTTTGGTGCCTGTCACTTTGTTTATAGTAAGATGATCAAATTTCAAATCTAAATGGTTTGAATATTTAGAATATTATAGCTAGTTCAACAAATCACTCTTCTTGAGGTTAGTATCAATTTTGCTGATGGGAGGCAGAAAAGAGGTCTTTATGGTGACTAAATGAAGAGAAAATGAACATGTCTTGTCAACTGCAACTCAAAAAGACAAAACTGGCAATCACAAGCAACTGTAGTAAATATATATGGCAGCTGATTCAGCCTGTAGTAAATATATATGGCAGCTGATTCAGCCTGATCTTGAGGAGGAGGACAGCAGGTGGAGTTGGATACTTACTGTAACAATACAGGGAACTAACCTTTTCCAGGATCTTTGGTGATGGATTGTATATATGAGTTCCACTTGAAGTTTGGAATGTTCTTAAGTCTCAACTGGAACTCAAGAGAATAGACGTTCCTTGCAGTAGATGATCGATTTTGAACATCACTAGCATGAGGTTTTTGGTGTAATGATCATATTGTGTTCATTGCTATTTGACACATGATTCTTCTGGGGACAAAAGTCTCCTGGAGGGGAAAAGAAATATGTCTTGTCACTGTTGCATCATGTTGGTAAAGAAAGAATGAAGACAAAGAGGTTTTGTGCTTTTTGATTTTACTGCTTTGGACAATGCCACCTAATGAGTGTTAAGCAAAGTCTTCTGGCAGACAAGGTTCTATAATTCCACAAAATTGCCTAGTCTATAAACCTTACAAAAGGCCAAAAAATATGTCCATAATGAGTATTTGAATTGGTTACTGAAGGAAGTAAAACAAATTGAAAAGCTGAGGAAAAAAAAATGTGGAAAATGAAAGAATAGATGAAATGAAGTCTTAAGCCATTGCAAAAAGAAATCAGAAAATAAACTGGAGCCACTGGATTGATATCATTCTGTTGTTTGCAAAACATGGTTCACTGGGGACTAAGAAGATCCCCACCTTCCAACCTGAAGAGAAAATGAACATGTCTTGTCAACAGCAACTCAAAAAGACAAAACTGGCAATTACATCACAAGCAACTGTAGTAAATTGGAAGCAATATAAAAGTAGACAAGAATGGGTAGGAACAGGAATCCATTAGGATTAGTGCAAATGAGTGGCATTTGACAATGCATGTTAATATATGAACAACTAAACAAACCAGAAACTGTTAGATAATAAAAAAAAAAAAAATTCTATAGCCCTTCAAATTGATGCAATCACTAGGCAAGGAGAGTGGATCTCATTATCATAAGCATAGTGTAAAAATGGAAGAGACTGAGAAATTGGGAAAATGCAAACCTTATCAGAGAATTAAAAGAACTGTGGAATATAAATGTGACAGATCCACCCAGAAGTGCGTCACTACTGGAGACAATCCTGAAGAACCTTGAACAAAAGATTTGATGAACTGGCATGATCCAGATTGTAAAAAAAATTAGCTAGAATATGCTGGTGTATTAAAGAAGTTTGTTTTAACTTGATCTCAAGCAGATATTCTCCCTCTCTTCTTAAATATTCCTTTAGAATATTAGTAATCATGTCTCTTCACACATTCTTAAAGGATTTAAAAAATATAGGTATTTAATGCAGTATTTGGGCATCAACTTTAGTTTGACTAAGCAATGTGCTAGTTAAAGAGAAAGATCACACAAACATTATATAAAACAGTAATAATGTTTTGTGGACTTTAGTGTTCTTCTAACTTATAAGAGTCCTTTTAGTAGTCCATGGATGTGACTTCAAGTCCAGCAATGTCTTGTAATAGGAGTTTCTCTTAACTTCTCTGGCTTCCTGCATTTGATGTGGTAGGTGCAAAACAAAAATTATTGTTCATTTCAATTTGGCATCTTATATAGGCCAACTTGATCCCAGAATTAAAAGCGTAATTTTGACCCTTGAATAAGTTGCGACTCATTATGGCATGAAACATGATCAAATTAATTCTTGTTCTTTCAACGAGCTCTTCTTTTTAATTTTAATTTAATTTCATTATTTATCCTTCTCCTAGATTGATTGTCTTGCTATTTAATCCTTAGGTGGGAACGGGAAGAGATGAGTTCATGCCTTTCTAAAGGGCATTAGTATAAAGTGAGCACATGTTGCAGCAGGAGTTTGATGCTGATTCTGTTGTCTGTATGCACATATCTCCAAGGTTCTTGCTTAAAAATTTATAGAAGGAAAGAATTGTAGCAATGAAAGACAGTTTATAGAAGGAAAGAATTGTAACAATGAAAGACAGTTTTGTTCTTTGCAGTTTTAATTAACAAAGAATAAGAGTAATTGAAGAACTGGATAAAAAGTTAAATTCTTGGATGAAGGAAATAAAATATAAGTAATTATGCTATTTGCAAATTGCATTTTTTTGGTATTTTTAATCATCTTCAACATCTGAGACCAAAAAGCTGTCAAAATTAACCTTTGATGTTGTAAAAATAAATTTACATGTTTCTGTCAGCAAAATTAATTATTCCACAGAAGAAAAGACCAAGGTAAAATTATTATATATATTAGACAATGTCTGTAGGTTAATGTTGTGCCATAAATGATAATGGATATTGCACAATGTGATATATACTTTACTTTGGTGAGAGTTTTCTAAACACTTTGCATTAGTGACACACTTTGTATAGTCTCATGGAAGAAAGAAAAAAATTGTAATAACAACAAATTAAAGAGAATTTTAATCTTTTCAGTTTTAATTAATAAAGAAAAGAATTACTGATAAAAGGAATAAAAAGTAACTTCGTTTTTTGAGAAAAGAAATAAAATATAGATAATATATAAATAATTGTACCCTTTGCAAATAAACCTTTTTTTTTGTATTTTGAATCATGTTCAACATCTGAAACCTGAAAGGCTGTTAAAATTAACCTTTGATGTTGCAAAAGTAACTTCCACTGTTTCTGCAAGCAAAAATGAAAGATTTCTTTTCACCATTGCAACTTTAGTGCAGTAATATTAATTTTGGTTGTACTTGTTTGTTTTTTTATCAGATAAAAGGGAAAATAGCAATAAATAAGATGTAGCAAAAAATACTTATCTGTGTTAAGAAAAGTTTGCTTTCTTTGTGAATGGTAAGAAAAAAGAAACTATAATTTCTCACTCTTAAAAAATAATACCAAAATTTCACCATTATTTCTATAATTTGCTAGTTTGGTGCCTGTCACTTTGTTTATAGTAAGATGATCAAATTTCAAATCTAAATGGTTTGAATATTTAGAATATTATAGCTAGTTCAACAAATCACTCTTCTTGAGGTTAGTATCAATTTTGCTGATGGGAGGCAGAAAAGAGGTCTTTATGGTGACTAAATGCTGAGAATACCATAAAATAGAAAAAAAAAAAAGGACACTTATACTTAGCATCAGAAAGAGACAGTTGAAATTTCCAGAACACATAACAGGGAAAGGATTTGGTGAATTTAACACAGAATATATTGAGAGGCAGAGAGAAACATTAATGTATTAAGTAAATGGATGCCAAATCATGGGAGTAAGAAGGACAGTAACATGGAAACATTACTAAGAGATACAAAAGGCAGGATGTTGTGGAGAACCATGATTGTACATGTCTTTAATGGTCATGGTTGATAAAAACACTTTAGTTCGCAATTGAGCTCTTTTTGTCAAAGATTCTGCTTGACTGAACTGAAATATATTAAATTCTAGTAATTTTTACATATTTTGATGGGTGTTATTGATTTTACATATATATATATATATATATATATATATATATATATATATATATATATTTTAAATGAATATATGAAAATACTGACAATGTGCTCTTTGATAAATGTGTTGTGGAACTTAAAATTTTTTTATATGTGAACTTATTTAGATATATATATATGAACATTATAGATAAGGGTAACTATGTATTTATATTGTGGACGCATATGTATGGTAGTATGGATATATATGTATAAATAGATATACACATGTATGAGTATAAATATACTAATATGAGGCATGTTTGAATACTGAAAAATTTTTTTTTTTTTAACGTGTATGCTGCATGGGTGTGGATGTATATGTATAAATGTTTTTATGTTTGTTTTGTATGTATATGTATATTATATGTGTATGTACGAGTATATGTGTGTGTACATGTACTTAAATATGTGTGTTTTTATGGATTTAACTACTTGTAATCTATATATGTATATAGACGTAATTACCTTAGAATTAATATTTGGAAAATGTACATATGTATATGTATATGTATGTATATGTATATATATATATATGTGTTCTTTTTATATCTTTTTTTGTATGTAGGGTTTTGTGCTTATATATGAATATATATGTATTTAAGGGTGTGTATGTGTACAGGAGTATGTCTCTATATATATGTATATATATATGGATGATTAAATGGTTAGATTAATCTTTTGATATATAGATTTGTATATGGATATATGAATTGTATATGTATGTATATGTATATGTGTATATATATATATGGATGTATATATATGTGTGTGTGTGTATGTATATATGTATATATATATA
>OZ010597.1:62031069-62038569 GCA_963932145.1 Acanthosepion lycidas | reverse complement strand
CTTGAGGCATGGATTATAGCAGCATTCACGAACTTAAACAGGGAGACCATCCAGAAGAATTGCAGGAGATTCTGGAGTTATCTGAAGGCTGCAGTTGAAGCCAATGCCAATTTTACTGAACAAATTTATTCTTTAATATTTCAAAATAGTTTTGTGGAATTTTGCTAAATATAATAAAGAGATGTTAATGTTATTTTCATTTTTGCATAATTTAGATGACAATTTATCTATTGAACTCTGTATGTTGTCATGTTATACATTTTCCACAGAAGGGACATGAAATTTTTAACAGCTTTGAATAAATTGAATGAAATCTTAATATGGAGTCATTTTAATTTAAATGCCATCCTTGTGAATTCATTTTAATTGGGTGTAATAAGAAAAGGATTTTACCAAAGATTGTTTTGCAAAATGATTAGAATCGATAAAATACAATTATTATAATTATTTAAAATTTATGGGAATAATTTCAACTTTTATTGCAGTTCTACAAATGACAGTTAAAAGCACAGAAGTAACATTAGAAAACAAGTGAAAAAATATATTAAGAAGGGATTTAAAAAGAAAAAAAAAGTATTTTAGAGAAAAATTAATTTTCACTTCATAATAAAAAAAAATAAGAAAATATGCCTTTTATGAACTTTTATGAGATTTTACATTTGTCGGTTTACCCCTCTTAACTGTCAGGGAACTTACACTAATGACCACTAGATGGTGTTGTATAAAGAAGTATATAAAATTAAGATATAGGACAGAAAGTCTCTGTCTTATCTTCCACTCTTTACTCACAGAAGGGCCACATCGGCATGACATGTCTCATTTGCCACTCCAGTCCAGTTAGTCTATAGTGAACCACATAACTAACAAAAAATATTTTCTCAAATGTAATTATTTTATCTTCAGTAGGATTTTACACACATTGTACATATGAATGGGGAGAAAAAGTATTAAAAGGAAATTCCTAATAAAACTAGAAAGAGCTATAACCTTTAGTGGACTTAACAAGTGTAATTTTCTGAATAAGAGTTTTAACAAAAATATTTCATAAATTTCAATCGACAATGGCATTAAATGTTTAGCAGATGCTGATCAGTACCTGAAAGAGCTATAACCTTTAATGGACTTGAGAAGTCTAATTTTCTGAAAAAAATGCATTAATAAATAGATTTTATGAATTTCAAGTAACACTATCAGTTTGGTCAATGAATACTGAATGTTTTCTGTGGAAATGGCTCATTACCATTCTACTTTAAGCATTACAGACGATTTGGCTTATGGCCATATCACATTACAACACTAGTTCTCGTACAATCACTGAAGTTAAACAACATAGATGAGTGATGGCTTGGGAATACCACGTTCTGTAGGCTTGGGTGTGAGGGTGGTGTAATAGATAATGGTTTAGAACTGGAAATTGGAGTACAGAGTTCTAATTCAATTCAGGTTCATTATATTCACTTAGGTGTAAATACCCTTGGGAAAGGTATAAATCCACCTCCAGCTATAGGTTAACTAGAACTTTATCTAATAAAATTTATCACCCAAAAATTAATAAAATATTCACTTGCAAAAAAAAAAAAGAAAAAATGAATTGGTCTAAGATCTCAAAAATATGTTTTGGCTTTAAATAACCCACAAAAGGTTGATAATCCATAATATATAAAAATAAATCAATGGAATCTGTGGGACATTTAGATTTAGGTCTAGTTCATTGTTTTTGCTTTCAAGCAAATGCCCTAAGTTAAGATATGAAGCCTTCTCTTCTATGTCCATCTATTTGTTTTTTTAATTTTTTTTTAAATCATTAATATCTCCAAAAGATTTTTAACAACTGTAAACTATTTTCTGCCTTTAAATAACCTGCAAAAGGTTGATAAGCTTTAAAAAAAAAAAACAACTCAATCAATTACAGAGAATTTTACAAAGAGAAAATAAACATTTTAACAGAATAGTAACGACAAAATATTTGAAAACTTTTAAAATAGTCAATTTACTATTCTAGTTTCTATCTTTGAATATTTCATGATGATAAATCCAGATGTCGTTAAAGATCAAAACACAAAGGAAAAAAAAAAGAGGAAATGAAAAAAACATTAAAAATTAAAGCCATCAATGAAAAACCAACAGAGGAGAAGATTTTTTTTTCCTGTCAATATTTATTGATTTTGTCTTTTTGATTTTGTTTAAAGATATTTTTTCAGTGTTTCATATTTTTGACTGTCAAAGATGCTGAAGTGGATAAAGATAAAAAAAAAACAAAAAAAAACTAACTTCCAATTCATCTTTAGTAGAAGCACATACATTAATGAACTTTGGAATATCGTTTATATATACATACACAAGTTTGGTTAAAAACCACTAAAAGTCCTTTGTTATATTGTTTTGTTACAGGAGAGTGACACATTGTGCCTTCTTGGGCGGCCATTTTCAGCTGACATAAAGTAGAAAAAGTTTATTGAATCATTTGCTATGTCTGCAGCTAAGAAAGTTAGTTCATTATGTCCAGCTAGACAATTTTTCTTACCAGAACCTATTTTACATATTTATAAGTGTACCATTTGTCTTTGCTTTGAATATTGTTGCCATATCTGGTTGGATACTACTGTTATATATTTAGAAATTCTTGTTAAAATCCAAAGAACTTACAATGTTATTGGTCCTGACCTGGCATCTCTGCTTCAGTTACTTTCCCACTGCCATAACATAGCTTCTCTGTGCCTTTACTATAAATATTTTCATGGTAATTTTTCTCATGAACTTTCCTCTATCCCCCACAGACAAATTGAACATAAAAAGACTAGTTAAGATTTCATAGAGACTCTGAATTATTGTGATGGTGGTACTAAGAATGCTAACTGTTGTGGACCTAGAATAGGTCCGAAAAAAAACTTGAACTCAGCAATTTAGTGAAAACACATTATTAATAAAAAGAATGAATACAAAAGTGTTGCACGTCTGACTGACAGTAAAGTACAGTAGTCATCTCATCAACAATATTTAACAGTCCCCCCCACAAGGAATGTATGTGGCACGAGTTTAACGTGGGTTTCTCTGAGCCCATAGGCTCAGCCAAAAATATACCCTTTGAACCCGCTTAGACGGGTTCAGGGCTTGTCTACCTCACCGAACAAAACTTCTCCCTTTGGCAAAGCTTCGTCCGGGTTCCTCTCTGCCAAAGCAGAGAGTTCGACAGAAGTCGTACACAGAAGATGTACATGTAGTCAACGATATTTAACAGTCACCCCACAAGGAATGTATGTGGCACAAGGCCGAGTTTAACGTGGGTTTCTCTGAGCTCGTAGGCTCAGCCAAAAATATACCCTTTGAACCTGCCTAGATGGGTTCAAGGCCTGTCTACGAAACCCTGCCCTTTGGCAAAGCTTCATTCGGGTTCCTCTCTGCCAAAGCAGAGAGTTCGACAGAAGTCGTACACAGAAGACGTACACATAGTCAACTGTAGAAAGCTCTCTTGAGAGGCATAATATAGTAATAGGACAAATCCATTTTGTCCATAAAGGTAGGTCCCATCACACTAATTAAGGATGTATTATTTTATTGCAAAGAAATCTGTACTTTGTTTGGGTCAATGTTTGTGGCAAGCTAAGTTTAAGACAAGACTGACTGAAGACCAGCCTTCAACCATTTTGTCCTTTTGTCACGTTATTGTATTATTTATAGGTATCTCTATTCTTGTCTTAATAGTAAGTCTGATATGTTCAATAAAGTCAAAATGGCAGCTGATCTCAAAAGTGACCTAAAATCAGCTGTTAACTAGGACAAAGAACGGCTCGTTAATTTTAATCTCTCTAAAACAAAACTACTCACTATTAATCATCTAAGAGATTCCTTTCTGCCTTCCATCAGCATGACTGATGCTAACCTCCAGGAATGTAACTCACTGCACCTTCTTATTTTGTTTATTATTTATTGATTTTGGTTTAATTTATTTTTAAGTAACATAGTAAAAATTTGGCCTGCACGTTTGCAAAAAAAACTTTTTAAGTGTCTGAAACATAAACAAAATACTTTAAAATGAGCAAAAAAGAATGAGAAGATTTTAGAAGGAACTGGAAACCCAATTCTAAATAATAACAAAGGGATAAATTTCTACTCCTGTTCAAAAGACCTAGGAAGGAGTAGAGAAAAAGAAGACTCCACAATAATTTGTTTGAATCAAGGTTTTTAGTAGGACTTGCTTGAATTTGTATGCAAGGCAAACTGATTTTCAGCTGATTTCCACTAATCATTTCACCTCAAGCAAGGCAATAATGCCACTAATATGCAATGAGTGAAAAAGAATGAGAAGGCTCTAGAAGGGTCTGTAAACCCAATCCTAAACAGGAAACAAGGGATAAACCTCTACTCCGATTCAAAAGACAAGGGAAGGTATCTGAACCAGGGGATGGGCGAACCTATCACAAAGCTGGATTTAAAGTGGGAATCTCATGTGAACAAAGAACATAAATTGTTCAAGATCTCTCCCTTGGGAAAGTTACTACCTCGTAGGATGACCCTCACCACCATCACTGAGCCCCTTCTGCTTCATTTTAACTTCAATTTGTGGTCCGGCTGGGCAGGGAAGGTCTATTGTAAAATGGTAGAATAATCATATACATTTGTATTTTTGGTTGTTTGTTTTTCACACTAAACCAATACAAGCCCAGAGAGCCACTCAAGGTAGAGGGTTGCAGTTGAAATTGTAATGATTGATATGATATGAATGAAAGAAGAGGTAGCAAGTGAAGATTGTGAGAATAAAGAGGATAGATAACAAATGAACATTGAATTGAAGAGATTAAGATTGTAGTATGAAGGGAAACATCCACACAGGAGTCTTTTCCACAAAGTAGCAGTTTGAAAAAATACTGTCCACGTGGAATTTTTTCTTTAGATTTTGAATATGGAAGTTGCTGTTTATTTGTAGTTAGGGTTCAGTTAAGATAAGTGTCTGGTTCCTGGGAATCCCAGGAAGTAACTCCCCATTTTAATCATTGGGCAACGTTAGGAACATGCAAAGGTGCCTTTACTAAAAACTGGTGAGACTAGGCTATTTTTGCTATTGATTGATTATATGTGTGTAATGATGAATTCATTAAACAGACTTTTTTTTTTAGCCTCATGAAGTGGTAAATGAATCTAAAACATTAAACCAGAGAATACAATAATTTTTTTATAGCTTACTGCCATACGAGCATAAACATGACATTTTTTCCAACATATTTTCAACAATTGTCAAGAATTTAATGTTTTCTTTTCCTATCATATATAATTACACCATTTAATACATTTCTTTATTAGATTTTTATGTGCCTGGAAAAATAAAAGAAACAATTTATACCGTTGTCATTCAACCATGGCAACTTTATTTGAAATGTCTCAAAGAAATAAGAAAAAAAAATGGACAGAGAATACCCAGTGTGCGCACCTAGTTTATTACTGCTCTTGTACTTCTGCTACATATCTTGAGATTCTTGACAGAATCCAAAGAAGAATTGGCAATGTTATCCATCTTCACCTGGCATCTCAGCCTCAGTCACTTTCCCACTGCTTTAATGTCTAATTTAAACAGTGTTTATTATTTTCTGTTGTCAGTTCTGAAGAAATCAAATTGTTCAGACTCATCTTTGTTGTCATATTGTCACTGTTTACATTGTTTGGACTGTTATCCTCATCTTTGTTGCCATATTCACAATGTTTTGTTCATTGTATGCTCCAGCCTTCTTCAGATAATTGGAATTTTGAACTGAACCTTTTATTTTGTCCACTGCGGTAGATTGTATAGAAATGAATACAATATCGGAACCAGTAATATAGGTAGATTTTTCTAATTCCACATGTCATGACTCTTCTGGATGTCTCAGTTATAGGTTAACCCTTTAACCAGTGGTGAACAAAAACTTTGAGAGTTGAGTTAAAGAGCAATAGCTGAAACTGAGATATCTGGAAGAGACATGGCATGCAGAACTAGAACAATCTACTCCAGTGGATGAAATAATAGGTTCAGTATGAGATTTTAGTCACCTGAAGAAGGCCAGAGAATACAACAGCTGAAATGTTGTGAATATGGCAACAAAGATAGGGACAACAATACCTCATCTCAGAAATAGAGACAGATGTTGAAGATGAATATGGCAATAAAGATGAGGACAAAAGTCCGAACAATGTAAATAGTGTAAATAGTTACAATACCTCATCGCAGAAATAGAGACAGATGTTGAAGGTGAATATGGCAATAAAGATGAGGACAACAGTCGGAACAATGTAAATAGTGTAAATAGTTACAATACCTCATCGCAGAAATAGAGACAGATGTTGAAGATGAATATGGCAATAAAGATGAGGACAACAGTCTGAATAATGTAAATAGTGTAAATAGTTACAATACCTCATCTCAGAAATAGAGACAGATGTTGAAGGTGAATATGGCAATAAAGATGAGGACAACAGTTCAAACAATGTAAATAGTGTAAATAGTTACAATACCTCATCTCAGAAATAGAGACAGATGTTGAACGTGAATATGGCAATAAAGGCGAGGACAACAGTCCAAACAATGTAAATAGTGTAAATAGTTACAATACCTCATCTCAGAAATAGAGACAGATGTTGAAGATGAATATGGCAATAAAGATGAGGACAACAGTCTGAACAATGTAAATAGTGTAAATAGTTACAATATCCCATCTCAGAAATAGAGACAGATGTTGAAGATGAATATGGCAATAAAGATGAGGACAACAGTTCAAACAATGTAAATAGTGTAAATAGTCACAATACCCCATCTCAGAAATAGAGACAGATGTTGAAGGTGAATATGGCAATAAAGATGAGGACAACAGTCTGAACAATGTAAATAGTGTAAATAGTTACAATACCTCATCTCAGAAATATAGGCAGATGTTGAAGGTGAATATGGCAATAAAGATGAGGACAACAGTCCAAACAATGTAAATAGGGTAAATAGTTACAATACCTCATCTCAGAAATATAGACATATAACAAAGAAAATGTATAAATTTACTTTCATATATTTAGGGTTTATTAAAATTTTAATTTCACTTTTTAAAACAATAAACATTGCTGAGGAGTAGAGGTAGTTAAAATAATAGAGGTGTCTAAGGAAAAACCCGTTTTTTTTTTGTTGTTTTTAGTAGGCACTGTTTCCTAAAGAAGTATGAATTAGTAAAAAAAAAAAAAAAAAATATTGCCCTAGGTTTTGGGAATGGACAAAATTATATTGTATTTCTACACGAAATCTTTTGGGTTACTAATCTTAGTCAATACTCCCTATCAATAGTTTGTCATGAGATACTCTTGTTTTTAATTGTTCAACAACCTTGCTTTTTTTCAAAATAAAACTCTGTGATCTTCTCAGGTTGCATTTCTCAGCATTTATTGGTTATTACAAATCTCATTTAACTATTGGCCAGTACTGTTTTCCAGTTGAAATGTATCTTTTTATATTTGTATTCTTTATCTATCTCTTAGCTGGATAAAATT
>OZ010597.1:61948569-62021069 GCA_963932145.1 Acanthosepion lycidas | reverse complement strand
GTCTACCCTAGTGAGCAAAATATTCCAACCACCAAGAAGGCCGGAGTGTAAAATGGCCGAGACATTGTAATAAATATGGTGACAAAGATGAGGACAATAGTCCAAATAATGTACATAATACCTCATTTCAGAAATATAGACAGATACTAACACTGATATCATATAGAAATATCAGAATTTTAAAAGTGTAAATTTCAAATACTGTGGTAGCTAACTCTTGGCTTTTGTTTTCAAAACTAATCCTGTTGTGCTCCAAAAAATACCTTTTTTTTATTCTTTGCTAAGATGAAATAAAAGCATTGCAATTAATACTGTCTGGTGAAAAACAAAAAAATATCTTACGATGCACAATTTAAGCTGGTAATTTTTAAACAAGAGAGAAAAAAAACAACAAACCCTGAAGAAAAAATTACCAACATAACCAACTGATATGCTAATATTGTGATGAAAGAAGCATTTATTGTTTTCATTTTGCTGCTTTACTTGATTTGATGTTATTTTTAAAGATGGAAGATTCAAAATTTATGAAGCCATATGACTTTGATTGCTTTTGGCTATTTTGCTGAACTAAGATACCAACCACAATTTGAAAGATAATTTCTGAATTTTTTCGGAAGGGCATTTCATATTTTTATTATATTTAACCCTCTTATAAAAATGAATCAACAATGATTATTGATGTTTTAAGCAAAATGCTTCACTTTCGAATAATGCCTTGCAACATGTAAATGGGGAAAAAAAAAATTGCTTGAAAAGAAAAAAAACATATTTTGCTTTTATAATTAATTATTCTTTATCAAGTTAACCATTTCAATTAATGAATGGTTTCAGGTGTAAATTATTTTCGTTTTGAAACATTGACTGCAATAAGACAGAATGCCTGTTTGTTAGAAGAAGGATGAGTACAAAGTTACAAATTAGAGACACTGAAATCAAACAACCACACAAACTGCAATATCTGGAAAGTGTTTTAAAAGAGGACAGAAAGTGCGACACTGAAAGCTGGAGGTGCATGTGGATAGCCAAAGATGCCTTCCAAAAACAAAGCAGAGTATTAAGAGACAGAAGAATTTTGTTAGAAAGAAAGAAATGACTACTGAACTCTTACATGATACCAGTCCTCCTATATGGCAGTGAATTCTGGACAGTTTCAAAGATGAAGAAGAGACATGAAGCATCAGGAATGTGGTTCTACAGAAGGATGCTGAGGATACAATAGACTGAATATGCAAGCAACAACAAAGTTTTAGAGGAAATGGGAGCAAGAAGGAAACTTATATTTAACATTAGGAAGAAAGAGTTGAAATTTTCAGCATACATAATAGGGAAAGAGGGCTTGGAAAATCTGATACTCACAAGAGAGATTGAAGGCAAGAGGGAGAGGGGAAAGCAATGCATAACCTACTTAGTGAGCTTGAGTAAATGGATGGTAGAACAAGGTTCAGGAGAGATAGCAAAAAGAAAAAAATTTATTAAGAGCTACAAAGAAAAGGAAATTGTAGAGAACCATGATTGCCTACTTTCTGAGGGAACACAGCATATAAAGAAAAACATTTGCTTGATTTGATCTTATTTTTAGTGATGGAAGATTCAAAATTTGTGAAGCCAAACTAAGATACCAAACACAATTTCTAGGATAATTTCTGAATTTTTTTCAGTGGGGCATTTCATATTTTGTACTATTGTATTATTGCATTTCATATTTTTATCATTTTATTCAAACCTCTTATAAAAATGAGCCGACAATGATTATGGATACTGATGGTTTAAGAAAAATGCTTCACTTTCAAATAATACCTTGTAACATGTACAAGGGGAAAAAAATCGAACATATTTTTCTTTTATAATTAATTATTTTTTATCAAGTTAACCATTTTGATTAATAAATTGTTTCAGGTGTAAATTAATCTGTGCTGTTAATAATCAAGGTGATGTGAATTCAAACAGATGGAACGATTTCATCTACAAAACTTTAAAAGAAAAACACATTTTGACTCCTGCAGTGGGTGTTATATGTTTGCTTACTTGTAAAATCTCCAAGACATGACTCTTTGTCTCTTTATTTTTTATATATGATTTTTTTAAAATTTAACATCAGTGCATTTACTCAATAGAGAAGTAACTGTGAGGATAGGCAAAACTGCCTCCACCACAGACATAGACATGCACATCTATACAGGGATTTACATTCACACACCACACATGTATATGCATGTACACATATCCAAACACATGCACACTTAAATATATACAGCACATACATTCATATAATTATGATAATATAAACAAAAAATGAATGCATGCAAATATATATATATATATATATATATATTTAAAATTCCCACTGTCCCTTGTATGTGCAGTTAGCTTATATTCATCAAAATAAATTTATTACTGACTATGAATTTCTAATGTTTTTTTCCTAATTATTCTTATAATTTACTCTGTATCATACATTTCACTTTCATATGGACAAAAAGTTCTCTTTGGATAATCCCTAGCAATTACAATTTGGTATTGCATATATATATATATATATATATATATACAATCCAATGAAAACAGACAACTTTAAGGGTCCATTGGTAATAATTTATTTCCCCAGGGAATTTCTTTTTCCCTGGCTCATCAGACCGCACTTCTAAGGGTGAAAAAATTAATTTGAATTTGCATATATTTTTTATACACTTTTGAGGGGTAGTATTAAGGTGGTGTAAGGTTATATAGAGAGTGGGGAGGAATTTTGACAGACATGGTCGAAATTAGAGAGGGAAGGGAGAGATAGGAATAATTTTAAATTTATTTTTATTACAATACTTAATAGTGAGGAAGGTGGTAATATATATATATATATATATATATATATATATATATATATATATATATATCAAAAGCCAGGTAAAAATCAAATTAACTACTAAATAAGAGAAATGAAATAATGGACAAGTGAAGATGCAAACAAATATTTACTTTGCCATTTAAGTATTAATTAAAAAAAATGTAATTATTTAAACAAGAAGTATATAAAAATGAAATAAACCTAAATTTTAAAAACCTTTAGAAAACTCCAGAATATTCTGGAATATTTGCCTACACTTAAGTCATGTCTGGAAATAACATTGTTACAGAGCAAAAGATAAAGAAAAGAAAGAAAAGGAATAATCTTATAATTTTATCACACACATATGCACATAAAGAAAAAACATGAACCCAACACCAATAAAACGTGCATAGATTATTATAAATATATAAATCTAACATTCACCTGTTTATAGAAAACTGCTGCCATATGTGATATGTTGCTTTTATTGTATATCTTGAGATTCTTGATAAAATACAAAGAAGAATCAGTCACTTTCCTACAGCCATAATGTGGCTTCCCTATGTCTTTTCTATAAATATTTTCATGGCAATTCTTGTAATGAGCTCACTTCCTGGGGACCTTGACTGCATGAATTTAAGCATACTATTGTAATTTCTATTCTAATAGTTTCTTTACTTGCCTGTGGAAAAGTCTTACTTCCCTACCACTTAGAATCTTCAAAAAATTTGAATGCAATGTCAAACGTCATGTTCTATTTTCATGAAGTTTGTTTTTTATTGTCCTGTCTCCTCACTAATGTCTTCTAATTTCCTTTCATTATCAATAACACCTTGCATCTTAGTGGCATTATTACCTTGCTTAGGGGGAAATAATAAAAAAAGAAAATACATATATATATCCCAACATATATATATATATATATATATATATATATATATATATATATATATATATATATTATAAATTCATGAATCATTCAAACAAAAAACAAATATAGAGGTTAATGATTTAAATGTCGAGAATACTTCGTCGCAAACAATCTAAATAAGATTCATGAATTTATAAATTATGTTTGCACATTTAAATCATTAACCTCTATATTTGTTTTTTGTCTAAATGATTCATGAATTTATAAATTATATTTGCACCTTTTAATTGATATATATATATATATATATATATATATATATATATATATATATATATATATATATATACGCACATTGTGCGATGGATAAATTGTCCCCATATTATATTTTGAATTTTGCATTTTTAATTTTGTATTTTTAATGTGCATTGTTTGTTTTTGGTTTTGTCAACTGCACTGTATAGTAGAGTCAGTTGGAAACATTTTCAAGAAAAAGGGCACTATGATGCAATTCACTTAACTATGTGACTAGAAATTAACTAGAAATTTGGAAACGACATGCTGTTCTGCTTCACATTTACATTGGAAGCTTCAGCACAAACATTACAGATTGTTTGGGTGTCAATATGAAGACAATGCAGAATGTTTGGAAAGATTTGGATCAGTCTAATGGTGATTAGTCGTACAGCAGCTCAGAAAAATCACTTTGATCATTCTGATAAGAAAAGAATTCCCAAATTTGTTGGTGAGGGCTTCAGACTCAACTCAATGAATTTGTTTGCAGTGACTGCTAATGATGGCGACTTTATGCCTCCATTCATCTTTCATAGGGTCTCAGACGCAATACAGAAGTCTTCATCAAGTGCCTTGAGGAAATAGTTCTGTCCTGGGTCAAGAGGATGGTTGCTGGTAGGTCTGGAAAAAGGACACTGCACCATGCCACAAAAGCAGGAGAACCTAGTCATGGGTGTCAGAGAATTTCTACGGCCACATTACTCCTTACATCTGGCCACCTAACTATCCAGACTGTAACCCCCTTGATTATTATGTGTGGTTGAGCAAGAGAACAACAAAACTCCTTGTAACACCAAAGATGAACTGAAAGTAAGAATTATAGCAACATTCACCAAATTAAACAAGGAAACCATCCAGAACATTTTCAGGAGATTCCAAAGTCATCTGGAGGCTGTAGTTGAAGCCAATGGCAATTTTATTGAATAAATTTACTCCTTAGTATTTCAAGATATTTTTGTGTTACTTTAGTAAATATATCTGTGAAAATGAGATGTCAGTGTTATTTTAATTTTTGCGTAATTTAGATGACAATTTATCCCTTACACCCTGTAGATAGATAAATAAAATTAATACAGATGTAAAATTTGTCATGAAACTGATTGATGTTACCTTTATCATCCTGAGTGTAGAGTTTTGTAGATGGACCCTCCAGCAATCGCTCTGTCCACTCGTCAGGACACACACACACACACACACATATATATCTATATATTCACATACATACATACATACATATACATATATATATATATATATATATATATATATATATATATATATATATATATATATACACACATATATGCACTCACATATATATGCACACATACACATATAATAATGCACATACATATACACACATATACATATGTGTGTACACAGACACAATCTTATCTCTCTCTCTATATATATATGTGTGTGTACCTGTGATATATATATATATATATATATATATATATATATCAATCACATGTACACACATATCATAATATAAAGGATAAATGAATGCATGTAAGTGAATATATATATATATATATATATATATATATATATATATATATATATATATATATATACACATGTAGCATATGTGAGGAGGTACAGTGGAGTAATGAATAGTAGCTTGGATTGAGGAATTGAAGACCTGAGTTCGAATTCCAGTCGAATCCATGACATTCACTTAAGTGCTAATACCCTTGGGAAAGGTATGAATCCTCTTCTTCTCCCCCCAGTTATGAGTAAACAGCAGGACAGACCCAGTTCTATAGCCTTGGATGGCAACTGGTCTACTGCAGAAAGAAATGGCAACTTACTGCAGGAAAAAAATCTGCCTCATCAGTCATGTAATGAAAGTTACATGATCGTCTATGCCCGTATCACACACAGCACACAACTGACTGATTGTAGTGTATGTGTTTATATATGCGGTTAAATATGTATCTTATATGTGAATAATATGAATAATAAAAATGAAGTGTAAAAATAAATGATAGTAAATGCCTTATTTATACAAAACATTTTGTGGAAGATTCTTGGAAAGTTTCTTAACTCTTGCCATTATCAAATAAAAATTTGATCAGATCAAAAAGAACTTCTTTCTCTGATCAAACAGAGAAAACTTCCAACTGAACATCAACAAAAAAAAGATGAAATTAGTCTTATCTTTATAGACTGAGTTCCAATAGATCATAAATATATAAGTTGATAAAGACATGTGTCTGGCATTTGGGGCAAATTTTCACCCAACAAAGTTCCACCAATCTGAAGCATTGAATAATGCCAAGGAAAAAAAAAAAAAAAGTATGTGTCATATTCATCATTCGTTTCCAGAGCTTACTTTTAACAAACGGATTATTTTCCTGTACCTGATCCATTCATCCCTAACAAAAATGAAAGAAAACAAAGGCAGCCACTTTGAAGCGAGAATTACAGACAATAAGATCAATACTTAGAATAATGGATAAAAGAATAAAGACAAACACATGACATGCATATATATATATATATATATATATATATATATATATATATATATAAATACATACATATCATGTATAGTCAGATATGTGACTTTTGGAAACCTAATTTTGAAGCTAATTTGACGACAGACTTATAGACTTTGGTTAACAGTGTAGCCAGGGCCAGCAGTACATATGTTAATTTTATATCTCGTAAAAGTTAGCTTCAAAATTAGGTCTTCAAAAGTCACATGATATGTGAGTATATATAGTGTTTATATATATATATACATATATATATATATATATATATATATATATATATATATATATATAAATACATACATATCATGTATAGTCAGATATGTGACTTTTGGAAACCTAATTTTGAAGCTAATTTGACGACAGACTTATAGACTTTGGTTAACAGTGTAGCCAGGGCCAGCAGTACATATGTTAATTTATATCTCGTAAAAGTTAGCTTCAAAATTAGGTCTTCAAAAGTCACATGATATGTGAGTATATATAGTGTTTATATATATATATACATATATATATATATATATATATATATATAAATAATCGTCAAGCCACGGTGGCTTGACGATTGCATATAGCATGAAACAGACTGTCGCCTCAATGTGTTGACTTCTATGTTCACTTTTATATTTACACACGCTCTATCTCTGATATTGAGCACTTTATTCCATAAATATAGCACACCTTAAGACTATATTTCTTTATATATATATATATATATATATATATATATATATGCACATATACAATATATACATATATAAGTGTCTGAAAAAAATTTTTGTCAAATGAAAATATGAATAAAGACAAAAGGAAAACTAATCTTAGTTGACACATTTCATCCTCTGAGGAACTTTATCAAGGCAAGGATTGTAAGCATTATTTATATACAAGTGCAAAAATGTTGTAGGTTTTTCAAAATTTTTAAATTTAAGAACACTCATGAATATTACAGACCACAGACTTATAGACTTTGGTTAACAGTGTAGCCAGGGCCAGCAGTACATATGTTAATTTTATATCTCGTAAAAGTTAGCTTCAAAATTAGGTCTTCAAAAGTCACATGATATGTGAGTATATATAGTGTTTATATATATATATACATATATATATATATATATATATATATATATATATATATATATATACATATATATATATATATATATATATATATATATATATATATATATATATATATATATATGCACATATACAATATATACATATATAAGTGTGTGAAAAAAATTTTTGTCAAATGAAAATATGAATAAAGACAAAAGGAAAACTAATCTTAGTTGACACATTTCATCCTCTGAGGAACTTTATCAAGGCAAGGATTGTAAGCATTATTTATATACAAGTGCAAAAATGTTGTAGGTTTTTCAAAATTTTTAAATTTAAGAACACTCATGAATATTACAGACGACAGACTTATAGACTTTGGTTAACAGTGTAGCCAGGGCCAGCAGTACATATGTTAATTTTATATCTCGTAAAAGTTAGCTTCAAAATTAGGTCTTCAAAAGTCACATGATATGTGAGTATATATAGTGTTTATATATATATATATATATATATATATATATATATATATATATATATATATATATATGCACATATACAATATATACATATATAAGTGTGTGAAAAAAATTTTTGTCAAATGAAAATATGAATAAAGACAAAAGGAAAACTAATCTTAGTTGACACATTTCATACTCTGAGGAACTTTATCAAGGCAAGGATTGTAAGCATTATTTATATACAAGAGTAAAAATGTTGTAGGTTTTTCAAAATTTTTAAATTTAAGAACACTCATGAACATTAGTCAAGTCAGCTGAAAAGTCAGGTAAGACCAGTTTCAAAATATAGTAATTTTTGTGTCGCGATGGAATCATATTTTTAATAAAATAATTATAATTTCGGCTCTACTTCTATACCGAGCACTGTTTTTTAAAATAAAAACGGAAATACTAAAGAACTTTGGATCATCAATCTAAGAGTTCTTTCTTATTATATCCATATACACACACACACACACACACACACACACACACACACACACATATATCTATATATATATATATATATATATATATATATATATATATATATATATCCCAAATTATATACATATATATATATCGTAAATTATATACATATATATATATCCTAAATTATATACATATATATATTTCCCAATATATATATATATATATATATATATATATATATATATATATATATATATATATTGGACCTATCAAACTTCATAAAAGTACCAAAGCAAATTATGCCAATTTTTGTATGGAAGGGAAGTGAAGAATATCTTCCAGTGTGTTTGATATTCGAGAATCTACATTCACAGTAAAACGAGGATGTTTGATGAGCCAAAGCAGGAGAGGACAAGCAATTTCACTGACACACAAGGAGAATCAAAGAGAAGTGGATGACACGCAGCTGGTTGTTCTTGAAATTGAAAAGCAGTGCTGAAAGGTCAACGTTTTTTCATACGATGCCAAAGTTGAACATGCTGTGTAAGTTTGGATCAAAAGCAAACCAGAAAGTCTTCATCATGAACAGAATCAAAACATGGATAGAATATTCTGGAAAATTGGTGGCTCTGTTGAGAAATAAACTTGTAATTATGTGGAGAAGCAAATTAATTTCATTATTATCTCTGGTGTAAATCTTATTTTATTGGATCTGAGGCCTTATTTATTAAACAGTAATCAGAAATTTTTAAATGCATTTATTACATTTTGATACCAGTTCAATCAACATATCTAAAACTTGTTTCATTAGATTGCAGGTGGGTTTACAGCTGCATCATGTTGGAACTCCAGTTCTCATACGATCACTAAAGTTAAGCAACGGTGATCCTGGTCACTACCTAGAAAGTTGACCTTTTGGGAATGCCAAGTGTTGTAAGCTTGACTGAATAGATGATGTAATGAGTTGAAAATCAGGGAACCAAGTTCCAATTTAAGTCCTTTCATTATATTTACTTACACAAAAATAACCTTGAGAAAGGCATGACCTCACCTCTTTCCCCTCCAACTATGGTAAAATCATTATCATATACAAAATATTATTACAATTGACAAAATATTTTCTACCTTTAATTAACATGCAAAGGGTTGGTAAACCTTATCAATCAATGAATCATAGATCGCAGCTCAACCTAATGAACACTCATAATTTTGAAGAGAAATAAACTTGCTTCATTTCTATATTTTCACAGTTTTACTGACTGCTTTAAAACCTGTTTCATTGGATTGGAGACCTTTCTTATCTATCAACCCTCGTAATTTTGAAAAGAAGTAAATTTGCTTTTTTTCTATATTTTCACAGTTTTACCAACTGCTTTAAAAGCTGCTTCATTGGATTGGGGACCTTTCTTATCTATCAACCCTCGTAATTTTGAAGAGAAATAAATTTGCTTCATTTGGATACCAGTTTTAGTTTTTTATCTATTTTCAAAACTTGCTTTTTAAGATTGGACACAAATAACTTGGGAAGAGGAGTGGGTGACAAGCCCGATTGAGGACTTCGGTCTGTGTTTTGTGTCCCTCACTCTCTGACCAGCATTTCCTTTTTCTGTCTGTATTAATATATGTTACAAATTAAACAAAGCCCAATAACTATTGAAGGATGAAAAATTTTCACAGATTTTGTCATCATTCTGTTTTTTTTTTTGCCAAATCCATGAATTTGTTTTGCTCCTGCCAAGTCTTAAAAAAAACAGTATATAAAAGTCACATTTTTTTTATCCATAATGCTGAGTGTGTTAAAATTATTCAACTTTTTAACAAGAAAAATCTCAAGGTGATGTCTAAAATTGTTACAAACATTGTTGATTTGTTTAAGATGGTATGATCTATTATGACATGTCTCTAATTTGTATTTAGATACATTGTATTTATTTTCGATTTTTCTAATTGAATTGTTCACCTATATTACATAGGATCCATTATTGTAGATAATTAGCTTACAATAAAAAAAAAATAATTAAAAAAAATTTTGTTTTTCTGGTGCTGAGTTGCCTCAGACCTGAGTTGTTTTCATCCTGAGTTGTCTTGGCACAGAAATGGCGGCGTTCAGTCGGTGGTGTTGCATAGTAATGCACCCAAGTGGGGGTACCTCATATTATAGGATTAGGCATGAGATGCTTGCACCGTCTTTGCAATTAACCCTTGCAGATTTGAAGATAAATAAATTGCCTTCATTTTCTTACTAATTTTTTTTATTATACCATGCATAAATATTTTATATTTGTTTGATTGTTTGGGTTTTATGGCATATCAACCATTAAGGGTTATTTAATGCCAAATCCAGTTTATATATATATATGCCAAATATATGAATTTTAAATGCCTATTTTGTATGGAACATTTAGAAAGCTAGAGCTTATTTGCTTGTACACTGCAAAATAATCCTAGGTATTTTTGTTTAAGCCAAGAATTTCCATTTGATAAGGACATTTTATTTGCAAAATGGTAAAAGGTAGGATATGTTGTTTACACATCAGTCTACATCTTTGATAAGAGACCAATTCTTTTTAGAAAATCCAATATAATTTTTGGTTCAGTTTTTGCAAATAATTTCATGTTCTTGATTGATTGATTAGTTGTTTTGTTTAACGGCATCTCAAACTTAGTCGCCACTTTATGCCGAAAAAGATTTTGAGCTACTTTAAAAGTCAAAAACATATAGCTGGCAACATTATTGTTTCAAAAACGTACAGCTGGCAACATTATTGTTCCTAAAACGGATAGCTGGCAACATTATTGTTTCAAAAATGTATAGCTGGCAACATTATTGTTTCAAAAATGTATAGCTGGCAACATTATTGTTTCAAAAACGTACAGCTGGCAACATTATTTTTTCGAAAACATTATCTGAAGCCTTGTTGTTGGACGTAGTTTATAGTCATACCCCGGACACGGATATAGTTTATCGTCATACCCAGGACGCAAATATTGTATAGGATTGGAGACCTTACATATCAATCAACAATTAAACCTGCTGTCATGCAATAAACATTTCTCTGCAAAAAAATAATTTTGGTTAATTACTGTAAAGCATTTTTAATCTACCGTGTCAATAGAAATCATTTTTATCAACCTCTGGCCTACATTTAAAAACTCCGAAACTATTATCGGGTATCTTAAATGTTTCTCTTGTTATTGTTTTTTTTTTTGATTCATTGACCAAACGCATTTTAATTTAGCTAAGAGCATTGTGGCTTTCATCTCTATGAGAAACCGAATTTCACATAACGATGATTTAAGATCAAAGAGTGCCGAAAACCAATTAAGACAAATTGGACGTTAAATGAGTTTCATGATTGATCAAAGATGTCTTCTCTGGGTGCTCAAAATAATTTCCCATCTTCCAATGTGGTCTGCTGGAAATAAAAATAAACAACTTTGGAGAGTTTTTCAAAAATCTAAATGAACACCGTGTATGTAGCAGCAGTGTGCCATATATATATATATATATATATATATATATATATATATATATATATATATTTGGTTGGATTGATGTGGGTTTGTTATATATCTAAATGAACACCATGTATGCAGCAGTGTGCCATATACATACATATATATATATATATATATATATACATATATATATATATATATATATATATATATATATATATATATATATTGTTGAATTGATGTCAGTCTATTATGTTAGCTCTATCTCTGATATTGAGTGCTTTCTAATAAGTACTGCGCATATAATATATTAATAATAATGTATATATTATATTATATATATATATATTTATATTAATATTTATACACACACACTTTTCACACACACACACACACACATATATATATATATATATATATATATATATATATATATATATATACAGAGAGAGAGAGAGAGAGAGAGAGAGAGAGAGAGAAATGATATATGAGGTCTGATCAAAATATATCAAGACTATTTGTATGGTAACCGAGCTGAAATATGCAGAATGAAGCCACTCAGTACAGATTGACCTTGAAATCTGTAGAACATAAACACTGTTATAATGTTTTTGCTCCCTTCCATTGTTTATAGTCTTGCTTGAAAAGAAATTGTGTACCATACCACAAAGGTTCCATCAATGATCATGGCTTGGGCAACACTTTTCGTCCAAGAACAAGATTCCCAGGTCTAACATTCACCATATTCTCCAGATCGTCTTTCTTCTTCAAAAATCAAATCCCACTTTAACAGAAAAAGATTTCTAGACATTCAAGAAAATGCAATGAGCTAGTTGCTGGATATCCCCAAAATGGAGTTCCAGGAATGCTTCCATCAATGGAAAAAAGGTTGGATAAAGTGTGTGGCTTCAGAAGGGGACTATTTTAGAGTAGATTAAATGCTACAAAATGCCCTGACTACATGAATTTAAATGTGCTACTAGATTGGCATCTAGGTCCCACCGTTTCACTGTCAAACTAGTCAAATCTAACCATCAATTCTACTCCAAAATTTCTTTTCTTTCCCTTCCCAACAGTGAAACTCCCTTCCTCTTACTTGCTTTCCTGATAACTACAATCTTTAAAAATTTAACTGCAAGATCAATCACCATCTTCTGTTGTATTGAACACTGTTCATCTATCATCCTTTCCCTATACCCAGTTTTTTCTCTCTCTCTGTAACCCCCCACATCCTAGTGGCAATCCTGCCTTGTTTGGAGTGAATAGGTAAAATGAGAAAAAAATGGAGTATAATTTCACAGTATGTAACATATAATTTATTAGGTTGGTGCAAAAATAATATCGTTCTCTCACATATGTTACTATGTGAGAAAACGACATTATTTTTGAACCAATCTATAAAAGAGGGTACAATACAGAGTAGAGCTAAATATTATTTATTCTAGGATATTCAGCAAAACATTAAAAATCACTACACAATTACAATTATGTTTCGACCCTACAAATGTGTCTCCTCAGGCGATGTTAAACTACTCACTAGTATTAGGTTGGTGCAAAAATAATATCGGTTTTTGACGTTAAAAAATACGTCACAAACCGACATTATTTTTGCACCAACCTACTAGTTTAACATCACCCACGGATACACATGTGGTGTCAAAACATAATTGTAATTGTGTAGTGATTTTTAACGTTTTTGTTTTAATATCCTAAAATAAATAATTTTATATCTATATCTATCTATCTATCTATCTATATATATATATATATATATATATATATATATATATATATATACTATATATATAGAGATACATAGTCTCTTCCAAACATATTGGAATGGCAAGGCCAATTCCTTTGTTTTTGTTGTTCAGTGAAGGCATTTGGGTTTAAGATCAAATGTAAATAGCAGGAAATAAAAGCTGAAATTCTAAACTCTTGTTTCATATTTATCTTTTGATCTTAAACCCAAATGTCTTCAGTGAACAGTAAAAACAAACGAATTGGCCCTGCTGTTCCAGTACTTTTGGAGAGAACTGGACACACACACACACTCCCCGCCACCACCACACATATATGTATATCTGTGTGTCTGTGCATATAATCATGGATAATGCTTCAGAATCTCATACACTTGTCATTTTCTGAATTTGAAACCAAGAACAATATTGAGAGATTACTGATTCTTAAAGATTGACTGCTCTGTCAAAAGATGTTGACTGCTCTGTCAAAAGATGTTGACATCTACGTCCTGGGGGAGTCAGCTTTGATAACTATTTGTAATTTTCCATCAATAACCTCCCAATAATTATGAAAGCATTAGCAAGGTGAGGGAATTAATATCATTAACATTATTATTATTATTTGAGACATTTTATGACAGAATTTTTCAAAAGTGAAAAATTTTGTAAAACTTTTCAGAAAACAGAATGTTTCACCTTTATTAGATAGGTTAGAATGAAAGAAAAATCCGAATCTGTGCATTTTGTTTTTGATATTAAAACAGTCAATGTCTGTTTGATAGGTAACAATTTTTTTTTTTAACAAAATATCATGCAGTTTTGTTTCTTTCATACAGACTCAAAGATTCATTGTCAACAAAAAAGGTTTTCCACTTTATCTGAATATATATATATATATATATATATATATATATATGTATCTATATCTATATATATACATGCACTACAATTCAAAAGATGAAGCAGCCCCCAGAATTAGCATGGGATGAACTTGACAGTTTGTGCAAAAATGGGTTGAAAATTTATTTTGTGGGTCACCAGGAACCTCTTCTTGACACTGTCAAATGAAGAAAAATGGCAGGGTTTGGAAATGTTACAAGCCACCATTGAAGGTGGATGTTAGGAGAGGACACAAACGTAGAAATTGGTTGGACAATGTCAAACACTGGACAAGTATGACTATACCAGAATTGCTGATGGCTGCCATTCGTAAACTGTTGAGGAGAAGATTCAGTGTGATTTCTGCATTTAGATACCACCTATGATTTTAAAAAGTCATGGGGAGGGGGAGGAGGAGGATGAACTTGACAGAAAAGTGAAACCTTTCCATCCAAAAAATGAAAAAGAGCTCTTGAAGTCATTAAAAAAAAAAATTGAATCAATTATCAAACTTATACTTTGAGAAGCTTTTGCAATGAATGCCAAGAATTTGTGCTGCAGTAATCAAGGCTAAAGGAGGATATTTTGAAGTGAGCAAAATTTAATCAT
Organism: Acanthosepion lycidas; assembly: GCA_963932145.1. Classification (NCBI taxonomy): domain Eukaryota; kingdom Metazoa; phylum Mollusca; class Cephalopoda; order Sepiida; family Sepiidae; genus Acanthosepion; species Acanthosepion lycidas. The sequence goes on along the minus strand of OZ010597.1, from coordinate 62,005,899 downwards.
AAAATGCTTTTTTTTTCTTTTCATCATTATAAAATTTCCAGTAAAATATCATGTCTCACTTTTTTAACCATGCATAGCTTTCTCTTATTTAAAGTACAAAACAAATACTTTTTGGGCCAATTTAAAATTTACCAGGGGTTGCCTTCAACTTTTGAACTGTACTATATATATATATATATATATATATATATATATATATATATATATATATATATATATATAGTACAAGTAAAAGGTTTGTCACTTAGATTATGGATGTTACCTTCAGCATCCTGACTCCAGAATTTTGGAGACTGACCTGTCCATCCAATCATCAAGGTGTATCAACAATTGACTGCATATTCTTCTCGATTTTTCTTTTTTACATGCACTTATCATTGGTATATATATATATATATATATATATATATATATATATATATATATATATATATATATATATATATATTGTGTGTGTGATACTCTTGTTGTTTCTGATATACAAGTGTCTAATAGTTCAATTTTAAAAATGATTTGAGTCTAGTGGTAAAAATCTGTATAGAACCAGCTATATGTATTTGGAAAGAACTGATACCTGAGAAATCGGGCACAATGGATTAAAGAAGAGAAAGAGGAATAAAAGAACCGAATTCAGAAAGACAGAAGATGCTCTTTGATGAATTATTATTATATGATTGAATTATATTATGTTTTAATGAATATCCTCTTTTGGTTTGATTTTGTCCTAGTAATATTGACCGTTTTACCCTCCAAGATTTTTAGGCTTGTTTTATAGTTTGTAAGCCCTGGATAATTTTGAATAGAGCCCTTTATTCAATTCACAAGAGTAGATTATTCTTGTTCTGTTTGATTATTTCCATATTATTTATTTTTATAATAGCTTCAGGGTTGGTGGCATCACTGCCATTATTCCATTTTTATGTTATTTTCAAAACTTTATTTTAAATTACTATGAAACCAAAACATCAACTTAAAAACTTGAGTCATGTTCTTAGTCTTGCAAAATCAAGACTTTCATATTGATGTAATTCATGGAGACAAATCCATTTAGAAATATCTAAACTGTCAGCTTTATACAACATTAGGAATGCCTTTGAGTGAACAAAACCTGCAGATCTTGGAGAAGACCATACTTCTTTGACCCTTGTGAACTGGTGCTACAGAATCACAAACTGAGAACTGTACCAAATAACAGAAGCCACATCACTTGAGGACTACCAACAGCAGCACCATCTAAAATGGATGGCACATGTAACTTGAAGAGAAAATAATGATATAAACAAGATGTTGATATTCTATACTACTTCAACTAAAAGGTTAAGAAAGAAACACTTGTCCATTCTGGAAAGAGTGATAACAGCTACTGGAACTGAGAAACCTATTCTCCTGAAAAATTGTTTTAAAAGAAAGATTTTATAAATTTCAATTGAAAGCAGTTAATGAATGCTGAATATTTCCTTATAGGAAAATAACTAATATTACTTCTAAGCTTTGGATAATTTTGAATTGAGCCCTTTATTCAATTCATAGGAGTGGATTGTTCCCATTCTGTTTTATTAATACTGAACTATAAAGTTTTATGATGGCTTCAAGGTAGGTGGTATCATGGCTATTATTTCAATTCTCAACCATTGTTTCTATTTGGAAGGTTAATTTCCAACCTAATTTTATTACATAATTTTACATTGAAAATACTGAAGACAGAGACGTTTAATTTTCAATTTAAATTCTTAAAATTTTTATGTGTCCAGATGCATAAATGACTTCAGTCAGCTTTCTATCAATTTTATTTTTAATACTACTCTTTTTAATCATCCCTCATTGTAATAGGAGAAGTTTTGTCATGAATTGAGATATGTTGTTTGATACAGGATATAAACTTACCATGGAAGATTCTGAAATTAGACCACTTTCTATATTAAATATTTATCTGAAATTACATTCTTTAAGTCAGTATTATGGTTAAATCTTTTACTATGAATGAATAATGCACTGAAAGTATAGTTTTGCAAAACTGTACAGAAATTTTGGAATCTTCCAGGGTAAATTTATATCTAGAATTATACAACATATTTTCTTTCTTAACAAAAACTACTGCTGTTACAATAAGGAATATTTAAAAAACTTGTGATCCTAAAAATATGCTGAAATAAAAAGAAAGTCATTTATTAAGACAGATATATATTGAAAGTGCACTAATTTCTGAATCTTCAAGGTAAATTCATTACTTATACAAAATGTATCCTTTCTTAACAAAGCTACTGCTATTACAATGAACAATATTGTTATGGTAATTTATCCATGCACACATGAACTCTCCCAGTTATAAATAGGAGTAGGTAGTGCTTTTTGGAGAGAGAAGTGTCCAGCAGTCAGCTCTGACAGTCAGACTGAACATTCTTGTTGTAACACTCTTCTTTGTATATGTTTGTATTACTTTTTCTGTTAATATATTTGTTCAACTCAATTCCTCTCTTTGTGTCTTTATTTCTGGCTCTAACAAGGCTATAACAATAATTTAAAGCAAACATCTCTGTGTATTCAGCATTTCTCATTGTTAAATTGAAACTAATGTTTGTTGTGCATCTCATTAAGCTTTTTATTGCTTTTGTTTTTAATTTATTGCATGATCCCGGGTGCAAATTTACTGCGACAGAATCTGAAATTAGTGTTCTTACAATAGAATTTCATCATCATAAATTAATTTCTGTTGCAACAGCATCACTTCTATTTAGACCAAAAGCAGTGGCAACAATATTTTCAACAAGTAATTGATGAGTGTAGGGAAAGGAATGAATTTCAACAATTTTGTATATTTTGTTATTATATAACTGAGTAAAAAGATGGAAGTTAGGAATTGTGTTCGTCATAAATGTTTATGTGCAAAAGTTCAGTCGCTGAGGGGGAAAATATCTCAATACTCAGGAAACAAGGTCCCCGTTTGGTGTGTCATCACTAAATCATTCTGGGAGGAAGAGAGAAAGAATTACAGTAAGTGTCTGATTTTTATATTAGGTTGGTGCAAAAATAATGTCGTTTTCTCACATAGTAACATATGTGAGAAAACAACATTATTTTTGCACCAACCTAATAGCTGCTTCACAGTGACCTTTAATGAATTCTTGCCAAATCTGGTGAAGCTATGTGGGATAACTTGTGCTGACTTAATTAAAACCACATTCTTTAATGTGAAATTATTCATGGTTTGTCTCATAGATAAATTTGATTATCATCTGTAATTTTTAATTTCTTTTCATATCATATCACAATTTTCTTTTTTTTAATCATTTCATCCCAAGCAAGGTGATAATGCCATAAAGAGGCAATGACCTAAGGGAAAGAAAGAGCATGGGAAGAATTTATTGAGGTGAAAGGACAATAAAAAAACAGGTTTCAGAAAGACAGAAGATGGTGGTTGGCATTGCATTTGAACATAGGTGGCAGGGGATGAGTGAAGACCAGTGTTGTCCGTTCACCTTAATAATAAGCTGAGCAACAAAGGTACTACTTCTACCACTGTCCAGGCCACGAATAAAACATATATATATATTTTATATTGGATGCTGGAGTAAACAGCCCATCAGATGTGCCAATATATCACTATACTTTTAAAATAATAATAATGAAAAAGTATAAAAGTATTATCAAATATATGAGAATATTTTATTATTATTATTATTATTATTATTATTATTTTTCCTTTGATTTCTGGTGTTTACACATTTCTTTCTGGGTCCCGCCCAGGGACCTATGGTTAGAAATGGCATCATGACACTTTCCACTGACAAAAAAAAAAATTACATAGATAAAGCCCTTTGTAAAGTGTGGACTGTACTTTTCAGAACAATTTTTTGTATCTCTTTGAGGCATGGACTTCCAGGAATCCCTTCAATTAGTCTACTGGAATCTTTTCTAAACAATCCTAGGGCTCCAAATACAACAGGGATTGTTGATGTTCCCATGTGCCACATTTTTGAGATTTCTATTTCAAGGTCCTTGTGTTTTGACAGCTTTTTGAATATCTTCAAAGATACATTGCCGTCAGCAGGGACTGCCATATCAATAAGGAGGCACTTTTTTTGTTTGTGGTCTTTAATAACAATGTCTGAGCGGTTGGCTTTGATTGTTCTGTCAGTGTGTATTGTGTAGTCCCATAGAATTGTAACAGGTCCTATCTCTGTAACCAGGTCTGGGTGGTGTTCATACCAATTTCTTTCAGTTTCCTTCCCGTAGAAGTTGCAAATTTTCCAGTGCAGATATTGGCCCACTCTGTCATGCCGGGTTTTATATTCAGTGGGTGCCAATGTCATGCAACCTGATACAAGATGATCAATTGTTTCTGGATATTTATCACAGAATCTGCATTTTGGGCTGACACAATATTTTAGTATATGTGCTTGATAATTTCTAGTTAACAAGCATTAGTCCTGTGCAGCAAGGATAAAACCTACAGTTTCAGCTTTCAACACTGCACTACATAGCCACTGATGGGTACGGGTTTTGTCTACGTCAGCTTGTTTAGTACGGGCAGAGTATTGGCCATGAAGTGGTTTATCTTGCCATTGTTTCTGTATCTGGTCGGTTGCATTTGTCTTTGCTTTCTTTTTTAAGTACTTTGCAGCTTCAGCTGGTGTTCTGTGCTTTACTTGTATTTCTGCATCCATTTGAAACTCCATTTTGAATTTGTTGGCTTCTTTTATTACGGAGTAAAGACACTTACTACTTTCATGTTCCTTGACGCATACCATCATCAAGTCTTCTGTAGTTTCCAAGTATCTTTGAAGGCCAATAGTTGTAGTTTTGTAGGACAGTTCTAGTTGAACTAATCCTCTGGCTCCTTCAGATCTGGGCACATACAGAAGATCAACATCAGCTTTGCGATGATGCATGCGGTAGCAAGTGAGAAGCTTTCTCATTTTTATGCCCATTCGCTTAATTTCAGCTATGGTTATTATTATTATTATTATTATTATTATTATTATTATTATTATTATTATTATAGTGGCAGGAAAGCAAGAAATCAGGAAGCCTTTCTACAGGTGAGAAGTACATGGAAAAAAAGTATTAGAATAGAACATAAGATTGCTCCTAACTAGTTCAGCAGCAGAACTGTGTGAGCTAATTGCCAATCTAGTAGTACATATATATTCATGTAGTTGAGACACCAAGTGACTGAGGATTGCAGGTTAGAACTGATTACATGAAGAGTCTTGAGATATATCACAGGAGCACCAACAAGGCCAGTAATATTTAATGCACAGACGGAATACATAGAATGATTTTTAAAAACAAATTATATTTAGTTCTTTTGTAAGTGAGACATTTAAAAATAATTAAATATGATTTTTTTGTTCTGTGTCTCGATCATTTTGTATGAGCGATCTCTAAATTGCTTCAAAATAAAAAGTAAGAAAAAAAAAACTATAATTGAAAACAACATTTAACAACCATTGGAGGGAGGGGTCATTGTATTGTAAGTGTTTTAAAGCAAGATTAAGCATTTTTGTTAATTTTCTGGTATGTTGTATATATCCTGTTATTTTTCTCTTTGTTTCTGAAATTAATTATTTTCTGTCTTTCTAGGCATTTTATTTCTATTCTATTCAATTAGCTGATCATATTTTGTGCAAGAAGTAAAAACACCAGGTGCTAACTTATTTTTATTCCTTGTTTATGTGAAAAGTTTTCTCTCTAATGTATTTTCAGTATCTACATGAAAAAAGAAAACAAAAAACTTTCAATAAAATTGAAATGCTGTTTCCTTTTCTTGTAGAACATTTTTTCTGGATTATTAGTAAATATAAGCAGATGTTTTTGTGGCTAATACATACATACATGCATATATATATATATATATATATATATATATATATATATATATACATACATATACATATATATATATATATATATATATATATATATACATAAATACATACATATATATATATATATATATATATATATATATATATATATATATACATAAATATATATATATATATATATATATATACATAAATACATACATATATATATATATATATATATATATATATATATATATATATATATATATATATATACATATATATATATATATATATATATATATATATATATAATTAGAGAGAGAGAGAGAGAGAGATTGAATGTCTAAATCTATAGACAGATATATATGATTGAAGACCATGGGAATAGTATATATATATATATATATATATATAGATAGATAGATATAGATATAGATATAGATAGATATATAGATATATATATATTGTGCAGAAGCATTTCTTTCAAATATGTTTCATTGAATTTGACAGACAAGGAAAATTTGAGGATTTATTTATTTAGTTTTTCTAATATTTTTACATTTGGTTGCGGTAAGGAAATGTAAAGATTGTCTGTGGTGTCTCAAGTGCATTTGCCCACTACTTTAGCCATTTTCAAGATGTTTGTTATTGAGTGTTGTTAAATTTCTTTTCATGGTTATCTGCTTAACATGTCATTGGGTGATGGCTATATAGTAGTAGTGTTTATCCCCGAGTCCCATGAAAGTAATGTGGTTGGAATTCATGATGTTGTCTTTTTTTTAAAAAAAATTCTTTAACACATTACTTCCATTGCTAAATAATGTGAGATTATTATTGAGTACCAGCTGTTTTATGTAGAGGGCTTCCCTGACAGCAAGATGTTTTTGATTATGGGATTTATGAAGGATGATCTTGTTATCAACAAGAATTTTCCTTATGAGTTCTTGTACATTGTGGGTGCCTAAATGCCTTTTTTATAGCACTTCGGTCAGATAAGTGACAGGGGAGCCATTTGCTCAAGAAGTTAGTGGTATAACTAATATAGTAAATTGATTTATGACAAGAAACAGATTTCAATTTTTTTGTACTTAGCACTTTTTAAAAATATCCATTTGCTGGTCTGACATTGTTCTGAACAGCAACTTTATTATATATATATATATATATATATATATATATATATATATATATATAAAATATTCCATGCCATCATTACAACTCAGAGTTTCATGTATTATGCGATCACGAGGTATAAAAGAACTGGCCATTATTTGGTTAGAATTTCTGTGTTTTGTGGTGTTATTTTGATAAAATATCACTATTATTAAACACTTAATTGCAGTATAATCTAAATTTAAATTTAAATTTGAGTTCAATTTTATCCTTAAAATTAAAATTTCAATTTCAACTTAAAATTTAAACTGCTTAGAACACTGGTAGTTAAATATGTTATGTGTCAAGTGAAGTAACTCTTTTTTTTTTTCTTGGGGTTAAAAAACAGTTAAAAAGATATATCGATAATAAAAACAATAAGGAAGCAAGGATAAAATAATAATAGCAATAATATTAATAATATTATTAATAATAATGAGTAATAGTGATAATAATAATAATAATAATAATAATAGGTAATAGTTATATTAATAATATAATAACAATAATAATATATTAATAATAATAACAATATCAATATTAATACTAATAATGTAATAATAATCGTAATGTTAACAATAGTATATGTGGGGTCCAAATAAAGAAAGAAGAAAATATTTATCTGGGTCAACATGCTTGAGCATGTATTTGTTTCTATGTATGAATGTGACATTTCTTTTGTTTAACAAATTAGGGTTATCTATGTTTTAGAATGACTCATTTTTCTAAAAGACATAATTTACATTTATTGCCTTTTCTGCTGAAAGGTTTGGCTTTTGATACATAATCCCAGGTGATTATTGGGTTTTAATTTTAAGGATAAATTTTAAGTTAGATTTAAATTCAGATTATAGCACAATTAAATATTTAATGATAGTAATAATTTATCCAACTAACACTGCAAAACCCAGAAATTTTAACCAGATAAAGGCCAATTCTTTTATACCTGATGACTGCATAGTGCATGAAACATTTCTATAAATATTTTCACAGTACTTTTTCTGATGAGCTTTCTTATTTGGTAACTTGATTTGATAAATTTAAGTGCATTACTAGATTGGCAGTTAGGTTTCATAACGTTACTGTTCAAATTGCTAATTGTAATTGTAAGTACTATAATAGTTTCCTCTGTTTCACTTTCAGCATGTGGATTTCTTTCTGAGCCTCATCCTCTCTATTTCTTTCCCTTTCAGTAAACCCTGGGATCTTTGTGGCTTTTATTGTGTTGGTAAAAGGATAAAAATATATATACTTATTTCTAAAGAATTAATGGATTTGTAATACTTATTACATTATTATAGTGGACACTTTTTAAAAAAGTTTTTTTTTTTTTTTTATCACAAGTTATCTATCATCATGAAGAATACCATCTTAGTACTGAAACATGAAAGTTTTTGTGTAGCAATGTAAAATGTTTTTATTGTAATTTTTTATAATAAAACTATAATAATATATATATATATTTTTTTTTTTTTTTTTGAACAATAAAAAAATATTAAAAAATTAAAATCTTCAAACACACTGGGTTGTAGATTAATATTCTTTCATTTTTTTATTATTATTCCATTTAGATTCCTCGACTAGTTTCGGACAAAATGGCCATCATCGGGAGGAGAAATATTTCTGCTTGCTGCTAGCACTAAACTACAGAAATGAATGTCTTGATGGAAAAAATGAACTTTTGTCTGTAGTTTTCATTTGTTTTTTTTATCTTTTTAACATGGATCTTTTAACAATCTTTGTGTTGGTCAAACAGTCTCTTTTAAGTTGTTATTTGAGATAAGAGCTGGATATACATGCTGCTCCGAATTCTCTGGTCAGTTTGACAGTTTTATTGGACCTGATGAGGGGATGTGTCTCTGTTTAGTGTTTGTGTTTGTGCTATTTGGTTCTTAGGGAGTGAGTGAGTATGATATGTGTAAGCGTGTGTATTGCTGTGGGTGTGTGTTATCATTTGGCTCATTAGGGAGTGAGTGAGTATGATGTGTGTAAGTGTGTATATTCGTGTGGGGGTGTGTATAAGTGTATAAGTGTGAGGCCTCAACACTTCCGTAAGCATGTCTGTCTTGTGTGGGTGAGAAATGTGGGTAGGCTTTGATTTGTTGATTTATATATTGCTACTATCTGTATTGTTAAATTTATGATTTAGCCCGGCTGGATATTTTGTTTTTAGACGTTGTATCCACTTATTTTCATGGGACTCTAAAATCTTTCTAATGTTATCTGCTCTGAACTTTTCTATTCGCTCAATTATAGTGAATTTGGCATGGGTTTTGAAATTGTGTTTTTCCAGGCAGAAATGTTGTTCTACAGGTAATAATTTTTCATGGGGAGTCGACTTAATTCGATTACGATAATTATTAATATAGTATATATATATATATATATATATATATATACAAATATAGATAACTATACTTGTTTCGAAAAACACTTGAATTTTTGATTTGCCAATAATCAAATCAATCTTGAGGGAAAAAAAGGTTTTAAAAAAAGAAAGAGCTACAAACATGGAAGTCTGTCGAAAAAAAAAAAAATTGCACAGATGTAGGTTTGAAGCCCAAAGAAAAAAACCCGATACGAGTAAACAACTAACTAACAAAAGAGCTCAATACAACCGTAGAGCAAACCTAGATACACCTAGTGAGCCAGACAAACCTACCTAGGTTTCACCTAAACGGATTGTCAGGAAAAGTCGGCTTTCCCTCACGATCTGTTTAGGTGAAACCTAGGTAGGTTTGTCTGGCTCACTAGGTGTATCTATATATATATATATATATATATATATATATATATATATATATATATATATATATATACTCACACACACATATGTTTCATTAAATCGACTGACAAGGTACTGTGGTTAAGTTTTTTTTTTTAATTTTTCTTCTGTTCATATAATTTTCATCTTTTCTGGACATAAATTGAGTAGAAATTGTCCAAATTTTTTCTTGAATGCTTTTGGCTATACTTTTAATCATTATCAAGGATGAATTTTATTTTTACTTTTAACTGAATGTATAGATTATTTTATGTATGCATCTAGAGCTATAGGATTATTTTATTTTCCAAACATGGCCAACACATTGTGGCCGTGTTCATAGTTGATATTATTGAGTGTTGGCTTTTTCCTTTTTACTAATAATGCTTACATTATTTTAGACACTTTTTACATATTGATGAGGCTGTTATATTTGTATTTTATATATTTATATTTTATATTTATTTATGTATGAGCATATTGCAGATAGAGTTTGGTAGGTCTCCATGTGTATTTAAATGATATCGAATTGATCTATTGTCAGAGAGACATAACATGTGTCTTTTTGTTAAGCATGTAATTATATATAAATTTGGTTTGGTCAAGGACACAGTTACTTAAGGGTCATTATCAAGGCTGATTATATTTTTTACTTTTAACTAAATGTATAGATTGTTTTATGCATGTATCATAAGTCATAGAAATGTTTTATTTTACAAAAAAGGTCAGCACATTTTAGTCATGTTCATAGTTGATGTTAATGCTTTTTCTTTTTTATTTATATATCTATATACACACATAATGAAAGAAATATATTTACTTACATGTAAATAACCTTGGGAAATGTATGAATTCATATATTCCTCTATAGCTATGGGCTAATAAGTAAAACTTCTATCACTAAGTTATTATTATTGCAAAAAAACTTATAGTCTAAAAAAGATTCTTACAAAAATATTGTTACAATCTAAAACAATATTCACCATCACTAAACCATTATTATCTCCCCACAACCACCACCAAAAAAAATTCTTAGAATCTAAAAATATTTTTAAAATACCATTTGTTCCCAGTAGAGGTAACGGATTACTTACTGTATAAGTTGATGTATTATCTCAAAACTAAAATGACATCTCAAATTTCTTTCCTGTGTTGCAGGAACCACCCCTTTTGTTGCAATGTGTGGATGCTTTTCAGTAAATATTTTGTTTCTAGTACATTTGTCCTGCAAACAATATTTGGCAGACTCATGTGAGTCCATGCAAAAACAAACAATGCATGTATTAACAAAAGGAAATTACATCAATGTATGCACAGTTGAAAAGGAAAAAAAACTAAAAATTAAAAACTTAACTATTTAAGAAATCTGTATGTAATACATACGTGTGTGTGTGTGTGAGTGAGTGTGTGTGTGTGAGTGTGTGTGTGTGTGTGTGAGAGAGAGAGAGAGTTCAGTGATCAGTTGACCAGGGAAAGGAATGTTACCCAGCTGGGATGCCCTCATCTATGTCCTGCTACATCTTGGAGCAAGAGGAAGAGGGAGGATATGTTTGTCTTTTTATAGAACTAAAACAGAACCACCTAATGGATAAGCATAATGTTTGAAATTTCTTCTGTCTGGATGTAATGAATACCGAGGAAAGGTTTGACTGGTTGCAGTTAACTCATAGAAGAATTGTAATAAGTCCAGATGTCTTCAGATGGATTTGGGGTATTGACTTTGAGCAGTGAAACAGAGCAAAAGGAATGATAAAAGAAAAAAAAAATGAAAATCAACAATCCACAAGAGAAGTGATTAAAGCTGCAGGAATTCTATCCAAACTAATATTTCATTTTTATGTCATCTTCTTGAACTGAAATGGCGCCATTGCCAAGAGGTTTATTAAAATGTGGCAGCACAGAAGAGTTTGGAATTGGTTGGCGGGGAATTATTATTTTCTTGTTTTATTTAGTTAGGGATTCTATTTAATTTGTATTTCAGATATCGTTATGATGATGATGATGATCATGATCATTATCACATTTTCAGCAGCACCATTATCTACAACAGATCAACGTATTGGTAGAACCTGCAACTGTGATTCCACCAAAGCAAAATCTGCCAAGTAACAAAAGAAAATAAAAATAGAAAAACCAAGAACCAGCAAGAAAAGAAAAGTAAATATAAACTGAGAAGAAAAAACTAAAAGACAGACCCCAAGCCATGAAATAATACTCAGTACAATGAAATTTAAAGGTTATTCATTGGTGTATTCTACCTATCTGTGTGTGTATCATTTTTGGTTTGTACTACAAACCATTTATTTATTTTTATCATGGAAACTGTAGAGAAACAAAGTTCTCAATGTCTCTTGGGTATGTCTGTTTTATTTTTTGGATCCCAAAGTTAGGGAAAGCCTCTGCATTTCATCTCGAGGTTCTTGACAAAAGCCAAATACAGATATCCAATGTGATTGGTCCTGACTTGGCATCTCGACTCCAGTCACTTTCTCACAGATGTGATATGGCTTCCCTCTGTCTTTTTCTAGAAATATTTTCATGGCAACTGCTCTAATTAGCTATTTTCAATGGTGCCCTGAATGTATGAATTTAAGCATACTACTATCAGTCCCACACATTTACTGTCATAACAGTTAAATATAACTGCCTCTTCTACTCCAACAGCTTCTTCTATTGCACTTCTCCATAGTGGAACTCCTTTCGTCTTAATTGCTTCCCTGATAACTCTAATCTTCAAAAATTTAAATATAATATCAATTGACATCTTCTGATACCTTCATTCCCATCCTTCTTTTTATCCTTTCCACACAATCTTACTTTCACTCTCTGTAACTCCTTACATACTAGGGGCACTCCCACCTTGCTTGGGGTGAAATGCTTATAAAAAAAAAAGTAATGGTAAGCATTGTTATAATGGTCAATGTCAAGTCAGCCTTGCGCAGAGTTGGAATGACCAAAGGAACGTTTGTATATAGTTAAGCATTTGTACTTACTTAATCATCTTTGTTCACCGCTACTGTGGCCAGCTATTAAACTATGGCCCAGTGGATAAAAGTGTTGGTTGAAGTAATCCAGAATGTAACTTGACCCAAACAGTTGTGAGTTCAATACTTGGCAATAGCAGATGGAGTTAGGATGCTTGTCTCCATTGATTAGTTGCATAATTAAAAGAAAGAAAAAACTTGTAATTCCAACAAATGATTTATTTTTTTTATGGAAATATTTTGGTTAGCTGAACAAATGGTAATAGCAAATACAAAAAATGCATGCAATAGGATAGATGCAGCACAACTCCATCCTGTCTGGATGTCTTTGCTCCAAAGAAAAATATGATATGGAGAAAAAAAAAAAATTATGCCTTGACTTGCTATTTCGTTGTAAAAGTCATCAATTCAGTTTGTTTTCCTTGATTTAAATTCTTAAGCATTTCAATATGAAACGGAAACAAACAATACTTTATGTTACCTAGATACTATGTCACACCATAGTGACAATAGCCTAAATCTAAGTGTCCATTGAAACACCAATTCTTGTACGATTATCGAAGTTAAGCAACTTAACATCTTTCTTTCTCTTGTAGCTGTTAATAAGTTTTGTCTTTTTGATATTTCTCCCAAAACCCCGTTCTACCATCCATTTACTCAAGCACATTATGCGCTGCTTTCCCCTATCCTATTGCTATTTTTTCAACTTTTTTTTCTTTTTTTTTTCATATATTTTTCTTTAGAGCAATTTGTAGAGTAAAAAAAAACAAAATTCCTTTTTTTTATTTTATGCCTCAACTTGCTTTTACTTTGTAAACGACATCAACTCAGTTTGTTTTCCTTGATTTGAATTCTTAAGTGTCTCTAGTTTCTTTGAACTATTTTACTCAACTTAAGGAGTCACCAAGACTATCAACTGCAAGCTGAAATATTTCCATAAAAAATAAATCATTCATTGGAATTACAAGTTTTTTTTTCTTTGAAATAAAAAACTTGGGGCGTTGATTTGCTAAAGGGAAATAACTAAAACTGAGATATCCAGAAAAGGCATGGCATGTGGAATTAGAACAATCTACCTCAGTAGACTAAATATAAGGTTAGATTCGAAATTTCACTGTATATATCACCTGAAGAAGGCAGGAGTGTATAACAGCCAAAACATTGTGCATATGACAATAACGGCAAAGACAACAGTAAATAGTGTAAAATAAAAAGTCCGCTTTTTATGTTGGAAACAGTTACACTGCCTGAACCTCCAAGAATGGTGTCATTAAATTTGTCTGAATGCAATACTTGAATAAATTTTATAATGGAATTAATGTTAACTTTATTTGGTGCATACAGAAGAATCAGTTTGTAGTTTTTGATAGGTGATAACTATGAATAAGAATTTGTGAAAAGAACTAAAATAAAAGCAGTTTGAAATTTATAGATTTTCTCTAGAACTTTGATCTGGTAATGTGACATCTTATACGCAGGTGTAATAAAAAATTAGACAGCCATTATCAACTGATTTTAATAAAATGTTTATATATATATATATATATATATATATATATATATATATATATGAAACTTGGAGTAATGAATTGAATCTGAGTTCCTGAGTGCTGCTTGATTTGTTAGCGTTACTGCTCTGTTTTAGTCTACTCTCTAGAGTCATAGAGTACTTTCGGTTTTTGTGGAGGTAGGTGTCTGTTCTATTTTTTCTTGCTCTCCCATGTTTTTTTTCTGGCTTGCTTAGTATTGGTATGGTTTTAGCTTTTCAGGCTTTACCAGTAGCTTGTTTGTTTTATATATATATATATATGTCCACCCCTTTTTCATATAAGTGGACTCTACCAAGTGTACCTGGACTGCTGCCATTAAATACCCAGAGTTACAGTCAGTGAGGGTGTCAGTAGTCGGAAGTCGGAAGTCGGTAGTCGGATAGAGTGAGGATATACGGAGAGTGAGAGAATTTACGAACGGATATAGTGTGAGGTAACCTCTTGTAGAAGTCAGTTACAAGCACGTAGACTCTAAGGAAGTCCTATTTCGAGACTGTATATATCTATCTGTATTTGCTACTAACCACGTTCCTGGACTTACTAACAGTATTACTTTTTGTATGATTGTGTAAATACATTTTATTTCTTATATTTAATTATTGCGTTTGTCATTCCTTGGAGACCGAATTCATCTCGGAATCTACAACAATATATATATATATATATATATATATATATATATATATATATATATATATATATGTGTGTGTATTATAGATAGGAATCTGACAAAATGATAGGATAAATAACAAGTAGGAAATAGATCTCAGTCTAACATGTATCACTTTTTTAAAACTTTGTCAGAGATCAAGATAATGTAACCCAGAGCTACTGAATGCAGAATAACCAAAATGGAGGTTGGAAATGAAATGGTAATCTTTATAACATCAACAAAATACAATACTCACCTGCGGTGTGAAGTAGGTAAACCACTGCTAGTGGTGGACTACTTAGACAGCATACTAACCCCATTTACAATAGTGTCCAACGTATTTAAGAGGATGGGATACTGATTAGTGTTCATAGGTATGGCATATAACAGATAGAAATAATAATAAAAATTATTTATTAGATACGTGTCACATGTTATGAAGTAACAGATAATATTCAAATATGAGAAACATTCCGAACATTAAAGTGCGTAAAAGTTAGTGAGATGCATTAGGAGGTTTTAATTGGGTCTTTCTTTTTCTTAAATATGCATGAGATATGCTTTAATGCAAAATCAAACCAAAAGAAAATTTTTCAAAACATCCTGTAGTGTCTCACTTTTACCCACTTTAACATCCAGAATGTGTTCTTACACGTATTTGCATATTATCAGTTACTTCATTATGTATCTAACCAATAAGAAATAATCTACATCTTTGCTTTTTATCATTTTTTATTATTTCTATCTTGATCTCTTATGAAGCTTTAATAAAGTGAAACATGTTAGATTAAGATCTGTTTCCTACTTGTTCTTTATCCTATCATATATATATATATATATATATATATATATATATATATATATATATGTTGTATTCTTAGTATTATTTCTGCCCTGTTCTTTTCTTTCTTTTGTTATTGTTTATTGCAAATTTTGTTAATTTTGTTGCACATTTACACATCTACCAATCACCTGCACATTGAATACTGCTGTCATATCTGGTCTGGTGTTCCTGCTATTTGATCTTGAGGTTTTTGTCAAAATCCAAAAATGATCTGTAATATAACCAATTCTGATTTGGCATCTTGACCAGTCACTTTATCACTGATGTTGTGACTTGGAAACTGCTCTGATGAGCTTTCATGGAAACTGCTCTGATGAGCTTTTTCCCTGGTGCCTTGATTTTTTGAATTTAGGTGTGTTACTAGATTGCCTACAAGGACCCACCATTTTACTGTTGCAACCAACACTTCTACTACAAAAGTTTCTTTTCTCACACTTCACACCTGTGGAACTCCCTTCCATTTACTTGCTTCCTTGATAACTACAAACATCAAAAATTTAAATGCAATGTCAATCACCTTCTGTCTTCTTGAACTCTGTTCATCTTTTATCTTTTCCTCACTCCCCACTCTTTTCAGTCTTCTCTTTCAATTTCACTTCCTGTAACCTCCTGTGTACTAGTGACATTCCTGCTTTGCTTGTCGTCAAATATTTTGAAGAAAGATATAATAAGATTAACTGATTTAATGTTTTAGCTAATTGGTATATAGCTGTGATAACTTGTGATATAATAGGAGAGAGTATTTATGAATATTATCATTACCATAAATGCTATCAGGATGATGTATATTCTGTATATACTCTTCATGAATAAAATGAAAAGTGTGATAAGCATGTCCTATTTGATAGTTTTGCCTTGCAGTCATTCAAGGAAAAATAAGTTCTGGACTCAAAGAAAATTTTTCCAATAACTTTGAAGCCAACGTTAAATCTAACAAATCATCTTAGAATTTTAATCCAGTAGCAATAGTAAATAGACCCGCAGGCTAAATTGTTCAGACCTGAGCATTCCCAAGAATTGCAAACATGTCTCTTGACAATTATTTACAGAGAAATAAATCAGAAGTCAACTAACTTGTTTACAATTGTAGAACAAATTTAGAAAGATAAATATTGTGCTATTTTTAATAAATCTTCCTTGTGTAAATTAGCCACAATTTTATTTCCATACATTGTGAACAGTTTGCTTAAATTTTTTTTATTATTTTAGATGAATATGAAGAAATTTCTTAACATAGTTCAGTGTAATTTTCTTTTTCCAAAATTCTGTTTTATAATTATAATTTAGGTCCTGCCCTGGCATCTCAGCTTCAGTCACTTTCCCATTGTAGCTTCCCTGTGCTTTTTCTATAGATACTGTATTTATTCAGATGAACTTTTCACCATGGACAAATTGCACATATGGGAACTAGTCAAGACTACATACAGACTTTGAGGCATTATGGTAACTGTAGTGAGAATGGTAAGTAAGAATGTGTTGTTTTGGTGTAGGGAATATTGTAGTATGTTTGGGTCAGCAATTGTGGCTAGTTAAGTTTAAGATAAGACAGACTGAAAACCAGTCTTCTTCTATGCCCCATTTTGGCTTCATACCTCATTTTTGTATTTTCAAAATGAAGATTACTTTCCACTATGGTATCTAAACTTTAAGAATTTAAGTACATTACTAGATTGGCAACAAGGTCTCATCAATTTAATGTTGAATTGGCTAGACGTAACCATAAGTTCTTTGCTAACAGTTTTTTTGCACTTCTCATGTGTGGAAGTCTCTTCCAGCTTCATGCTTTCCAGGCAACTTTGATCTTTAAAAATTTAAATGCAATGTCAATCATTATCTTCTGTCTTCTTTATTCCTGTTCTTTTATTGTTCTTGCTCCTTAATAATGTTTCTCTTTTTCTTATTTTTTTACACCCAATAATTCTTTGTGTCTCCAAAATAATAGTTTATAATTACAGCTTATATATATATATATATATATATATAAGAAAATATATGACAAGAAAGAGAAATAACCGCAACATTCTACACATATGCGGGCATGCACATGTATGCACATGTATGCAAATGTATGCACATATAAACACACTATGTAAAAAAATTCAACCTTGCACCAATGAAAAGTGCATATATAAAAGAATAAACAAGAAATATAAACAGTCAATTGCTGATATCCCCTGACGAGTCGACGGAGTGATTGCTGGAGAGTCAGATCTATGAAACTCTAGAGTCAGAATGTTTTCTTTTTTACATGTATTTTGAGCATTTTGACCAGATGAACACTTGGAAACTTTCAAATATGTTTCAGTGAAATTTTCTCTTTCTGAAATTATATTTTATCTAATTTAGAAATATGAAAAATTGATCCGCGTATAACATCTGATTTAGCTCACCAGACACTTTTTATCTTGTTTGCCCTCTTCATGTCTTAGTCATCAAATTTATCAGATTTCCTATCTTCTCTTTCAGTATATCTGACCAGATTGCATTCAAAATTGAAAACAAATCTTCTTTTGAAGATGATTTTCTGAACTTCTTGCATACTCCTTGATCAAAAAAGATGGAAACCTGTTCAACCAGATTTATGTCAGAAGTCTGACTTGATCAGAGGAGTCACAATACTTTCTGAACTTGATATTTAAGTGTTTGATGTTTTTTATCTTGGAGTTTTATTCTTTAAAAAAAATTACTATTTTTGTCAAACTAACCATCAATGAATATAGGAAGAAGTTTTTCTGTAGGCAATATTGGCACAAACTCAGTTAAATGCTCCAATCATAAAAAAAAGAAAGACTTTTATAACGGCTTTTGTAGAGTCTGTCTATATTTCTGAGATGAGGTATTATGTACAGTATTTACATTAGTCAGACTATTGTCCTCATCTTTGTCACAACGTTTCGGCTGTCGTATGCTGGCCTTCTTCAGGTGGTTGGAATTTCGAACTGAACCCTTTATTTCAATCACTGCAATGTCAGGTTGGAATTTCGAACTGAACCTTTATTTCGATCACAGCCTTTATCCACTATGCCATGTGTCTAGGATCAAGGACACATGGCACAGTGGATAAAGGCGTTGGTTAGATCCAGTGACAGACCCAAAGAGTGTGAGTTCAATACTTGGTTTAGGCAGTGGAGAACTTTCAGAGGGAAAATTAGCAGGAGATAACTGATAACTGACATCCATCAAACATGGCATGTGGAACTAGAACAGTCTACCCCAGTGATTGAAATAAAGGGTTCAGTTCGAAATTCCAACCACCTGAAGAAGGCCGGAGCATACAACAGCCGAAACGTTGTGACAAATATGGCGACAAAGATAAGGACAATAGTCCGACTAATGTAAATACGGCTTTTGTAGAGTAGAATACATTAGACATTTCTGTAGCTATGAGATGTGTCAGAATTGAAAAATATTCATTTTTTTATTAATTTAGAACAGGGGTCCTCTTTATACAGTGTCAAATTGCTCACTAATTTCTTAAATTGTAATCTGTACATTTTTATTAACAAATGCCAAGCATGTCATATGCTTACATCATTAATAATTGTGCATTAATGATATTGTCCATTTTTCTCAGTTCGTAATTGTCATATTGGAATAAAATGTCACTGCTGTCACTTGAGTTTGAACATAGATTGTGTTTCAAAAAGAATACACCAAAATCATTACGCTGTTTTTTCAGGTCTGTAGCATTGTAGTGGACTCAATCAGTGGTTATTTGATAGAGTAGTTATCAAAGTTTGATTAGGTGTCAGTTTCACCGCTGTTGTTAGTATAACTTCCGGTGCAGCTGAATTGTGGGTAGATCAATCAAAATCGCGACTCCTCAGCAGAAGGTGTTTTGCATGCTTGAGTTCGCAAAAACAAATACCATTGTCACGGTGCAGGCAGATTCAAATGACTTCATTTTTCAGCAAGATGGAGCACCACCCCATTGGCTTCTCGGGGTTAGAGCTCATCTGAATGAAAACATGCCTCAGCGATGGATTGGGAGGAGAGGTGCTAAAGACCTTGCTCTCTGTGCTTGGCCTGCCAGGTCCCCGGACCTCACTGTGTGTGACTTTTTCTTGTGGGGGTATATTAAAGACCAAGTTTATGTTCCAGCACTTCCAGCAAGTATCGATGACTTGAAAGATCGAATAACAGCTGCAATCAACACGGTGGACCGTGACATGCTGAGGCGCGTTTTGGAGGAATTCTCATATCGGCTTGATGTTGTCCGCGCTGCCGGTGGTGGCCACATTGAGCACTTATAAAACATGAAATGAAACTTGAATGTATATACAACACATGTGTTCATGCTAGAGGTTTGTAAATTTTTTCGTTATTGACACATCACGTGATGATTTTGGCGTATTCTTTTTGAAACACCCTGTATATTATATTCTCAAATATGTATAAAAATGTCACTTAGAGTAAAAAAACAATGTGAAAAAGGACAAAAGCAAAACTTATTGTAGCCGATGCTTTTCATCCTCTGAGGGACTTTATCAAGTCAAATGCGAGGATTTTATTTTATGACAGGTATTTATATACAACAGCGAAAATGTTATTGTTTTTTCAAAATTTTTAGTTACAGGGTTTGTTCTTCCTGTGTGAATTCGAATCTTTGTCGCCAATTTGTTGTGTACGACGATGAAAAATTTTTGTTGTTTTTTCTTCCCGTGTGAGTTTGAATCGCTCGTCGCCAATTTGTTGTGGATTCCGGGATGAAATCCAGTCTCAAATGAATGACAAACGCAGGAATGAAATATAGCAAATAAATGTATTGACATAATAATACAATTGGTAATATGGTTAGTAGATCCAGAAATGCGGTTAGTAGCAATAATAATATATATATACAGTCTGGGAAATTCAGTATCGATGTATGACTTCCTTCTGAGGCTATGTGCTCGCAACTGTGACTCCTACAAAGCGGTTACCATGCACTCTCACTCCCTCACCCTATCACTGTATCACCCCCCCGGGTATTCATCAGCAGCAGTACAAGTACACACTGGGCAAGTCCACTTGTATCAAAAAGGGGTGGACCCCTTAACAGTATATAAAGTTAACATTTAAGCAATAAACTAAAAATATGTTAGATTATTAAATGAAAAATCCATTCATAAAAACAAAAGTTATTCATCGACCTTGCCTGACAAAGGAAATTAGAGGTGTAAAACAGAGATCCCCTGTTCATAAGTTTCCTAAGATTCCTTTACAAATTGATGGAAAGAATCTCAAGTATGTTGAATCTTTCAAATACCTTAGCAGCGTGGTAAATTCAAGTGCATCGCTTAATGACAAGATTGTTAATCGCTTTGCAAAAGCCAGCACTTTCTTTGGTTTGCTGCATCACAGGTTGTGGGACAAAAGGCGAATAAAGCTTTGCACTAGAATCCAAGTGTACAAAGCTGTCGTTTTGTCAACTCTTTTGTATGGCTCTGAAACTTGGACACCTTATAGATAGCACACTATTCAATTAGATGTCTTCCATAAAGGCAGTCTCTGTACAATCTGTAGTCTAATGTTTGATGATCAAGTGTCAAACACTGACCTTTTTGAGAAATGCAAGATTGGTACCATCAAGACCTTCATAATGCAATCACAACTATGTTGGGCTGGCCATGTAGCAAGGATGAGTGATGATCACATACCAAATGTTCTTTTCTACAGTGAATTCCATAGTGGTCATAGAAATGTTGGTAGACCTTGGCTCAGATATAAAGATAAACTGAAGACCAACCTTTCTTGCGTCAACATTCTATTCAAGAACTTTGAAGAGGTAGCTATGAAGAGATCAGAGTATCGTTCTAGCTGCCATTCAGGAATAATGCACCATCAAGAAGTAAGCATCATTCGATTATGTGAAACACAAAAGCAAAATAAGACAGTTAACAGTGTTCTTGCTGCACTTGGATACAATACATTTTCCTCTACTGTTTGTGGTCTTTTGGGCAATTTTTGAGCCGGTCTCAAAAGTCATGCCTATCATAGGCATGCAGATAATTAGTTTGTGGTCTTCGGAACCTCATACGTCTGGAGAGTTCATCATATATATATATATATATTTTTTTTCTAAGGTAATTGATCCTATTTATCACTTTAAGTGTTATTTTTAGTAGACACTCATATTGAGTAGATGCTTTGTTTATTTATTAAACCATATATTTATTTATTTTTGTCTACTGCCCTGAATATTCAAAAAACCCTATTAAAAAAAATTGTGCTCACTGACAAATTTTTCTCTAAGATTTCTCAAATATTTAAGCTGGTAGATGAAAATAAACAAACACGATGTCTAATAAATAAACAGAACATCTACTCAAATATGATTATCCACTAAAAATAATGTTTAAGGTGATAAATAAATAAATATATATATATATATATAGTGGACTCTCCTGTCGTATTTGGCGTATGAGGCCCAGACATGAGGATATATTATGTGATCATAGTGGTGAAGGCTTTGTGCAGAACCAACCACACTTTTTGAAGGCTCAAATACAGAGACTGAAGCACTATGTTCCACAAGGTCCCCAAATGACCCTCCACAGGTTTTGAATTCAGAGTTGTCCTTCTCCTAGACTAGGTGCCTTCCAAGGTTATAGAACCCAATCTGTCCTGCTAATTACTACCCATAGCTGGAGGGAGAAGAAGAGATCAATACCTTGCTCAAGGGTATTAACACATAAATGAATGTAATGGATTTGACTGGAATTCGAAATTGGCTCTCCAACTCCTCAATTCAAGCTGCTATCTACTACTCCATCGTGCCTCATTCATATATATATATATATATATATATATATATATATATAGAGAGAGAGAGAGAGAGACAGAGAGAGAGAGAGATAGAGACAGAGAGACAGAGACAGAGTGAGAGAGAGAGAGACAGAGATAGGGAGGAGAGAGAGAAGGGTCCTATCAGTAAAAACGAGATGAAAGATGTAATGGATTTGACTGGAATTCAAAATTGGCTCTCCAACTCCTCAATTCAAGCTGCTATCTACTACTCCATCGTGCCTCATTCATATATATATATATATATATATATATATATATATATATAGAGAGAGAGAGAGAGAGAGAGAGAGAGACAGAGATAGGGAGGAGAGAGAGAAGGGTCCTATCAGTAAAAAAGAGAAGATGAAAGATTTAAGAATAAAAAAAGGCTTATTAATATCAGTAATCATTGTTTTTTTTAATGTTTTTGCTTCTCTTTAATTATCTGGGTAATATTAGGTGTAGTTATTTTTGTTTTTTCTTCTGTTAGTCTGAACAGAGATTTTGTTTTTTTTCCCTATTCTAATCCTTTCATCTTCAAACATCATCCGCGATGATTTACCAAATTGTTTTTTTCAACTCTTCTTTTATTTCTTCCTTACATCTTAGACGAAAAAAAAATCATAACTTTTTTGTTCTATTCTTGGCTTTTTTTATCTCAAGGACGGTGTCCTCAAGCTCCTTGCAATGTGAAAGAAATTATTTTGGAAGTGCATCTCTTTGCAGTATACACTGAGTGATGCTGCAATAGATGTTGCATGCAAGTCCCTCCTGACCCTTAAAGAAGCTGTGTGAACAAGGTGCGGCTGACCTGGAATCACTTTTGACCATTGAATAGACAAGCACCTGACCTCACACCTGCATCTGGTTTTTGCAAGTGCGGCAAAGATTTCTAATTCATGGGGTTGTATAAACAGCTACCCTGTCAGTCTCTCTCTTACATATTATAGAAATAATGTAATTTGGCTGCTCATAGCACAAACTAGTTGACTTTTTTTGATTGATTGGTTCATTTTTATGGCATATCACCTCTTTTAGATTGAGTGAATTTTTTTTGTGGAGATGTTAATAATGGTTTACTGATACAAGTTTTACTATTTAACTAACAGTGGTGGAAAAGATCTGGATTCATATGTTTTCCAAGGTTATTTGCAGGTAAGCGAATATAATGGACCCAACAGGAATTTGAACTTGGCTCCCCTGATTAACAATTCCAAGCTGTTATCCTTTACACCAGCTGCATATCATAGCTTACAAAGCCAGAAAATATTTTTTAGATTGTCAAAATTTATTTGAGGCTGGGGAGATAATAATGATTTAATGATACAAGTCTTACTAATTAACCCATACTTGTGGGAGAAGAGGTGGATTCATATGATTCCCAAGATTATCTGCGGGTAAGTCTGTATATCAAACCCAATTGGAACTGAAACTCAGCTCTCTGATTAACAATTCTGAGCCATTATCCATTACCCCACCTGACCTTACAAGCTTACAGCACCTGTATATTCCCATCTAGCTACTGACCAGGCTTGATACTACTTAACTTCAGTGTTAATAAGCGAACTGGTATTTCAATGCGATTTGGCCATTTGGTTGAGAGTAGCAGACAATATATTCTAGTGAATAAAATGGTTTAATATGGAGGAATCAAGTCTTATGCTATACATTTAAGTCACATGCAATAATAGAAATTAAAAAATCATATATATATATATATATATATATATATATATATATATATAGTGCGAGAGAGAGAGAGAGAGAGAGTATGCATTGAAATCTGAAAAAAATGAAAGGATAAAGAACAAGTAAGAAATAGATCTTAATCTAACATGTCTCACTTTATTGAAGCTTTGTCAGAGATAAAGACAGAAATGATAAAAAATGATAAAAAGATGCAGATTAATGGTATGTTGTGTTTGGCTATTTCTTATTGGTTAGATACGTGTCACGTGTAACGAAGTAACAGATAATATTCAAATATACGTGAGAAACATTCTGGATGCTAAAGTGGGTTAATGTTAGTGAGATGCAGTAGGATGTTTTGATATATATATATATATATATGATATCTATCTATCTTTATATATATATATATATATCATTTACTGCACATCATATTCAGTGAAGACATGCACACAAACACACACATATATATATATATGTGATCTATCTATCTATCTATATATATATATATGTATATATATATATATATGATATCTATTAGGTTGGTGCAAAAATAATGTCATATTTTTCACATAGTAACATATGTGAGAAAACAACATTACTTTTACACCAACCTAATATCTATTTATCTATCTATCTATATATATATATATATATATATATATATATATATATATTAGGTTGGTGCTAAAATAATGACGTAATAATGTTGTTTTTTGACGTAACGTCAAAAAATGACATTACTACGTCATTATTTTAGCACCAACCTAATATATATATATATATATATATATATATATATATATATATATATATATATCAACATTATCATCATCCGCTTGACTTTTGTAATCATAAAGGGGATCTAAATGCGGATGTCACACTGAATCTCCTCTATGAAAAGCAAGCCAGCAGCAATTCACATTGTCCAAACAGTTTTTATGTTGCCATCCTCTCCTACATCCACTTTTAACAGTCCCTTGCATGTATATATATATATATATATATATATATATATATATATATATACCCCAATTTAAATCTTCCACTGACTTGTGACCATATCCGAACAAAGAAGAAAAAAACTGGAAGTGAATCTGGACAGAAAATCTGGAGTGGAATCCGGAAGCTAACATTGTCAACCATTTAGCAACTCCTGCAGCCAGTCCGTCCCCAAACTTAAAGCTCTATATTCTTTTAGATCTTGCCAGTATGGCCAATAGGGTGGTGTGTAGTCTGGGCAGTGCACATCCTCATTATACCAGGTTTTCAAGTCTAGAGTCAACCATTAACTCTCCTACATATCTTTATATTATGATTGATTCGTTTTTTATGGCTTATCAACATTTCTGCAGGTTACTTAAAGCCAGAAAATATTTTTAGATTGTTATAATTTTTTGAAAGATAATAATGATTTACTGGTACATATCCTACTATCTAATCTATAGCTGGAAGAAGAAGATATGGATTCATATCTTTTCTAAGGGTATTTGCATGTAAATGAATATAAAAAACTGACTGGAATTGGAACTCAGATCTCTAATTTTAAATTCCAGGTCTTTGTCCATTGCACCACCCACACATCTAAGCTTACATTAACTGGTATTCCCAAGTGGTCACCCATTTAGTTTCTGTCTTGGCTTGACATTACTTAACTGACAAGCCTCTACCATGAATGGATCTTAGTCCTTGGATAAATAACAATGTTTAAATTCCGAGATGAAAATGTGTTTCAAATTTTCCTCATATTCTAATACTAAACCCAAGCTCCAGTGGCCATCCCCCAGACAGTATCTCTCCCTCAGGAGGGGGCTTATTGCGCGGTGCCTAAAGTATCCCTAAAAGGGGAAGTTCCAAAGAGGCTTGAGAATTGCCATTAAACCCACTTTAAACCTTGACCTTGTGTCATATCTGGTTGTATTTTGGGTGCCCTGATGAATACCTATTCTCTGAGAAATATATGGGATTTCCTCATGTTCTAATACGAAGCCCAAGCACTGGGTGGGGGCTATACACAGAGGCTTTACTTTTTCCTCAGGAGGGAGCTGAAGTTTATTGCCTGGTACCTGAGGGGAAGTGCCAAATGAGTTTCAGAATCGCCGATAACCCCACTTTAAAAACCATGGCCTTGTGTCACATCTGATTGCGTAGTTGGCACATTTGTAAATCCCTTTTCTCTGAGAAATATTAATAACCAAATGTTCCTTTTGAGAGTTAAGAACATTTTTCATTGTATATTAAATATTTCTGAAAAATGTTTATTGATAGAGGATATTTTAAAATATATGTTTATTTCTATTTAATTAATAGGAACAAAGGTCCAGAATAATCGATTAAAATGCTGTGAACCAGAACCATGGAAAGAAGTGTGCAACAAACCAAAGAGGGAAAGTTCAAAAAATTCTTTTGAAAAGAAACCGCGTCAAAGAAATAAAAATTAATGACTTTTCATTGTGAAATTCCCGCAGCCTAATCAAAGCAAGAATGTGTTGAGAGAAATTGATCAGAGGAGGAAGGAGACTGTTAAAGATGGATTTAAGTTAGGTCTGGCTAAAAAAACAAAAATCAGAATGCAATAAGAAATTTATTTACTTATTCATGCTCCTTCATGACATAAACAATTCTGCGATTGCTTTTAACAAGCACTGTTATATCTATTTGGTTGAGAAGGAATTTACTCAAAAGTATATATTCCTGAAAGTACAGTTTTGCTCAGATACAATGATTCATGTTCTATTCATACAAACACTATATATATATATATATATATATATATATATATATATATAAAAATAAATATAAATATAAAAGTGAACATTGAAGTCAACACTCAGAGGTGACTGTTTCATGCTAGATGCAATCGTCAGGCCATGTCTAGCATGAAACAGTCTGTCGCCTCTGAGTGTTGATTTCAATGTTCACTTTTATATTTATATTTACATACGCTCTATCTCTGATATTGAGCACTTTATCCATAAATATAGCACACCTTAAAATTATATTCATTCATATATATATATATATATATATATATATATATATATATATATATATATATATATATATATATATATAATAATAATAAAAGTATGTATAAGTAAATGTGAACATTGCAGTCAATACTCTGGGCGACAGTCTGTTTCATCCATATACGTAATCATTAAGCATGGCCTGACAATTTTTTATAAGCATAAAACAGACTGTTGCTGCCGGATGTTTAATGTTCACGTTTATATTTACATATGCTCTATCTCTGATATTAAGCACTTTATCCCATAAATATATATATATATATATATATATATATATATATATATATATATATATATATATAAACCTTTATTTAAGACTCTAACTGGCATTTTAAGGCTTACGACCATATCACATTGAAACACCGGTTCCAGTATTACTGAAGTTAAGCAATGCTGAACCTAGTCAATACCTAGATGGGTGACCACTTGAGATGGCCAGGTACTTTTTTACTTTGATGTGTAGGTGGTGTAATGGATAGTTGCTAATCAGAGAGTCAGTTTTGTTATATTCACTTATGAGAAAATACCCTCTCTCTCTCTCTCTATATATATATATATATATATATAAAGGGTGATTGACAAGTAACTCTCTATTTTATGTATGAGTGTCCACCCAGGAGTCCTGACTTAACACCCTGTGAATTTTTTTCTTTGGGGTTGATTAAAGGAGCAAGTCTATTATACCAAACGAAGACTTTGGAAGAACTTGATGGTTGAATAGAAGAAGTTATGTTTTCCATGCCACAAGGTAAAATCAGTTGATGTAATTCCTGGACAGCTTGAGAAGCTAGTCTCAAAATCTGGTGCTCAGATCAAATTTTAAATAAAACCTAATACAAAAACTTTCCACTCATATCTTGTAAAAATTATAGTTAATAAATAAGTGGACATTAAAGTCAACGCCCAGAGGCAGCAATCTGTTTCATGCTAAATAGTCATGGCCTGACGATTACGTTTAGCATGAAATAGATTGTTGCCTCTGGGTATTGACATCAATGTCCACTTTTATATTTATATATGCTCTATCCCTAATATAGAGCATTTTAACACATAATTATAGCATACCTTAAAACTACATTGTATCATATATATATATATATATATATATATATATATATATATATATATATATATATATATATATATATATAAACGAATGAATATTAATCTACAACCCAGTGTGTCTGAAGATTTTAATTTCTTAATATTTTTTATTGTTCAAAATATAATCATGAACAATGGACATGGGACTGAACCAAATGCCGAGGACATAACACCAACAGCACCAATAAACATCGAATTATTGGCTATCCATATAAATAGAACAACCAACAAATTAGCCAGGTATGAATCACACCAGGTGTGTGTGTATATATATATATATATATATATATATATATATATATATGCTTATTCTTCTATGTACCATGTCCTATCATGGCAATCCATAACTTCCACTCTGTAGCTCTTAGTAAAGTTTGTGTTTTTACTATCTCTCCTAATCCCATTATGAAACTTTCTTCTGTTTCTCTTGCCTTCAATATGGCTTATGAGTGTCAAATTTTCTAAGCCCTCTTTCCTCATTATGTACCCTAGAAATTTTCAATGCATCGTATATATATATATATATATATATGTAAATAAAAAAGTGAACATAGAAGTCAACACTTAGAGGTGACAGTCTGTTTCATACTATATGCAATCGTCAGGCCACGACGATTGCATATAGCATGAAACAGACTGTTGCCTCTAAGTGTTGACTTCTATGTTTACTTTTTTATTTACACACGGTCTATCTCTGATATTGAGCACTTTATTCCATAAATATAGCACACATTAAGACTATATTTCTTATATATATATATATATATATATATATATATATATATATATATATATATATATATATATATGGGATAACAATATATAAATTCTTAAATGTATCAAGAACAGTTTTGAAAGAAAAGATGTATGACAAATTGGAAAAATATTTTGTGACATGTTACATATGATGAATTCCTAACGGAAAAACTTTTCCCAATTTATCTTATATGTTTGATTGATGGATTGAAAATAGATTTGATTATGCATTTCGACATTCTAGGTTTCATCAGGTTGAAGAGTTTTTGGATTTGATGAAGCCTAGAATGGCAAAATACGTAATCAAATCATCTATATTCGATGAAATGTTTTCCATTTGTCAAATTTCATAAAAACTTTGTTGGGATTCTATATCCTATTTAATATATATATATATATATATATATATATATATATATATATATATGTATACATCCAAACAGATTTGATTAAAACAAAATGACAAATTAAACAAACTTAGTTGGTTCTTTTTTGATCAAATTTCATACATAGTATACATTATTCATATATATATATATATATATATATATATATATATATATATATATATATTGTGTATTTAGGTAGCAATCCCTCATTTATATATGTTTCATTAAAGACAACAGATAAGGTACTGCGATTAAGTATTTTATTTAATTCTTCTTGTGTTTAAATAAATATTTTCTGTTCTGGACACAGAGTGTGTAGAAACTGTCCAAATTTTCTGTAATTCAAAGTGTTTTCGGCTATAATTTTAGCCATTATCAAGAATGATTTTCTTTTTACTTTTTAACTGGTTGTATAGGTTGTGTGTATGTTTCAAAAGTTACAGGAATGTTATATTTTCTGAACACAGTCAGCACATTGTGGCCATGTTCATAACTAATATTATTAAGTGTTGGTTTTTCTTTTTTATTATTAAGGCTTCCATTATTTTTAATATTTTCTTTACATCTGGATGAGGTTATTATGCTTGTATTTTTTACTAGAATGTTTTGAATGGAGTCTGGTAAGTTTATGTGTGTTTAAATGGGTTCTAATAGAGCTGTGGTCAAATAGGGGTAACATAAGGCATCTGTAGTAGTGTGACTGATGTAATTATTCATGATTTTGTTTTGATCAGGAACACGTTGACCTAAACAAAAAAATCAAATTAATTATCTACAACAAAAAATTTAAAACAGCGAACCTTATCCTCAAAAATAACAACACACCAAAAAACTCAAAATTACAACAAAGGAACATTATTTACGAGTTCAAATGCCCCTTAAGGAACTCCTTTAGAGGGGAGGAATGGTGGGCAACAGAGGGATGTCAGAAGACTGAGGTCATGAGTTAGGGGATTAAAGAAATTTCAGGATCAGCTTGGGTTACAGAAGAATGTCAGAAGATCGAGGTCATGAGTTAGGGGATTAAAGATTTAGGGTGCTGGAGGGGGGGTCAGAGTGGTCACGTGTATGTATTAGGTTGATGCAAAAATAATGTCGTTTTCTCACATATGTTACTATGTGAGAAAACGACATTATTTTTTCACCAACCTAATAACTAATATTTATGTGTAAATCTTGTGACACTCAAGGATTTGAACTTTATCATGTGTGACTCTTACATTAAGCAAGTTTGGCCACCCAAGACTAAGGGTTGTCAATTCCCTAAAATGAAAATGCAGGATTGTAGGTGCTGGGGTTTCCAACCAGGAGGCTGTGAGCCCCGTAAACAAGGTTTTCAACCAGACTTCCAAGGACTTGCAAAGTTGAATTAAATCAACTTGCTATTTTTTAGGAATACAAAATACAAATAATTAGAGGGGGGCAAAGGAAAAGAGGGAGGACAGGTGTGAGAGGGAGGAGATGAAGAAAGAGATAGAGAGAGAAAGAAAGACGGAAATAAAGAGAGTGAGACATAGAGAGAGGGTTGCAGGTAGGTAGGATTTTACAAATACACCAGCCTATTGCATTTATTTTAAAAAAAGAAAAAAAAAATTTAAAAAAGAAAGGAAAATTTAGGTGAAAAGTTTTGAAAGAACCAGTAGTCCCCAAAATACTGGAGAAAAATGTGCCCTGCATCAGAATGCCAGTGAATCCCCATTTTGAGATATGGTTGAAAAGCAATGTGTTAAAACTCTCTAGGATTCCTATCAAAACTGCCTTGGATACTCAATATCAAATGAGTGTCATTCAACCCAAATACCATAGAGCACAAGATAGTCCTGGGTATGATGATAAACTACATCTGGCAGCAAGATAATTGAAGGTTTTGAGGAGTCTGGAACCACCTCTTAATTACTGATGTTCCCATGTCCACCCTAACATGGGCAAACAGTGAACCACCAAACAAAAACAAAATACTATGAAAGTACAAAAGAATACATTTTTATAGTAAAATTACTAACAATACCCATTTGTATTAAAATGACCAGCAGTACATTTTATCTGTAGTTGAAAGAAATCATTTGCATACAAAATATATAGATTTCGGCATTAAATAACCCATAGAGGTATTGAAATGCCGCTAAATAAAATCAATCAACCAGAGCATTAGGGCTTTCTGGATCAACTAGCGTAGAATCTATAGCAATGAAAAATCAATTTTGCTGGACTGGGCATTTGGCACAAGCAGACAACAGTAGAGCACCAAAGAAAATCGTGTAAAGAAAACGGGTCCTTGGTAAGTGTCCACCATATAATCCTAAAAGCAACATAAAGATTGTATATAACATGCAGTTATTGGAATACAATTTTTTCTTTATAAGGATTTCGTAATCTAGGCTAGTTGAAATTTATTTCACTATTTATGTTAATTAAAAAGAGAGTAAAAAAAACGGAAACATTTGAACAAACTAAAATAATGTTTACAATTTCGGCTATTTGTATAATTTATTATAAACTGTTACAATGCAACATGCAAGTTACTGCAACAAAAATGCATATTTGTTTCGATGTCCAAAATATGTCTCATCATGAGGTTAACAATAGTTGCTAACCACTTGATGAGATGTCTTTTTGGATGACAAAACATATATATATATATATATATATATATATATATATATATATATATATATATATATATATATGTAATGAATAGTGGCTTGGATTGAGGAATCGCAGAGCCGAGTTCGAATTCCAGTCAAATCCATTACATTCACTTACGTTCTATGCTAAAAGGTAAGGTGTGAATTATCTTCTTCTCTCTCCAGGTATTGGCAAATAGCAGGACAGACTGGGTTCTATAGCCTTGGATGGCAACTGGTCTAGGAGAAGGACAACTCTGAATTCAAAACCTGTGGAGGCTCGTTTGGGGACCTTGTGGCACTTAGTGCACCAGGTCTCTGTATTCGGATGTGTGGATGGTCCTGCACGAAACCTTCACCACTATAATCAAGTCTCATGTGCCGTTGTCGGGCTCTCAGTTTCCTGGGAACTGATCCCCTTGACCCTCATATGTTGAACTCGACGACGATAACAATATATATATATATATGTATATATATATATATATATATATATATATATATATATATATATATATATTTAGTATATATATATATATATATATATATATATATACTAAATTTGAATTGTTGGGGCAACTAAACATGTGCTTGAACAAGGCATATATAGTTGTACCAACAATTCAAAATTAGTTTGATGAAGTTCTAAAGGATGAAACACTTCAAAAAAAATTTTTTACACTTTGTCATACATACATACATATATATATATATATATATATATATATATATATATATACAAATGTAAAAGAACAAAAAGAATATAATTTCAAACATTCATAACATTAATTCAAAAAATGGGTTCAATACACGAAGTAGAGCAATAAATATTTATTATAAACTGTTGCAATGCAACATGCAAATTACTGCAACAAAAATGCATATTTGTTTCGATGTCCAAAATAATGTCTCATCATGAGGTTAACAATAGTTGCTAACCACTTGATGAGATGTCTTTTTGGACGACAAAACATATATGCATTTTTGTCATAGTAACTTGCATGTTGCATTGTTTATTATAAATATATATATATTTATTGTGAAAATTTTTTCGGACATGTTGTTTAATACTATTTATTATAAACAGAGCATTTACTTAAATATTTGTATCTATAAAAAAATAATAAACATAAAATGTCTTAATATATATATATATATATATATATATATATATATATATATATATATATATGTTTCATTAAAGATGACAGACAAGGAGCTCAGCCAAAATATTTCCACAAGATGCATATTAAAGGTCAAAGAGCTGCATGTAGCTCGTGAACCAAGGTTTGGCACCCTCCTGTTCTATATGTAGTTTATATTGGCAGTTA
Source organism: Acanthosepion lycidas (assembly GCA_963932145.1). NCBI lineage: Eukaryota > Metazoa > Mollusca > Cephalopoda > Sepiida > Sepiidae > Acanthosepion > Acanthosepion lycidas. The sequence goes on along the minus strand of OZ010597.1, from coordinate 61,972,447 downwards.
TGGAACATTGTTTCATAGATAGATTATTAGATATAGAAAATAGGGAGATAGATTGTTAGATATGGAACATATGTAGATAAATAGAAAGATAGAACAACCTTTCATGCACACACACACACACACACACATGTTTACATATACAAATGAATCTTGTATAATGTCAACCAAGTTAACATCATTTTATTTCTCATTTCCAATGTAAACATATCGCAATATGAATAAATAAACAAGAAGCCTGTTTCTGCATGTATCTGTATACATCAAAACAAAAACTGTTTTCAAGTTTCCTTTTTTATAAATCATCTGAAACGGTTCTTTAAGAATAAGCAACTTATAACTGTTTTTTTTTTTTAAGAAGAATCGAAAAGTTACATAAAAATAGCCTTTCGTTACTTTTTTCAGATTCAGATTCGAGTTTCAAATTCAAATGTTTATTTTGAAAATGGAAAACAAAAAATGTGCTTTTTGAACAACACATTTTAATGTTAAAAATGGTTCACTTCAGATGGGTACAATCCCAGTTGTCGAAATTTTCTTTTAAGAATTCTGACTTCTTATTGGATTCTTATCTAGAATTTAACAAATCAATTTTAAAGATTCCTGACAGAATGTCCACAACTGAAATGTGCAAAAACCACTTTTTGTTGTGGCGTAACAACAGGTAGTGGATATAAATTAGCCTAATCAGTTTTTTAGAGAAGAATCTTAATCCACAGTGCTACAAGGAGGGCTGGAAAGGATCTTAACCCCCCTAATTCATTTGCTGGAACTGACCAGAGTTGGAACTAGGCTGCAGTGATTTTAGCTTCCTCCTGGAAATCAGCATCTAGCTTTTTCTTCCAATTTATGAAATATTATATTTTGGCATCTGTCGGTCTCGAGGGGCCATGGATCTGCACCTGAAGAGTTCTGCCCTCTCCAGGGTACAGGCCAGGGTAGGGTTTTATGAGAGATCAAGTGTTGCCCGTGCAGCATGTCTCCCCTCTCCATGCTCCTGATGATATCGAAGGTAAAGGTAGAAGCCAATACAACTTGGTATCTGCATTGTTGTAAAAGATGCCAGAAGAAAACTGAATATGACAAGACTGTGTTAGGGATACTGACTCTGGATATGAATTCAGAGTTGTTCTTCTCCTAGTCTGGCTGCCAACCATAGCTACAGAGCCTAGATTGACCTACTATTTGCTTATAGTTGGAGATTTGGAATTCAGAATTTTCTTTCTCTAAGACTGGTTGCTACCCAAGGCTAAAGAACCCTGTCTGTCCTAGTATTTTATCCATAGCTAGTGAGAGAAGAAATGGATTCCAAAACTTGGACAGCTGAGTTAAAGGGAAATAACTTAGACATCCAGAAGAGGCATGGCACGTGGAACTAGAAGAATCTACCCCAGTGGACGAAATAAAGGGTTCAGTCCAAAATTCTAATCACGAGAAGGAGGCCGGAATGTACAATGGCTAAAACGTTGGGAATATGACAATGAAGATGAGGATAACAGTTCAAATAATGTATGTAATCATAATACCTCATCTCAGAGATATAGACAGATATTGAAAAGCAATGCTAATCATTATCCTTAGTCTTCTTAATCCTCGTTCTTTTATTGTTCTCTCTCTTTTCTTTCTCTTATACTTTTTCACACTCTGTAACTCCTTGCATCTTAGTAACTTTGTTGCCTCGTTTGGAGTGTAATGATTAAAAAAAATAATAAATCATAATGTTAACCATTATCTTAGGTTGCATTAGACATTATCTTTATCATTTCCTGTACATGTCAAGCAAGTTATGAGAAATCTTTAGAACGAAGGTGATTGGCATTATGCCAATATGCATTAATAATTTACAGATTTTTCAGGCTTTTTTTTATATCATGACAAAAATAACTTTTCTTTTTTTTGCTTGAGATCAAAGCAAGATCATTGGTTTCTATTCGTAGGTTAAATAATGTCAATCTGTTTTACATCAAATATATATGATTTGTCAAAGGAGGAGATCTGGGGAATTAGCTAAGTCTGACCTTCTAGGCTAGATGTGTCTGATCAGCTCTTCTTTGCATTATGCTATCAAACAGTGGGTTAATGGTAACTGTGAAATTAGCCGTTTCTATTCAAGGAAACATTTGGCTTTCATTAACTAGAACAGTTAGCATTACTGTCGGTTGAAATTTCTCTATTTTTTTTTTCTTAAAAGAGTTTTTTTTAGAAAGATAGGCTTCTCGAACCCACTGCTTTTTAAATTTTTTTAATCATTTCACCCCAAAAACGTGGGGATGTTACTAGAATACAGAGGGTTAAAGTGAAAAAGAAAACTAAGAATAGTATTGAGGGAAGGACAAAAAATGAACAAGTTTCAAGACAAATAGAATTGCATTTAATTTTTTGAAGTTTGTAGTTATCAGGAAAGCTTGAAAATGGAAGGGAGTTCCACAGGTTGGAAATGGGAGAGAAGAAAAAACTGTTGAAGTAGAAGTGGCAGTTGCATTTAGCTATTTCAACAGTAAAATGGTGGGACCTACTTTCCAGTCTAGTAGCAGGCTTAAATTCATGTAGTTGAAGCACCAGGAAAAACACTCTTTAGAGCAGTTGCCATGAAAATATTTATAGAAAAAATAGATTGAAACCACATTACATTGGTGAAAAATTGACTGAAGTCAATATGCCTGGTCAAAGGATCGATTACATTACAGATCCTTCTTTGGATTTTGTCAAGAATCTTGAGATTGTTTTTTTCTGATACTGATGGGAGGTTTCTTCAAAACTTTTTGTTTAAGGTAGTGTAGAAAGCTTGATTATATAATTATTTAGCCTTCTATATGTTACTCATTTTAGCTAGTGTTACTGTTGAGAGTGTTCAATGGATACAATTGCTGTTATTTGGTGAAGTGGGTTGTGGTTTTGTAAGGCTGGTCTATAAAATCTGATTGCCTTCATCAGGACTTAAAGCAGGGTTTCCCAATGGTTATGCTAGCATGTAGGCATAAGTCATCGTGACTGAGGTTTTGAGTGTACTGGTTTTCTTCAAATTTGTTTCAATACTAGATTATGCACACTCTCTCTCTCTCTCTCTCTCTCTCAGAAACTAAGATAGGATTAGCCTAGTTGCAATATAAAACATAGGTAGGCTCTGTGAGTATTGAACAAATACAAATATGCCTGAGAAGGCATCTGCAACAGGGATTGGCTAACCAGACATGTTCATAGAATGAGTAGCTGGTTATTATTATATGTGAAATAGTATGTGTTTATATTTATCAACATTCTAAGATGTGCATTCATGCATGAATATCTGCATGCTTCTTGTGACTTCACCTTGATAATGATTGCATATTTAGAGAAGGCATTTTTTAATATTCTCTACTCATTGTTAGTGGAGATGTCCCCCCAACCCATAGAAATGAGCTTTACATCTTTCAACCATGAAATCAAAAAATACTGGTCAATATTCACCCCTCCTTCTAGAATTGATTCTTATCATGGTGGTTGTTTTGTGTTTTTTTATATGGCTTTTTCAGTTTTAATCAAAAATTGATAAGACAGTTTGTGGGAGCAGCCATTATTTCATCGTGGTTAGGAAAGATATCTTCAACCAGATAACAAAGAGATATTCTTTTGTTAGATAAAAAAAAGAAGAGTTGTTGTAACAAATTGCAATAAATCAATAATTATTTCCTTTCATGCAGGATAGAGCCATTTACACACTTATTTGATCGACTTGTTTTTAATCAGAAATTGGCACAATAGCATGGAGTATGAATTGCATACTTTTAACTCGTCAGCTTCATCGAAAAGACTCATTACCCTTACATGTTTAATGCCACCATTTGTAAAACCTTCAACCATTATCCAATCAAAGATGATGTACAGCCATAAAGCATATAATCTGGTCTCATGAGAGTCAAACAAATTAATATGAAATGTTCTCATCTTCAAAAAGAAAAGTAAAGAATAATAAAAACAAAATAAGAAAAAAAAGGTTTTACTTTTGACCCAACACATAGCATGATAATTATATGATGCTTAACACTGAGATAAAAGCTATTGTATTTTCTATCTTATCTTGTTAAGAGTTTTCAGTTTCCTAACATGGAGAGCACTTTAAATAAATAGATAAAAATATTAAAGATAAAATAGAAAAACCCCTGTTCTGCCAACACTTACACATGCTTACTATAGATATATTTCTTGTCATTTTATTCTGTCTCTCTTGCCTTCAATGTGTCTTGTGAGTACTAAAGTTTTTATGCCCACTTTTCACAATATGCATTCAAGAAATTTCAACTTCTGGTTTTTATGTACATTTGTTCTGTTTGTTCCTATGTTACTTAAAATGTCGCTGACGTTTGCTACATTTTTGTACATTATCATCCGAATCCCACATAGACAAACGAGAATCATGCTATACATAAATTTTACACATGGATGCTGCTTGACAAGACAAATGCTATAACTCGGTGATCTGAATTCTCATTCTGAACCATTATCTATAACACCACCTGCGCATTCAAAAAAAAAATAGCACCAGATATTCTCAAGTGGTCACCCATGTAGATACTGACCAGGCTCAACATTGCTTAGCTTTTTATGATCTGGTTTTTCAACGGGATATATTAGTAATATATATTTAGTGTAATTAGATAGCATTTGATCCTTCTGACATGTCTCGTTAATGGTTGGCGGCAAGGTTTCCCCATTTTACAATTGAAATGGCCAGATGTAATTGTAATTTCTATGCAAATAGTTTCTTCTATCGTCTTTCTTTCTTGCATTATTTTCATTACTCAGACTGTTATCCTCATTTTTATTTCCATACTTTTTTTTAATGCATTTCACCCCAAGCAAGGCGGGATGCCACCAGTATGCAAGGGGTTACAGAGTGTGAGCGCAAGTAAAGAGGCATGATAGAGGAAAGGATGAAGAGAAGGACAGGGAATAGGTCAGGACATCTGGAGATGTCAATTGACATTACATTTGAATAGTTGGAGATTATAGCTATCAGGGAAACAAGTAATAGGAATTGAATTCCACAGACGCAAGGTGCAAAACATAAATAATAGCTATTGGAGTAGAAAAGACAGCTACATTTAATTTTTCAACAGTGAAAGGGTGGGGCTGTGATGCCAGCCTAGTAGCACGCTTAAATTCATGCAGTCTAGGACCTAGCAAAAGTAGCTCATCAGAGCATTTACCGTGAAAGTATTTGTAGAAAAGACAGAGGGAGGCTATGGCATGTATGGGAGAGAGTGACTGTAGATGAGATGCCAGATCAGGACCAATCATATTGCATATCCATCTCTGGATTTTGTTGAGGAGCTTAAGGCAAACAACAGGGGCACCAGACCATATATGGCAGCAGTATTCCATGCAAGGGCAAATGGTTGATTTATAGATTTGAAGGATGGAGTTGGGCAAGAAAAACTTTTTGGCGTGACACAGGTGACCAACTTTCCTTGCGGTGGATGAAGCAATTGATTCAATGTATTTGTTTCATCTCAAGTCAGCGGACAGTGTGAGACCAAGTAGTCACAAAGAGGTGCTCTCATGGAGTTACGCATCAGACATTCTAATGGATGGCAAGGATGGTTCTCTGTGGTGAGTTATTGACAACGTTTCGGCCATTGTATGCTCCAGCCTTCTTCAGGCGATTGGAATTTCAAACCAAACCTTTTATTTCATCCACCGGGGTAGATTGATCTAGTTCCACGTGCCATGCCACTTCTGGACAATTCAATTATTTCCCCTTAAATCAACTCTCACTTCTCTTGTAAATATAGCAATAAAGACGGGGATAACTAACAGTCTGAGTAATGTTAATAATACAAGTTATCATAATACCTCATCTCAGAGATATAGACAGATGTTTCTCTCTTCTTGAACTCTCTTCTGACTTTTGGGTTTTTTGCCAACTTTGATCTTCAAGAATTTAAATGCAATGCCAACTGTTTTTTATCATCTTTTCATTACTCTTCTTGTATTGTTCTTGCTCCTTAATATTGTTTTTCTTTTACTTAATCTTTCATACCCAGAAACCATATGTCTTAGTAGCTTTATTGCCTGCCTTGCTTGAAGGTGAAATAATTAATATATATATATATATATATATATATATATATATATATATATATATATGAAAGAGAAAATAAAATCCAACATTTCAAAAAATTTTATTTGTTTTGCAGCATATCAACCCTTATACTTCATTTAATGCCAAAATTTAATTTTTGTGGGAGCAGTAGTAATTTTTTTTACAAAAATGTATTGCTGGTAATATTTTTTTCTTTCCAGAAATGTACTGCTGGTAATATTTTTTTCTTTCCAGAAAGGTATTGCCGGTAATATTTTTTTCTTTCCAGAAATATACTGCTGGTAATATTTTTTTCTTTCCAGAAATGTATTGCTGATAATATTTTTTCCTTTTCAGAAATATATTGCTGGTAATATTTATATTTTTATTTTTTTTAACAAAAATGTATTGCTGGTAATTTTTTACTATAATATGGTATTTTTTCGATAAAATTTTTTATACATTCATAGTCTTTAGACTCCAGTTTGGTGGTGGGGAGTTAACTATTTAAATGCAGTACTATGCTGGTGAGAAGATCTCATCATTTTACAGTTGAAATAGATGTAACCATAAATTCTATGCTAACTGTTTCTTCTATCACACTTCTTGCTTGTGGAACACTCTACTGGCTTCTTGCTACCTAGTCAACTTTGATCTTCAAAAATTTTAAAGCAATGGTCAATTGTTATCTTCTGTCTTCTTAATTCTTATTCTTTTAGTGTCCTCTCTCCTTAAAAGTAATTTTTCTCATATTCTCTAACACTCAATAACCTCTTCCATTTTAGTGGTGTTATTGCCTTGCTTGGGATGAAATGATTAAAACAAAATACTTTATTTATTCTTAACAATAACTTTATCTTCGGATATAAAAACAAGTTCTTGTATATACTTCTAGATTTGCTTTGAAATTCATTGAAGAATGAAAAATATTGTAACTATAAGTTTCCATCATGTTATTCCCTTTATAAACATTGTCTTTGTAGATATATTCATTTATATCTTAATTATTGCACACACACACATATATATATATGATAAAAATATAGGTTTTAACTATGTGTGTATATATTTAAGTATGTGTGTATATATTCATTTTCCATATATACATATATATGTGTAGGTGTGTGTGTGTGTGTGTGTGTGTGTATTTAGGCAGCTTTTTTTCATTGATGCATGTTTCATTAAATAATAGAGACAAGTTTTGTCGATTTATTTTAAATAAATTAGTTAGCATTAAAAGCCATGTATCAATATGGTGATTTCCTCTCGTCTTTCAATGATAATGTTATTAAGCTTATCAGACAATACGAAAGGAATTTACTTAAAATAAATAGACAAAACTTGTCTATATTATTTAATGAAACATGCATCAATATATATATATATATATATATATATATATATATATATATATATATTGAGAGAGGGAGGGGGGGAAAGAATCAAAAGCATCTCCAAGTCCTTATGGGTGATGAATTATTTTCCCACCCTCCAACTTCAGACAGGTTATAGTGAGTTTCTCCCTGCTTTATTGCTACTTCCATGGAAAGTGCTGGAACAAACTACATTCTTGAATGAGCCACTTTCTCACAGACATGGTGTGGCTTCCCTCTGTCTTTTCTACAAATATTTTCATTGCAACTGCTCTGATGAACTATTTTCCCTGGCTCCCCTATTGCATGAATTTAAGACTGTTACAAGATTGGTCCCACTCTTTTACTGTTGAAACAGTTAAATGCACCTACCTCTTCTTCTTCAACGGCTTCTTCTCTCTCACTATTGGAACTCCCTTCCTCTTACTTGCTTCCCCGATAACTACAACCTTCAAAAATTTGAATGTAGCATCAGTCACCATCTTCTGATGCTTTGATCGCCATTCTTCTTTTTATCCTTACCTCAATCTCCCTTATACCCAATTTTTTTCTCATTTTCACTCTCTGTAACTCCTTGCATACTAGTGGCACTCCTGCCTTGCTTGAGGTGAAATGTTTAAAAAAAATATACACTGTTTTAAGCCTACAATGGCCTGACCACAAAGTTATCATCATCTAACAATAGTGCTTGTTGCTGTGTCTATAAACTTATTGACTGGACGTAAATAATTTAGTGATTTTCCAAGGAAGTTTTTCTCCCCGGAGTCAATCCTCCAGATCTACAAATCGACAAATCGCCCTTGCATGGAGTATTGCTGCCATATATGGTCTGGTACCCCTTCTGTTTGCCTCGGGGTTCTTGATAGGCTCCAGAGGCGGATATGCAATGTAGTTGGCCCTGCTCTGTCATCTCGTCTACAGTCACTTTCTCACAGATGCACCGTCGCCTCCCTCTGTCTGTTCTACAAATACTTCCATGGAAATTGCTCCGAGGAGCTGCATTCGCTGGTTCCCAGACGTCATGAGTTCCAGCGCCATATGAGGCTGGCATCTCGCTCTCACCCCTTCACTGTCGAAACTCCTAAATGTAGCCGTCTCTTCTACTCTAATAGCTTCATGTCTCGTACCTCTCGCCTGTGGAACTCCCTTCCCTTTTCCTGTTTCCCTGTGAGCTATAATCTTCAGCTATTCAAGTGTAATGTCAATCGGCATCTCTAGTTGCCTTGATCTATCCACTACCCTCATCTTTTCTTCTATCACTCCTATCTGATCTTGCTCTAAATTTTCTGTAACCCCTTGCGTCCTAGTGCCTCCCGCCTTGCTTGGGGTGAAATGCTTAAATAAAAAAATTTAAAAAAAGCGTAGCTTAGATATGGCAAAAGGCCGAAATTAGGGGGCACCCAGTGAGGATCAAACTCATTACTCAGTCATAATTGTTCTAGGGAGCCAAGCTTGCTAACCATTACACCAACTCGAGGTGCCCCTGGACATAAATAATATATAAATCTATCAAAATCGCTTGTAAGCAACATATTTGCTGTATCTGTGTTCTCTACAGTCGTAGTTTATCTTTTTGTTATTTCCAATTCAGATAACAAGGAATTTATGGGTTCTTTTGCTTACAGAGTTAGAAAAATTGCAAAAGCAGGGACTCTTCTAATTCAGGAAGAAAACTGGTGAATGAAACGTGTACAAAAATAATAAAAGATGAAAAATTAAGTCAAAGGGGTGGGCAAATGATTATTCTCTTTGACCAAGAATCAATGGTTGTGCTTGTTAGATAACTTATGACTCACTTCCATAGAGAATTCTACAGACTATTTTGCGGTTCAATTCCCGTTTAATATAATTAATTAAAGTTGTATGATATGCTATCAGTACTTCAACAATGATTGAAAATGGCTTCAACGGAATGAATCCTTTGAACGTTTGCTAAACTGATTTCTGTGTTCGGGAACGACTGTTATCAGTCAGCTAACCCACATATTATCTTTGTTGCCTGACCAATATTGAGAGCAATCCAGAAGAACATACTACCTCATCATCATATCAGTTTCGTAGATTACCAATTCAAATGTCAGTTTGATGCTGACTATGTTGGTAGTATGGGTCAAAGTTTGAAAGCAAGGATCAATCAGCATGTACTAGCCAATATTCGTAAGGTGGACAATTTGCACGGTTGTGTGAGTACAACTGGTTTAGTGACAGCTGAACATTTGCTAAAAAAGTCAGTAATAATCCCAGTCTTAGACCCAGACATATTCTCAGTTCTTCAGTCAGTCATGTGCCATGCATGATACATGCTTAGGCAATCATGTATCTTTCGATATATGACTGACAAGGCAGATTTTTCCTACAGTAGGTAGTCATTTCTTTCTGTGGTAGACCAGTTGCCATCGAAGGCTATAGATCCTGGTCTGTCCTACTATTTATCCATAGCTGGGGGGAGAAGAGGATTCATACCTTTCCCGAGTGTATTAGCACATAAATGAATGTAATGGATTTGACTGGAATTTGAAAGCTCTCCGATTCCTCATTCTTTGCCGCTAACAATTTCTCCACTGTGCCTCATTCATATATATATATATATATATGCATATATATATATATATATATATATATATATATATATAGAAAGAGAGATAGAGAGAGAGAGAAAGAGAGGGAGAGAGACAGGGAGAGAGAGAGAGAATGGTCCTATTAGTAAAAAGATAAGGCTATTAGTACACAAGTGAATGTAATGGATTTGACTGGAATTCAAACTCAGCTTTCCGATTCCTCAATCCGAGCAGCTATCCATTACTTCTTAGTTCTTAGGAAAGCTAACTCTGAATTTCATTTGAAGTTATTGGAGTCTGTTTACATTTAGTCCTACCAGCCATCTCTCTGTAAACAAGAGTGGATGCTAGGTTTAAAATTAATTAGCATGTAAGTGTTATATCTGCTCACATTCACATTTTTCATCCTTGATGAGAGAGGAGCAATAAACTGGTTTAATTGTCTTTTTTTGTTTATTATATTTGGATTTCGATATTACCATTTCATGGTAATGTTATTTTTTGTTACCTCTCTTTTTCGTTATTAATTTTTCTTCTTGCTTTTACATGTCCATTTTTTATCCTTTTCATTTGGATCTTAAAAGAAATCCTTTATTATATTCTATAAACTGACACTACAGAATCACAAAGAGCTTTAGCAAATAACCATAACCACATCACTTGAGGACTTTCAACAGTAGCAACAACTAAAATAGGTAGCACATGTGACTAGAAGGGAAAATAATGATATAATCAAGATATTGACTTTCCACACTATCTTAGACAAAAAGTTAGGAACGAAACTCCAATTATAACTAGAAAGAGTAATAATGGTTAGTGGACTTGAGAATGCTGAATATTTCTGCATGGAACCGGTTATTCTCACATCTATTATTACCATATATATTCTTATTTCTCTATGTGTTGTCTCCCTTCAGGACATGGGCGATCATGGCTCTCCACACTTCCTGTCCTTTGTAGCTGTTAGAAAATTTTGTTATCTTTCCTATTTTCCAGATTGTTAGGTAGGTTATAGGCTGCTTTAATCTGTCCCTCCTTCCTTCAATATGTCTTGTGAATGTCAAATTTTCCAAGCCCTCTTTCCTCAGTCAATCTACATAATAATATGCTAGTTGGTATACCAACCTGCTGTCATAGCTTGACTATCTCCTGCACATAATCTTTTGGTCTTAATTACTGTTCCCAGATCCAACCAGATCTAGAGTGGTAACATTTGTTAGGGGCCCAGCAATAGGCAAAAAGTGAACCTCCAAAACTGGTGTCAAAACACTATAAAAATGCATTTTTATAGTAAAAATTACAGCAATAGATTTTAATAATAAAAATAACAATTCTAGCAATAGATTTTAATAGTAAAAGTTAAAAATACAGCTATAGAAAAATTCTAACAATAGATTTTAATAGTAAAAGTTAAAAATACAGCTATAGAAAAATTCTAACAATAGATTTTAATAGTAAAAGTTAAAAATACAGCTATAGAAAAATTCTAACAATAGATTTTAATAGTAAAAATGAAAAATACAGCTATAGAAAAAAAATTAAAAGCATATCAACTGGGTCATTAAATGCCAAAATTTAATTTTCTTAGGAGCTTTGGTAATATTTTTTTTTTACTATTAAAAGTAAAGATTTTAAAAGTAAAATTAAAAATACAGTCATAGAAAGAATTCTGGCCATAGATTTTAATAGTAAAAAAACTTAGCAAAGCTCACAAAAAAATTAATTTTTGGCATTTTATGATGCATCAGGAATTGATATGCTGTTGAACTAAAACAAACCAGACTTGGGTCAAAACACTATGAAAGTATAAATATACATTTTATAGTAAAACATCTAGCAATAGATTTTAATAATAAAAAAATGAAATTACTAAAGGTCCTAAGAAAATTAAATTTTGGCATTAAATGAGCCAGGAGGAGTTGATGTGCTTTTAAATAAACTAAACCAAACCAAGTTGGGTTCAAAACACTATGAAAATATAAAAATTCAAGCAAAAGCTTTTAATAGTAAAAAAAAAATATTACAAAAACTTCTAAGAAAATCAAATTTCATAAGGAGTTGTTATGCCATTAAACAAACTAAACCAAACCAAACCAAATCTTTTGGTATAGCATGAGTAGAAAGAATAAATCATTAACACTTTTTGTCTATTTCCACTTAACTTCAACCTGGGGCATGTTCATTAATGTGTGTTGAAGTTGTATATCTGTTTTGTTAGAAATAAGGTTATAAAAACAAGTCTTGCGGTTTTTGTATTAACATACCTGTTATGCATTTTGAATTTAAGTTATTCCAGCAGATATTTCTATTCCTCTCTGTTAAGTCATAGAATCTCTAATGAAGGATATTCCTGCTGTCTGCAGCTAATGGGTTAATGTTTCCTTAACTGTCACGAGTTACTTGCAGAGCCATTAAGTATTATACTCAGGCATAAAAAAAAGACAATGAACAAAGCTCCAAGATTGATTTCCAATAAGATCAAAATAGATTTGACGTGGCTAGTATTTAGCCATTAATGATAATATCTAAAAGCTAAGTAGTGGAAGAACAAATGATGTAAAGACAAAGAGGGATTGTATGGAGGTAATAATAGCTGAGAGAAAAAAGAAGCTGTGGAGAGCCTTAATCAACTACCTAATAAAGGAACATAGAGCATAGTACCTACTTGACAAGTTTGAAGCAATCGATGGAGGAATATTTACTAAAATGACAAATAGAGGAGAGAAAGACACAAGAATTGCTGAGAGTCTCAAAAGACGGGAAGCTGTGGAGATCCATGATCACTGATATTCTGAAGAGAGAGCAAAAATTGTCCTTATTTAGAAAATGTAAAGAATATGATTTTGTAGTTAATTTGAATAAATTAAGTACTTTGGAGCCCATTCCAAAGAGCATTATGGAATGTCTAGTGCCTGTAGCAGAGGCACAGTGGAGTAATAGATAGTGGCTCAGATTGAAGCATCAGAGAGCAGAGTTCAAATTCCAGTCGAGTCTATTACATTCACTTATGTCCTAATACCCTTGGGAAAAGTATGAAGCCATCTTTTCTTCTCCCAGTTATGGGTAAATAGCAAGACAGACTTGGTTCTATAGCCTTGGGTGGCAACTAGTCTAAAAGAAGGAAAACTTTGAAGTCAAACCAGCCTGGAGATGGTTGGTCTCTGTCAAGCTATCTTGCTCAGAAAACATTGCTATTACTAGGACTGTAGCATATGTGGTTCCCAAACATGGGTTAAAGAGTTACAGGACTTGCAATCATGGTGGTTCCTGTTAAAAGGAATCATTTTAAATGGTATCTTTTGAATGTAAAACAATTGACAAAGATGAAAATAAAGCCATATCTGAACAAGTTCCTCTTCAAGGCGATATAGATAATTTTTTATCAATACAAAAAGCAATAAAATGGTAGGCATAGACCTGGGGAATATAAGTAATTTAGAAATTTGAAAGGTGTAAAGATATTTAAATAAAGACACATGTAAACATATGTTTTTATTTTTGGGAAAGAGAATTTGTTTAATATACAGAAACAAAGTTACAATGAAAGTCTCCAGCTTGTAACATTTAACTTATTAACTTAGTCTCGAACGTATTTTGGATTTTATTATTATTCAGCTAGCTACTTTACTGCTCTTGCTTGAAATGTTATGTTCAATTTTTTCTTTAGAGAGAGAAATTCCTCTACTTTGAGTGGCTATTAGGTCTTGTACAAGATGGAGTATAGGGCCACATCTTCACTGTGCTAGTGCTGCAGCTGTGGCTTCCATAGCAAATAGGCTTTTTAGACAGTGGAGATGCCACCTCTACATTCTTCTTCTTCTATGTGCCTTGTCTCTTCAGGATGTTGGCAATCATGGCTCTCCACAATTTCCTCTCCTTTGTAACTCTTAATAAATTTTGTCTTCTTGTTATCCCTCCTAAACCTTGTTCTGCATTCCATTTACACAAGCTTGCTGGCTAGCTAATGCATTGTTTTCCTCTATATCTCTTGCTTTCATTCTGTCCTGTGAGTATCAAATTTTCCAAACTCTCTTTCCTCTTTATGTGCCTTAGTAATTCCAATTATTTCTTCCAGATTTTAAGTATAGACATCCTTTTTGTTTGTATTTTCTTTTAAAACTTTGTAGTTGCTCACAGGTTCAGTGCATGGTATCCTCAGTATCCTTCTGTAGAACCATATTTCTGTCGCTTCAAGTCTCTTCTTTATCTGTGAGGGGATTATCTAGCATATATGGCAATATTGGACGGGCACAAATAATAATAATAATAATAATAATAATAATAATAATAATAATAATAATTTTTTATTAATTTTTATGTATTATATGCTATTGTTAAATAGTTGACTAAAAACAACTCATCACCACTTCAGTTTGGCAGAGTATATGCCACTTAGCAGATGAGTGTCAGTTGCACACTAGGTAAGTCATTGTGAGTGACACATACTGGTAAACAGGTATTACAGTTCAAGCAATCAGAAGTTGTTTGCTGTAACATCATTCTCAGATCTTTAGCAAACATCTATGTGGATAATACACTTCCAAAAGTTAGGATGATCTCAGGCTTATGCTAATCTCTTTTTAAGGTCACCAATAAAGAAGTTGACTTGTACCATTCAGTAGCTCAGCCATTTCACCATCAATAATGAGACCTGGATTTTTCTCCAGTCACATTGAACAGTTGCACTCTGAATGATGTTCCATATTTTGAATGTCTACTGGGTCTTAAGTTCACTCAAGAACTCGTGGAATCATTTTTATTAATCAAGGAAGTACCTGAATCTTGCTATAATTTATCTTTCTGAGAGTCAGATTAGACCAACAATGTTTGGCTCATTCTATTAACTCAAGGAACATGATAAAACAATTTTTTTCATGAAAACACTATAATTATAGTTATTTAGATTCAGACTGTTAAACTCATCTTCATTTTTGTTATCACCTTTCAACAATTGTGCCCTGTAGCCTTCCTCAGGACTATGTTGATCTGGGTAACGTAAAGGGAATTACAAACTGAATTATATGATTTTTAGCAATTTTAACAGTTTAAGAATAATAATCATTCCAATCAATTTAAATTTGGTTTGAAATACAATAAAATATACTTATTGAAAATATTAAATTTAATCAATTAGCTTGAAATTAAAACTAGAATGAAAGCTTCAAGAAAGATTTTTCATGTTTAAAGAATTATTTCAAACTTTGGAGAGTGAGGGAGACATGAGTTGACTCTGTAGACTGTGGACATAGGAATCAACACTGTATGATGACTGTCAGTTTCATGTTGCACTGAGATTTTAAGACTAAGCACCTCTACTCTAGAAGATGGAATTGAAACATGAAACTGATTGTTACCATGCAGTGTTCATTCCTGTGACCATATTGTTTCTAACTGTAAATTTTCTGTGAAATCAAGGAATCTTCCACAATAAATATAGTGAAATTTAAACCATATATATATATATATATATATATATATATATATATATATATATATATATATATGTATATATTATTAAAATGAAAGATGGTCCATTGTTGCAATATGTAGATTTAATAGGTGGGTTAATGAAATTTGAGAAATAAAAAAAACAACAAAATGATGACTATATTGGCAATAAGATTGATGATATTTATAATATATATATATATATATATACATATATATATATATATATATATATATATATATATATATATATATATATATATATGAAGAAAATATACGGAAAAAACAAACAAAAATCCTTATATGCAATTATGCTGTTTTAATGTTAATATGTCAACGTCGGACGTTTCGGTCTAATAAACCATCTTCAGCGTTGCCCACGTGACGACAACGTGACCATGTTTAAACGGAACGCTGATCATATAAAACTTTCAGTTATCTGTTTGGATAAGACTTGTTCTTATGTCCATCGTCTTTGTCATGTTGAACTGATAATGTTAATTATATTTTATGAATATGTCCTGAAGATATTAACATTAAAACAGCATAACTGCATATAAGGATTTTTGTTTGTTTTTTCTGTATATTTTCTTCATACTGGCGGATCTATATCCATATATTTGCTTACATATATATATATATATATATATATATATATATATATATATATATATATATATATATATATATATATATGATTAAATTGAAACACAAAAAGAAGAATTTTTAAGTCATCTGTGTCATTTTCCAATGAGACGAAGAATAAAAAATGAAGTGAGGCTCACTCTTCCAATGAATGTTGTTGTTGGTCAGAGGGCTCCCTGTGGAAACTATATTCTCTGAGTAAATATATATATATATATATATATATATATATATATATATATATATATATATATATATATATTTCACACTTAGCAAATAATTCCTCATTAGAAAACTTATCTTCTCATGTGTAACCAAATATACTATGACAGAATCAGTCCAACTTGTTGATGTGTGTTCGGTAAGGGGTCCATGACTCTGACACATACAATAAAGTTGATATGACCAGAGCATAGTAAACAAATTTTCTAGCTCCGGGCTCTTGCATTCCAGATTTTTGAACAAAGTTTTCTAAAAATCATCTGTCGACTTAGATATTCTGTTTACAATTACTTCAACTAGTGAAGCACTCAAATATATTTTACTTTCTAAGTATGGAAAGGATATGTAATGATATTATTGTTCAAACAAAATGATGACTTCAGACTTAACCTTATATATTTAAAATTAAATTTTATCTAACTCGTTGGTTTTGTTAACCCCTTTCTGGCATAGATATATGTTTTACTATCTCAGACACCACCTCCAAATGTGGATCATACATTCTTGCTTGTGATATCTGTGAGAATGCTATGTTACATTCACTTATAGTGCTAATACCCTTGGGAAAGGTATCAATCCTCTTCTTCTTCTCCCTCCAGCTATCGATAAATAGCAGGACAGACCAGATTCTATAGCCTTGCATGGTAACTGGTCTACCACAGAAAGAAATGACAAGCTACGATGTGAAAAAATCTCCCTTGTTAGTCATGTATCGAAAGATACATGATTGTCTAAGCGTGTATCATGCATGGAACATAACTGACTCTTTTTAATACTTTGCTTAGCTTTGGGAAGGCATCTTTTACTATCCAAATCTATGTTCAAATTTTGGTGTTGCTTGTTCTGTCCTCCATTAAAAACTTCCTAGATATTCAAATTTTTATTCTTGCTCAATATTGGCATCTCCAATTTGTAATTTGCATTTTGGGTTGTCCCTTTTGTTAACAACCATGTATGTTGTCTTCTTACAACTGATGTTTAGTCCTTTCTTCTTGCTTTCCTTATCTACATTTTGTGAAACAAATTTCTTTGCAGCAGACCAAGCAATGGATTCAATATAACCTTTCCACTTCATGTCAGCTGAGAATGTTAGCCTTAAAAGAGTCAATCTCATGCTGATGGGAGGCTGGAAGGGGTCTTTCCAGTGACTGATATTAGGTTGGTGCAAAAATAATGTCGTTTTCTCACATAGTAACATATCTGAGAAAACGACATTATTTTTGCACCAACCTAATAGAATGAAAATTTGATTTTGGAGGCATTAAAATTAACAAGCCATTCCTTGCCCCAGTTAACAACAGACTGTAGTCATTTTTTGAGATCAACTGCCAACTTGACCTTATTGAACTGTCAGTTTTGGGTTGGTCAATGTAATGTTGACAGGCTCCTTCCAAAATCGAAAGATAGGCTTGGAGATCATATAAGGTCAATTGAAATGCAGCCAAAAATCTTGGATGCAGATGACCAAAATCATAAGAATTGCAAATATTGCTACAATACTGGAATTAATCATGATGAGAAAACTAGAATGGTAGCACTTGAATGAATTGAGGCAAAGTTATATAAATAACGATTCATGACAAGCTCTTAGGATCTGTAGGTTATTTTGCAAGAGCCATACAGGTATATATATATATACTAGTTTGGTCTCACATAAGAAACATAAGCATCAATGATTTGAGAGAAAAACAATACATGAATTCTCCACATACATATATATATATATATATATATATATATATATATATATATAGGTAACTATACTCGTCTTGAAAAAACCTTTGGATTTTTGAGGAGCTACTCAGGATATATTTAAAAACATTTTTGAGGAGCTACTCAGGATATATTTAAAAAAAGATATTATAATCATACGAGTAGTTTTAAAAATGAAAAAACTAAACATGGCACCACACTATCCACCTATCTATGGAAAATTAGGCAAGAAAATAATAAAGACAAAATCCTTAAATGGGAAATATTAAAAAGATGTCCTAAATATAAAGCAGGTCAAAAATTCTGTAAGCTATATACAGAGGAGAAATTAGTCATAGCTTTATACAAGTAACCTAACGAGGTATTAAACTCTAAAACCGAGATTCTTAACAAATGTAGGCATAGAAAATCTTGGTTATTGAATTAGGTCTAATCTCAGCTGATTGTATTGTTATTCCACCTTTATTGTTGGTGTTTTCTTAAAATATCCCCTCCCCTTTTAATCGTTTGAATAAATCTTAACCCCTCCCCCCGGTGTTGTGTTGTTTTTTTCTTTTCTTGTCTTGTTTTTATATTCTCTTTTTTTTTCTTTGGTCACGTGGTATAGTTTGATTGTCGCCTATAAATATGCCGTTTCTCTTTTGATTCTTTAGCCAGCTTTCCCTGACGATACGCTTAGGTGAAACCTGGGTAGGTTTGTCTGGCTCACTAGGTTTGACTATATATATATATATATATATATATATACTAGTTTGGTTACTATCTCTTCAACTTAGAAAATATATTCAGTTTAAATGCAGAAAGCATTTATTTGAACCGGCATTTATAATACTAGTTTGGTACATGTCACTTCATTGATGGCAAGATGATCAAATTTCAAATCGAGTGGCGACAGTCTGTTTCATGTTTGGACACACTCTTCAGGGCATGTACGTTATGTGGTAAAATAAATGAAACGAATTAACTAATGAATACACACATAAGCACATTAACTTAATAATAATGATAATAATAATAATAATAATAAGAAGAAGAAGAAGAAGAAGCAACAGATAATTAATGAATAAATAGGGAAAACCCTAAATAATTGATAATAAATAGTAGGTTAAAAGTTAACAAACAACACTATACAGTAGCGACAAATAACCACATTCAGATGCAAAATTGTTTCTGCTCAATAATCTTTAGCGTAATTGGAAATATAACCACTGCCACTTACTCAATAACAATGAGAATAATACAATAAACCGGAAATACCTACTCATGTGCATAATGCACCATTGAGAAGCATACAGTAGTGGCCATAATATAAGGAACGGAAACAACAAAGATAAATATGTGTATTACTTAAAAAATAGTGCATGATTTGCAATGAAATTTTTACCGAATAAAGATTAGGGTGCAATGCATAAATATTATATTAAGTTAAAAAAATTTACATAATAGTTTTTTTTTAAATAAAGATTAAATAGAACAAAGGAAATAATATATTTTATATATATATATATATATATATATATATATATATAGGTTTGGAAGTAAAGTCTGATGATCCGCAGTCCTTTTAAAGGGCTGTGGTGAAATAATTTATTACATGGAACCTTAAAGTAGTTTGTTTTTTATTTAAAATATATTACATATATATATATAATATATATTATATATGTATTATATATATATATTATATATTATATATATATATATATATATATTATATATATATATTAGGTTGGTGCAAAAATAATGACGTAATAATGTCGTTTTTTGACGTTAAAATATACGTCAAAAAACAACATTATTACGTCATTATTTTTGCACCAACCTAATATATATATATATATATATATATATATATATATATATATATATATATATATTATATATATATATATATTATATGTATTATATATATATATATATATATATATATATATTTATATATATTTATATATATATATATATATATATATATATATATATGTATATATATATATAAACATATATATATATATATATATATATGAAAACAGACTGTCACCACTTGTTGTTGACTTCAGTGTCTACTTATATATATATATATATATATATATATATATATATATATATATATATATATATATATATATATATGCACATTTCATTTAATATGACAGGCAAGGTGGTTTTATTTAGTTTTTTATACAATTTCTCATGCGATCTACTACAAAAAAAGGCTAAAAATAATGGAAGCCTTATTAATAAAAAAAAAAAAACAACACTTAATAATATTAACTTTGAACATAATATCTTGACCATATCTTTCTTATTTAACAGTCAAAATATTTAATCCTTGAAAATGGCTAAATGTAGAGCTATATATATATATATATATATATATATATATATATATATATATATATATAATTCTATGCAAACAGTTTCTTTTCTTAGACCTCTCACTTGTGGCATGCCTTTCTGTCTCCATGCTTTCCAGCCAACTTTAATGTGCAAATTTTAATTGCAATGTCAATCGCCGTCTACTGCTCCCTTGATTACTCTTTCCTCTTCTTGTACATTATTAATGTTTCTGTTCCTAATTACTCCACACCCTGTAACCACTTGCATGCTAGTGGCTGTACTGCCTTGCTTGGGTTGATAGCTATTAAAATATATATATATATATATATATATATAAAGTGTATCTATCTATCTATCTATCTATATATATATATATATATATATATATATATATATATATACTTTATGCCTGACCCTAAATAGAAATCACTTAACAAAGTAAGGTTTGGAACAATTCACTGCATAAAACATTGCTTGCTGGGCGTCAAACAACTTTTTGATTATTATCAGAACTTTTTGAAACTCGTTCTTTTCTCATATCTAAAGTAAATAATTAAAAAAATCTATTTTTGCAGTGAGGGTTGAGTGATTAAGCAATTTTCTGAACACCTGTTCGTCACAGGTGAGCTGGAAAGGAAGAAAAGTAAAAAGAAAGAGGGAAAAACAATAAAAAAAAAGATAGCAAACCAATTCCAGAGAAAGCGCTAGAAGCAGAGGATGAAAGTGATTAAGAGAAAAGAAGAGGAAGTGCATAAAAGAGAGAAAAGAAAGGATAAAGAAAACAAGTCTGTAAGAGTTTATTTTTTTTTTTAATTGCTATCACTCCATGTAAGGCAGTAAAGCCACTAAGGCACAAGGGGTCACAGGGTGTTGAAGAATTTGAAACAGAAACATTAATAATGAGCAGGAAGAGGAAAGAGTAATCAGGAGGACAGTGATTGACATTGCATTTGAATTTCTGCAGATTAAAGTTGGCTGGAAAGCATGGAAGTGGAAGTAAGTTCCACAAACGAGAAGTGCGAGAAAAGGAAGTGTTAGCATAGAATTTATGGTTACATCTAGCCAGCTCGACTGTAAATTAATGAGGTCACAACAAGAGTCTAGGGCTGTGTTTAAATTAAAAAAGTCTAGGTACCATAGTGAAGAGCGATATTTATTCTGTGCAATACAGAAATGTGACACAAGGCCATAGTTGGGATTCGGGAAATGACGGTCTTCTTCTGTCTTAACTATAACTAGCTGCAAACACTGACTCAATCATACGAACAATATTCCTTACACCAAAACAACACATTCATACGTACCTTTCTTACTACAATCACCATAATACCTCTTTGTCTCTATGAAAATACTAACTAGTCCTCATATTTACAATTCATTGTTGTGGGGGGAGG
The DNA here is from genome assembly GCA_963932145.1 of Acanthosepion lycidas. Taxonomy (NCBI): domain Eukaryota; kingdom Metazoa; phylum Mollusca; class Cephalopoda; order Sepiida; family Sepiidae; genus Acanthosepion; species Acanthosepion lycidas. The sequence continues at coordinate 61,950,699 of OZ010597.1, read as the reverse complement.
GGAATAAAACAACAATTCTAAAAACTAGCCCCAATGAGTATTTACATTATGAATACAAAACTATTTACAAGAAACTAAAGAAAATAATATTAGTACCATAATGAAGAGCTCATCCAGACAATTACCATGAAAGTATTTATAGAAAAGATATAGAGAGAAAACCTTACAGTGGTGGGAAATTGATTAAAGCTGAGCTGTCAGATCAGGACCAATAATATTGCTGTTTTTTCTTTGGATTTTATCAAGGAGCTCAAGGTAAATAGTAAGGGTAGCAGATATATTTTGAAGCAATATTCTAAGCATGGTAGACCTAGATACATGTAAGATAAATTCCAGAGAGAAAAATTTTCTTGCGCGACATAGCGAACAAACTTTCTTAACAGCTAACCTAGATATGAATTCCATTTAGTCTTTCTACTTCATGTCAGCTGAGAACGTTAGCCTGAGAAGGTGCAATGAGTCACTTTCGTGGAGGTTAGCATCAGCAATGCTGATGGAAGTTAGTGAGGGGTCTCTCAGATGGTTAATGGAAAGAAGTTTAGCTTTGGTGGCATTAAAATTAACAAGCCATCTTTTGCCCCAGTTAACAACAGACTTGGCATCATTTTTGATAGAGGAAGAAAGACATATTTCAAGGAAGACAGATTAATAAGACAAAGGGAGTTGGATAGAGAAATAAAAGGAGATGAGAAGAGTCTGTTTTAGAAAAAAAAAAAAAGAAGAGTTATTTTTATATAGTAATAACTTTAAGTAGAAGCTTATGAAGCTTTATTTGACTAATTCACTTGTAGCACTGAAAACATTTATTTTATTATAGTGGAAGTCAGAGAGAGATGGGATGGGCTTATTTTATTACTACTTGAATTAATTGAATTGCATAAGATTGTGAGAAAGAAAGGTAAAAGAAAAGAGACAAAGAAATAGAGAGAGTGTTAAATAGTAAAAGATTTTGACAAGAAAAAAGGAAAGTGTTAGAGAAAGAGAGAGAGAGGTGGGGAATTGGATTGCATAGGATTGAGAGAAAGAAACGTAAAAGAAAAGAGACCAAGAAATAGAGAGAGTGGGAAATGTTATAGAAAAAAAAAAAATGTAAGTGCTGAAGAAAGAAGGAAAGAAATTTAATTGTGAATGATTGGAAAAAAGAGAAAAGAAAAAAGAAAAACTGTAAAAGGAAATGAGACAAAGGAATAGAGAGAGTGGCAAAATTTTATTCAGAAAGAAACAAAAAAGATAAAGGCAAGTGGTAAAGAGAGATGAGGAAAATTTAATATTCAATGATGAGATGAAAAATGGAAAGGAAAAAAAGAAAAATTAATTTGATTAAAAAGTGAAACAATAACAAAAAGAATGAAAGAGAAACTAAAATTGGAATAGAGACAGAGAAAGAAAAAGAATGTAATAATAAAAGAAAGAGAAAATATTACTTTATGACAGAGCAAAAGAGAAGTAGAAAGAAAAAGAGAGTGCAGCAGAACAATAGAAAGAGATAAAGAAAGAAATAATAAAAGAAAGAGACAATGTCAAGATATATCAGAACAAAAGAAAAGGAGAAAGAAAGAGTGAAGGAAAAGAAAGAAATAGGGAAAGAGAGTGCAGCAGAACAATAGAAAGAGATAAAGAAAGAAATAATAAAAAAAAGAGACAATGTCAAGTTATATCAGAACAAAAGAAAAGGAGAAAGAAAGAGTGAAGGAAAAGAAAGAAAGAAAGAAAGAAAGAGGGAAAGAGAGTGCAGCAGAACAATAGAAAGAGATAAAGAAAGAAATAATAAAAGAAAGAGACAATGTCAAGTTATATCAGAACAAAAGAAAAGGAGAAAGAAAGAGTGAAGGAAAAGAAAGAAAGAAAGAGGGAAAGAGAGTGCAGCAGAACAATAGAAAGAGATAAAGAAAGAAATAATAAAAGAAAGAGACAATGTCAAGTTATATCAGAACAAAAGAAAAGGAGAAAGAAAGAGTAAAGGAAAAGAAAGAAAGAAAGAAAGAGGGAAAGAGAGTGCAGCAGAACAATAGAAAGAGATAAAGAAAGAAATAATAAAAGAAAGAGACAATGTCAAGTTATATCAGAACAAAAGAAAAGGGGAAAGAAAGAGTGAAGCAAAAGAAAGAAAGAGGGAAAGAGAGTGCAGCA
>OZ010597.1:61918569-61941069 GCA_963932145.1 Acanthosepion lycidas | reverse complement strand
GAAACTCTGACTGACACTAAATTGGTTGGGTTTTGATCCGGACTTGAGACATTCGGATCTCTAATTACATTGAGGAGCTGTGATACAGTAAAGCAGTACCATCTATGAATTGCGTATATATATATATATATATATATATATATATATATATATATATATATATATATATGAAGAAATATACTCTTAAGGTGTACTATATTTATGGGATAAAGTGCTCAATATCGGAGATAGAGCATGTGTAAATATAAAAGTGAACATAAAAGTCAACACTTAGAGGTGACAGGCTGTTTCATGGTAGATGCAATTGTCAGGCCATATCAGGCCACAATAAATAAATATATAAGAAATAAAAAAAAAAATAAAATAAATAAAAACAAGCATAATAATCTAACCCAAATAAATAAATAAACAAATAAATGACTTCTGGCCAAATAATCGCCAAAACAGACTACCCACAATGCACCACTGGCCTGTATATATAAATAGCCAAGAAAAAAACAAAACTCATGGCCTGATGATTGTGTCTAGCATGAAACAGCCTGTCACCTCTAAGTGCTGACTTCAATGTTCACTTTTATACATATATATATATATATATATATATATATATATTTGGTTAGATTGATGTGAGTTTGTGACCCTGGGTTCCACGTTTTTGCGATCGCCGCTCATATAATATATAAATAATTATATATATATATATTTATTTATATTTATATACACACACTTTTCACACACATATATATATATATATATATATAATATAGATGTTGAGTAAGTGAATGACAAGATGGAAACAAACTTTTTAATGATGCATTGCATTCTGGGAAGGAATTTCTTTCGACTAATGAGAGGTTTATTGATGGAATCAATCTTATATATAAAAAGTGGGGAAGATGGATGGAAAAATTCAACAAATACTGGGCAATGTCTACAGCAAAACCTAACAGATACAGTGTTGGCTAGCATTTAAATTTTTTTTCCTTGCAAAACTATTGCTGTTATAATATCGGATAATTAAAAACACTGACGGTAAAAATATAAAAACAAAAGCAATAAAAATACTGAATGAGATTGCCGAAGCTAAACATCAAGATATATTGGATGATGTCAATATTGAAATTTAAATTTACGGCTGGTATAATGTGTGGTAAGTAAAAGCAATAAAATTGAAAATAAAAGTGATAACAAACGGAATGAATATCTATCAACATTAGATGTCAAAATGTATACTATTATATTAAATAAATATACAAATTGATTAAATGAATTTCTTCTTTTTGTCTTTTATCAAATAGACTTAATATAGGACAACCTTATATATATATATATATATATATATATATATATATATATATATATATTTGAGATGAATCTTGCAAAAATTTAAATAAATCAAGTATATTTAGAATTATTACCTTTGTTTCTGCAGGAAAGCAAAATATTTATTTGGAGCATTATTTAGTCAGATATTATCTGTTTTGTGACTGTTTTGAGAAATCTTTTAGAGTATTGGTAGAATTATATGTGTCATTTTGTGTTTGTAAATCTTCAGCAACTGGATGGTGAAACATTGATTTGAATTTTACACTTTATCAACCCTTTTTGGGTTATTTAAAGCCAAATCCTATTTTTGCATTGTAAGAATAAATATTTTTTTTTGTAAATGGATAATGCATTAAAAATGTTTTTGGTGGTGATAATGATTTTTACAGATGTAATTTCTGTTATTTAATCCACAGGTGGGGGGAAAATGGATCTATACCTTTTGCCAAAGAGTATTTGTGTATAAGTTAATATTTTTTATCACTTTAGATGTTATTTTTAGTGGTTGCTCAGTTTATTTATTAAACAGTATATTTATTTATTTTCATTTAATATTCTGAATGTTTGAGAAATCTTATTAAAGAAAAATTTATGCTATCTGGCAGGATTCAAACCTGTATCACTCTGGGTAGCGAGAGATATCATTAAATCCAATACAGAGAACCAATTAGTCAGGTAATGCTGAATTCTACCTTTAAGAGAAAACTTCTGGCAGGTAGATGATTATAAATAAATATACTGTTTAATAAATAAATTGGACATCTACTCAAATATGAGTATCCACTAAAAATAACATTTAAAGTAATCAAAAATCTGTCGGATTAATAAAAAGATCCATTACTTTCTCTAAAATTCACTTTGTATATAAAACTGTGCAGATATGAAAAATTTAGGGAGATCTATGACAAGAGAAGATACAATTTGGCCTTGATAAAAAATGGGAAGGTAATGTCTTGGTATAATGGTATAGCTTATCACCGTGTTACAAGATATTGTGAAAGGAGATAGTTGCTAAGGCATTATGGAAACGTTGTGTTAAAGAAAATGAAAAATAAGAATAAAAAGATGAAAAATGGTTTACCTTGAAATTGGACACCCAACGATTCTGTTAAGCATTACTGTTGTATTCATCGTCTCTATGTCCTTGACAATGACGTTTGTGTAACCTATGACCTCCTCGAGAAGTATGTTCAACACATGGCTGACAATTTGGTGGGAGGCTCTCATGCTACTCTCAATCACAATTGGGGTTTTATGCCCTTCTACATTATTTGGAAAACTCCTTCGATATCTTGATGTATATTCTGATTCTGGAAAAGAGAAGAAAAAAATGCCTTTCAAACGCTAAACAATGTATTAAGGAATGTAAAAAGGGGAAACACATTAATTTATTGAATGAAGGATTATGAAGTATTATATAGTTAATCTTAATGTATACTATAAGGATTTAGTATTGGGCTACACAGTCTTAACAAAATTTACACAGATGGCACTGTGTTGATGGCAGACACAGAAAAAAAACTGTACAAACTTATATTATTAGATAGATTATTTTTTTTTACCCTGTGCAAGGCCTGAGAGCCACTCGAGATATGGTTACTGAGTAAGAGGCACAGTTCATGGAGCTATATGGAAAAGATAACAATTGACACTAGACTTGAACAGATTAAGATTGAAGTGATCAGGGAAGCATTCTCTTGGGAGTCAGTGGTTCAAGTTAAAAAGCTGCTTGAGATGAATTTACATCTCACCAATGGAATACGAAGGGAATGAGAATGGCAGTTCTTATCCATGAAGGTTACAACGGATGGTGTTAAGGGATGTCCAAGGAAATAGTGATAAAACAACAAGAGGCTTGCAACATTTCAACTGTGGCAAATCAGTTGTAGGGTGGAAAATAATTCATCACCCACAAGGACATGGATAAGATTTTTGTACTCTATCAAGACTGGAAAGTGAAGACTGGGTAGCTCCTGCCCATGTAGGGCAGCAGTACTCCATTTTAAACTTGATCTTGCTCTTGTAATGGTAGAGGATAGCAGGAGGTGTTAGGTACTTACTGAAGGCGTATAGGAGTCAACCATTTTTTCAGTGTCTTTAGTGATAGATTGTATGTACAAGTTCCACGGGGTCTGGGTTGAGTAAATCCCAATATGTGCTCAAGGCACTGAGGTCCCCTAAGGGAAGATTCGTTTATTGCAATCAGTAAAAATTATAGGTGTGCTCATGGATGATGGAATATCAGTAGTTTAGTTTTTGAGTCATTGAATATGACCAGCCAGTTTTCCCCTTTCAGAGTAATGATAGTTAGGATATCAGTAATTTTCCGAGTTGATTGAAATCTGTACTGCTCAAGTGATTGTCTATTGAGGTGATCAACAACCTCCTTGTGATTATAGCTTCAAAAAGTAGAAGGGTGCTAGGATATGATGGACTGAGCATGTGAGCAATGATAAGATCTTAGAGAGGTTGCTAACAAGAAGGAGGCTTATACTTAACATCATGAAGAGGCAGTGAAGTTTCTGGGACACATCATGAGAAAGGAGGGCCTGTAGTATCTGATACTCATGGGTTAATAGAGGGAAAACAATGCATGACATACCTGGCAGGATTAAGCAAGTGGATGACAGAATGTGGTCTGGAGGAGGAAGCAGAGGGAAAGAGCTTGCTGAGAGCTGCAAGAGATAGTGGGAGGTGGAGAGCCATGATTGCCTAAATCCTAAAAGGTCATGGCACATAAAAAGAAAAGAATGATACTGAGGAGGCTGATAGGTCTATATTGAGACATGGATGAGTGCTCACCAGTAGCAGGCAGAAGTGGGCTGGGGGTGGGATGGCCTTGAGCATTCATATCAAGAGGGCATCCAATCAAAGAGTGAAATAAATATTTAGTTTTTGATTTTGAAATTTGATGTAATGGAATAACCTGTCACCCCCATGAGTGACTACACTATAGGTAGTAACTACCTATAAGTATCCATAAGGCAATGGACTACAGGAGACTAGCTGGGATCTGTTACTCAGATCTTGACTTTTGTCGAACTCTCTGCCTTCAGGTAGAGAGTAACCTGGACAAGGCTATGCCAAAGGGCAGGGTCTTGTCTGGGGAGGTAGACAGATCTGAACCCATTTATGTGGGGTTATGGGAAATTTTTAGCTGAGTCTATGGGCTCGGATTGCCTCCCATTAAACTTGGCCTTGTGCCACATCGTACCTTGTGGGGAGTCTGGTAAATATTTCTAGCTAGGATCTGTTGAGTACGGCTCAGACTTACACGAGAACTACCGACTTTCCAATAGTAGCATTCACTACTGGATTGACTTGCAATAATTTTGTGCATAACTGTTACCTTTATTCTGATTGTACTGGTTTTTATAAAAAAATCTTTACCTATTTCATCTACTGTGTTTGTCAAGTATATATTCCTATTAGTACGGAATATAACAAAATTATCACGTATAACTTTGTTGTACAAGTGCCCTACTGTCCCACAAGATGGTGTGAATATGGGTCCATGTTTTGATAAGTAAGACCAGAGTAGGCTCCCCTACTTAAGCATTAGGGGCATACAATCAAGGAGTTGGCCCTGGGTATCACAGAACCTCTGCATGTCAATGGTGCTCACCTACATTCTTGAAAACTGATTATATGCTTTTATCTTCCACAGAATTGGAAAGAATTTCTCTTTGAAGCAGCAGTTAAACAATTTTGCTAAGATCAGGAATAATTCAGTGTTAATATTCCCTAGTATTTTGTTTGAACTGGTAGCCTTCTTTGGGTCAAGACTTTTATCAAAACTTGAAACTTCCTGAACTGAAATAAAAACATTACTGTAATTGTGATAAGTGAGATGGGTGGGGGGTCACATAGAAAAGGTAATAAGGGAAAGTGAGAAGAAAGGACTAAGTTTTATGTAGTGTGTCCTTTCAGGATATGAGTGATCATGGCTCTATACAGTCTTCTCAGTCTTTTGTGTGTTCTAAGAAACCATCTTTTTTAACCTTCCCTTTTTGTCCTTGTTCTGGCATCAATTAACACAAAATCGTTAGTTAGCTTATGCACTATTTCTCCTTGAAGTTCTGATATTGGGGATGTGAATATATATATATATATATATATATATATATATATATATATATATATATATATATATCGAAATAAAAGTATAAAACTTAATATTACGAGACATATTAAAAACAGGCGAAGCAACCGGTTTCGCTCCCGCTCTTTAGGCTTCAACGGGAGATTTAAAATTAACACAGAAAAAAGTAAGCCTTCTTTGTGTAAATAACGTGAGTGTTTGTTGGGACTCGCTGTCATTTGTCTCTAGTTCCTTTTGCATATTTTTTTTTTTTTTTTTGTTTCACAACTTCCTTTTATTGTACATTTTTCTGTGTTAATTTTAAATTAAATCTCCCGTTGAAGCCTGAAGAGCGGGAGCGAAACTGGTTGCTTCACCCGTTTTTAATATGTCTCATAATATTAAGTTTTATACTTTTATTTCGATCATTAAATTTTGTACCTACAAAAATATCTTTAAATATATATATATATATATATATATATATATATATATATATATATATATATATATATTGTTTTTTAAATGGTCTGATAGATGAACAGACTGATATAGATAGTAAATTTTAAATGAATTTAATCCAACATTATTTGTTATTATCATTATTTTTATTGGGTAGATATATTTGAGTTGCTATCTCTGATTTTTTTATTTTCTTAAACTGGGCATAGGAGCTTCTAAGAGGATGGACTGAGTAACCTCAACATCCCCAGTGCAAAGGAAACTGGCAAGCCATTGCACTTTTCTGTCTTGAATGTTACCATAAACCACAATTATAACAGAGGGGAGTTGTGACCACACTGGCACAAAATGCACTAACTGATTTAATGATGATGATGAAACAAGGAAATTAATAACGAGCCTAGATAAAGAAGTGAAACTAAAATATTTTAGACATGTTATAACTATGTCTATGTCTTCCTGTGATGTGTTTCGTTATTTAGGACTTCATTGGATTAAATTTGTTATTTGTTACTAAAGATGCACACAAATGAGGGATGCTGGGAATTTTAAATTTTGATTTTTTTTTTTAATCTAATTGATTTAATTTAAATTCTTTTTCTTTCCATCACTTTTGTTAGTAGTTATCCTCCACTGTAATAATAGAAGTTCTGCCAGAAATGGTGAAATATTGTAAGTTACAGGGCACAGATTTACTGTAGACAACCTTGTGATAAAAGCACTCTCAAGATATTTTCATCATAGTTGATTGTTTTCTCATTTGATCCGAGTAGCATTTTTAGGTCAAAATAGGGGTCATTCTCTTTACGGTGGGCAACCAAAGTATTTGATGTATTGTTTTCTAAAACTTTTGTGTTCATATAATCTTTTATTTAGATTCCTTGAGGTTTCTCCGATGTAATGTTTGTGGTTATTATTTCTACTTCAAGTTTTAGATTATTGTTTTATTTAGTGTTCACTAGGTCTTTTATTGTTTTAAATGTAGAAGTAGCAAAGATTCTTTTCAACTGTAGATGTGATAGAGTTAGTAGGCTAAATAAATAAATAAATATATATATATATATATATATTATGCACAACTACATTAGAACATGTATATATATATATATATATATATATATATATATATATATATATATACACAGTTACATTAGAACATTTATGTATATGTATATATATATATATATATATATATTTATATATATATAGATGTATGTATTATATATATATATATATAAACCATATATATATATATTTGTGTGTGTGTAAGGCTCTAATTTATATATATATATCAGCCCATATTTTATATATACATATATATAGATATATATATATATATATATATATATACATCAGCCCATATTTTTATTATACACTATATATACATATATATACATATATATATATTATACACTGTTATCTTAGAACATATATATATATAGATATATATATAGATATAGATATAAAAGTCTATATTTTTCATTAATAAGATTTCACATATATATATATATGTGTGTGTGTGTGTGTAAGGCCCTATTATATATATATATATATATATATATATATATATATATATATATAAGCCCACATTTTATATATATATTTTATATATATATATATATATATATATATATATATATATATATATATATATTAGCCCATATTTTTATATTTATATATATATATATATATATATAAGTCTATATTTATCATTAATAAGATTTCTTAAATATTCAGGCTGGTAGGCAAAAATAAGCAAATAAATATACTGTTTAAGAAATAAACAGAGCATCTATTCGAATATGAGTATCGACTGAAAATAATGTTTAAAGTGATAAAAATCTGCTTGATTAATAAATAAAAAGATCATTGCTTCTTTAGAAAATTACTTGTTTTTTTGTTTAGATAAAAAACTGAGCATATATGACAATTTTGAGGAATCTGTGATGAGAAAGAATTTGCTTAAAGGCACTGTTCTCATATATATATATATATATATATATATATATATATATATATATATATATATATTTATAATTATATACACACATTGAGATGCTTGTTTTGAAAAAAACAAAAAACACCAACGATACAAGTTATAAAGTTAAAATTTTAAATTATTATAAAAGAGTGCGTTCTTGCATGTTTTCAAAAATCAACTTCACAACGATCACAGTTACAATAAGTTTGTCTTTACAATTCACACCTGTGGATGATCTCAGAGTTGAAGGTACTTGGAGTAATAAAAACTATGGTAACGTCTTTGATGGATTTTAATTAACATCAAGCACCTAATTAGAGACCTGACCTAATATCTATAGCTATCTCTGTTTTTAAGAAAATTATTGCTACTCAAATATCTTTGGAATTATTTCCAATAAATTAAAAAAAAATAATCTAAGGAAATAATTTCATTTAGCTGTTTAGTTATAGTTACATCTATGCTGATCGTCCTTGGAGAAAAAAATCTTGTCATATGAACCCAGGAGAGAAATAGAATGTTTGGCCATCAATAGCTTTATAACAGTCACATACAACAAAGAAGGAAGCGGCTTTCATTAATTTTGTTAATGTAGGTTTTGGGCTTGGGGGTGAAAGGCCGGCAGTGTTTATTGAGAAATTTCTTTGTCACCTGTTTGTCTGAGACAGTAATTGGCTCAGCTTTTATTCTGCTGTTGGGGCCTCAGGTTCATCTGTGAAAGAAAGTGTTTGATATGTTTATCATCAAGTGTTGTAGGAACAAGAGGGACATTAATGTAGTGTTGAAGTCTTTCATAGTGGTCTCTTTTGCATTTTTCTTCAGTACAATCGGATTTCCTTTATTCTTTTCCATTATCTCCATTTTCTTTTTTTTTTCAATACCTGTTTGCTTAGATTTTCATTGTTTTTCTCACCTATTTCTCTTTGTGCTGGAGGCCCCATTTTCAAGACACCATCCCCCAAAGTACATTTTTAACAAAAAAGACACACACATAACAGATATTCTATGATTAGGGGTTTAAAGTTTTAAAATAGTCCATGGTGACATTGGGCGTAACATTTAAGGGAAGCAAGACAACCAAAAAGACACAGTGGTCTACTTTGGATTTTCAGCTTTCTAAAAATACCAGGATGTAGTCAATGGAATGTTGTCTAGCACACAGACAACACATGGATCTTGAAAATGACTGAGATAGTCAAAATTACTTGAACACAAGACCAGCACAAACATGAACATCGAACAGTTTATCCAAAATTTTAATCCCAATATACAATACCTAATTGAAAAATTGTAAAAATAAAATATATATATATATATTTTGAATTTGCAGGTCTGATGAATTGGATTGTATTTACGATTCCAATGAAATAAATTATGACCATAGTGTTTAAGCCTTTTTATTATATTCTTACTCTGTCCTGGACATTGAGTTCTACCTGGATTCTATCCTCTTGGAATTATTTTTTATACATATATGTATGTATGTGTATGTATGTAAGTATATATATTTGTATATTTGAGATATATGATTGCATATGTATGTGTATATTTACTACGAATATTAAGTATCTATTTATATATATATATATATATATATATATATATATATATATATATATATATATATATATATATATATATATATATACCTTATGTGTGTGGAGGGTAAATAAAATAACTATGACATTTGTAACTCAAAATAGTATAAAAACAATATGTGATATATTAACAAATCAAAAAATATGTAAAATTCATATTTTCCAAAAGAAGAGCCAACATTGCAATCTTTCATGAAAATATCAAATAGCATTTGACACATTTCAAGTGTTACTGAATCTGCCTTTTTTTCAATGAAATCCTGTAAATTCTGACATGTTTCCAGTTTTCTGTTGTAAACCAATCACATTCTTAATATGGCTGCATAAAAAAAAAAATTAGAACTGAGATGTCAGGGGATCATATCGAAATCCCGAGTCATCCTGAATCATTGATTTTCCAATTTTCTATAAAAAAAAAAACTCTTTTACAACATGTGAATAATGCATAGATGTACCGTCATCTTGTTTGCAAAAAGCCTTCTAAGGAGTTGAAGAAACCCCCCACCCCCCACCCCCCGAAAAAACGGCCCGATATTTCCAGTATTTTTATTCTGTAATATTTTTATCAATAAAGAAAAGACCATAAACTCTTGTTGATGTCAACTCCATCCAGGGATTCAATTTTGGTCTTTCTGCAGGTGATTCAATGCCCCGAAAAAAATTTTTCCCTGTTGTTTGATTTGGTAACAAAAAAACATTTTCTTTTTGTTACACACACACACACACACATATATATATATATATATATAAGGAGAGAGAGAGAGAGAAAGAGAGATGGTGTAGGCATAAGTTTAGTTTCATATTTCAGTGTGATCTGCAGATCAAATGCTACTTAGGTTGCAAGATTGAGGGAAGTGAAAAAAGAGGTAGCCACCCCTTTCCCGTTTTGATTACAGGTCAGGAAAAATCATAAAGAAAATAATACAAATTGACTGTTCAATTCATTCATTTTCTATAGCTTATCAACCCTTTGCAGATTATTTAAAGCCAGAAAATATTTTTAGGTAGAAAGAATTTGTTGGGGGATAGTAATACTTTATTAATAATCTTACTTATTATAAAATGCAGATTGTGTGTGTGTGTATGTGTATATTGGATCGGATTTCCTACATTTTTCAACCGATTTCAACAAAACTTCACAGGACTACTTAAAATTACCTTGCGGTGGTTCTAACAGTGCCAAAAATTGGAAAAACACAATTGTTTTTGCACAAAATCAATTTGAAAACATGATTAAGAGGCCTCATGAGAATGAAAGGGGGACAACTCATATCAAACTATACTTATTATAAAACCCAGGCTCTTTGTGTGTGTGTGTGTGTGTGTGTGTTCGTTTATATATGGGATTGGATTTCCTACATTTTTCAACTGATTTCAACACAACTTATCTTTTTTGGGGTAGGAAGTGTTTCTTATTGTCTTGCACACTTTTTTCTTTATTTTTACATTCAAAATGCTTTAAAAATTCCATTTACAAGACAATTGTTTATAATACAATTCTATTCAATCATAACGACTGAAAACAATGTTTTTGTTTGAGTTTGGGTTTGACCAATTGGTAAAAAAAACAAAACAAAAAAATAAAAACTAATTAAGACATGCGTGTCCGTCAGCCTTAAACAATAATCTTTGTCAATTTTATTTTTCAGTCTTGATGATGGTTGATACTTGATCTATCTCTTACTGTTACATCTCCGGGCAACGCCTGGCTCTACTGCTAGTATATATAAATAATTAAATAATCACACACACACACACACACATATATGTATAAAATGTATATATATATATATATATATATATATATATATATATATATATATATGTGTGAAAATATATAGAAAATAGGAAAGAACTAGTTAGGTAAATAATCCAAAGTTCTTTAGTATTTTTGTTATTATTTTTAAAAAAATAGTGCTCGATACAAAAGTAGAGTATAAATATAATTATTTATTTAAAGGTATGATTCCACTTCAATATATTGAAGTTTTTGGCTCTTGTTTTGAAACATGAGAACTCTTATGTAGCATGTTGGAATCATATTTTTAAATAAATAATTATATATATATATATATATATATATATATGTATAATTTCTGTATATATATTTTATATATGTACAGTGCCTATTGGAAAGCACTCAATATCAGTGATAGAACTGACATATTTAATAGAAAGGATATGAGTTTGTAACCCTGGGTTTCATGTTTATGCGATCCTCAGACAAACTGAGGATTGCATAAGTGTGACACTCAGGGTTACAAACTCATATTCATTTTGATATATATATATATATATATATATATATATATATATATTACATGCATATGTATGGATCACTTTTAGCAAATTAATTATTGGGGAAAAAGAAATTCAAAATGGAAAAGGTTGTGCCAGAGATAGTTGACCCTACACCACAATTTGTTATAAAACCAAAACCTACCAGAAAACCTAAGCCATGTACTTAAATAGCTTCGTCAAATTGAGACTTTCATATGGATGTCAGTCATGGCACCGAACCTGTTAGAAAACTCTAAACTGCCAGCTGTATACAACCCCTTCCTAACTTCAATGGTGAGAAAAAGCTTTGAGTGAGTGAAACCTGAAGGCCTTGGCAATGATCTTCTCTTTTGACCATTGTAGACTGGTGCTACAGAATCACAAGCAAAAAACTGTACCAAATAACAGAAACTACATCACTTGAGGACTACCAACAGCAGCAACAATTAAAATGGACGGTACATGTAACACAAAGAGAAATTAATGATAAAATCATGATATTAGCTCCACACTAAATAAAGCATGAAGAAAGAAACTCACATCAATAATGGAGAGTGTAATAATATAATAATTGCTGGACTTGAGAAACCTGTTTTGCTGAAAAGTTGTTTCAAGAGAAAGATTTTTAAAATTTCAACTAAAAACAGTACTGGCTGTTTGCTCATTGAATGCCAAATGTTTCTTTATATGGAAATGGCTATTACTATAGGGTGACCCAAAAAAACGGGAACTTTTTAACAATCCAGTAAAACCAAGAGTGATGGAAGAAAAATATTTTATTCATAGTAATTGAAACCTTAAAACATGCCATTTAAGAAACAATGATGGAATTTTCATTTTTTTAAAATTACGTTCTGTAGATGGCGTCCTCCTGTACGAATGCATTCTTGAAATCTGCTGTTGAGATTCCTCATTGACTGCTGCAACATCTCAGCTGGGATACTGTGAATTTCATCTTGAATTCTAAATGGCAAAATGTTTACTTGCTCAAGGTTACTGTCCCACTTGCTCATGTCTGGCAATATGCACTTCAAAAATTCCCGTTTTTTGGGTGGGGGGTGGGTCACCCTGTATTACCATACATCACATAAAGACTTCTTTCTGCCTCTCAACAGCATGGATGACATGAAGTGGAAAAATTATATTGAACCCATTGCTAGGTCAGCTGCTAAGAAAGTTAGTTCATTGTATTGTACTAGACAAATCTGAATCTATTAGGTTGGTGCAAAAAAAAAACGTCGTTTTCTCACATCGTAACATATGTGAGAAAACGACATTAATTTTGCACCAACCTAATAGCTTTCATATTTATAAATCTACCATTTTTTCATCCTTTGAATATTAGTCACATATAGGTCTGGTTCTTCTGCTATATATTTAGAGATTCTTGTTAAAATCCAAAGAAGAATCAGCAATATTATTGGTCCTGACCTGACATCTCAACTTCAGTCAGTTTCTTACTGCCATAATGTAACTTCCCTGTTCCTTTTCTATGAATACTTTCATGATAAATGTTCAGATCAGCTCTTCACTATGGTACCTTGTCTTTATGAATTTAAGTGCAGTTCTAAATTGGCAACAAGATCTCATCATTTTACAGGTGAATTGGCTAGATGTAACAGTAATTTCTTTTGTGGCACTTCTTGCTAGTGGAACTCACTTCCAACTCCACGCTTTCCAGCCAACTTTGATCTTCAAATATTTAAATACAATGTCAATCAATGTCTTCTTGATTACTCTTCTTTTATTGTTCTCTCTCCTTAATAATGTATATCTTTTTTATTCTTTTACACTCAGTAACTTTTTGTATCTTAGTGGCTTTACTGCCTTGCTTTGGGTGATATGATAAAAAAATTGTACATAGAAACACATACACACATTCATGCATACATACATATATATGCATGTCAAGAGATACAGACTGTGTACAAAGAAAGATAAAGTATGGATTTTAACACAAATTTCAAATCTGACTGTTGCTGAGGGCAATTATTAAGCATTAATGACCTTTAAATGTCATGCATGACAAAGGCCAACCCATTCAAAGGAAAATATTTGCACAGAAAGGAGAAATTCTATTTCAAACCCTGCTGCAGGCAGAACTGAAAGAAACTTATTGTTGAACAATAACAATCAATCATCCTGAATAGGTTTTCTTTTAAGGGTAGATGAAAGGGAAGCAGCAAAAATAATGGCTGCTGTAGACATTGTCAGTTATTACAAAGGGAGAAACCTGATACAGTGGTAATAAACACTGAGCCATGGTTTTGTTCATTCAGCAAAAAACAATAATATAGATATAAATCGAAAATATAACTCGCATTTTTACAAAAATAATTGGATGATTTTTTTTCAAGAACTCTGTATTCCAAAATGTAGGCATTTTTTTTAGAACCACAATTGTAAATATAAACAAACTTAGATTATGGAAAACAATTATTAAAACATCGAACTGCCAATTTTTATATTAAGAATAAGAAACTAGATATATATATCTCTCTCTAAATATATATTTTATTAGAAAAGCACTACTTATATATATATTTATTAATTATATATATATATATATATATATATATATATATATATATATATATATATATATATAATACCCAATGCTGACAGTATGACTCAAAGTTTCATGCATCATGCAATCTTCAGTTATTTGCATGCACATTTATTTATATTTAATTGTTTGATCATATATATATATATATATATATATATATATATATATATATATATGTATTTGGTTGGATTGATGTGAGTTTCTGACCCTGGGTTTCACGCTTTTGCGATCGTCAGACAAACTGATTCATTTTTTAAAAATTTTGGGTTTATGTTAGCTCTATCTCTGACATTGAGCGCTTTCTAATAATATATAAATAATTATATATATATATATATATATATATATATTTATTTATATTTATATACACACACTTTTTACATATATATATATATATATATATATATATATATATATATATAATAGTAATAATCTTATAAATATAAGAAATTCTACTCATCTGGAAAACCTTGGGTACTTTGATATGTAAACAAACAGACCAATACCCAAGGGGAAAAAAAGGTACCAAAAAAAAGAAAGAACAAAGAACATGTCCAGCAGCCAAAGACAATCATCTAGCATCCAAGTTCAGAGTCCAAAGAAAAAAAACCCAATACAAGTAAGTAATATATATATATATATATATATATATATATATATATATTATGGATAAGTAAGTAATATTTATATATATATATATATATATATATATATATATTTAGTTTATGCAAAACTAGGCAATCCGCATTGGTAGACCCAAGGAGGATGATATCCGGAGAGCTCAATGTAAAATCCAGAGCAGATATGTTTGAATAAAAACAGACCACTTTAAGGTTCCATGTAATAAGTTATTTCACCACAACCCCTTTAACAGGGCTATGGATCATCAGACTTTACTTCCAAAGGTTGAAATGAAAAATGAAAAGAAATTCACACGTTTTTGACGGACCTCATCAAGCATATGTAAAATTAACAAAGTGAGGTGGGAGAGAAGATATGAGTGGGTTAGGTGTACCATTTCAATTCCTTATTCTTAACACCACTGTGTGTCGGCTAGATGTTGCTTAAACTTAACGCGTCTTGTCTCTAGGTATAGATGGGTAAGGGGTGAGGGAGAAGACCGACATTAAAGGAAGAAGCTACAACAACCCTAATTATATATATATATATATGGATGAATGAATGGCCACTGATGTTTATACTACAACTATGAGGAGCAGACCTTAGTTATAGATTCTGGGAGAGAGTGCGTTATCTAGCATGATCAACAGTCTGAACAAGGTTAGCAAGCTCACACCCTGTGACTTCATGCTAGCACAACCATCGATGGCTCCCAAAGGGTTCTGTCAACTCATTTTCACTCACAAATCTTGGGTCAACACATAGTATGGTTTTCAGGCACTTTCCAAGCTTTGCTGCACATTGAGATTGCTTCCTCCAGACTGGTAACATCAAGAGATCACCTTCCTGATAAATCAATCAGGGTGAGATTTGAACCTCATTCTCATGGTCAGAAAACAAACATTCTAACCACTTGGCCACATGTGTGTGCATGTGTGTGTGTGTGTGTGTGTGTTGGACAGTTTGGTCTGATGTGGTGTAGTAAGCTTGTCTTGCTAGATCAATTACAACTGAGTAGTGAGTTTGATCACCATTTTCTGTCATGTGCCACATTAAGCTATGTTTGTAAAATCATTTGGACACTTTGATGTGGTGTAATGGTTAGCAAGCTTGTTCAAACAACACAGGGTGCTCCATACTTTTGGCCTTGTACCACATCAATGCTATGCTTAGAAAATCATTTGAGAACTTCAACATTGCATAAGGATTAGCAAGCTTGTATTTCTAGATTGATTATGATTGAGTAGTGAGTTCGATCATCACTGGGTGCTCCAAACTTTTGGCCTTTTGCCACATCTCACACTCTTAGAAAATGATTTGGGAACCTCAACATGGTATAATAGTAAGCTTGTCTCGCTGGATCTATTACTGCTGAGTAGTGAGTTTGATCCTTACTAGGTGCCCCTGCTTTTTGTCTTTTTGTCACATGTAAACTATGCTTAAAAATCATTTGGGTACTTTGACATGGTATAATAGTTAGCAAGCTTGTCTTGCTAGTGAGATTACAACTAAGTACTGTATTCGATCCTCACTGGGTGCCCCATACTTTCAGCCTTATGCCACATCTAAGCTATGCTTAGTAAATAATGATATATATATATATATATATATATATATATATATATATATATATATGCATGTGTGTATGCTAGTAGGACAAAGAAATTGGACAAATGAAAGAGTCAAAGATCTTTTTATATACTAGTGTTGATGATGACTCGATTCATTGATTGAGTGACTTTTTTACAGCTTATCGAACTTTTGCAGGTTATTTTGTGGAGGTATATTCACTCACACTATGTGTTCATATGTTTAGGCTTGTTTTCACGAGAAAAAACAGTACAAACAAACAAATAATAACAATGAAAAACATGGTAAATTTTTTGGTAATTTCATACAATTTTATTTATGTATTTGCGTGTGTGTTTTACATTATAATTGTTTTCAGAGTCATATTATAAAAGGGAGTAAGTCAATCTGTAATATCGTATTGTCATCCCGACAGTCCTTGAATCTCACGTTTCTTGGTGGAATGTTCTTATTTCCGGCAGGAGCAGGCAGTCCATGTTGCATGCCTTTTACCTTTGTTTGCTATGTGTCTTGATACAAAAAAAATTACAGTTTCGTCCTTTCATTCCGATCAGAAGAGGTTTGTCTAGCAAATAGACATTAACGGTTTAAAAAAAAAACACAGACTTGTCTTTCATTCTGACCTGAAGATGCCTACCTAACTACTGTAATGAAGGTGAAATATACGTCATCAGTAAAAAGATTTTCCACTGTCTCATTTTTCCAACATACATACATACATATATATATATATATATATATATATATATATATATATATATATATTAATCATTTTTTTAATCATTTTGCCCTAAGCAAGACAATAAAACCACTAAGACACAAGAAGTTACTGAATGTTAGTGAATATGAGAAAAAAACATTATTAAAGAGAAAGAACAATGAAAAGAACAAGAATTAAGATAGTAGATAATGATTGACATTGCATTTAAATTCTTGAATATCAAAGTTGAAGCTGGAAGAGAGTTCTGCAAGTGAGAACAAAAAACAGTTAGCATAGAACTTAGTTACATCTAACTATTTCAACTATCACCAATCTAGTACTGTGCTTAACTTCATAAAGTCTAGATACCATCGAGGAAAGTAATATTTATTTTGTTTTAATACAAAAATGTGACACCTTGTCAAGAGGAGGGATAGGGAAAGACTGGTCTTCAGTCTGTCTTAACTTAAACTTAGCTAGCTATGATTACTGATCCAAACATACCACAGTATTCCTTACACCAAAACAACACTTTCTTACTTACCAATTGTATTACAGTCACCATAATACCTCAAGTCTCTATGAAGTTCTAACTGTTTATCATATGTATAATTTGTCTGGGAAATAAAAATAACAACATTTAAAAATACCATAGAAGAAAAGTACATCAGAGTAATTACCATGAAAATATTTATAGAAATGGCACAGTGAAGTGGGAAAGTGAATGAAACCAAGATGCGAGGTCAGAACTAATAAATTCTTGAAATTGCTGTTTGGTTATTGTGGTGAAATAGGATGGCACACTAGTTAGATGGCCTTTGTGCCACTCCTGAAGGACTAGGGAGGTAAACGTGTTGATGGTTAACAGAAAAACCCTGAAATGTTGTGGACGAGGTCCGGTCAAGTTAGGTATAGACAGCGCTGAGCGGGTGTGGCCTTGGTCATAGACAGGCAAATGTTGGGATTTGACCTCATACTTGGGATTGATGCCATAACTATGGCAGATGGCATTACAATCATGACAGCTGGAGTGGTAAATTTTGCCAGAAGGAGAGATTGTGTAGCAAAGCTTACTATTAGGTTGGTGCAAAAATAATGACGTAATAATGTCGTTTTTTGACGTTAAAAAATACGTCAAAAAACAACATTATTACGTCATTATTTTTGCATCAACCTAATACTTTGTTTTATGAAGGTTTGGTTGAATGTAATGAACAAGTAATATTTTGTGATCTTTTTGGAGGTAACATATATATTACAAATGATCAGGTATAAAAAAAAATGTTTGAAAAGCACTCCTGATAAAATTTAACATTGACTTGTTATGTTGGCTAAACAAAAACTCAAAATGAAACTACGTCTACTTATTCACAACAATATAAAAATCATATTTGTTATCATAAAAGTGAAAAAAAAAAAAACCCCTTAAGAATAATTCAAAAATGGCCTAAGCAACAAAAATAATAGGGACAGTTCCTTGACACTCTGTTATATTCCATGCTAAGGGAATAAATACTTAACACCAAGTCGATAATAGAAGAAAGGTTTATTGTATACAGGCAGTAGAATATGAAATACGGTACAGTTATACATACAAGTCAATCTATTAGTTTGGTGCAAAAATAATGTCGTTTTCTCGCATATGTTACTATGTGAGAAAACGACATTATTTTTGCACCAAACTAATAGTAGAGAGTGCCATTAACTGGAAGGCCAGACGTGCTTGCGTCTTCTTTCTCTCACTCTTCCTCAAGTCTCTCATAGACAGTTGACTTTATAGGTACTTACTACCTATAGTGTAATTATACATGGGGGGTGCTCGGTTATTCCATTAGATCACACTCGTAACCTTTAAAAATGAGAAATTGCAAGGGGCATTAAAAACTGAATGCAAAACATTCTGGTCCATCAAATTCAAATAGGCATATATTTTCATCGGTACCTACTTGCATTCAAGCATTGGTATCATTATTCTTTCTCTCTATTAGCTTTCTCCCCACAAATATCAGTGACTGAGATGGCTGTGAATCAAAGAGAGACAACTCTGTCCAAAGCCCACACTCTTGGCCAGAAGTGCCTCCATCGTAGCAGAAAGGGGATTGGGAGAGGTGAGATTAAGTACACCTGGTTGCATTGGGTTGTTGGATGCTAGCTCTTTTAAGGTCCATGTTGGTTGCACCTGCTTGAATGGTGCTGCCCTCTTCCACCATTTTGGCCAATGATATCGTAGATTTTATTCCACTGTTGGGTCTTTGAGATTTGGTTGCATTTAGTGTGATGCTTCCCCTTTGACCTTACTATCACAGGTGGGGCCCCCTACGGAATTGGAATGCCGCACAACAGTCCTAGTTATGATGATAAACTACATGAGAAACATGGAACTACTGCTTAATTGGTGCTGTTTCCAGGTCTACTCTGACTTGGGGAGCTAGAACCTGTTGGGGTCCCAGATATGGGTAAATAGTGAACACTCAAACAAAAACAAATCACTAAGACATTATAAAAATACATTTTTATCATAAAAATACCAGTAATATAATATTCTTATATAATAAAATTATCAACAATACCATTTTGTGTATTTTAACAGTAGTTAAAAGTATACAATGACATTCAAAGTATTTAGATCAAAACATGGAGGTTGATATGCCACTAAACAAAATGAACCAAGCAATTATATATATATATATATATATATATATATATATATCCAGTTAAAATGAAAACGAATAGAGTACGATCTTAATGCTTGTAACATTTAATTTAAAAGAGGGCTCAATACAAAATAAAGCAATATTATTTATTTATTTTAGGATATTACACTGAAAACATGTCAAAATTTCTACACAATTGCATCAAGCGAATGTAAAAATTACTGGCCAGTAATTTACAACTGCTTGATGAGATGAATTGATACACATCGAAACACAACTGCAATTGTCTATCAATTTTGCCATGTTTTCTGTGAAATATCTTAACATATATATATATATATATATATATATATATTGGAAGAAAGCTGTATGACAAAGTGGAAAAGATTTTGTGTGACGCATTTTGTTCCTAAGGACTTCATACGACTAAGTTTGATGCAACGACACATAATATAAACAAATCTAGTCCAATGAAGTCATCTTTTTCCACTTTGTCATACATCTTTCCTTCAAAAATTTCAATCTTGATTTATAAAAATTTATATATTGTTATCCCATATATATATATATGTGTGTGTGTGTGTGTGCGTGTGTGTGTATTTGTGTGTGTATTTGTGTGTGTGTATTTGTGTATTTGTGTGTATGTGTGTGTGCGTGTGTGTGTGTGTATTTGTATATTTGTGTGTGTGTGTTTGTGTGTGTGTGTGCATATCAAGCAAAGACAGAAATACGCACCAAGACAGTGAAACACCAAATGGCCAAAAAAAAAAAAAAAAAATAGTTCCCGAGTTTTATTAATGCCTATTGATCGTTTTAAAAAAATCAATGCTTTGAAAATTAATATTTACCACTTTTCAACCAATGGGTCATATTCTTGCCATTACTAAAGAAACATGTTTCATGAACCCTTTGAAAAGTATTTAAGCAAAGTTTTTAGACAGACAAACCAGTAAGGAGAGACAATAGCAACAGGTTATGACATTCAACTTTAAAAGAAATATTTTTACACATTCACCTGTTTTCCACACCAAGCTACAAGACACTTACACATTCCTACTCACTTTCTCCCTCGCCTCTTCTTTCTCATGCATACACACAAAGAAATCACATTTATTTCTTATTTCTTTTCACCTTGTAAAACAAGAAGAGGAAAGGACTGTATCCCAACAAATATAAGAACTTTAACACTGAAACACGTTAAAAAAATTTAGTTGTAAAAAACACAAAAAGAAAAAATATGTTTTCATATGTAGACACATTTTCACCTTTAGCTTTGTTGTGGGTTGATTCAAATCTGCAACATATATTAATGTATATTTGAACAGCAACCTTTCTTTTAAACATGTTTTGTTGAATATGACAGACGAGGAAAAATATGATTTAATTTTTTCCAGCATTCTTACATTTTTACATTTGGGTGGAGTAAAAACTGTCCATTATCTCAAGTGCTTTCAGCCATTTCTTTAGCCATTTTCAAAGGGGTCTGTTTTTGGGTGTTGTTAATTTTTCTTCATGTTTAAGATATATTTTATTTTTGTGTTGTTTATTCCATGCATTGCATATTCAGCACAGCTGGAATTCAAGTGTGTGTCTTTCTATTTAAAAAAAAAAAAAATTCAACACTCCATTCCTGCTGTTAAATAAGATGATGTGATGAACTTTCCCATTGTATGGGTGTCACACAGAATATAATTTCACTAATGGAGTGAGGTGAAGGACCATCAAGACATTTTGGAAGAACTTAATACAGGGAACTGGTGCACACAGCGTGTGCCAGAATGTCATAGACTAATGAGTCTTGTTCCAATCATTATTCCTGTTGTCTTCATTTTTGATCTTTTGTTGTTCTCTCTACATAATAATGATTTCCTTTTTCTCATATATTTTCAAACTTAGTAATCCCTTGTGTCTTAGTGGCTTTATTACATTGCTTGTAGTGAAATGATTAAAAAAAATAACACACACACATTTCTCTTTAAAATATATACTTTTTAAAAAATATACACTTTCCTCTCAGTGGAACAACTATAACCTCACCCTTATATATATATATATATATATATATATATATATATATATATATATATCTGAGGTGTTGGTGAGGGATAACACCTCCATTCACAGAACAGAAAGGAGTATTTCATTTGTGTTGGTTCCCACCAAGTAGCCAACTCTCACCTGTGGCTCCAAATAGCTGATTGCATACAAAACTTGCTAAACCATTTTGAGGTGAGAGTATTAGGCAGGTCCAAATCCTCGGGACCAAATTAAGGGCCTGTCAACCCTACTGCATGACAGACTGAATACAGGTGGAATGGGTGGATGCGATATCCTGCTGACCCAGTAGCCCTGAAGGTGGTGTCAGCAAGTGCCATGGAGTGCATCCATGCATGGACAGGACATATAAAAGTCCTGATCATCTACTGCAGCCTGGAAGTCTCCGGTGGTAACAATTGCATGTGCCACTGGATAAGAACTTCTCAGGACGAGAGAGTGGGATTATCCCAGTGCAGTGATTTTTTTTTTACTTCCACTTTAAATTCTTCTCACACACTTCTGTTTTGAAAATTTATCCAGATCCACAAGATGACTTGTAAGACAAAATCTTCAGTGGACCCAACATACAAACCTGAATATA
>OZ010597.1:61873569-61913569 GCA_963932145.1 Acanthosepion lycidas | reverse complement strand
AGGCAATCATGGCTCTTCACCTCCCTCTATCCCTTGCAGCTCTCAACAAGTTCCTCTCCCTGCCACCTCCAGTAGACCATGTTCTGTCATCCACTTGCTTAAGCCTGCCAGGTATGTCACACATTGTTTTCCACTGTCTCTCTTTCCCTCTATTCAACCCATGAGTATCAGATTCCTCATTATGTGTCCCAGAAACTTCAGCTGCCTCTTTGTGATGTTAAGCATAAGCCTCCACTTTGTTTCCATCCTCTCTAAGACCTCATTGTTGCTCACACGCTCAGTCCATGATATTCTCAGCAACCTTCTGTAGAACCACATCTCTGTTGCCTCGAGTCTCTTCTTCATATTTGAGGAAATCATCCAATAAAGAAGAGCAGATTCCACATAACAGCTCAGTATTCTTTTTTTTTTGTTACCAAAGAAAGCCTTCTGTCTTGCAATACTCTGCCCAGCTTTTGGAATATGTCATTCGCCATCCCAATATGCCTACGGATCTCAGTGTCGCCCTTACTGTCCTCTGTCATAAAGCTTCCCAGACATTTAAACTTCTCTGTCTGCTTGATTCTAGTGTTCCTGACCTGCAGATCACATTTCGGGCTCATTGCTCCAAAAAAACATATTTTTACTTACCATTCTTACTACAGCCATCATAATACCTCAGATACTAAATGAGGTAAGTTTATCAGAACAGTTACCATGAAAGTATTTATCGGAAAGGCATGGATAATCTATGTTACAGAGGTGGGAAAGTGATTGAAGCTGAGATTCCAGGTCAGGACAAATAACATAGCAGATTCTTCTTTGTCTTTTATCAATAATCTCTAAATAGATGGCAGAAATACCATACAAGCTGTGGCAGCAATATTCAAAGCATTCAAAGCATAGATGAATGGTAGACTGATAAATATAAAATATAAGAGTGCTCAATATCAGAGACACAATGTTTTTAAATGCAGACCGTATAGATCTATATAGATCTATGTGTTGCTGTAGAAAATAAATAAGTAAAATATATTAATAAATAAAATAATAAATTTAAAATAATTATAAAAAATATAAAGAAATTATAGCCAAGTCTAATAGACTAAAAGATTAAACTGAACAAAAAAAATGGGAATGGTAGGATTCCTTCTTCATCAACCTCCCTTAATCCTCAAGTAACCTATATATATATATATATATATATATATTGAGAAAGAGAGATGAAAAAGGAGTAGTGCCACATTGTGTTAACATAACTTGAGGCATGAAAATGACTGACCACATAAATGTTAATTTCTATGCCCACTCTGTCTACAAATGCTGAATATACCTGTATGTATGTACACATGTGTGTGTGTATATGTATATATATATATATATATATATATATATATATATATATATATATATAACCTAGTGAGCCAAAACCTACCAACCAAGGTTTTACCTAACAGGTCTTCAGGTTTCCACACCACCCGAGTATAGGTATTAAAATAATATATATATATATATATATATATATATATATATATATATATATATATATATATATATTAATCATTTCATCCCAAGCAAGGCACCAAAGCCACTAAGATGCAGATGGTAACTGAGTGTGAAAGAATATAAAAAAAATAAATTATTAAGCCAGAAATGAGTTGTGAGAAGTGCATAGAACATATGGCTACATGTAGCCATTTCAACTGTAAAAGGATGAGACCTTACTGCCAATCCAGTACTGCACTTAAATTCATAAAGTCTAAGTACCATAGAGAAAAGTTATTGTTTCACAAACGAAAGAGAGAAAGAAAAATAATTTCTTCAAATAAATTCAGTTTTACTATCAAGGCCTTGAAGAGTGGATGCAGTCTGTTTGAAACTTAGAAAAGGTACAGATAAATGAACATTTAATGATTGGGGAAACATCCTGTTGGGAGTCTGTTCCATAGGACAGTAGTTTACAGGAAGAAGCTGTTTGAGTAGGTGCAGATAAGTGAACATTTACTAGTAGTTTAAATTTTTTTACAGTAGGATTCACCATGTACAAGGTTTGGGTGCCTCTAGAGGTAGACATTTATGTTAAGGAGTAGTTTATATAGATAGGAGTGGAAGATAATGGTTGACTCTAGACTTGAACAGGTTAAGATTGTAATGATCAGAGAAACATCCACTTGGGAGTCTGTTCCACAGGGCAGTGGTTTGTCGGAAGAAGCAGCTCAAGTGGAATTTACTTCTTGCCTGCCATTAGGATATGGCGAGAATGTGGGTGATTTGCTATTATATAAGTGCATGGTGGGTCCTAGACATGAAGGTCAGACCTGGTGAAACCAGAAGATGCACTTTCCATGGTAGTAGGGACAGAGCAGTGAGTCTATATATATATATATATATATATATATATATATATATATATATATATATATATATATATATATATATGTCTGATTGAATAAATTATATACATTATGTCTGCTTATTTTTATCATAATCCTTTCATATTCATGAATATTTTCACATATATTACAATTAATATACGAAAAAATATTTGTGAATATGAAAGGATTATGATAAAAATAAGCAGATATAATGTTTGTAATTTATTCAGTCAGACATGCCTAAAAGAAAATTTGCTGCCTAAATACACAAGTATATATATATATATATATATATATATATATATATATATATATATATATATATATATATGTATATGTATGTATATAAATAAAAAGAAAGAACAGTAAGATATATAATCCATTGTTCTTATAGATATTTCGCTTGAGGATGAAATGGAACTAATGTCTTTAATTTAATTACAAAATTAAATTTGGGGCTTTTAGCTTCCATTTTTGAAACATGGTTAGAACTGTGTAGCGAAAAAACCATATTTTAAATCAATTAATTTATAATAAACCATATTTTAAATCAATTTAAATTTTATATTTTTTTATAAATATTAAAAAACCATATTTTAAATCAATTAATTTATAATAATTATATATATATATATATTATCTGTGTTTGCAGATACATTTATTTATATTAACTTTTGCATTCACACACACACACACACACATATATATATTCATATATATATGTTTAGAGATATATTTTAAAAAAGCTGCATTTCAAATATACATCTATTTGTTCATATATATATTAGGTTGGTGCAAAAATAATGACGTAATAATGTTGTTTTTTGACGTATTTTTTAACGTCAAAACACGACATATATATATATATTTCTATATATAGGCAAATGCTACCTCTTAGTTAAATCTATATCTCCCTATAATGTCCATTTAGAGACAAGCTCAAGACCCCAATTTCATTGATGAAATATGAAAATGGGCAAATATCATATTCATTCCTGTCTTCCGTTGTTTTGTTCTTCTTCATTGGCTTGTATTCTTACAGTACGACTATTCATAAATTCTGTGACACTCAATCATTCCTGCTGCCTTTCTGTAGATATTAAATTGTTTGACTGGCACTCTGTTTATACTTTCCGAAATGATTAACACTCTTTCGGATTATCATGTACATATATGTTCTTTCGGTTGGACAATCTTAATCAATAAACAGCGAGACAGACATTCATATTTATATGTTCCTCCTGAAACATCTTTGGAATTTATTTTACATCAGGTGTTTCACTATTTCATAGTCAAAAATTTGCTGAATATGTTTATGATGTTTAATTTGTTGTAAAATGTAAATCAGAATTTTCAATAAACTATCCAAAGTTGATATTTTTGCTCTCGTACTTCTAACCATGTCAGTCAATAACATGAACTAGATTTTTTTAGCTAGATTTTTTTAGATATTTGATTTAATCAGGATTGTAACATTAAAAAAAATGAAAAAAAAAATAGTCTGAAGAAGTTTCTTGTAGTTTCTTTTTTTCCACTTTGGAATTCAATTACCCACTGTTAATCTGCTCAACAAATTTATAAATCAAATCTTCCATATAAACACATATGAATAAAATCAAAAAGAAAACTTATCTTAGCTAACGCGTTTTGTCCTCTGAGAGACTTTATCACAGAAAAGGTAAAGATTTTATTTTGTAACAAGTTTTTATATACAAGAGCAAAACTGTTATTGGAATTTCAAAATTTTTATGTTTCGGAATGCTCATAAATATTCTTCAGGTTAGGTGAGAAATCATGCAAGCTACGGTGAATACTAAGTGACAAAATCCAATGCCTTATTAATGAAAATCAGGTTAGCTGAAAAGTCAGGCAAGTTATGGAAGACATGAAGTGACACCATTGATTGTGTAATGAACGAAAGTGAGTAAGTGATATTTTTTAATTTCTTATGTACAAATTGGTGTTTAAATTATTTTATTTTGGGATTAATTTATGTGTTATATATTTTAACTAACATGAGGTTATCCATTTAAACGCATTCTTTTAGATTTTTTAACATTTTTATAATCATGTATCATGGCTTGGGAAAGGTGTAATTCTTCCAGTAAGAGAGATAAATACGCACTTCATTGGAAGAAGCACTTTGAAGGGTACTTAATTCTTACTAAGCAAGAGAGATGTGGTTTGAGAGAATGATGCTGAGAATATCATGGGTATTCTGATTATGTTTTTTAGGAAAATGTAACCAAAATGATACTCTTTCATAAATACATTAAACATTTCAGACAGAGTTTATCTGTAAAGGGATAATATGAATAAAGACCAAAAGAAAACTTATCTTAACCCATGTGATTTGTCCACTGAAAGACTTTCTCAAGACAAATGTGAGGATTTTATGACAACCTACTGTGGGGAAAAAAAAATCTGCCTCGTCAGTCATGTATTAAAAGATACATGATCACCTAAGCGTGTATCACACATGGCACATAACTGACTGATTTCCATCCAAATCCGGTATAGGGGTACTTGAGACTGTTCTAACTGATTCAAGTTAGGAAATTGTCATTCCCTACCCATCAGGAGTGAGGTGATGTATAGAAACAGTACTTTCTTTTCCATTTGGTAACCTAACAAGAGCGTAATTGTGATTCGCATGAACCAGCTCAATTGCTCGTACTAGTTTTGAGCATAGTTTCTCATGAGTACTTTCCCAGGAATCATCAACCATGAAGAAACATTTCTTCCGAAGGTAAATTTTCTCGGATACAAAAATATCCGTTCATGAGGAATACAATTCGTGGCTGTAGACAGTAAGACATGAATCGAGTGGAGAGCGTCAGATAATACGGTTTCCCATTGATGCCTTTCGATGTTAAGGTTAAGTTGATCGTCCTCCACCAAGTTTCGTTCAGTGTTTACACTTGACCTTTTCCCCGTGAGTTGTACGCAAGCTATTCCTTTCTCTTGCAAAAAACTTAACTCTTCCGATATAAAACTAGGTCCTCTATCAGAATGTATATAATTTGGCATACCAAATATGAAAAAATAATTTACTTAATCAAGTCAATACAGTTGCAGTGAGCATATTCCTACATGCAAATGCGAAAGGGAAACGACTATATTCATCAATGATAGTCAATAAATACTTGTTTCCTCCTCGATTTGAAGGAAGCGGTTCCTTGAAATTTAAGTTCAATCTTTTGAAGGGTTCAGTGGTTTTGATTAATTTACCCCCTCCTCTCTCATAATCGAAGATACATGATCACCTAAGCATGTATCACGCATGGAAGATAACTGAATGTAATAAAGTGTTACTACAGATGGTTTAAATTATTGCTGAAAGTAGACATTCTTAGTTTCCAAATATGGCCAATACATTTTAGCTGTGTTCATAATTGATGTTATCAAAGTTTGGTTTCATGCTTTTTATAATAAGAGCTTCCATCATTTTTAAATACCTTTTACAGGTGGAGGTATGTATCCTATTTGTGTTTTTAATGAGTATGTTGTATAATGAGGTACAATTCCATGTTGGTATAAATGTGTACATATGGAGCTCTAGTCAGAGAGACATTGAGTCAGTCATCTTGCCATAGATGTATGTGTGTTCAAAGACAAATGCAGATATATATTGAGATAGGTAGATCAGTAAATGAAAGAAGAAAAGTTGAACAAAAGAGAGATAAAAATGAAAAGAAATTAATGTAAACCAGAATATTTTGTGTGTCCTTTTTTAAATGTATTTTAAAGTTCTCGATTAGATTTAGCACTAGTTGGACTATTTACTTTCCCTGGGCAGAGAAAGTATCTAATGACCCCTGTCATTGCTGCCCACGGGAGAAGCAGGTTTATAAATTGTGACTTCTGGCATGAAGCATGAAACTAAACTGAAAACTATTTCGTGTGTCCTTTTTTAAATGTATTTTAAAGTTCTCGATTAGATTTAGCATTAGTTGAACTATCTACTTGCCCTGGGCAGAGAAAGTATCTAATGACCCCTGTCATTGCTGCCCACGGGAGAAGCAGGTTTATAAATTGTGACTTCTGGCATGAAGCATGAAACTAAACTGAAAAAAGTGAAAAAGGAAAAAAAAATGGTCTAAAAGAAAAATTCAATAAGCATAAAACAAATGGAAAAAAAATAGGAAACGTTTGTAAATGAATTGATATTTTATTTAACGGAAAAATGTTCCCTCCAAAATTCTCCATCCCATTTACTCCATGTTCAACTGAATCAAAGGGATTTCTTTTCCCCTGTTGACACTTTCCTATTCAATGCGTTCTAGCATCAAAAGATAAATAAGAAATTTTTATTTTTTCTAGTTATTTTTCTTTTAGACGTTGATTCATTTGTTTTGTACTTGTTGATATATATATATATATATATATATATATATATATATATATATATATGTTGTATATTTATTATTTGGCTTGTACTTATTGATAGTATTTATTAAATAAAAGTATCAAGTCAAATTCCATCTAATCTACTGCTTTTAGTTCTGAATAAATATATTAAATATATTATACAATCAAATGGATTTATAGCATCATACTTTTTCTCTTCAAGCTACAACCACATAGCAATTTACCTGCAAGAGTATAATCATTTGGTTGCAATATAATTCACAAAGGCCAAAAACTAATTCTATTTCCAATAAACTCTTTGTAACCATGAAAGTCAAATTTAACTTAATCCACTTAAGCACTTTGTGGAAGGGAAAACATTTTTTTTAATACTTAACAACAAACATTAATATATCACTCCATTTTGAAAGAAATTGCTTAATTTAGTTAAAAAGGTCATACTATGATTCTCTTTGCTGTCCCCTTATGATCTGAAATGGTGTCTGAGGTCAACATAGCATATGGATGCTTTTTGAGTGTTCTTGATAAAATTGAGATCAATTGGACGTCTTTTGAGTTGAGTTGTGATATGGAAACATAACCAGAAGATCCCAATGTAAATATAAATTAAGGACTCAAACTAATTTAAAAATAAAAATGTCATTTTTGTCTGTGGTTAAATTTTCAGTCTCCTGGTCAATTATTTAGAAATTTATTAGTATTAATGATATAATGTTTTTTTATTTTTGGAGGGAAAAGTACAATTAGTGAGCCAAGTTCAAATTCTGTTTTGGTTTGAGCCATTCACTTTTACACTAATTCTCATGGGAAGTGCATGCATCTCTCTCTCCTCCACATAACTATGGATTAAATAGCAGAGTAGATTTATCTCTCTAGCATTGCTTTGTAAACAATCTAGAAGTACAAGTATACGTTCAATACACATTTTCAAAATTAAAGTCTATTTTGTCTCTGGTTAGGTTGTTTTTTGGATCCCCATATTAGTTAACCAGTTTTTTGATCCTCATATTAGTTATTCAGTTTTTTGATCCTCATATTAGTTAATCAGTTTTTTTATCCTTATGTTAGTTAATCAATTTTTTGATCCTCATATTAGTTAATAAGATTTTGATCCACATTTTAGTTAATCCACATTTTAGTTAATCAGTTTTTTATCCTCATATTAATCAGGCAGTTTTTTTGATCCTCATTTTAGTTAATCAGCTTTTTGATTCTCAAATTAATTAATCAGTTTTTTCGATCTCCATATTAGTTAATCAGTAGATTGTGGGCTTTCTGATTCTACTGCAAAGTATGTGAAAATTTGCATAGCTATTGCCTAGACCACCTTGAATAAAATGGATGTGATCTGGAGATCTGATCTGCCAGACAACCTTAAACAGAGCTTCTTTTGTGCCATTGTAGGATCAGTTTTAATGTATGATGGCACTGCTTGGATATTAACTAAAACCCTTGAGTCTAAGCTTGATGGAACCTGCCCTCGGATGCTGATAGCTATACTTATCATCTCTTGGAGACAACATCCAACTAAATCACAGCTCTATGGATCCATTCCTGATATTTTTATAATCTTATGTGAATACAGAATGCAGTGCACTGTTGGCAAGCAAAACAAGAATTTGCATGTGACCTACTGCTCTGAACACCTAACCATGGCACAAAGCAGTTTGTTTGGCCAACAACCACCTACATCGACCAACTATGTAGTGAGACAGGATGCCACCCTAATGACTTTCTGATCTTGATGCAGGACTGCGTTGGTTGACATGATAAGCCCATGAATGTGCAAGTGTTATAGAGGAACAAAATGTCTTTGCTGACACTGGAGTTTGGACACAGATTACCAGAGAGTTCTTCCCCCAGAACTATGGATTAAATAGCAGGGTAGACTAGGATCTTTAGCCTGGGGTGACATCCAGTCTAGAAGAACAACAATTCTGTATTTATAGCCACAGAGAAAGTACTGGAAAACCATTCCACTATCATTCCCATTATTTTTGCCTCTAGGGCACAGAAGGTTACAGGGAGTGAAAGAGAATGAGAAGAATTTAGTGAGGAAATAACAGTAAAGAAACAGGCTTAGAAAGACGGAAGATAGCGAGTGATGTTAAATTTATATTTTTTAAGATTGTAGTTACCAGGGAAGCAAGAAATTGGAAGGGATCTCCATAGGTGAGAAGTGCAAGAAAAAAAAACTGTTAGAATAGAACTGGTGGTTGCATGTAGCTTGTTCAACAGTAAAACAGTAAGACCTAACTGCCAATCTAGTAGTGTGTTGAAATTCATGTAGTCAAGGCAATAAAGAAAAAAAGCTCATCTGAACAGTTGCCATGAAAATATTTGTAGAAAAGACACAAGGAAGCCACATCAGGTCAGTGAGAAAGTGACTGATGTTGAGATGCCAGGTCAGGATCAATTATATGACAGACCCTTCTTTGAATTTTGACAAGAATCAGGAGATATAGAGCAAGAGCACTGGTCCAGACAAAACCAGACTTAATATTAACAACTGTTAGGTTGGTTGATTTTATGAAATGCCTACTCTTGTTGGGTTATTAATGTCAAATTTTGTACGAGGCACTCAATGAGGATTGAACTCACTATTCATCAGTAATGCCACTAGGACACAGAAGGTTACAGAAAGTGAAAGTGAGTGATAAGACTTTAGTAAAGGGAAGTGAGGAAACGACAGTAAAGGAACAGGTTCAAGAAGATAATTGATATTGAATTTTATTAAGAATCTCAAGATATACCACAGTAACACCAGACGAAACCAGACCGAACCAGACTAGACAACACCAGACCAGACGAGACCAGTCCAAACTTAATAATAATGAATAGGTTGGTTGATTTTAGGAAATGTCAACCCTATGATTTTATAAA
The DNA here is from genome assembly GCA_963932145.1 of Acanthosepion lycidas. NCBI lineage: Eukaryota > Metazoa > Mollusca > Cephalopoda > Sepiida > Sepiidae > Acanthosepion > Acanthosepion lycidas. The sequence goes on along the minus strand of OZ010597.1, from coordinate 61,903,961 downwards.
ATGCCAACCCAAGTTATTAATGTCAAATTCTGTAGAGGTACCCAGTGAGAATCAAACTCACTGCTCAGTAGTATTGGTCTACTAGACTGGACTCAAAAACCATTACAGCATACCAAGGTACCTAGAAACAGCAAAATATTAGTGAGTCTTTTGTAATTTTGTTTGTCTTGTACTATATTTACTTTTTCTGATCTGCTCTATATCAACGATCTGAGAAGCAGAATGGAAGGCAGAAATGTTAGGCACAAAAGATGCTTCTAATATGGAAAGGATTGTTTGCATATTAACCGATGCATGATTATTTTTAATTCTAAAAATGATTCCATTAATCAGATTTTTGCACTTGTGATATCTTTGATGTATCACATACAAAATTTTGCCAAAAATCGTATTATAAATTAAAGTCTGTTTCATTTTCTTTGATGCCGGCTCTTGTGTAGATTTCTCCTTTCTCTTTTGAGATGTTGTCTTTTTCTCTTTTTCATGTTCTTCATAATAGCAGAAATCTTCTTCAAATTCCAAGCGCAACCATAATTTGCTGTATTTAGTATCCTTATCAAGAAGGAACATGATTCTTTTGATAGATTTGGTACCGAGAAGAAGAATTGTGAAAATCCATTGAAAATGAAACCATAGCAGGGTGTATTATAATCAATTCATATTAACTGGTTCGTTATCAGTCAATGCTCTCGATTTAGTCCTTTCAAGTGTATTGACTTCTGATACCATCAACTGGCGACAAAAGTGCCACAGTGCCTCGTCAATGTATACTTATGGTTCTCATGTGGTATCTAACTTGATTATTTTTAATGGTACACTTAGATATCATCCCTGAATAGACGAACGACTGAAAATCTACATTTCTCTTTAATTTGTGGCCTTGATCTCATCAGAAAAAAGAGTCGTTGATTGTCTGTATTGGTGATTTAGATCCTGTTTCTAGGATTCATTGATCAAATGAAAGTCGTTGATGTAGCATCTCTTAATAGAAAAAGCGTTGATTTTGCGATCTGTCTAAATTTACTTTGTTTTATTAAGTGTAATAAAAATCTAAATTTAAAATACGGAATATGAAAATGATGCCGAAAACAATGCATTGGTCATGAGAAGCATTAGCTTATTAACAAATGAAGGAAGTGTTGTTACTGTTAGGATATGCATATGATACAGTACTTGTCAGTGGAGTCAGCATGTTGAGTTCAAATTCCAGCTACATTTGTTGTATTCACTTTTGCACAAGTACCTATGGGAAAGGCAAGAATTCATCTACCCCCAGCTATGGGTTAAATAGAAGGGAATACTCTCTCGCCTTTGGTAACCATCTAGGAGAAGAATTAAAATCTGGACTAACCCTGTGAAAGTGTGGGAAATGCAAGAATACATCTACCCCCAGCTATGGATTAAATAGCAGGGAATACTTTCTAGCCTTTGGTAACCATCTAAGAGAAGGATTAAAATCTGGACTAACCCTGTGAAAGTGTGGGAAATGCAAGAATACATCTACCCCCAGCTATGGATTAAATAGCAGGGAATACTTTCTAGCCTTTGGTAACCATCTAAGAGAAGGATTAAAATCTGGACTAACCCTGTGAAAGTGTGGGAAATGCAAGAATACATCTACCCCCAGCTATGGATTAAATAGCAGGGAATACTTTCTAGCCTTTGGTAACCATCTAAGAGAAGGATTAAAATCTGGACTAACCCTGTGAAAGTGTGGGAAATGCAAGAATACATCTACCCCGAGATATGGGTTAAATAGCAGGGAATACTCTCTAGCCTTTGGTAACTATCTCGGAAAAGAATTAAAATCTGGACTAACCCAGTGAAAGTGTACTTGCTACACAAACCACATCAGCAAAACTTAGCATAGTGAGTCTGTGGCCCTATACATCACAGAAAAATATAATAAAAATAAAGAGAAGGAGGTGGGTTGTTTCAAATTAATATTTTAGTTTGTAATTCAAAAAATTCATCTAGTTTTAAAATGTCAAAGACAAAATGATTTACCTGTGTTTTTTATATATTTTTAATACAATTACATAATTTGTGCTCATTTATCGGTGAACTAAAAATAATTTAAGATTTAAATGTAGTAAGACATTTTATTAGTCATATGTAAAATTCCATTTCCACTATATTATCAGAAATAGGTAATACAATATGGCATCCTTAGTAAAGTTAATATTTTGGTGATTTTTTTTTAATCATTTTATTCCAAGCAAAGTATAAAGCCACTAAGATGCAGGAGAATAGGAGAAAAAGACATTATTAACCTTTAGCACTCTGCATTTTTAATATTACATCACTTTCCACTGCATGCTTTTTCAAGATGTATCATTTGCAGTAACTTTATTGTTAATTTTATGTGTTTTCTGTTGCCATAACAGGATATGACACCATAACAATGAAATTCAAACACACTATTCTTCAGAGTCACCTTCAATGGCAGGGTAAACTTTTTGTACAGCAAATGAAGTCACATACAGAGTAAAAAAGGTTAAGGAAAGAGAAAAATAGAAGAACAGAAATTAGGAAGACACAAGATAACGATTGACACAGCATTTGAATTTTTGAAGATCAAACTTGACTGGAAAAAAAGAAGTCAGAAGAGATTTCCAAAAGCGAGAAGTGTGTTGTACGTTTCAAATTTTATTCTGTTTTCAATGTTTTGTTCATATATATATATATATATATATATATATATATATATATATATATATATATATATGAACAAAACATATATATATATATATATATATATATATATATATGAACAAAACATATATATATATATATATATATATATATATATATATATTTATGTATATATATATATATATAATATATATATATATATATATATATATATATATATATATATTTAAAATATCAAATTTATGGTATCAAATTTCAACTTATATTACATATATATATATATATTTAAAATATCAAATTTATGGTATCAAATTTCAACTTATATTACATATATATATATATATATATATATATATATATATATATATATATATATATAATACAAATATAAACTTTGCCACTTAGCTGATCAATGATACCTTCAGCATCCTGACTCTAGAGTTTCATAGATGGATCTTCTGGGATCTACTTGTCAGGAGATATCAGCAACTGACTGTTTATTTTCTCATTTTTCCTTTATATATATATATATATATATATATATATATATATATATATATAAGATTATGACAAACTGTAACAGTTTTGTGACTCTTTTCATTTGTATATGAAATCGCAATGGATAAAACGCCTTACAAATCTTTTCCAGTTTGTCATATTTTACTAAATACTGTTTATTGATTCATAAAATTATACAAAATTACATATCATTATATTATACATTTATTACTTAAACATTATTTTTAGTGGATACTCATATTTGAGTAGACATTCTGTTTATTTATTAAAAAGTATATTTATTTGTTCTACTGAACTGAATATATATATATATATATATATATATATATATATATATATATATATATATATATATATATATATTGAACAATTGAGTGCTGGTGCTAATAGTGTTTGATGTATAATAGCAGAGTTATAATTTATATTAATAATAAATATACATTTTATTAGCAATCAATATATATATATATATATATATATATATATATATATATATATATATATATATATATACACATATATATATATATATATAAGTAAAATCAAAACTGTTGGTGGAACGAATGGACAACTTGGCAAAAGATCTAAATACGCTTAATCAAGATTAAAGCTCAAACAAGAACAGCAATAAGAAAAAAAAAGACCTGAAAGCCTACCTACTCAATAAAATAAAGTACTCTGTGCAGAGATAACTAGATTATAACAGCAGTATATATATATATATATATATATATATATATATATATATATATATATATATATATATATAATATGTAATGAAAAACAAACCACTTTAAGCTACCATTACGATAATTTATTTCATCTAAATCCTTTTTTAAGGATTCAGATGATCCTCAATCCTTAAAAAAGGATTTAGGTGAAATAAATTATCGTAATGGTACCTTAAAGTGGTTTGTTTTTCATTATATATTAGCTCTGTCCTCACATTGAGCTCTCAGGATTTCATCCTCTTTGGATTTACCAATTCGGTTTACCAAGTTCCTTATAACTTAATTATATATATATATATATATATATATATATATATATATATATATATATATATATATAGTTTAAAATTTGATATTCTCATTGGGGAAGAGTTCTGAGTATCAGGAAGATGTAGAATTTATAGATATAAACAGTGTAGTCTGATGATCCCTTATGGGGTGAAACTACCACATATAAAGCAAATTTGATTTCTATGTCCATATATGGTGGACTCTCTCATCATATTCGACCTATGAGGGTCAAGCATTTCAGTTCCTAGGAACCAACAGCCATACACCAGCACATATGATTTGATTATAGTGGTGAAACCTTTGTGCAGAACCAACCATATTTTGAGAAGGGTTGAATACAGAGACCTGGTGCTCAACATGCCACAAGGTACCCAAACTACCCTCCATAGGTTTTGAAATCAGAGTTGTCCTTCTCCAAGACCAGTTGCCATCCAAGGCTATAGAACCCAGTCTGTCCAGCTATTTACCCATAGCTGGAAGAAGAGGATTAATACCTTTTCCGAGGGTATTAGCATGTAAGTGAGTGTAATAGATTCAATTGGAATTCAAACTTGGCTTTCCAATTTCTCAATCCAAGCTGCTATCCACTACTCCACCATGCCTCCAATGTGTCCATATCTATCTATCTATCTATCTATATATATATATATATATATATATATATATATATATATATATGTTTAGGTGATTCTGTCTTATTAACCTTTACATATAACCCAATACTAAATATTTCTTTTTTCTCCCTTTCATTTATCAGAATTACCCTCCCTTGACCCAATTCTAATTCCATCATTCCGTTACCCTTACATCACAACCAATTATGCAGTTAATGCAATCCACAGTGGTACTCATGACAATTCCAAGAGTTCAGATAACCTCTTAGATATTTTGCCAATGTTGCATTGCTGGTCAGCCATCACTGGTACCAATGTCCTTTAACCATCATAAGTGCAGCAGTTATTTTGTTTTTGCTCAACGTTTGAACTTTCTGAGCCTTTCATGTTGCACTCATGCTCATTTTTCAGAGCAATGAATATAAATACAAACATAATCTAGTATTTAGTATCAATCTAATATATATATATATATATATATATATATATATATATATATATATATATGTTATCATTATTTTTTAAAAATATCATTCCATCACAACATAGAAATTACTATGTTTTGAAACTGGTCAACAAATATTAAAGTTTAACTTCAATATTAAACCTTAACTTTAGATGACCATTTCATTCTCAAGCAATGTTTGAAATAACTAACTGAAGAAATGTTTTACTCATTTATAGTTTGGAAACTGAGGTGTAATCTGGGGTGTGTTTTTCCTTATCAAGGGGTTTTGGCTTTGGTGAAAGTAGGAATGTTTATTACATGTGAATTTTTTGGAGTTGTATAAAACACAAGCAGTATAATGGAAAATAATAAATAGAAGAAGAACTTGTAGAACCTGGGATGACCCATGCCCTGTATGCCTACATGAAAAACTACACATTATCAACTTTCTAAAAAACAAAAATTTATTAAATTGAAGAAATGAAATAACAGTTTTTTGCCGGCACCACCAAATATTAACCTTAAAAATTTGGACTTTATAAATGGGTAGGGAAAAAAAATTCAAAATATACAAAAATTTTTCACAATACCATATATATAAATAATTACACAATACCATATAAAATCTATTAGCAAATTCAATTAAAACTATAGGTGTAAAAATAAACCCATTCCTAATGGCTAGATTATATACCCAAAACACATATTAAAAAATATTTACAAATTTTAAATTCTCAGCGTTTATGTTTACATTGATGAGATTACATATACATGTGTATATGTAATCACATCAATGTAAACATAAACTTAGTCTGATGAAGTTCTAAAGGATGAAACATGTTACAGAACTGTTTTCCACTTTGTCATACTTCTTTATCCACAATATATATATATATATATATATATATATATATATATATATATATATATATATGGTGCAATGGATAAATTGTTGTCTAAATTATGCGAAAATAAAAATAACACTGACATCTCATTTTAACAGATATATTTATCAAAATTACACAAAAATATCTTGAAAAACTAGAGTAAATTTATTTAATAAAATCCCTATAGGCTTTAACCACAGCCTCCAGACAACATCAGAATCTCCTGCAACTCTTCTGGATGGTCTCCTTTTTAAGTTGGTGAATGCTTCCATATTCCTTGCCTTCAGTTCATCTTTGTTGTTAAAAGGAGTTTTGTTGGTCTCTTGCACAACTGCGCCCCACACATAATAATGAACTGGATTGCAATCTGGGGTGTTAAGTGGCCAGATGTAAGGGGTGATGTAGTCACAGAAGTTGTCTGACAGTCATGACTGGGTGCTTCTGCTTGTGTGGCATGGTGCAGAGTCCTGTTGCTTTTTTTTTTTGTATGAGTGTATAATCACTAGCTTGAATTATATTTACTTGTCTATATGTGTAGCTTTTTTATGTAAATTTGTGTCAAACATGGAGATATGTAGATAAATACAAACATAATCTAGTATTTAATATTAATCTTGTATATATTGTTATGGGGTCCTCCCCTTTTTCATATAAGTGGACTCGACCAGAGTGTTACTTAGACTGCTGCTGTTAAATACCCACAGTCAGTCAGAATATATAGAGAGAGTGAGTAGAGTAATAGTGTGAGTTTACCTACTCAGTAAAATGCTCCAAGCCTAGATTGCCTAGACTGAGCAAAAAACCTTAACAATGTAATTCCTATGAAAGGATGGCTATACTTATAACACAAGTTTTATGATCAAATGATCTTCAAACAACTCCAATGTTTAAGTTATCTGAAGATCACATGTGCATGAAACTCAAGTTACAACTAGAGTCATCCTTTCATAGGATTTATGTTAAGTGTGTATATATATATATATATATATATATATATATATATATATATATATATATATATATATATATATAGGCAAGTGTATCAGGTTGTGATGTGCTATCTAAAGATATAACTTAAATAACAATTGTCTAGTCTTAACTATACAGCATAACAACTGCACAAACTTGTTATTTGATCATATTTCCATATTTTAATATTATAATTATCTTGTTTATGAGAAGGGCACTGTTGTTCTTGTAGGAATTTGCCTTTGATGCCATTTCTTTCCAAGATTTCACTTTGTTTATGCATGTCAGGGAAGAATTGATTGATTTCAGCAAAAGCGTCTATCATTTTCATGCTTTTCCACAGAGGCGGCATTGTTTCCTCGAACATTGTTGTGTTTCTAATAACACAGGCTTTTTTTTGTGTTCATTTTTTCCCCTTGCCTTTATTTAATTACAATCTATTTCTAAAGTTTGTTTTTATTGAGTAATCCTTGTTTGTGTTAAAACATCTCCAGGATTATTTTTGTTAGTCTTTGGAACACGTTGGTGTTTCATAAGCTGCCTTTGGGAATTCTGCTCTTCAAAAATCCTTTCTTTACTTTCTTACTTGAAGAAACATTATCAAACTTTATTATTATAGTTGCTTTCAATTTTACATTTATGTTTTTCAGGCATAAACTATTTCCGTTTTTATATGTCAGAAGGCACATTAAAAGCATTGTATTAGGTTGGTGCAAAAATAATGACGTAATAATGTCGTTTTCTGACATATTTTTTAACGTCAAAAAACGACATTATTATGTCCTTATTTTTGCACCAACCTAATATTACATTTTACCTGCTATATATATATATATATATATTTATTTATATATACATGATATATATATATATATATATATATATATATATATATATATATATATATATATATATATATAAAGAAATAATGATGCATAGAATCAATCAGCAATATTAATGCTATTAGGTTGGTGCAAAAATAATGACGTAATAATGTCGTTTTTTGACGTTAAAAAATACGTCAAAAAATGACATTATTACGTCATTATTTTTGCACCAACCTAATATTACTGGCGATATCCCATCGCTAGTAGAATATAATGTATGCATTAAAATACTGTTAATCCATAGAATGATGTGATCCTCATTTATAAAACTGTTGTCTGTTGTTTCCAGTTTATATTTTTTTAAAATGTAAGTACTTTCAAATAATCCTTTATTCATCGTCAGGCATATTTTTTTTCCTTATAAAATTAAAACTTGGAGACAAAATAATTGTTTGTAGACCGAAAGATGTTTTTTTTTTTTTTTGAGAATGTGCTATTATTGACCGTTGTGTACAATATCAGAACGTGCAAAGACGCAACACTGAGTTTTTCAAAATTTTAAGTGAGAATTTTATTTGAACTTTTCTTGTGATGTAGTAAATCCATGCATTCTATTTTTACAAGTGTTTTCAGTTAATATGTCATGAACTAAGTATATAATTCAATTAATATAGTGTTATGTCTTAGTAGTAGATTTTTTTATAGGAATTTTTTGTACTGCAGATTGATAGTTTTTTATAAACATAAAACATTAGGCAGCATATATATATATATATATAGTCAAACCTAGAGAGCCTAGTTCAATTAATATAGTGTAATGTCTTAGTAGTAGTTTTTTCATAGGAATTTTTTTGTACTGCAGATCGATAGTTTTTTATAAAGATAAAACATTAGGCATCATATATATATATATATATATATAGTCAAACCTAGAGAGCCTAGTTCAATTAATATAGTGTTATGTCTTAGTAGTAGTTTTTTTATAGGAATTTTTTTGTACTGCCAATTGATAGTTTTTTATAAACATAAAACATTAGGCAGCATATATATATACTCAAACCTAGAGAGCCAGACAAACCTACGAAGGTTTCACCTAAGCGCGTCCTCAGGGAAAGCTGGCTCTCTAAGTCTGGTCTATTTTTGTATTGAGCACTTTTAAGTTAGTTGTTTACTCATAGCGGAGTTTTTTTTCTTTGGGCTTTGGACCTGTCTGCAGTACGATTATTTTCGACAGATGTTCATGTTCATAGCTCTTTCTTTCTTTAAAACCTTTTTTCCTTGATTGATTTGACCATTAGCAAATCAAGAAACCGAAGCTTTTCCGAGACGAGTGAAGTTACCTATATATATATATATATATACACACAAATGAGAGTAAGAACAGATGAAGTAAAATTCCATTGTAGCATTTACCTTTAAAAGAGTGCTCAATACAAAGTAGATATTATTATTATTTTTACTATAAGAGATTATAGTAAAAACATGTTGAAATCCCTACACAAAAGCTTTCATGTTTCAATACTTTGATTGTACTTCTTCAGGTGATGGTAAGTAACTGGTGAAAGTTAAAAGGGGTGGGGGAACATAAGATCAGAATTAAAAATAGACTTGTGGGTATATCTTGATTAATAGGAAATATATATCAAAGGCAGCATGTTCCACTTTTATTAAAGTTTAATCAGAGATTGAGAGAAATCAGGCAAAAAGACAGAACTTTGGTATTTTAAGTTTTGTTTGGGTCAGTTCTCATTGGTCAGTCATGTATCACATGCATTAAAACTGTAGATAATTCTATATGTAGATTTTAATGCACGAGAAGGCCATAGTGTAGAATGACAGAAACAACATGAATATGACAATAAAGATAAGGAGAACAGTCCGAACAATGTAAATAGTGTAAATAGTTACAATACCTCATCTCAGAAATAGAGACAAATGTTGGAGGTGAATATGGCAATAAAGATGAGGACAACAGTCCAAACAATGTAAATAGTGTAAATAGTTACAATACCTCATCTCAGAAAGAGAGACAGATGTTGAAGATGAATATAGCAATAAAGATGAGGACAACAGTCTGAACAATGTAAATTGTGTAAATAGTTACAATACCTCATCTCAGAAATAGAGACAGATGTTGAATATGAATATGGCAATAAAGATGAGGACAACAGTCCGAACAATGTAAATAGTGTAAATAGTTACAATACCTCATCTCAGAAATAGAGACAGATGTTGAATGTGAATATGGCAATAAAGATGAGGACAACAGTCCAAACAATGTAAATAGTGTAAATAGTTACAATACCTCATATAAGAAATAGAGACAAATGTTGATGGTGAATATGACAATAAAGATAAGCTCAACAGTCCGAGCAATGTAAATAGTATAAATAGTTACAATACCTCATCTCAGAAATAGAGACAGATGTTGAAGATGAATATGGCAATAAAGATGAGGACAACAGTCTGAACAATGTAAATAGTGTAAATAGTTACAATACCTCATCTCAGAAATAGAGACAGATGTTGAAGGTGAATATGGCAATAAAGATGAGGACAACAGTCCAAACAATGTAAATAGTGTAAATAGTTACAATACCTCATCTCAGAAATAGAGACAGATGTTGAAGGTGAATATGGCAATAAAGATGAGGATAACAGTCTGAACAATGTAAATAGTGTAAATAGTTACAATACCTCATCTCATAAATAGAGGCAGAAACTGTTGTACTGTTAATCAATATCTGACAGAAATTAGCAGCAATGATAATAATGCAACAGTTCTCTGTCATCCATTTCAGATGTAAAAAAATGATTGCAAATCTTGAAGGCTCTTTTAACTAAAATACTGCAACCAACTATCAGTAAAATTTGTTTTAATCTAAGTGCTAATGTGTTAAAATGCCTTTAAATGGTAAAGTCTTTTTTATTACTTGATGTTACATTCTATTTCATCATTGTACAATGTCAACTTGCATTCATTTTAAATTTTAAAATTGTTAAATTGTAAATTTTTAATTGCTCTTTATTCCATCTTTGTGAAGGCTGTTGAATTACAGTTGAAAAGCTACTGGTGAGACTAAAACACCTATTCTCCCTCCTGGAAAAGAGTAGCTGAATAGAACATCTCTCTTAACCAATTGTTCTGTGAATGACCAACAGCTTAGAGAAGCTCAAATCTAAATTTCAACATATCTCTCTATTCCATGGCCTCACTTGGTACCATATTTGATTTTGTTTTGACACAAATATGATCAGTAGCAGGGAGCATAAATACCCTTAGGAAAGGTACAAGTTAATCTCTTCTACCCTCAGATATGGATTAAATAATAGAAGGTAAGCTTGTGTAAGGAGTATTGACACATTATTTAAGGATTGCTTGAGGCATATAACTGAATGTGAAAATACAGTTGATTCTTGTGTCCACACTACCTATATCTACAAATGCTCAATTTCTGTTATTAAGCATTCATCCCTCATAAATATAGAAAATTCCAATCAATATATATATATATATATATATATATATATATATATATATATATATATATATATATATATATAAATTGTTCAATTGTTAGATTAAACTTTGAACTATTGTATCTTAAAAATGATTAAAGATATCTTACTGGAATTCTCTGAGGTTTTTATAAGTCTATTGGACTCTACTTTGAACAATAAGAATTTATTTAACTCTAAGTTGAAATGATGATCCCTCTTTTTTAAACTTATTCACCGTTCTCTTGATGGTCCTTGAATGGATTTTGAAGATGAAAGCCAGAGTATGAATGTTGGTACCATTACTGAAGACGAGAATGATCTTTTTCCTCTCACCATTGCTCAGCTGGGAAGACATAGTGGGGCTGACACAAAATGATTTTAACCTGCTCTCTTTCTAGCCGAATAACTCAAAGGGTTTTTTCAGTGGTTGTTATGACAAATGGTTTCAAGATGGCAAAACATCTTATCTGAAAACCTGGGAAAAAGAAACTCAATTAATTTATTCGTTTTTAGATATTAAACATTTTGCGGGATGGACAATTACGCTGCTACATGATTTGGACAATTTTGCTGTTACACTAGGTACATATTGTACGTTACTGTCATATAGATCTTACATTCGGCAGGGAGGATATTTCTCAAGTTAACCCAGCACCGAGTATACCTGGTGGCCAGTCAATCAGTTAAGTCCCGCACGTGACACATGCTTGCATGATCACATCTCTTTCGAATCATGACTGACTAGGCAAAATATTTTCCCACAGTAGGTTGCCATTTCTTTCTGCAGTAGACTGGTTGCCTATCCAAGGCTATAGAACCCAGTTTGTCCTGTTATTCAACCCATTACTGGGAGAGAAGAGCCTCCAAGCTGTGTTGAGATCAGAGTTTTCTTCTTCTTAGACTGGTTGCCAATCAAAGCTAGAGGGCCCATTCTGTGTTGCTATTTATACATAGCTGGGGGGAAGAGGTGGATTCATACTTTTCATAAGAATATTAGCACTCAACTGTAAATTGAACTCAAGCTCTCTGATTCCTCAATCCAAGCTGCTATGCATTACTGATAGTCACTGAGTGCAACTTCTGGCATGATATACATAAAGAGTTAAAACATGATTAGCAATTTATTAAATATGCATACTACAGTCTGTGTTAAAATTCTTAAAATGTATCTTTAGAGAAGACAAATTGAATAAAATAGACAATTGGAAAATAGTACTTATTCCTTGTTGACATGTTTCGTCATTCGACTTTATCAAGGCAGATGATGATAAACAAAAAAGTTACTAATATCCAAAAAGAGGCTTTTGCAGGATCGTCTTTTAAAAATATTTGAATTTCATGTAACTACACAACATTTCACTTTTGTTTATCATCATAAAGTCAAATGATGAAAGAAGTCAGCAAGGACTAAGTACTATTTTCTGATTGTCTGTTTTATTCAATTTATACATCTTTTACGTGCCATGCCCCTTCAGGATATAGGTGATCATCACTTTCTACTTCCCCTATTCCTTGTAATTGTCAATATTTTTTGTCTTTTTACTACTTCTCTCAGACCCTGTTCTACCATCCACTGCCATCCAGTCTATATTTCCTTATTTATTTATACCATAACCTACAAGTGTTTTTCTGAATCACTTTATTTCTGTGTTTTTAGGAGAATATTTTAATAAATTGCTAGAAGCTAATTTGAGAACATGTTTTGAGATGGACTTTCCTGCTAAACGTTAATGAATAGACTAAGTGGTTTGTTTTTGGAAAATTTGCAGCCTTTCAGACAAACACAATGTTTTGAAAGATGTAAGCCAGTTGTCAGGATTTCAAAACTTATTGTGGATTTTTTCTTCAGGAAACTATCATTTCAATATATCTTGTTAAAATGATTTGGCTTTTGACATCAATTGTGTGGGAAAGCTTAAGACTTAATTAGAGCCTCTCAGAGTTACATTGTATAACGAGCTTGTTCCTTTCTCTTGTTTATTTGTTTCTGTAAACTTGATACACAACTTGTCTGTCCATTGATTTAATATTTAAACCCCACTCCCAACACCAGTTTTAAGTGTTTTTCTCTTAGCAGACTGCATAATGAGTCTGACATATTCAGTTAGAATGAATCAGATTTTGGCAGTGAGACTTGATATTGTAGCAGTCTGTTTAATGATTAGATCATTTCATTGTGAATTTGATACACACATGGGAACTCCTTTGGCAATAAATACAGAAATGAGGTGAAGGAAAACTAACAATGTTGATGATCAAACCTAAAGCCAGACTGTAATTAAGTAATTGCTGTTTGTAGTTACGTAAGTTATCATGTTCATAATTTCTGGGATGAGGAGATGTAGTGAGCCCTGATAAAAATAAAATATAAAAAATAAAATATAAAAACAAAAATAAAATGAATTCAAGTTAAAATAAGGCACTTGCACTTTCCTTTAAAACCCTTATGTCTTTCTTTCTCTCTCTCTCTCTCTAAACTTTTCTTTCTATACTTCTCTCCGAACTAATGAGAAGGCAACCCTTAAATAAAAAGAGGAAGAAGAAAAGACTGAACCTGGCCAAAAAATGCCAAATGTTTGCAGGACATAAGTCTACTAATTTTGACTGAAAACTACCTAAAATTAGGTAGGCTCCCTGCATAACTTCCATTATAATACAGGCGTGAGCAAAGAAACTGTTAGGGGTAAATTTATTCTGGTCTTGCCTCAACAATTGCTTTATAGCAGAATTAGGGAGATTATCCAATGGACTTATGCCTTTGGTAATTAACAAAACAACTGTGTTACAACTCTCAGATCAAAGAAGCATCTGAAGAAGGGCAGAAGTCAGAACAGCCAAAATATGATAATAAAAACAAAGATGAGGGAAATAATCTATGCGTTAATAATGTGATTTAATGTTGTATAATTTGTCTTTCATCATTACTGATATTAATTTTCAAAATAAATCCCAAAACTTTTCTTTTTTCAAAACTAAACTTTTGCTAAAACTTTTATATAAGCTTAATATACAGAAAAACCTTCCAACATGATGTGGCATCTCTGTTTTTTCTACAAATGTAGCTTCCCTCTGTTTTTTTCTACAACTGTGGCTTCTCTCTGTCTTTTCTACAAATGTGGCTTCCTCCCATCTTTTCTGCAAATGTGGCTTCCCTCCATCTTTTCTGCAAATGTGGCTTCCCTCTGTCTTTTCTGCAAATGTGGCTTCCCTCTGTCTTTTCTACAAATGTGGCTTCCCTTTGTCTTTTCTGCAAATGTGGCTTCCCTCTGTCTTTTCTACAAATGTGGCTTCCCTCTGTATTTTCTGCAAATGTGGCTTCTCTCCATTTTCTCTACACATATGGCTTCCCTTGGTCTTTTCTACAAATATTTCTATGGCAACTGCTCCAACAAGCTTTTTGCTTGATGCCTAGACTACATGAATTTAAGTGTGATACTAGATTGGCATCTAGGTCCCACCCTTTTACTGCTGAAACAGTTAAATGCAACTGCTACTTTTACTCAAACAGTTTCATTTCTTGCACTTCCTGTCTGTTTATCTGCTTCCCTGATAAATACAATCTTATGTCCTTTCCTCAATCCTGCCTATACTCAATCTTTTCTCTCACTTTCACTGCCTGTAATCCCTTGCAAAGTACAAGCAAAAAAACAAAAGATTGTGTATATAAAATCAGGATAAAAAATGTTTTAAGTATCATAATAATTATATTATACAGGATAAGATGATTATTTATATATATATATATATATATATATATATATATATATATATATAATTATTTATTTAAAAATATGATTCCAACACGCTACATAAGAGGTCTCATGTTTTAAAACAAGAGCCGAAAACTTCAAAATAATATTTGAATTAACTTGAGTTAAAGTAGGCTCTGTTCCATCTTCAAGCGAAATCTTTTTGGGAATCAATTTTTTAAAAATAATTACAAAAAGGCTAAGGAACTTTGGATTATTTACCAAACCAGTTTCTTTCCTATTTTCTACAATATTTTCACATATATATATATATATATACATATATATATATAGGATGTATCAAAAATACTTTTAAAAAATTTGGGGGTGGCTCCCTTACAACAAAACAAGGACAAAAGTCTATATAAACATGTCTCCAATGTCTTATTTTTTAGTTATTAAGCTTAAAGAAAGCTTATGGTAGATGGAGCCATGTTGCTAGTTGATAAGAATACATTTGTCATTTGTGTATATTTGTGGCTAGTCTGTCTTCAATGTTTAATGTGTACAGCAATAAGTTAACTGGCAAGTGTTCCATTTAACAATGCCAGGATATTCATGTTGTGAGGCGGCAAATGTGATTTTTGCATAGGGTGGCACAAATGGTAATAGATGCAAGTCTGCATGGTTGTATCAGATTGCATTTCCAGATTGAAAGAAGCCAAATCATTCAACATTTGGTGCTGTATATTGTTGCGACTCAGTCCAGTCTTGGATTTTACATATAACAGTGTGTACCATAAAATTTAAACTTAATAACTCAAAAATGAAGGATATCTTTATATGAACTTTTGTAAAAGCATTTTTAATACACACTGTATAATATATTTATATTACATATTTATATTATATATATATATATATATATATATATATATATATATATATATGTAATATATTTATATTATATATATATATATTATATATATATAATATATTTATATTATATATTTATATTATATATATATTATATATATTTACATTATATATTATATAATAAAATATTATACATATCATATATTTACATTATATATATATATTATATATATATATATACATTATATATATAATATATTTACATTATATATTTATATTGTATACATATTATATAATATACTTACATTATATAAATATATATTATATATATAATTTCTATTATATGCCATATATAATATATTTATATTATATATTGCATATATAATATATTTCTATTATATATTGCATATATAATATATTTATATTATATATTTATATTATATAGATGTATTATATGTATAATATATTTATATTATATATTTATATATGTTACATATATAATATATTTACATTATATATTTATATTATATATATATATATTATATATATAATATATTTACATTATATATTTATATTATATATATATATATATTATATATATAATATATTTACGCTATACATTTATATAATATATATATTATAATATATATATTATATATATTATATATTTACATTATATATTTATATTATATATATATATATATATATATATATATATATATATATAATATATTTAAATTTTATATTGACAGTATAATAATCGTTGCACCCATGAGAAATCAAAATCAGTGTCTTTATAGTCATTTATTTCTAGTAAATGGCAATTTTTGTATTTTTCAAAGTGGACCAGTACAGCCAGGCAACAACAATTCAGTAATGAATGTGTTAATATCTCTATCAGAAATATAATTCTGTATTAGTAGTTTTATTGAATTCCTACATTGGACAGTAATAAAAGGAATTAAAATAGTGTGACTCATTCATTAATTTCATTCCTCAGTAATTTAAATTGGATTTTACTCCAATAAAGTGGTGGCTAATGAATTAGTGATGAATCAACCTTGATACTTTATTCTTTCATCAAGGAATACTTTATTAATTTTATTAATTAACAAACAAAACAATTTTATTGATTTTTTTTTTGTAAAGCTTGTGTTCAAATTTTTTAAAAATATATTTTTTAATATTTTATTTAATTATTTCATTTGATGAAAGAATGAAAAAATAATAAATGTTTATTTAACATTAATTTTTTTCTCTTCATTTTGCTCATGACGGCTTAAACATGTTTTAATCTCCCTCATGTATTTCTATTTAACTACCAACTAGTTAAATAGAAATACATGAGGGAGATTAAAACATGTTTAAGCCGTCATGAGCAAAATGAAGAGAAAAAAATTAATGTTAAATAAACATTTATTATTTTTTCATTCTTTCATCACGAAATACATTATTAATTTTATTAAATAAACAAAGAAACATGCCTGATTTTATGAAATGACTCATTGATTTGCATTTTATGGCTTACCAACCTTTTTCAGTTTACTTAAAGCCAGAAAATATTTTCTGATTGTAAAAATCTTTTGAAGATAGTAATGATTTACTAATACAAGTCATGCCATTAAACCCCTAACAGGAATGAGAAGACATGAATTTAAACTTATCCCAAGGGTATTTACAAGCAAGTGAATGTAACAAAACTGACTGTGACCTCTAATCCATCTGAACATCCAAGATTAAATTTAGTGATCATACAGGAACTGGTGTTTAAATATGATATGGCTGTAAGCCTTTATATAATGAGGAGTTATTAAATTATTTATATTTCAGCTAATGTCATCATCTTTGATGTTATTATCACAATGTTTCAACCATTGTATCCTCTGGTCTTCTTCAGATATTTGTTGATGCAGGTAACCCTCAAAGACCCTTTATTTAATCTATAGGTAAATTGTTTTCTCTCCACTGTCTATATATATAGAGGTATCATGTTTAGTCACTTATTTCGTACTGTTTCTACGAAGTCTAGATTAAATCAAGGCTTCTATAAAAAATTCCCTGAAAGTTAGTTTGATCAGTAAACACCTGAAGATGAACACAATCTTCTCACTGTAATTAGAAATATAATTTTAAGGATTATTTTTTTGTATTGTTCAAATTTACTAATATCTAAAACTATATCTACATCAAACTGGTTTAATATTTTATTTATTATTTTTAGTTTCAAGAAATTTTCATATAACTTTCCTTACAAAACAAAGTCTTTGTATGGGGTCTTGAGGCTTGAGCATTTTGGTGTACATTCTTGCAAACATTTTGCATCCGGCAGCAAGGCCTCTGATTGGGAAATTGAAGGTTTTGAGGAGCATGGAACCATTTCTTAATTGCTGTTCCCTAACCCAGTGTGGTAGCCCCTGATAGGGTCCCAGCTAGTGACCCCCACCCCTAATCAAAAAATTATGCAAGTATAAAAATAAGTAAAAAGAATGTATTGCTTATATTAAAAATACCAACAATACATCATACTTATTATAAAACCCAGGTTGTGTGTGTCTGCGTGTCTGTTCATTTATATATTGGATCCGATTTCCTACATTTTTCAACTGATTTCAACAAAACTTCACAGGACTACGTAAAATTACCTTGCGGTGGTTCTAACAGCACCAAAAATTAGAAAAACACAATTGTTTTTGCACGAAATCAATTTGAAAACACGATTAAGAGGCATCGCTGTTGCGAGAATGAAAGGGGGACAACTCATATCGAGTTATTATAAAACTCAGGTTCTTTGTGTGTGTGTGTGTGTGTGTGTGTGTGTGCGTTTATATATGGGATGGGATTTCCTACATTTTTCAACCGATTTCAACAAAACATCACTTTTTTTTGCCAGGTAGTGTTTCTTATTGTCTTGCACACTTTTTTCTTTATTTTTACTTTCAGAATGCTTTAAAAATTTCATTTACAAGACAATTGTTTATAATAAAATTCTATTCAATCGGTAGACTCATAACAATCGAAAACAATGTTTTTGTTTGAGTTTGGGTTTGACCAATTCATAAAAAAAACAAAACAAAACAAAACAAAACAAAAAACTAATTATGACATGCATGTCTGTCAACCTTAAACAATAATCTCTGTCAATTTTATTTTTCAATCTTTATGATGGTCGATACTTGATCTATCTCTTACTGTTACATCCCCAGGCAACACCGGGCTCTACTGCTAGTTCTATTTAAAAAAAAAACGACTAACAAACCATTTTATCTGCAGTTGAAACCCTATAATTACATTCAAAATATATTTTGTAGAAGCCATGTGTTCAAAATATTTCAATTTCAACATCTAATAACCCATAGAAGTTGATATGCCACTAAACATAATCAACCAACAAAACTCTTGTTTTTGGAGTGCATTAAATGCTAATCCATATCTGAAAATCATCACAAGTCCTGTAGTCCCACCAGGGTCATTGGCTCACCATATGTACTGCAGCCATAGCAGCAGGGGTGTGTCTTGGGCAAGCTGGCTTAATTGAGTCAGTGGGTTAGCTTGCTTTACTTCACCATAAACGCCCATGAGGTGACGTTATTTAAGGTCTATAAAAGCAAACATTTCTTTCTCTCTTTTTCCTCTTGCTCCCAGATGCACGTTTTTTTCCTTGGTCCCCTGACTGTTGAACACACAGGTACATGCATGCACGTGTGTATCACATACACTTGTTTCACACACAAACTCACACACAAACACATTCTTTTAGCTAGTTTTAATGTCTTTTCCTTTGATTTCAATTGTGTACACATGTAATTCTTTTTATTAATAACATGCATTAATTGTCATTTATTTTAAATTCAATGTATTGTACTTATTTTTACCCAAACTCACATGAGTCCACAAAATATTGTATGCAAGACAAAGGTTCCAGGAAGTGTAAATATTTACTGAAAAATGTTCACACCTTGCAACAAAAGAGATAACTTCTGCAACAAGCCCATCCCACTTCAGGTTGATTTTGTATTCAGATATTTTCTTCTCCTTGACTGGTTGCCACCTCAATGCAAAAGAACCCTGCCAGCCTTGCCCTTGAAACCCATATTTAGTAGGAGAAAGAAACGGATTCTTTCTAAGTGTATGTGTGTGAAAGTGAACAAAAACGAATTGGTTGGCATTTGAACTGAAGTTGCTGATTTCTCTTTTCTAATAACATTTTTTACTACGTCCTATCTAAAAATAGATGCCAATTAATAATAATAGTTATTGAACCGAGCACATCTCATTTATTCAAAGACAGTGATTTCAATTTTTGCTTATTGATGTGCAGGCAAAATTCCCTTTTGGGTAAAGAATTAAGGTAGGTACATCAGTAAATCCATAGCCTAAAGATTGAAAAATCATTTATTTTACATGACAAATATTTCTTTTTCCATATAATCTTTTTTTTATTAATGATTTCCAGCCATAGCTGGCAACCAGTTTATGTGAAGGACAACTCTGAATTAAAAAAAAAATTAGTCACCTGTACAAATATAGTTGGACATGGTGTGCAGAAACAATGCCTGTAAACTTGATAGATTTCAGCAGTTATGGAAAATCCCACCAGAGAAAGATTATTCAGGATGTTATTGGATCAATTTGAATATTAATTATATGGAACAGATTGAATGTTATACAGTGAGAATATCAGATCATGATTCAGTTAACCATTACATATGAAATTATGTTAGAAAAATTAATGAGAAAGTAAAAAAATTAATTAGATTAATTAAAACTTAATCGAAAACAAAATAATAATACGCTAAAGCTTGAATGCAGAATTTACTCTTATCACCTGTAATAATTGCCACAAGGAATACATAGGAGAAACCTCAAGATTTTTAAATAAAAGATCATATGAACACAAAAGGGTTCATTTACAAAACAACACACACAATGCATTAGTTGTGTACTGGAATGAATCTGACTATAATTTCAATTTAAAAGATGCTACTTTAGTAAGATGAAAGTGTAGAGAAAGTGCTTCAATTTGCATCCAGTTTCTTACATTTCTAAAGAGATCTCTTATCCCCATGTTGAATACTTAATAAAAAAAAGTGATAAAAATATAAACAGAAAGAAAACAAAAATAAATGAATTTGGCTAGACAATATACCTAACATATTTAAAAAAAAATTTAATTTAAAAGTTTAAAATTTCAGCATCTTCTCTCCTTCATGTTCATGTGTAATTGTCTGATGAAGTTCTAAATGAAGAAACCATGCCACACAAAACTTTTTTCCACTTTGTCATTAAATTTCTTAACATTGTTCTGGTATATAAGAAATTAGATAGAATTTTTCCGCATATGAAGCCATGTATTTATTGATCTACTCTCATACAATGTATTCTATCTGTTCTGAATTTGATGTAAAGGTTTTATTAAATAAGTTTAAATGAAGACAGTTTCAGGTTAGAGACAATCACAAATGAAGAACAGAAGAAAAGTTATTTTAAGAGTGAATAGGCTCCATAAATATATTTGTAATTTTCACACAAAAGTCAAGTAAAATTCTAAAATGGTGCTTCTCCAAATAGTACAATACTGCAAATTGGTGACATTAAAGGTAAATAAATTTACATAAGTTTTAACGAGGTAGAAATTTACATTTTGTAAAATGACATCATTTTAACGAGAGTTCATTCAAAGTGTGAGCTAATAAATTTACCATTTCTTGATAGAGAATTAAGCATTTATATAATTTAAATGTGTCAAAGATGGAATAAATATATCTGGAGAATTCTTTCATGGAAAGTGAGGGAATCCTGTAATGCACAAAAATATGAAAGAACCTGGTATATTAAAGTCCTAGTAATATTAGTAAGATCAGCTATGACTAAAATGAAAAAAAAACAAACAGCTGAGCCATACCAACTGGGGGTGGGGGTGTTCAAAAGAAAGCAAGTACAGAAATTTAACTGTATAAAAGCTGCCTTCCAGAAACTAAGCAAAATATTAAGAAGCAGGAGAATTTTTATTCAAATCAACTGCTACATAGTATCAATAGGGCAGGGAATGTTGTACAATTTCTTTGTGAATAGAGGAGATTTGGGGTAGCAGAGATGCTGAGAATATCATAGATGGAATATATAAACAACAAGAAAGACTTTTTTATTAATCATTTCACCCCCAAGAAAGCCACTAGGACACAAGAGATTACAGAGTATTAGACAATATGAGAAACACCATCATTAAGAAGAGAGGGCAATAAAAGAATAAAAAGGCAGAAAATAATGATTGATATTGCATTTAAATTTCTGAAGGTCAAAGTTGACTGGGAAGTAAAAAACTGGAAGAGAGTTCCACAAGCGAGAAGTGCGATAGAAGGAACTGTTAGCATAGAACTTATGGTTACATTTAACTATTTCTACTGCCAATCTAGTACTGTGCCTAAATTCATGAAGTCTAGGTACCATAGAGAAAAGTAATATTTATTTTGAAAATACAAAAATGTGGCACAAGGCCAAAAGTGCTGGGGTTGGAAGGACTGATGTTCAATCTATCTTATTGTAAACTTAACTAACCACAATTACTGACACAGACATATTCCTTACACCAAAACAACACATTCTTACTTACCATTCTTACTACTTTTGCCATAATACCTCAAAGTCTCTATAGTGTCCTAACTTGTTCCTATATGTACAATTTGTCTGTGTGGGGGGGGGGGATAGAATAGCAACATAGTGGAAAGTTCATCAGAGCAATTACCATGAAAGTATTTATAGAAAAGGCATGGGGAAGTTACATTACAGCAGTGGGAAAGTGATTGAAGCTGAGATGCCAGGACAGGACCAGTAACTTTGCAGATTCTTCTTTGTATTTTATGAAGAATCTCTAAGTATATATCAGGAGCACCAGGCCAGATGTGGCAGCAATATTCAAAGCAAGGACAAATAGTCAACTTATAAATATGTAAAGTAGATTTTAAAGAGAATGGCTTCCCTCTGTCTTTTCTATAAATATTTTCATGGCAACTGTTCTAATGGGCTCTCCTCCTTGGTACTTTAAACACATGAATTTAAGCATATTAGTGATTGGCTACAAGGTCTCATTGTTTTACTATTGAAATAGCTAGATGTAACTGTAAGTTCTATTCTAATGGTTTATTTTCTCACACTTTTCACCTGTGGGACTCTCTTCAGGCTTCTTACCAATGCACTTCAAAAATTTAAAAGCACTGTCAATCGACATTTGCTTTCCTGTATCCTATATCATTTCTCCTCACTAAAGTCTTCTCATCCTCTTTCATCCTAAGTAACCCTTGCGTTTTAGTGACATTATCGCCTTGCTTGGGGTAAGATGATAAAAAAGATAATTGTGATGTAATGGACTTGAAAACAGTAGAATTGCTAGAGTGTGTATGCTCAGGGTAGCCCTTGAATTGGTAGCCTCCCCCAAAAATATGTATTGTAGAGTGGATCACTCTTAAAGTTATAAAACTAGTTTGTGTATCATTATAATATTATTTTCGCATAGTCAAATATAGTATGCTTTAAATACACACCAAGCATACTTAACCTTTACCAGTAACAGTTAAAAAGAAAAAATGACATAGGGGGGAAAAAAGTGTAAAAAATTAGGAGCATCTTTACTTCTGGAATAAAAATTACTTTTTACAAAGTAACTTTTCTTGATTTTTTGTTGGTAAATTCTTCAATGACATCATCAAAAACTATTTCATCTGTCAATTGTTGCTCTATAGAATGTAGATAGGCCATAGAAAATAGATATGCCATAGTTTAAGTTACTCAAAACCAAAAATATCCTTCAACTGTGAGTACTGCTCTGACATTAAAACCACTTTTATTTCAATACAGCCTTACAACCTACAGCAGGCATAAAAATGCCACCTCCATAAAAGTGCTGCCCAGGGCGGATCATTCCTTCCACCCTCTGACTAGCTATGCCACTGCTTGCAAACTGAATATTAGCTGACATATATTTAGCATATTTAGGGATGTCTGGCACAATGGTGTGTGACAGGTTGTATTCATTTGATTTGTGTGAAATGGGTGCTAGCATTTTTGATATTTGAGTGAATGTTCTTAGAAATCTCTTATTAAAATATAAAGTGAACATGATAAATTTATTTTATTGAGCATTGAATAGAAATACGTCCTGAAGTCTTGTCAGCAAAATGCCCAAAGTGTGGAGAAGAGTAACTGCTGAATTATGATTATTCCTCCAACCACACCTGTAATTATTATATGCCTCCAAAGAAATAACCCGGAGACAAACCGAAATATTTTCCAGTGTTAAAGACGAACACATCTGTAGACACATCAAAATAAGAACACTCCTCCAGACTTATAAAGAAAAGAGAAAATCGCCTTTGGAATATGGCACAGAATCAAGAATGTATTTTCTTCTTGGAAACATTATTGATTAAAACTCTTCAATGGCGTCATATTAACCATACACTAATCTCTCGTGCTTTTCAAGTTGCAAATCAAAGCTTTCCGAGCAGACATGATTTATTAGAAATTTGTGTGTACACGTGGAAATAAAATTATTTTGCTATAAACTAACTGTTATAATGATGTGTATCAATGCAAAAGGTAAATATAAGCTGAAGACAGTATTGAACCCCCAACGGATAACTAACCAATAAGGTTCCGATTATTTTATTCTCTTAGACTTCCCCTCGTTCATTTGTTTTATTCACAGATAAATGGACATTGCTGAAACTACTCAGCTTTAATGCACGTACACAAATGTTTGTTTTTGTTGTCTAATCTCTTTATCAAAATTTAAAAATATAATGATGATATATGTTTCTGACAGCTGTCCTTCCTCTGTTAAAATAAATTGAATTTACTGACAGAGAAATGATATCACAAATCCTAATGTGAGAATTTTGACAAAGTAATTAAAATAGACCTTCATAAGTAATTTATAGCCTTGATTAATTACATTTACAATAAATAAACAAAAACAAAAATAAAGTATTAATATAAAAGTTTATTTGCAATAAATAAACAAAAATTAAGACGTTAATACAGAAGAAACTAAATTTACTTTGGAAGAAATTTAAACCATAGAACATTTCTATTTTTTTTTAATCATTTGACCCTCAAGCAAAGCAATATGGCCACTAAGATTCCTTGGAATATAAAAAAAAGGAAAACATTTTTAAGGAGAGAGAACAATTAATGGGAATAGGAATTAAGAAGCAGAAGATTGCATTTTAATTTTTGAAGATGAATGTTGACTGAATTGACCACATTGGGACAGTTTTGACCAAACTGGGACAGTTTTGGTAAAACAGAGATTGTGTTAACCAAACTGGAATGGTTCAAATCAAACTGAAAGTGTATTGAACAAAACTGAGACAGTTCCAGTCAATAAGAGACAGTATTGAACAAACTGAGCTTGTCCTCACCAAACAGAAATAGTACTGACCAAATTGGACCAGTCTCAGTCAACAGAGACTAAACTGACCAAGCTAGGACAGTCCTGACTGAACAAAGCCTTTTTTGGCTAAACTAGGATTTATGCTAAGCCTAAATGAAAGGAATAAAAGGGAAATTGAGATTTTGAATAATCTGAAATAAGTGAAACATTACAATGATAGTAGGAAAGACTAAATGTAAAAAAAAATTAAATTTAGAAAAGCATATGTGAGAAAAACCACTGAATAAAAATTCAAAAATTGAATTTTGAAGTGCATTTTTTTTAAATTGAACATTCATAAGGTTTTTGCTTTTCAAATTCTGACAGCAAAGTGAAAAAAAAAATGATTTTTCTTTCTCACTATACAAATGGAATTGACACACACAAGACATTTTTTCTTTCAAACAATTTTTCTTGTATTTCTTTTTCTATTTTACTTGATTTATAATACTTTAAAATCTTTAAAGCCATTTCAACTTCAAGCGTTTTGCTGTCATCACTACTCCTTTTCTCAACTTCAAACATTTGAGTATCCATTCCAGCTTCGAACAAAAATCATACTTATTGTTTTAAAAGTATGTATCTTCATTTGAGAGGAACAAAAAGTAAACTACATGCATCGGGAGTGTATATGTTAGATTTCATTATGCAATTAAATTTAATTTAATTTCCGAAGCCAGAAATAAGCAGCAAGACAGTCAATCATCAAATGACAAAAAATTGTTTTCTGAGTTAGAGGATCCATACATCCTTCTTGTTACTAAATTAATCCTTCAAAAATAAGTATTTAACATTTTTCAAACAACAGGTCATGTTCCCACTGCCGATAAAAAATGCTTCATGATCCCCTTGAAGAGTATTTAAGCAAAATCTCTAGATGGAACAGAAATACCCTTACTCATTCACCCGTCTTGCTCACCAAGCTATGTGACATTTACACTCTTCTAAACCAAAGTATGTGACATTTACACTCTTCTCCACCAAGCTATGTGACATTTACACACTTCTACACCAAGCTACATGACATTTACACTCTTCTACACCAAGCAATGTGGCATTTACACTCTTCTACACAAGCTGCGTGACATTTACACTCTTCTACACCAAAGTATGTGACATTTACACTCTTCTACACCAAAGTATGTGACATTTACACTCTTCTACACCAAGCTATATGATATTTACACACTTCTACACCAAGCTATGTGATATTTACACTCTTCTACCCCAAGCTACATGACATTTACACTCTTCTACACCAAGCAATGTGGCATTTACACTCTTCTACACAAGCTGCGTGACATTTACACTCTTCTACACCAAAGTATGTGACATTTACACTCTTCTACACCAAGCTATATGACATTTACACTCTTCTACTCCAAGCTATATGACATTTACACTCTTCTACACCAAGCTACATGACACTTATACTTTCCTCCTCACTTTCTCCCTTGCCTCTTTTTTCTCACACATGTACACAAAGAAATCATATTTCTTTACATCTTAACAAACAACTATAAACAAGGAACTTTAATACAAGAACTTTAATACTCTTACTTGCTGAGAAAAATTAGTTGTTAAATATCACAAACATACAAATAATTTTATATTTAAAAACCTGTCTTAACTTTTACTTTGTTGTCCGTTGATTCATATCTGCAACATATTGAGCAAATGATTCACGATGTACCGATATCTGTATGTAAGCAAGAAATTCACATATCTATCTGTTATATTAGAAATATTTAGAATAACTTATTTGATGATATAAGATTTTATTAAGCAACTGAAAGAGCGTTCATCAGCTGTAAATAAATATATATACTTTAATCAATACACCCCAAGCAAGGTGATAATACCACTAAGATGCAAGGATATTGGAAGAATTTGAAAACTTTTGAAGGAAGTTGAAACCCAGTCCTAAACAAGAAACAAGAAATAAACTTCTGCTTCTCTTTAAAAGACAGGGGAGAAGCATGAACTGGATGATAATTGAACATGCTTACTCTTACTGAGGAAATAAATAAATAAAATAAATAGTAAATAAAATTTAGAGTTTAGGTGGAGATGTTAGAAGTATAGAATTGAATTATACTTTAGAAGCCAATCCTAAACAGGCATCAAGGGATAAACCTCTACTCCTGTTCAAAAGCATTATTTTTTCTTTAACTTTCTTAGACATGTTACACCATATCGACAGCAATAGAAGTTTATTAGGTTATTTTTATTGGTTGATTTTTGGTAAACAATAAGTTTTAAGCTGTTATCAACTTGCTGTAACATGATGTCTAAGAAAGGTAAAGTATTATTGTTTTCTTTAACTTTCCTAAAAATCATGTTACACTAAATTGACAACAGCCTAAAACTTAGTGTCCACTAAAAACAACCAATAAAAATGACCTAATAAACTTCTATTCCCACCATAACAAGAAAATAAAATCCAGAATGATAATTGGATTCTTATTTAATTTACTCAGAATTTGCTGCCCTCAATATTTACATGAAGAGGAGAAATATATTGAAAATACTTTCAAGATTATTCAATACCCTACTTCATATTCAATGCAAAACAAAAGGCACATAAAATATTCCAAAATAGAAGCGCTACCCTTCCCGATGAACCCAACAAATCAAAAAAATATTAGGTTGGTGCAAAAAATAATGTCGTTTTCTCACATATGTTACTATGTGAGAAAACGACATTATTTTTGCACCAACCTAATATTATTCTACCCACTATCACGACTACAACTGAAAAGAATTTATCTAAACTGAACATAAAATTTGTCATAACTACATCTAAAATAATAAAAGACTTAATCAATAAAAAACAAGACAACAAGTCAGAACTTGAAGGGGGAATTTACTGTATCAAGTTCAGGAATTGCTAGAATGAATACATTGGAGAAACCTCAAGTAGTTTGAACAAAAGACAATATGAACACAAAAGGGACATTTTAAAAAGCAACACACAAAACACATTGGTTGTTCATTGTAGCAAAACTGACCACAATTTTTTCATAGGGAATTCTACTTTGATTAAAAGAGAAAATAATCCACTAGGACAAAAATGTCTGGAAAGTGCCTTGATTGCTAGTTCAGCCACGGTAAATTTGCATTCAGGCTCTTACAATATATCACCATTCTTAGTAGATTTTCTATTGTTCCAATGTCGGATAGCCAGGGACAAAGGTGATGCAGAGAAAAAGAAAAAAACTTCAAATGAATTTAACTAAACTGAAAATATATTCTATATTTTTAAAAAAAATATTTTTTAAAAACATTTGAAAATACCAGCATCTCTCATTTCATGTGCATGCATAGATGTGGCAGCAAAGCTGAAATTCTAATGGCTAAAATGCATCAGAAAAACTTTTTTCCAATTTGTCATATATATTCACATTTTAGCAAATGTACAAAGTAATCAACTCCTAAGGGAGTAGGCTAAAACGATAGACTGGCAAAAAATGCGGTCAATGCCAACGTGGCTTAGAATTATTTTCTTCATTATTTTCAGGCACTATTAATAACAGATGAAATATATATATATATATATACATATATGTGCGTGTGTTTGTGGGTGTGTCTAGTATATTTTATAGATTGACAATGTTTCTGTTTTCTAACTGTGTTGACTTAGACATTCTGGCAAAAGCTCACTTTAATTAACTACATTTTAATTTTATTTGATTAAAAATAAATACCAGGTAATTACTTTTAAATTCTAATTAATAACATTTTAGTATCAAATCCAATTTCAGAGAATTTTCAAAGTCAACATTTATTTATGAAGAACATCCAATAAGATTATTTATATTTCACATGATCTGTTATTTGACCAAAAGCAATATTTCCTTATCTGAAGATCAAGAAGTTATATATATATATATATATATATATATATATATATATATATATATATATATATAACTTCTTGATATATATATATATATATATATAACTTCTTGATATATATATATATATATATATATATATATATATATATATATATATATATATATATATATATATAATCATGCATACAAACATATATGATAAAAATATAGTTTTAAGGTATGCTGACGTACTGAATATCAGGGATAGAGTGTATATAAATATAAAAGTGGACATTGAAGTTGAATACCCAGCAGCTTCAGTCTGTTTTATGCTTAAACACAATCTTCAGACCATCTTCATTAACTTTAATAATCTATACAAATAAGATATTTATCTGCATTTAAACAAAATTAGTTCTGGTGCAAAATCACCAATTTAATTAATCAATTCCTTTACTCTAATTTTTCTTAGATTACAGCCTTATTTGTTCAAGCCTTTCATATGAGGCACTCAGATATTGTCTCTATTAAGTGACC
This sequence comes from Acanthosepion lycidas, assembly GCA_963932145.1. Taxonomy (NCBI): domain Eukaryota; kingdom Metazoa; phylum Mollusca; class Cephalopoda; order Sepiida; family Sepiidae; genus Acanthosepion; species Acanthosepion lycidas. The sequence continues at coordinate 61,874,151 of OZ010597.1, read as the reverse complement.
ATCTTGCTTCAACTTAGTCTTGAAAAAACGTTTGGTGTTACTGCCTTTGTTGTTCTGTTGTTAATCTTGTTCTTTTGATAAATATTTCCATTTCACTGTTCCATTAAACACATAAAATTTTTAATATGGAAAGATATTGAGCAAAAAATGATTTATATAATACCAGGTGTAATCATAGATACCATTGAATTTCTATAAAGTATAATGGGAACAGATTAATTAAATGGTTCACTGGTCTTTATTTTGGTTGTGAATTCTTTATTTCCAGTTTATTGAATCTCAGTACATTGTTTCAAAACATTGTTTCATTGCATCTCATCCTTAAAACATTCTATGAATGCCATAATTTTTAATGGTGTGGCACACTACTATATATATAATAAGATAATATTTATCTTATATATAATATTTAATGGCATGGTGACACCAACATATAAAATAGTAATAATAATAATATATAATTATAAATATCTGCATATTTTGACAGCATCTCTTCATTCAAACACGTTTTATTGAATAATATAGACATATGTCTACCTATTTTTATACTGATCCTTTTGTTTCCAGTTGTTTAATAATAAT
>OZ010597.1:61836869-61871869 GCA_963932145.1 Acanthosepion lycidas | reverse complement strand
ATATATTCAAACATGTTTCATTGAATAATATAGCATGTTGTGTCTACTTATTTTTATACTGATGCTTTCCAGTTGTCTGATTAGTTTCTTGATGTTGAGATGAAATTCATCAATGAAGATGCTAAGGTTTTTTTTTTAACTCAAGTAATTTTGACCTTTTTTAAGATCATCTTCAAGGGCAAAATACAAAAACAAAATATTGGAACTGTAATAAAATCTGCATTTCATTGTCCTAGTGATTTTTAAAACACGTACGAATTTAATTTAAAAATTTATCTGTTGTAGTTATGGAACTTTTTAGAAAACAACCATTTCAATATAATGGAGCTGACCAGGAATTAGTAGAAATTTAAAATGGTATTCGTATATAAATGTTATATGCAATTTAATATGTTGTTACTAGATTCATAATAAATTTTGTTGAATGTTGGTTGGTTGATCTTGATATAGAGGGCTTTGTGAATTTGAAGTTTTTTGTTATTATTTTCTTGGTGTAGTATATTGGTGTTGTCAACCAGTACATATATATATATACATATATATATATATATATATATATATATATATATATATATATATATACTTTTAATAAATCATAGAGTTCTTTACTTACATCATGAGATAACTAGGCCCAAAATGATGGAAAGAATGTGTTTATCTGATATATGTAAAATATATTTGTAAGTTTCGTTTTATTATAACAGGAGAAAACATCATTATTTTTTTTAACATGCTTAATTATACATTTCTATGGTGCATTTAAGGAATTGCCTGTATCCAACTGTATTCAGAAGACAACCTTTTATGATCTTTGGCGTCGGGTAGTTATAGATGACAGAAACCAGATATCTCCTTCGATTTTTCTGATTATGAAGTTTGGAATAAATATATAATGCCCAAGGCAAGCAAAGTGATCTTAAGAAATGTTTCTGTAAGTTTAATCAAAATGTGCATTTGGAAAGAAAGCAAGAATTCTCAATCTGCCATTTCTCCACTTTTGCTTTTGAACAAAAGAACATTTTTTATCTGATATTTTAATGCCAATTTGGTCTATCCAAATAAAATTTATGCATTGTCGTTTTGGTCTTTACATATTGCATATAAATGCACACACATACATATTTTCTGTTATGAAGTGTCATCTTGATTCTGCTTCTTTCATTGATCTCGCTTATTGATAATGTTTCTCTCTTTCTTCTTCTTTCACACTCAGTAATCCCTTAGCATATTAGTGGAATTATTGATTTGTTTGGGATAAAATTATCAGAATTAAATCCTATATATATTTTTCAGCCAATAAAACCCCATCAGAAGGTTTGTTTGATAAACAATCATTAAAAGGGCAGATACTGCAAAAATGCTTGGGGACGTGGTTGCAGTCCTACCGTGCGTTATTTTTGGACCATTTAGAAAATAACAATAATTCCCTTCACCCCACCCGGAAATTTGAGTAAAAGATTTTAATTTTTTTTTTTTTAAGCATTACCCCCCGAGCAAGGTGTGAAGCCACTAGGATGCAGGGGGTTGCAGAAGATTTGGTGCGAGAGCAGATAGGAGTGATAGAAGAAAGGATGAGGAGAGGGATAGTGGGTAGATCAAGGTAACTGGAGATGTCGATTGACATGATATTTGAATAGTTGCAGATTATAGCTCTCAGGGAAACTGGAGTAGGGAAGGGTATTCCAGAAGTGAGAGGTGCGAGGTATGAAGCTATTGGAGTAGAAAAGATGGCTACATTTAAAAGTTTCTACAGTGTAAGGGTGAGAGTGGGATGCCAGCCTCATAGGGGGCTTGAATTCATGGAGTCTGGGAACCAGTGAAAGCAGCTCAATGGAGCAATTACCATGTAACTACTTGTAAAAAAGACAGAGAGGTGACAATGCATCTGTGAGAGAGCAACTATAGATGAGATGCCAGATTATATTACATATCCGCCTCTGAATCTTGTCAAGAACTCCAAGGTAAACAGAAGGTGCACCAGACCATATATGGCAGTAATACTCCATGCAAGTGCGAATGGTCATTTTGTATATTTGAAGTATCGATTCCGTCGAGAAAAATTTCCTTTTCATGCTCCAGTGTAAAATTATTTTCTAACCAATGACAACCTTGTAGTCAAAAAGCTCACAACTCTATGTTAAACTAGATTTTGAATCCCATTATGGATATAAAAATAGAAGCCTACTGTTTCTCGGGGCTCAAAAAAGTTTCAGAGGCCAGTTTGAGCTATATGTATACATACGCATGCACCCACAGACAATTCATACAATGAAAGAGAGACAGAGAACAGCTGCTGACTAAGGCCCTTGTGCACACACATAATAGAGGGATTAACCAGCAACCCCTGACTGAGCCCTTTATCTACAAACTCAAAACTCATTAGGTTGACCGTCATAAAGTGAGTCTGTCCACACGTTTCGCACCACCTTTGAACACTTTGAATTACTTTATAAAACAAACTTCACTGCAAAGAAAATTGAACATTTTATTGTGATGGCATATTTATGAAAAGAATATATAATCATTGGATTGTATATAATTTACTCAGAATTTGCAGCCCTCAATATTTACAGGAAGAGGGGAAATACATTGAAAATACATTCAAAACCCTTCATTACTCTATTTCATATTCAATGTGAAACAAAAGGATCATAAAATATTCCAAAATAGATGAGCTACCCTTCCCGAAATAACAAATAAAAACAAATATATTATTCTCCCCAGTAACTCTACAACTACAGCTGAAAAGTTAGTTAAACTCAACATAAAGTTTGTCACAACTACATCTAAAATAATAAAAGACTTAATCAATAAAAAACAAGACAACAAGCCAGAACTTGAAGGGGGAATTTACTCTATCATAAAAATAAAAAATGTGGACATTGAAGTTGAACACCCAGCAGTATCAGTCTGTTTTATGCTTAAACACAATCTTCATACCATCTCCTTATCTTTAATAATCTATACAAATAAGATATTTATCTGCATTTCAACAAAATTAGTTCTTGAGAAAAATCACCAATTTAATTAATCAATTACTTTACTCCAAAGATTCTTAGATTACAGCCTTATTTGTTCAAGCCTTTCATGTGAGGCACTCAGATACTGTGTCTATTAAATGATCATCATGCTTCAATTTAGTTTTGAAAAAGGTTTGTTGTCACCGTGTTTCTTGTAATTGTAATGTCTTTGTTAATACATGAAATTAGTTGCATAATACATGAGATTAGTTGTTATATATTTATATTATTTTTGTATTATTCAATTATTACTTGGACTTACATTCAAGTCCGCAATAATTATTGCAGGAAAATAATGCCAGATGACAAATGTTTTCTTTCTAAACACAACAAGCATTCCTGCAACACCCTACAGAATTTATTCTTAATGAAAAAGATTTTTGGCATGACTATCATTTACACAGGGTCCTAGAGGAATAAAACAGTTGACTAAATGGAATTGATAAGCAAAAGTACAGTGCTGATAAATGTGATGAGATTGCATCCTTATTTTAGTCAATTACGCTTTTTCCCTTTAGTCAATTGTGTAATTCACCTTACTTTCTGACAGGTCTGTATGCCCCGTAAATGGTAGCCAAGCCATATTTGATTTTAATCTCTAGATTTTAAAGTAGTGGAAATTGTTCAAAAAAAAATTATCATCTTCTTGCCCATGTAAAATTATTTATTTTATTTAATTTCTCTGCTAAAGTTGAGAGATGGGGGTAACCTTTTCTATACAATTTCCTGGTAAAGATTTTAGACTGGTTTGAGAATTATTTTCTCTGGGAAACAATTTTTGTTACTACTTCTGATTTTCTTGAAAACGTTTTTGGTTTGACTACCAGTTATTGAATCCACAGTCTTGGGAAAAAAATACAACTTGAATAAAATAGTTGACTAAAAATGGAATTGATAAACACATATACTGTGTTGATAATTATGATGGCAAAAAATGAATGAAAAGAAAACCTTTGAATAGCAACAAATAATTTAAATAAGATATCCTCATCTATTATTGTGCTTGATCCAACTTCAATAAGCTTCAATAACTCAACCAAATTACAATTTAAAGTTACAGTAGTAACAATAGTTCAATTAAGGTGATCCATTTGTTTAATGAGATACAAATTGTAATTGTCAAAATAGGTGATGAGGTTAGATCACTATTTTAGTCAGGTTTATTCATTTTACACTATTTACATCCACTGTTTTATCCACAGTGGATAAAAGCATTGGCTAGATCCAGTGACAGGACCCAAAAATTTCAAACTGAACCTTTATTTTGATCACAGCCTTTAACCACTGTGCCATGTGTCCTCAAGGACACATGGCACAGTGGATAAAGGCGTTGGTTAGATCCAGTGACAGACCCAAAGAGTGTGAGTTCAATACCCAGTTAAGGCAGTGGAGAACTTTCAGAGGGAAATTAACAGGAGATAACTGATAACTGACATCCATTAGACATAGAACTAAAACAGTCTACCCCAGTGAGAAAAATAAAGGGTTCAGTTCAACATTCCAACCACCTGAAGAAGGCTGGAGCATACAGCGGCCAAAATGTTGTACTAAATATGGCGACAAAGATGAGGACAATAGCCCAAATAATGTAAGTAGTATACATAATACCACATCTCAGAAATATAGACAAATTATTCATTTTAGTCAACTGCTTTATTCCAGTTGTCTATCCCGAGGACTACACAGCAAACAGTAGTAAAATTGTATTTTGTTGTTTCATTATAATAAATAGACCTCATGTCAAATTTTACTCCCAGACATCAAAGCAATCAATAAGCAAGAATTAGTTTCATGAATCCCTTTTCAAGATGTGACTATAGGAAACAAAAATGGTTATGGAATCTTGATTCCAACTGTACACTAATTTGGTGAGTAATAGAGGGAATGGTAAACTTCAGCGTGCTTCCCAGTTTACAAACAGTGAAGAGACTTATGTCAAAATGGATAAATTGCTACTTACGATTGAAACTTGAATTCAGAACGTCACGATCTGTTTGTTTAACTCAAATCAAGCAAAGTCTGAGGCTCTTTATTCCATCAAGGCTTAAGCCTACCCACCATTCCGGCTCAACTCACATCCTCTGTTACCCTGGCCATTCCTCTTCACAGTTGCTGCAGCATTGATTTCAGTCATGTGATCACATCCAAGACTTACCTCGATCCTCCCTCAAACTCTTGCCTCCCAGCAGTCTGCTGAATTATTGTTCTCCTTCCTTACCTCCTTTCCTGCTTTTGTCAACTCTTTTTTTACCTCAAACCCAACTGCTACCTTTGATTCTACTTAGTATGAAGAACATGCCAATCATCTTTGTATTAAAAACAATGCAATTTAGACTGAGTTCTGCGTTTCTTTAGCTGCCGTTTCATTCTAGAATAATTTCACTTCTTCAACAAACTTTTATATGATCAGTGACACCAATAAGCAAATTGATGGTATTGTTGTTAATATATCCTGCAAGTGTCAAATCCTCAAAGACACTTTTCCTCATTTTGTGTCCCAGAAATTTCAATAGTTTTCATTCTAAACATAAGTTACCTTACATTTTCTGTAGGTAGGGGATCATGGCTCACCACATCTTCCTATCCTGTCTTTTGTAGCTCTAAGTAATGTTTGACTTCTTACTATCCTTTCTACTCCCTGGTCTGTCATCCATTTACACAAGCTTGTTAGATAGACAGTCATGGCTCTCCACAACTTCTTATCTTTTGTAGCTCTAAACAATGTTTGTCCTTTTCCTATCCTTCTCACTCTGGTCTGCTATCTATTTGAAAATGCTTGTTAGGTAGGTGATCATGGCTCCCCACAACTTCCTATCCTTTGTAGCTCTAAGCAATGTTTGTCTCCTTCCTATACTTGCCACTCCCTGGTTGGCAATCAATTTATACAAGATTGTTAAATAGGTGATCATGGCTCTCCCCAACTTCTTATTTAATACTTCTGTTGTTTATAGCAATGATTGATCTTGGGACAGATAGCATATAGCCATATCATGTTGAAAGGCTGGTTCTCGTATAATCACCAAAGTTAAGCAACACTGAGCCTAATTAGTACCTAGGTGGGTAACTGCTTGAGAATACCAGGTGCTGTAAGCCTAGATGTGTGGTTGGTGTAATGGATAATGGCTTGGGATTGCTAATTGGAGAACCAAGTTCCAGTTCCAGTTGGGTTTGTTATATTCACTTAAGTGCAAATACTTTTTAGAGAGGTATGAATCCACCTCTTCTGCTCCCTGCTATGGGTTAAATGGTAAGACTTGTATCAATACATCTTTATTGTGTCCAAAAAATTCTTACAGCCTAAAAATATTTTCAGGCTTTAAATAACTGGCAAAAAAGTAAAAAAAAACAAACAAAAACTGAATCTTGGGATTGATAATGGTGTGGTTTTCCCATTGCCTTCTTCACTGTGTTTTTATTGAGACTCTAACTCTAGTTAACTGGTTATTAACTCATCTTCTGCCTTTTGATAGGCCTTATTTTCCATCTTACAGAGTTGCTAACGACCCTCCTTGTATCAGATGCAGAGGAGCTGGTTCAGTCATCGGCCATCCGACTAAAGTGCTTTGGAATTAAAAATATCTTTTACCTTGACTCAAACTCCGATATGGAATTAAATAAACGGCCGACTAGTTAGTTCTTTGAAGTCAGAAAGTGAAGGTAGCAGAGATAAAACCTGAAGGACTTCAGTGAGAAAATAACATAAACCAAGCCAGACATAAATATGGATGGCTAATTCTCTTTTGTCCTTCCATATTTTGAGGTGGATAGTTTCGGATAAAAAATATTATAATTTGATGTATGGCCTTACTATTCATTTGTTATGTTTCCTGTTTATGGCAGATTGTAAATTCAAATGACCTAATTCCCACTATTTATTACACTCATGCGCACGTCTAGCTAGTGCTTGCAACTCATTTGTTTTTGATCACAGAATTTTTAACCCCCTGTCTCAGTTTTGGATTTCTGCTACTTCTTTTTGCAGGCACTATATATTTGTGAAAATGAAACCTGAATACATTTTAATTGCTCCTAATTATGGGTTAAATACTCTGAAAACTAGAATTTTAAGCCATGAGTGGCAACCAGTTTAGTTGAAAGAAAACACTAAATTTAAGACTATAAAAAAGGCAACAGCTATCATTCCAAAGAACAATCATTTTAATACTTTGTTTAGAGATAATAATGTAAAAGGAAGATGTGGAGGGCCATAATCGCTTAAGTGCTGAAGGGTCATGGCTTTTAAAAAATATTGAAATAATTGTAGATGTTCATGAATAAAAGGCCAAACATAGTTGATAAAAACACTTCTAGATCATTTTTTCAATATGTCCTTTGTCGTTCAAAATCAAAGTTTAGAGATAATAATGTAAAAGGAAGATGTGGAGGGCCATAATCGCTTAAGTGCTGAAGGGTCATGGCTTTTAAAAAATATTGAAATAATTGTAGATGTTCATGAATAAAAGGCCAAACATAGTTGATAAAAACACTTCTAGATCATTTTTTCAATATGTCCTTTGTCGTTCAAAATTAAATTGATAACCGATAAAAATAGCAATAAAATTGAATGAGAGAGAGAATATGGAAAACATTATCACTTTCCAATTATCACATCAAATCAATTAAATCAGTCATTTATTTGCTGGGGAAAATTTCTACTGTCATCATTTGCCTCAATGTTAGCAGGCAGATGCACATCAAAGAATTTGTCTCAGTTAACCAGTACACACATGTGAATAAAAAGATTTAAGACTATAAGAGAAAACTGAAGTTTATAGTTTTTGCTTGTGCAAGGGATATTCCTTCTTAGGGCAAATCTTTCCTTTATGTTCTGTGTTTATACATGATGTCGGTGACTATGGTCCTCCACAACTTCCTATTCTTTGTGTATTATTGAAGTACAGTTTGTCACCTTATTACGCCTGACACTCTCCATTCTGCCATCCATTTACACAAGCTCATTTAACAGGTTACTTCAATGTTTCCTATACCCTCTGAGTGCCAAATTCTCCAAACTGTCTTTCCTCATAATGTGTGTAAGAAATTTCCTTGTTGCTCACATGTTACTTTTGTGTTGCTTCAAGTTTCCTTTTCATCTGTGAGAAATTGGTTTAGCATTTATAGAATCATTTTTATTACTGCCTTTCTTCCTGATAACCCTATATTCTATTTTCTTAAAATTGATGGTTAATCCTTTCTTCTTACTTTCCTTTGGTACCTTGCCTAAGAGTTCATTTAGTTTTCTTTCTGTGTCTGCCATCAAAACAGTGTCATCTGCAAATCTTCTGTTAAGATTTGGGCACACTAATAATAAATCCTGGTAGGACTTCTAGTTCTTTAACTATTGCTTCACTGGAAAGGTTAAATAAATCAGGTGAGAAGAGGCATCTTTGTCTTAGAGCCTTTTGTATATGCGTGTGCATGGTTTCTGAGTCTGAGGACTGTGCATTCTCCTGGTTAAAAAATTAATGCTCTGAAGATAAATATTTAAACATTTTTTAAACAACTGGTTACATTCCCGCCAACAATAAAAACATGCTTTGTGATCCCTTTGAAGGGTATTTAAGCAAAGTTTCTAAATGGATAAGACAGTAGGGCAATACAATGGCAACGGGTCATGATGCTGGCCTTATTCATTCACCCAACTTCCTCAACAAGCTACGTGACACTTATACTTTCCTCCTCACTTTCTCCCTTGCCTCTTCTTTTAATCTTGGAAGACAACTAAAACAGACAGTAAGAACTTTAAAAGTAATAAATGCTAAGAAAAATTTAGTTGTAAAAATATGAAAATAAAAATATCTTATACTTTAAAATTTAAACACATTTTTCGCCTTTTTCTTTGTTGTGGGTTGATTCAAATCCGTAACACCTGAATAAATAAAGTTTTCCTAACTGTTCAAATAGGTCCTTGTGTTGTAATTTAAATAGTCATTTTGTTGAAGTTAAACCGACTTCATGTTCTGCCATCCATTTATACTAGCTTGTTAGTTAGTCAAGCCTACCAAATATGTTATACCAAATATGGCATACATTTCCTTCAGTAAAAACTTGATTGGTTAATTCAGTAATCATCTGATGACTGCAAACTAAAAGGGGTAACAAACATTCCAAATGATTGCTGATAAATTACTTTCACTCTCTTCTTCTTTCCTTTGTTATGTTTCTTTATGGAGTAGGGGATAATAACTCTCTATGGCTTCCTGACCTTTGTTGCTCTAACTTTTGAAATTTTGCCATCGCTCTCAGCCATCCATTCCCAGAAATTCATTAAGTAGGTTACTCACTGTTTCATACTGTACCTCCTCCCTGCAATATATCCTGCAAGTGTGAAATTTGGGGAATTTATTGGAAGAATTATTGAATTTTATTTTTGATCAGACATTATTTCTTATTATTACAAATATTATTTTTTTGCCCAAACTCTGCTGAAGAGGACATTTTCTTTATTAAGTCTCTCAAAGGCACATAATTTAAGACATAATTCACTCTGTTTAAAATAAATAAAAAAAAGAAAACACGGCCACTTAAACACACATATTTATGAAAATAAGGCTTAGAGTAATAAGTAATATATATATTCTGCTCTTGTCTCTTGCATTCACTTTCACACTAGTCTGAATTAGAATTGTAGAGAAAGCAACCGGGTTCAAATCTTACTAGGGTTGATTTGCCAGGAAAGTGACTTCTCGATGTTATCAATCTTGGAAAGCGATCTGAGCATGTGGTACCTTTGGAATGTGGCTGAAAACCATACCACAGGTTGACCCAATCTTTCAGACTGAAATTGGGTAGATGGTAACACTAACATGAAGTAAGTAAATAAGGTAAATTGTGACGAAGGCCTTGAGCATGCTGGCCTTATTCTGACTGTTGTTCATGCTAGATAATGCGTTCTGTCTCAGAAACTGTAACTAAGGTTCGCTCAGCAGAATTGCAGTATAAACAACAGGTGAGCTCTGTGGGTGTTGAACAAACACAAAATGTGCCTGAACAAAAGTCTGCAATAGGGATTGGCTAGATGCCCTAATAAACAGGCATCATTGGATACAAGTGGTCTACCATTAATACACACACACACACACACACACATATATATATATATATATATATATATATATATATATATAATAATATTTTTTGTTTAAAAATATGATTCCTTCGCTACATAAGAGTTCTCATGTTTCAAAAACGAGAGCCGAAATCATCCAAATAATTAACAGAATTAAGTTGGATTGTGGTGTTTAGTCCCGTTTCATCTTCAAGCGAAATTTTAGGAATAAACTATCTCTCGGTTTACGTGTATTTTTAGGCACGGTCCGTTACAGAATTTGTTATTGTGGGAGTGGCTAGACTATTTTCCTTCGTTAAGTGGTCAGGGAGTTAATTCTTATCAATAGATTCATCATCCTCCGAGAGGTTTTGCTAAGGTTGGGTAGGGTATCTATTTCAAGGCTAATGTTTACGGTCATCCTTTAGCTGGTTCCCAGTGAAGGATAGCTTATTCCTAAAATTTCGCTTGAAGATGAAACGGGACTAAACACCACAATCCAACTTAATTCTATTAATTATTTGGATGATTTCGGCTCTCGTTTTTGAAACATGAGAACTCTTATGTAGCGAAGGAATCATATTTTTAAACAAAAAATATTATTATAATATAAGCTCTACTTCTGTATGGAGCACTGTCTTCTTAAAAATAAAAACAAAAATACTAAGGAACCCCGGATTATTCACCCAATGTGTTCTTTTCTATTTTCTACATACCTGCACAAGAATATATATATATATATATATATATATATGAATATATATATATATATATATATATATATATATATATATATATATATATATATATAAAAGTGTGTGTGTTCTGAGGATGGATGAATGCAGAGATCATGTTTGTATGTTCTCTGTTTTTCCAATTAGGTAGTGGCCTTAATTCTAGCACTTGCCATCTGCTCTCCCTCAATCATTTGAGACTCCTTGTAAGTTTGCCAACTCAGCAAGAGGCATTAGATTTTGAAAGCCATATGTTTGCCATAATCATATTACCGATTCTTTCCCAAGTTTTCTGGCAAAAAAGAGCAGTTCCTTAGCTCTCCACAACTTTGGCCAATATGGACAGCACTTTACGATTCCCTCTTACCCCTGTCAATGTACCTCCTAGGGTATAACACAAAGAATTACAAGTATCCACTTGACGAATAGTTGAAGTCTGCCAAACTTTTCGGGTTTCATACATAAGTTTAATTCTGTGGGGTTCCATTGTTGGGAAATTTTGGTTTGGCTGAACAAGAATTCTCAGAATATGATTCCTTACAATGAAAAAGATTTTTAAAAAAAAATTTCCAATATTATGCGTTTCATCCCGAGAAAAGGACTTCTTCAGCCTAATAGTAGTTTAATTGAATGGAATCAGTTTTATATTGTCTTCACAGCAGGCATACTATCGTTTCAAAAGCAACATTCTCTTCTCATCTACCAGAAAACTGGCTTACAGCCACATCTCATTGAAACACAGGTTCCCTTACATTCAGTGAACTTGTTGTTATTATGATTATTTTTTATCCTCATATTATAATTGTGCTTGATCACCAAAGTTAAGCAACATCAAGGCTGGTCAGTACCTAGATGGGTGACCACTTGGGAATACCAGGTGCTGTAAGATTGAACATTTATGGTGGGAATTTGAAAAAAAATGTCCATGTCATCCTTCAAGGCTGATCTAGGCTTATGGCACATTAGGTTGAGAACATGGGTTCCTGTGCAATCACTGAAGCTAAGCAACATTGAGCCTGGACAGTACCTAGATGGGTGACCACTTGGGAATACCAGGTGCTTGAATGATGATGATGATTTGAATCTGTGTGTATGGCATGTCTGAGCTGTAAGAGTTTGAATTATTAGAAATCTGAACATTTGCCATGGAAATAGGACAAGTGAAGTGACAGGCCTGTAATGTTTTGTCTCTAGGGAAAGAAGCTGTAGGGTGGAAAATATATTAATCACTCACAAGGTGGCATAAATGCGTTTGAACACTGTCACAGCTGGAAAGTGAGGACTGGACAGCTGCAGCTTGGATATGCCAACAGTTTTTTTTAATCTGATCTGCAAAGATGAAGCATAGCAAGAAGATATATATATATATATATATATATATATATATATATATATATATATATATATATATATACATATATATATGAAATGTGTGTGTATATAAATATATGGGCACCTTGGCGTGATGTAATGGTTAGCAAGCGTGTCTTGCTAGGTCAATTACGACTGAAAAGTGAGTTTGATCCTCACTGGATGACCCATGCTTTCGGCCTTGTGCCACATCTAAGCTTTGCTTGGAAAATCTTTAATATAAATATATATATATAATTATTTATATATTATATGCGCGGTACTTATTAGAAAGCGCTCAATATCAGAGATAGAGCTAACATAACTCAATCCAACCATATATATATATATATATATATATATATATATATATATATATATATATATATATATATATATATACATATATATATGAAATGTGTGTGTATATAAATATATGGGCACCTTGGCGTGATGTAATGGTTAGCAAGCGTGTCTTGCTAGGTCAATTACGACTGAAAAGTGAGTTTGATCCTCACTGGATGACCCATGGTTTCGGCCTTGTGCCACATCTAAGCTTTGCTTGGAAAATCTTTAATATAAATATATATATATAATTATTTATATATTATATGCGCGGTACTTATTAGAAAGCGCTCAATATCAGAGATAGAGCTAACATAACTCAATCCAACCACATATATATATATATATATATATATATATATATACATATATATATGAAATGTGTGTGTATATAAATATATGGGCACCTTGGCGTGATGTAATGGTTAGCAAGCGTGTCTTGCTAGGTCAATTACGACTGAAAAGTGAGTTTGATCCTCACTGGATGACCCATGCTTTCGGCCTTGTGCCACATCTAAGCTTTGCTTGGAAAATCTTTAATATAAATATATATATATAATTATTTATATATTATATGCGCGGTACTTATTAGAAAGCGCTCAATATCAGAGATAGAGCTAACATAACTCAATCCAACCATATATATATATATATATATATATATATATATAATATACAGTTATATATATATATATATATATATATAATTGTGCATTTGCAGCTTTACTGCCTTGCATGGGGTAATACTGAGTAAAAAAAATAAAATCTGAAAATATTTTCTGGATTTAAATAAATGGTTGATAAGTGGTAAAAACAAATCAAGCATCTGTATCTTCACTAAATCTGCAATTGGTAACTAACTTCTTGCCAGCTGCACTATGTTGGTCCAAAAATAGTAAATTGTTCCCCCATCTACTTACCTCGACCACCTAGCACACAGACATATGTATCTCCTTTGCTAAATCTTGTGTCCATGAGAATTGAGCTGAAGGCTTTATTTTCTTTCTAGCACTTCATCAAATGACCAATCCTTCTCTTGTACAAACAGACAAATCTATACAAATGGAAATGACTGCACTCAATTTGATGCGGAGGAAGTTGTGGAGGGCTGATATCTCAACTGCGGTCAGTACAGATTTATGATCACTCACGGACATTGTCCGGTCGACCAGAAGTGATTTGCCCTCATAAATAGTTAGATGACCATGGAGCATTGGTCAAGAATAAAAATGTCTGATTCATTATCTTAGAAAAATGGCTGCTGTATCAAGCACAGACAGGTCTGGGTAAAACCTTTCAATGTGAAAGATGAAATCGCCTGCTAGAAGCATATACACCATACACTTTGGTTGGCCCTTGTTGCTAGGTAATAATGATCGTCTGATTCTCAATTATACAGCTAGTGACATTTTCATAGATAACAGTGATCCTCATAATGGTAAATTATCTGGGAAAGTCAATCATTGACTGTTTGTAAAACTGTAATTGAGTTGATATGAGTGATTCATGGTACCAAAATGGGAGGTGGTTGTTGTCGAGGATGCTGTCTCTTTCTTGAATCAAGGGACCTATGGACATTTTTGGGATGATTAATGTTATGTCTCTCCTTATTCAAATATTTAACCATCCTTTCATTTTTTTTTAATTAAAGGGGGATCTCTTGAGAGCTCCAAGATATTTTCTTCTTAAGATAATATTTTTTTTTGAAGATTATGATATTTTTAAGATTGATTTTTCTTGGAAATAATTATTATTTTTTCTAATGTTTTCCTTATATAAGGCCCAAGTGTAACTCAAGGTAGAGAGTTATTGAAGAGGTTTGCTGTGCAATTGGTAACAATAAGATCTAACAGGTGCAGTTTGTGAAGATATATAGGAAAGATAATGGGAGGAGGTTGTAGCATGGACAATGTCTCCTCTTTGTATCAATAAACTATTGGATATTTTGGGCTGATTAATACGAGTATATTCCTGAGATCAGGTATTCTAACTATTTACACTATTTATATTGTTCGGACAGTTGTCCTCATCTTTATTGCCATATTCACCTTTAACATCTGACTATTTCTGAGATGAGGTATTGTAACTATTTACACTATTTACATTGTTTGGGCTGTTGTCCTCAACTTTATTGCTATATTCACCTTCAACATCTGTCTCTATTCCTGAGATGAGGTATGGTAACTATTTACACTATTTACATTGTTCGGACTTTTGTACTCATCTTTATTGCCATATTCACCTTCAACATCTGTCTCTATTTCTGAGATGAGGTATTGTAACTATTTACACTATTTTCATTGTTCAGACTGTTGTCCTCATCTTTATTACCATATTCACCTTCAACATCTGTCTCTATTTCTGAGATGAGGTATTGTAACTATTTACACTATTTACATTCTTACTGAAGAATGTCAGAGCGTACAATTGTTGAGATGGGAATATGACAATAAAAATGAGTACAACATCCCAAACAGTGTAAATTGATTATTGTTATATCTTTCTTTATTCAAATATTAGACTGTTCCTTCATTTTTTAATCAATGCGGTATATCTTGAGAGCTCTATGTTTTTAAGGTTCAAGAACCACTCAAGGTAGAGGGTTACTGAAAGTGTTTATTGGTGTTTAATCAGTAAGAATAAAAGCTAAGTGGTGTAGTTTATAAAGATATATGGGTAATAATGGTTAGCAGTGTTGATGACACACAGAAAGTATGCTACAAAAACTTCTACAGAAAATAGAGAAGGAAAGTGAGAAGAAAGAATTAAACATCGACTGCAAGAAGACAGAATACATGGTTGTTAGCAAAAGGATGAGCCTAAAGTGCAAATTGCAAATTGGAGGTACCAGAAACAAAGAAAAGTATGCAAATTTAAATATATTGGAATTGATCTAACAGAGGATAGAAAGAGCAACACTGAGATCCGAAGGTGTATTAAACTCCATCCTCTTTACTTGCTTCCTTGATGGCTACAATCTTCAACAATTTAAATGCAACATCAATCACCATTTTATTGAATCCTGTTCATCTTTTGTCCTTTTTCTCAATCCTACTTATTCTCAGGCTTCACTCTTACTTTCACTCCCTGTAACCCCCTGCATACTCCTGGCTTGCAGTTGCCATGAAAATATTTGTAGAAAAGACATTGGTGAGAAAAAAGTCGAGATGCCAGGGCAGGATCACTTACATTACAGATTCTTCTTAGGATTTTGTCAAGAACCTTGAGATGTACAGCAGGAACACCAGACCCGATATGCCATCAGTATTCAATGCACAGATGAATGGTATATTTGTAAATGTGCCAGATGGACGAGAAAAAGTAAGGCAAGTTTGTAAGTATATGGATTCTGTTTATACAAATTCTGATATTAAGTGTTACTTTTTTGCCTCTTGTAAACAGGGCTACCAAGGATGGTGCTTATGTCCTTGTTTGTACAGCAGTAGTTAGTAGTAGTAGTAGTTCTTTTTCTTCTTAATAATAATTTTTCTGTTTAGTACAGGGGTTGTCAAATGGTGTCCAAGCAACCCACAAGGGTTCAGTGAGGAGTTCCAGGAAGTTGATGGCAGTCAAGGGGTCGAATGGGAGTTTGCATGTGAACAACAATACCAGACCCACACAATTTATCTCTGCTAAAATCGGTCTTTGGTATTTTCTTCTTGCGATGGTTTAGTATATTAACTATTCAATGTTTTTTTTTTGTAGCCAAGGCATTTTTATGCTGTATATTGACTGCCTAGTAGCCGACATAACCATTACTCTAATAATATCCTTTAAAGAAGTGCCAAACCCATTGAAAAACAAATCCATTCTGATATTGCTATACTTTCTGTATGAAGCACATGTTCTTTTCATATATCTCCAAACATATCCATTGTTGTACCTTTTATAGGGAACTAATTTCAGAGCTTCTTTGCAGTTAAGATAATTCAATCCCAGTTTTAACCAACTTTTTTGCACACAATATCTTATTAATTAGTATCGGTTATGCATTTCTGTTCAATAGTATTGGCTTTATTTAGGTTTGGTGTACTTAATATATTATTTGCTTAGTTCATTGGAGTTATTTAATATATTTTTAAAAATATATCTTTGGGGGAAAATTTGAACCTGATCCAAATTTTTTAACTTTTCATACATTTTAGTTAACATTTTAATTGCCAACATCTGTTTGAGTTTTAAGAAAGGAAAAGAAACAAAAGATTAAAAAAATTTGATGACCCCTGGTTTAGTACAATTCCTAACTTGTTTATTATCAGCTACTTGAGTGAAGGCAAGGTTGTAAATATATGCATCCCTTTTGTACAGATTGTGATGTTAAGTTCTACTTACACATATACAATATTTATATCTTTGTTGTGGATTCCAGGGATGGAATTCTGTACAAATAATTAAACAACGCCAGTAATTGAAATAGAAAAATATGTGTATTAAAAGTAAGAATACAAACTTGAAATGAAGATTAGTAGACAAGGAATGCGGGTTAGTAGAAAAGTATATGTACAAGTCTCTGTAAGTGAAGCCGTAATTATCTCTCTTTCCGGACTCTCGTATAACTCTTGGTGAACACCCTGTCACAACATTTTTTTTTCTCACGCTATCTCTCCATAGTATAAGTATACTTTGGACGAGTCCATCTTGTATACAAAGGGCAAGCCCCACAATAATTTTCTTTACATTGATAAGACTACTACATAGACACACAGTCCCAAACTGAACAATATTCCTTGTAAAGATACACTACCAGGAATCTTTTTGATATTCTTGTCTCTAATGTTTTTTACCATACCTGGGGATCCAATTATTATAGATATAACAGTAGTTTTAAGGTGCCACATGTTTTAAAATTTCAAAATCCTTTACTCATTTCATCATCTTTAACAGATCTATTTTTATCTGAAGACATTGCCATATCTATAAGGAAGCATTTCTTTCATAGTCTTTAATCACAATGTCTGGACTATTAGCTTTTATATGTCTGTCAGTATGAATGGTAAATTGTCAAAGAATAATGACTTTATGGTCTTCTATGACAGGTTCTGGGTGATACCATACCATTCTCCAGCATGTGTTGTACTATAAAATTGACATATCTTCCTAATTGTTATGGGATCTTACCCATAATAATAATAATGGACTATTCCATACTTAATAAATACTGCACCTCAGGAGCAGGCAAGGAGTCAGTCTTTTGAACGACTGCACGGTTGTACTCTCATCCTACGGACGGGAGGAACCCGAAGGAGGCTAGGCCGAAGGGCGGAGTCTCCTTTGGGGAGGTAGACCAGCCCTGAACCTGTTTATGCGGGTTCAATGGGCTATTTTTTGGCCGAGCCCATGGGCTCGGAGTGCCCACGTTAAAAAGACCTTGTGCCACATGACGCCCTCATGGGGTGGGTGACTGAATATCGTCAGTAGTTCAAGTTGATCTCGGTCGACTGGCTGATCGGTTGAACTCTCTATCTCTATCGGAGATCCCACATTAAATAACCGGCCTTGTGCCACATGATTCCCCAGTGGGGGAGGGGTCGTGACTGAATATCGTCAGTAGTTCAAGTCGATCTTGGTCGACTGGCTGATCGGTTGAACTCTCTGCCTTCGGGTGGGGAGGAACCCAAAGGAGGGTATGCCGAAGGGCGGATTCTCTTTCAGGGAGGTAAATGGACCCTGAACCCGTTTATACGGGTTCAATAGGCATATTTTTGCCTGAGCCCACGGGCTCGGGGATCACACGAGCTCGGGAATCACATGTTAAACCGGCCTTGTGCCACATGATGCCCACGTGGTGGGGGGGGTGACTAAATATAGTCAGTAGTTCAAGTCGAGTCAAGAGTCGAGTCAGAGGCAGTCCAAAACAGAGTCATGTTCAGACAATTACTGCAAGACATTGGAATAGTGATACTGGTCGAGACTACATTGTTCTCCCTACTAAACCTGATTGTTCGTACTAACACTTTCTACTTCTCTGTATATATTCCTGTTTGAATTTATCTGTGTTATTCAATATCCGTGTTTGAGTTCTTCTTTATTGGTTCTACCTTGGACTATCACCGTGGTACAACGAACCGGACCATAACAGATATAAAACAACGAAATATAAAAAAATAAAAAAATTAAATTCCTACAAAGGATTTTTTTTTTTAATGAGGACGGAAAATATGACACCGAAATCCGAAGGTACAATGGGTATAGCGAAATATGCCTTCCAAAAGTTAAGTAAAGTATTAAGAAACAGGAAAATTTTATTAAAAACAAAGAAACGATGGCTGAACTGCTATGTATATATCAATCCTCCTATATGCCACTGAATTCTGGAAAAACTCCGCACAAACGAAAAAGATACTTGAAACAACAAAAACATGGTTCTAGAGAAGGATGCTGGTAAGTAGACTTTACTTTTATATGTGTAGTGGCCGTATAAGGTTTTTTGTTTCAGATAGTTTTTTAAATTGTTTAACTTTTATATTTTAGTGTCCTTTTTTAATGGCAGCGTTTTTTTTTTTATCTATTTCTTTTATGGTGAAGCTAAGTTCGTTTAATAATTTATTCTTTTCTTTATAATTGCACAAAGTTTCTATACTTTTCTCATGAATGTTAACAAGTTGTAGCAGCCAGTCAAATGTGGTATCGCGATAGCTTCTGACACAGTTGTTGTTTTGTAGGTCAACTCAAATTGAATTAAGCCCTTATCTGTATCGATAAAAAGATGGTCAACAACCGACATCAAATTGCGCTTTCTTATGGAAAGACATTTATTTTCTTACGTTGGAATATATTTTCTTTAATTCACCTATAGTCCTGTCGATAATATAATTGAAAGTAGTAACAACTGGTATTTCTAGCAAATTTATAGCCATGGATTTAGTTGATAATATCATTCTTATTTGTCTATAGAACTAGTTTCAAACTTTTTCTTTTTTTACCACATGGTTTATGTCATCTGCTGCTTGCATTTTGAAAAAATCAGGAGGCCATGTCCTGGTCTAGTTCTTATCTTATTATTAGTAACACTAGTCTGGTAGTTGTCTCATCACTAGCAGAAAGATGATTCAATTTTAAATCTAAATTTTCTTTCCATTTATCATACTACATATATTAGAAAATGTGTTCAGTTTAAGTAGATAAAGAGTCATAACAGAAACTTCAAAGAAGCACATATTTCAGCTTATAGACTTTTCCTGTTACCCAAGGATTTTTGCCAGACAGAAAGGAAAATTAACCCTCATGACACAGATATGCATTTCAGTTTTCTTCAAATTGGATGTGTATGTATGTTTGTATATGAGTATGTACATTTTAATAACTTGCCGGACTTAAAAATTTGTTGTTGTCATCAATGTTATGATTTTATTGCTCATCCCAGAGTAGTCCAGACTGAGTAGAATGAGAATATATTATTCCAATGTCTTATTCTAAACTGTCTGCATATGTTTTGTCTGTACCTTAAATGTCACAAGCACCTGTAAGTCGTTCCAGCACATTGCAGAAATAAATAAATATATAATCTACGTTCTGTTGTTAACTTGGGTAAGGAATGGCTTGTTAATTTTAATGCCTCCAAAATTAAATTACCTTCTTTTAATCATCTAAGAGAACCCTTTCATCAGCATGGCTGATGCTAACCTCCAGGAAAGTGACTCATTGCATCTTCTTAGGCTAATGTTTTCCATTAACTTGAAGTGGAAAGATCATATTGAATCAATTTGGTTCTATGTGTCATGCTAGACATTTTATCTTGTTCAAATCTATCTTACATATTTATAAGTCTACCATACTTATGATATTGTTGCTACATGTGCTGGTCTGGTGCTTCTGCAATGTATTTAGAGAACCTCGATAAAATCCAAAGAAGAATCTGTAATGTCATTGGTGCTGACCTGGCATCTTGGCTTCAGTCTATTTACCACTGCTATAATATAACTTCTCTGGGCTTTTTCTAGAAATACTTTCAAGTTTTCCTTTATGATACCTAAACTCTATGAATTTAAGTACAGCAAGAGATTGAAAAGGATCAGTAAGTGGATGAGCCTGAAATATGATTTGCAGATTGGAAACACTAGAATCAAGCAGACACGGAAGTATCTGGGAAACATTTTGAAAGAGGACAGTAAGTGTGACACTGAGATCTGTAGACATATTGGGATGGCCAAGAATGCATTCCAAAAGCTGGGAAAAGTATTGGGAGAGAGGAGGATTTCTTTGGTAACAAAGAAAAGAATATGAGCTGTTATGTGACGTCTGTCCTTCTTTATTGCAGTGAATGTTGGATGATTTCTTTAAAGATGAAGAAGAGACTCGAAGTGAGAGATGTGGTTCTGCAGAAGAATGCTAAGGATATCATGGACTGAGTGTGTGAGCAACAATGAGGCCTTAGAGAAGAAACAAGCAAGGAGGAGGCTTATACTTAACATAAGGAAGAGGTAGCTGAAGTTCCTGGGACACATAATGAGGAAGGAGGGCCTGCAGAATCTGATACACACAGATTGATTAGAGGGAATTAGAGGCAACGGCAAACAATGTGTGATATACCTGGCAGGCTTAAGTGGTTGACAGAATGTGGTCTCAGGGAGGAAGCTGCAAGGGATAGAGGGAGGTGGAGAGCCATGATCGCCTACATCCTGAAAGACATGGCATATAAAAAGAAAGATAAGACTAGACTGAAAGCTAGATTTAATAATTTTACTGTTGAAATAGTTACATATCACTGTAAGTTCGATGCTAACAGTTTGTTTGCACTTCTTGCTTGTTGAAGCCTCTCCCAGCTTATTGCTTTCCAGTTAAGTTTGATCTTCAAAGATTAAAATGGAAATGTCAATTATCTTCTGTCTTCTTAATATCTCTTCTTTTATTGTTCTTGCTTCATACTAATGTTTTCTTTTTCTTATATTCTTTCACACTTAGTAACATCCTGTCTCTCAGTGGCTTTGTTACCTTGCTTAGAGTGAAGTGATTAACATATATATATATATATATATATATATATATATATATATATATATATATATACGGAACATATAGCCTGACATGCTTTTACCGATTGAGCCACAGAGGAGCGTTTTGGACTCCTGTCAGAAGACGCATATTTTCTATGAAAATTTCTCAGACATTCAGGCTGGTAAATGTTGTTAATACTGTTTATTATAAACAGAGCATTTACTTAAATACTTGTATCTATAAAAAGAACGTTAAACATAAAAAATGTCTTTAATAAATAAATTGTCGGACTTTGTCCATTTCTTAATGTATGACGTCATTTGTTTACATTTGATACGCCATGAGCAGTTATGAATGTACGAGATTCATGGAAGATTGAAGTTTATAAGCAGTAAATTCGACCTTGTCAACCGAATGATCCTTTGTGACCGAGCGGTCAAGGCACGTCAGCGTAAATGGCGGTTCCGTATAGGATGCAGGTTCGAATCCTGTCAAAGGACGAATATTTTCTATGAAAATTTCTCGGACATTCAGGCCGGTAAATGTTATTTAATACTGTTTATTATAAACAGAGCATTTACTTAAATATTTGTATCTATAAAAAGAGTGTATAAACATAAAAAAATGTCTTGGCAGACTTTGTCCATTTCATAATGTGTGACTTCAATTGTTTACATTTGGATACGCATCGAGCAGATATAAATGTATGAGACAAAATCATGGAGAATTGTAGTTTAAAAACAGTAAAATTGACCTTGCTAACCGAAACATTCCTTTGTGGCAAAATCAGTAAAAGTATGTCAGGCTATATGACAGTTCCGTATAGGATACATGTTCGATTACTGTCGGAGGACTTTCAGGCTGGTAAATTTTGTTAATATGTATATTTTAAACAGAGCATTTACTTAAACATTTGTATCTATAAAAAGAACGTATAAACATTAAAAAATGCCTTAAAATAATTGTCGGACTTTTTCCATTTCATAATATATATATATATATATATATATATATATATATAATTATGCATATACAAGTAAATAACATACAGACAATGTGTGATGTAAAGAAAATCAGCTCTCTTTTATAGTACAGATCAGTACTATTACCACAAATTTTATACTAGATACTTGTATTTGAAATAGACATACCTAAGAGTTTAGTTCAGAATTCCCTGTAGGTTACAATGATCAATATACACCTGACAACAACAATAGTCTGCATGTAAATAGTATAAATTCCAGAAATTCAAACTTGTTACAAACAGTATCTGTCTATATTTCTGAGATGAGGTATTATGTACATTATTTACATTATTTGGACTATCTTTGTCGGCATATTTATTACAACGTTTCGGCCGTTGTATGCCCCGGCCTTCTTCAGGTGGTTGGAATGTCAAACTTAATCCTTTATTTCATTCACTGGGGTAGACTGTTCTAGTTCCATGGGCCATGTTTGATGGATGTCAGTTATCAGTTATCTCCTGCTAATTTCCCTCTGAAAGTTCTCCACTGCCTTAACCAGGTATTGAACTCACACACCTTAGGTCCTGTCACTGGATCTAACCGAAATGTTGTAATAAATATGGCGACAAAGATGAGGACAATAGTCCAAATAATGTAAAAAACTGTAAGAAGTTGTAGAGAGCCGTGATCGTCCATTTCCTGAATGAACATGGCATATAGAAGAAGATGATATCTTTTAATGACTGTCTCTGACAGCTTATCATTATATATTTCATCACAATGATACAGGTTTAGTTGTAAGGGACAGAAAATTAAGACAGACCAGATGACGCTCAGGCATGCAGAATATATAGTCTGATTGGAAATGGTTTCAAATCTACAGTACCAATTGGCATTGTGAAGAGACAGGCACATGTTTTATCAGAGTGATCAGCGCCAGACATCAATTCTGGACATAAAGATGCGGTCTGTTTATTACACTGAAAGTCTAAAAGGATTAATATGGCTGATCATTCTTCGTGGTTGAGATTTGGTGATAAAATTTTGTTCACTGTTGGTAAATAAAATCTGTAAAAGTTAGAGCAGGGAATTAGATTCTAATCAAAACCTGTCTGCTATAAATTCTGTTCAACTGGAATTCCACATGCATGTGTATTCATTCAGTCATATGCAAATACTGAAAGCAAAGAATATTTAAAAAATTCATGAACATAATAATAATATAAAAAGCAGCTGGAATGATTATGGGTTTCTGTATTGGCCTATATGTCATTTAATACCAGCTCTTTCATCAGTCATAGAATTGTCTTTGGTTTGTTCTTCCATCATTATTGACAAACTAATACTCCAGTAAATGACATAATCCTAGGAATACACAGATAACAACAACAAATACTATATGCAGTCATTAAATACTAACATTATTTGACAAATTTAGAAAGAAACTATTCTTTTGCAACCTTATATAAACATATGTACACAAACTGGATTAAATTTAGGTTAATACCTAAAGATGAATAATGTTTTATATATATATATATATATATATATATATATATATATATATATATATATATATATATGTATATAATTATTTATTTAAAAAAAATTTATAACATAAATATGTTATAAAATCACTACAAAAATAGCCATTTTGTTTCAACACCCTCGGTGTCTTATCAATTTTACATTCAACATCATCACTTGATAAGACACCGAGGGTGTTGAAACAAAATGGCTATTTTTGTAGTGATTTTATAACATATTTATGTTATAAATTTTTTTTAAATAAATAATTATATCTGCTCTACTTTATATTGAGCACTCTTTTAAGAATAGTAATTGTTGGTTATTGGAATTCATTCCATATACACCAATCATATACTTGGGTATATATATATATATATATATATATATATATATATATATATATATATATATATATATATATATATATAAAGTAATGAAAAACAAACCACTTTAAGGTACCATTACGATAATTTATTTCACCTAAATCCTTTTTTAAGGTTTCAGGATCATCAGGTAAAACTTCCAACAACGAATTGAGAGGAAAAACATATATATATATATATATATATATATATATATATATATATATATATATATATATACATCCATTACATTAACTTACATGCTAATACTCTTGGGAAAGGTATGGATCCTCTTCTTCTCCCCTGAGCTATGGGTAAATAGCAGGACAGACTGGGTTCTATAGCCTCGGATGGCAACTGGTCTACTGCAGAAAGAAATGGCAACCTACTGCAGATAAATATATCTGCCTTGTCAGTCATATATCAAAAGATACATGATTTCCTAGGCATGTATCACGCATGACACATAACTGACTGATATATATATATCTGAAATGTGCAGGTCTCATTGGGACTTTTTGACATCTAACTATATTTTCGTAACCAAAACATAAACAAGATAATTTAAACAATAATAACAGATTATTATTATTATTATTATTATTATTATTATTATTATTATTATTATATTAATACAGAGTCTGCTGACAGAACTACCTCTTGAATAACCTTCAGAAATACCTCCCACATAATGGTAAGATATAAGGTAGATGAAGACAGCATTGCCACGAATGTTTTATCCTTATATGGAAATGATGTTTCTGGAACAAGAATTCATCATTATCTACATTATTTAATGTTAAGAGTAATGTCCTCATCTTTAATGCCATTGTTACATTTTGGCTTTCTTCAAGTGTCTGTTGATCCAGGTACCATTTAAGTGATTTTGAACTGAATCTACAGGGGTAGATTTATTGAAACCTGTCATTTGGCTGTGATGGATGTGTTTGGTATACTCATCAGACACATCATATTTTCTTTAAAAATTCCTGTTTCATTTCCCCCCATGCAAGATAATAATACCTCTAGGGTGTAGGGGTTTAAACAGAGGGAAAAAGAATAAGAAGACTTTAGGGAGTAGAAGTGAGGAAAAGACAATAAAGAGACCTGATTCAGGAAGATGGCCGGGAAGCTAGAAATCAAAAGGAAGTTCTACAGGTGAAAAGTGCGAGAAAAGAAAGTATTAAAATAGAACTAAAGGTTGCATCTAGCTAGTAAAACAGTGAGACCTAACTGCCAATCTAGTATCATGCTTAAATTCATACAGTTGAGGAACTAAGGGAAAAAGCTCATCAGAACAATTGCCATGTAAATCTTTGTAAAATAGACAGAGGGAAACTGCACCATGGCAGTGGAGAAAGTGACTGAAGTCCAAGTGCCAGGTTAGGATTGATTGCATTACAGACCCTTCTTTGAATTTTGCCAAGAATCTCGAGATATAAAGCAGGAGAACCAGACCAGATATGGCAGCAGATTTAACTTATTGATGAATGGTAGATTTATAAATGTGCAAGATGGGTTCTAATTGAGAAAGATTTTTCTGGTATGACACAGAGAACCAATTTTCTTGAAGTCTGAAATTACTCTTGGGATATCTTGTTTTTTCATTTTAATTACTGCTAGTGCTATTTCCCATTATTCTGAGCCTTTACTACCCAGCACAGGGATTGAACTAACAATAATGATACTACCAAAGTTACAAATAAATGGAGAGTAGTCTACAGTTTCAAAAGTGCATGAAATCATATTAAATTAGAGATAAACTAATACGAAAAGAAGTTCTTTCTGATTTTCAGAGACAAGGAATTATTATTTACATTATTTTCAGTCAGACTAATATCCTCATCTCTGTTGTTATTATCACCAGATTGCCATCTCTCTGAATTTCTGTGATGAGGAGTTATCATTATTTACATTCAGACTAATATCCTCATCTTTGTTGTTATTATCACCTGATTGCCTTCTTACTGAATTTCTGGGATGAGGAGTCATCATTATTTACATTCAGACTAATATCCTCATCTTTGTTGTTATTATCACCTGATTGCCTTCTCAATGAATTTCTGGGATGAGGATTTATAATTATTTACATTCAGACTAATATCCTCATCTTTGTTGTTATTATCACCTTATTGCCTTCTCACTGAATTTCTGGGATGAGGATTTATCATTATTTACATTCAGACTAATATCCTCATCTTTGTTGTTATTATCACCTGATTGCCTTCTTACAGAATTTCTGGGATAAGGAGTTATCATTATTTACATACAGACTAATATCCTCATCTTTGTTGTTATTATCACCTTATTGCCTTCTTACTGAATTTCTGGGATGAGGAGTTATCATTATTTACATTCAGACTAATATCCTCATCTTTGTTGTTATTATCACCTTATTGCCTTCTCACTGAATTTCTGGGATGAGGATTTATCATTATTTACATTCAGACTAATATCCTCATCTTTGTTGTTATTATCACCTTATTGCCTTCTCACTGAATTTCTGGGATGAGGATTTATCATTATTTACATTCAGACTAATATCCTCATCTTTGTTGTTATTATCACCTTATTGCCTTCTCACTGAATTTCTGGGATGAGGATTTATCATTATTTACATTCAGACTAATATCCTCATCTTTGTTGTTATTATCACCTTATTGCCTTCTCACTGAATTTCTGGGATGAGGATTTATCATTATTTACATACAGACTAATATCCTCATCTTTGTTGTTATTATCACCTTATTGCCTTCTTACTGAATTTCTGGGATGAGGAGTTATCATTATTTACATACAGACTAATATCCTCATCTTTGTTGTTATTATCACCTTATTGCCTTCTCACTGAATTTCTGGGATGAGGATTTATCATTATTTACATACAGACTAATATCCTCATCTTTGTTGTTATTATCACCTTATTGCCTTCTTACTGAATTTCTGGGATGAGGAGTTATCATTATTTACATACAGACTAATATCCTCATCTTTGTTGTTATTATCACCTTATTGCCTTCTCACTGAATTTCTGGGATGAGGATTTATCATTATTTACATTCAGACTAATATCCTCATCTTTGTTGTTATTATCACCTAATTGCCTTCTCACTGAATTTCTGGGATGAGGATTTATCATTATTTACATTCAGACTAATATCCTCATCTTTGTTGTTATTATCACCTGATTGCCTTCTTACTGAATTTCTGGGATGAGGAGTTATCATTATTTACATACAGACTAATATCCTCATCTTTGTTGTTATTATCACCTTATTGCCTTCTCACTGAATTTCTGGGATGAGGATTTATCATTATTTACATACAGACTAATATCCTCATCTTTGTTGTTATTATCACCTTATTGCCTTCTTACTGAATTTCTGGGATGAGGAGTTATCATTATTTACATACAGACTAATATCCTCATCTTTGTTGTTATTATCACCTTATTGCCTTCTCACTGAATTTCTGGGATGAGGATTTATCATTATTTACATTCAGACTAATATCCTCATCTTTGTTGTTATTATCACCTGATTGCCTTCTCACTGAATTTCTGGGATGAGGATTTATCATTATTTACATTCAGACTAATATCCTCATCTTTGTTGTTATTATCACCTGATTGCCTTCTTACTGAATTTCTGGGATGAGGAGTTATCATTATTTACATACAGACTAATATCCTCATCTTTGTTGTTATTATCACCTTATTGCCTTCTCACTGAATTTCTGGGATGAGGATTTATCATTATTTACATACAGACTAATATCCTCATCTTTGTTGTTATTATCACCTTATTGCCTTCTTACTGAATTTCTGGGATGAGGAGTTATCATTATTTACATACAGACTAATATCCTCATCTTTGTTGTTATTATCACCTTATTGCCTTCTCACTGAATTTCTGGGATGAGGATTTATCATTATTTACATTCAGACTAATATCCTCATCTTTGTTGTTATTATCACCTAATTGCCTTCTCACTGAATTTCTGGGATGAGGATTTATCATTATTTACATTCAGGCTAATATCCTCATCTTTGTTGTTATTATCACCTTATTGCCTTCTCACTGAATTTCTGGGATGAGGATTTATCATTATTTACATTCAGACTAATATCCTCATCTTTGTTGTTATTATCACCTTATTGCCTTCTTACTGAATTTCTGGGATGAGGAGTTATCATTATTTACATTCAGACTAATATCCTCATCTTTGTTGTTATTATCACCTGATTGCCTTCTCACTGAATTTCTGGGATGAGGATTTATCATTATTTACATTCAGACTAATATCCTCATCTTTGTTGTTATTATCACCTTATTGCCTTCTCACTGAATTTCTGGGATGAGGAGTTATCATTATTTACATTCAGACTAATATCCTCATCTTTGTTGTTATTATCACCTTATTGCCTTCTCACTGAATTTCTGGGATGAGGATTTATCATTATTTACATTCAGACTAATATCCTCATCTTTGTTGTTATTATCACCTAATTGCCTTCTGACTGAATTTCTGTGATGAGGAGTTATCATTATTTACATTCAGACTAATATCCTCATCTTTGTTGTTATTATCACCTTATTGCCTTCTCACTGAATTTCTGGGATGAGGATTTATCATTATTTACATTCAGACTAATATCCTCATCTTTGTTGTTATTATCACCTTATTGCCTTCTCACTGAATTTCTGGGATGAGGAGTTATCATTATTTACATTCAGACTAATATCCTCATCTTTGTTGTTATTATCACCTTATTGCCTTCTCACTGAATTTCTGGGATGAGGATTTATCATTATTTACATTCAGGCTAATATCCTCATCTTTGTTGTTATTATCACCTTATTGCCTTCTCACTGAATTTCTGGGATGAGGATTTATCATTATTTACATTCAGACTAATATCCTCATCTTTGTTGTTATTATCACCTTATTGCCTTCTTACTGAATTTCTGGGATGAGGAGTTATCATTATTTACATTCAGACTAATATCCTCATCTTTGTTGTTATTATCACCTGATTGCCTTCTCACTGAATTTCTGGGATGAGGATTTATCATTATTTACATTCAGACTAATATCCTCATCTTTGTTGTTATTATCACCTTATTGCCTTCTCACTGAATTTCTGGGATGAGGAGTTATCATTATTTACATTCAGACTAATATCCTCATCTTTGTTGTTATTATCACCTTATTGCCTTCTCACTGAATTTCTGGGATGAGGATTTATCATTATTTACATTCAGACTAATATCCTCATCTTTGTTGTTATTATCACCTAATTGCCTTCTGACTGAATTTCTGTGATGAGGAGTTATCATTATTTACATTCAGACTAATATCCTCATCTTTGTTGTTATTATCACCTAATTGCCTTCTGACTGAATTTCTGTGATGAGGATTTATCATTATTTACATTCAGACTAATATCCTCATCTTTGTTGTTATTATCACCTTATTGCCTTCTCACTGAATTTCTGGGATGAGGATTTATCATTATTTACATTCAGACTAATATCCTCATCTTTGTTGTTATTATCACCTAATTGCCTTCTCACTGAATTTCTGGGATGAGGATTTATCATTATTTACATTCAGGCTAATATCCTCATCTTTGTTGTTATTATCACCTTATTGCCTTCTCACTGAATTTCTGGGATGAGGATTTATCATTATTTACATTCAGACTAATATCCTCATCTTTGTTGTTATTATCACCTAATTGCCTTCTGACTGAATTTCTGGGATGAGGAGTTATCATTATTTACATTCAGACTAATATCCTCATCTTTGTTGTTATTATCACCTAATTGCCTTCTCACTGAATTTCTGGGATGAGGATTTATCATTATTTACATTCAGACTAATATCCTCATCTTTGTTGTTATTATCACCTAATTGCCTTCTCACTGAATTTCTGGGATGAGGATTTATCATTATTTACATTCAGGCTAATATCCTCATCTTTGTTGTTATTATCACCTTATTGCCTTCTCACTGAATTTCTGGGATGAGGATTTATCATTATTTACATTCAGACTAATATCCTCATCTTTGTTGTTATTATCACCTTATTGCCTTCTCACTGAATTTCTGGGATGAGGAGTTATCATTATTTACATTCAGACTAATATCCTCATCTTTGTTGTTATTATCACCTTATTGCCTTCTCACTGAATTTCTGGGATGAGGATTTATCATTATTTACATTCAGACTAATATCCTCATCTTTGTTGTTATTATCACCTAATTGCCTTCTGACTGAATTTCTGTGATGAGGAGTTATCATTATTTACATTCAGACTAATATCCTCATCTTTGTTGTTATTATCACCTAATTGCCTTCTGACTGAATTTCTGTGATGAGGATTTATCATTATTTACATTCAGACTAATATCCTCATCTTTGTTGTTATTATCACCTTATTGCCTTCTCACTGAATTTCTGGGATGAGGATTTATCATTATTTACATTCAGACTAATATCCTCATCTTTGTTGTTATTATCACCTAATTGCCTTCTCACTGAATTTCTGGGATGAGGATTTATCATTATTTACATTCAGGCTAATATCCTCATCTTTGTTGTTATTATCACCTTATTGCCTTCTCACTGAATTTCTGGGATGAGGATTTATCATTATTTACATTCAGACTAATATCCTCATCTTTGTTGTTATTATCACCTAATTGCCTTCTGACTGAATTTCTGGGATGAGGAGTTATCATTATTTACATTCAGACTAATATCCTCATCTTTGTTGTTATTATCACCTAATTGCCTTCTCACTGAATTTCTGGGATGAGGATTTATCATTATTTACATTCAGACTAATATCCTCATCTTTGTTGTTATTATCACCTAATTGCCTTCTCACTGAATTTCTGGGATGAGGATTTATCATTATTTACATTCAGGCTAATATCCTCATCTTTGTTGTTATTATCACCTTATTGCCTTCTCACTGAATTTCTGGGATGAGGATTTATCATTATTTACATTCAGACTAATATCCTCATCTTTGTTGTTATTATCACCTTATTGCCTTCTTACTGAATTTCTGGGATGAGGAGTTATCATTATTTACATTCAGACTAATATCCTCATCTTTGTTGTTATTATCACCTGATTGCCTTCTCACTGAATTTCTGGGATGAGGATTTATCATTATTTACATTCAGACTAATATCCTCATCTTTGTTGTTATTATCACCTTATTGCCTTCTCACTGAATTTCTGGGATGAGGAGTTATCATTATTTACATTCAGACTAATATCCTCATCTTTGTTGTTATTATCACCTTATTGCCTTCTCACTGAATTTCTGGGATGAGGATTTATCATTATTTACATTCAGACTAATATCCTCATCTTTGTTGTTATTATCACCTAATTGCCTTCTGACTGAATTTCTGTGATGAGGAGTTATCATTATTTACATTCAGACTAATATCCTCATCTTTGTTGTTATTATCACCTTATTGCCTTCTCACTGAATTTCTGGGATGAGGAGTTATCATTATTTACATTCAGACTAATATCCTCATCTTTGTTGTTATTATCACCTTATTGCCTTCTCACTGAATTTCTGGGATGAGGATTTATCATTATTTACATTCAGACTAATATCCTCATCTTTGTTGTTATTATCACCTAATTGCCTTCTGACTGAATTTCTGTGATGAGGAGTTATCATTATTTACATTCAGACTAATATCCTCATCTTTGTTGTTATTATCACCTAATTGCCTTCTGACTGAATTTCTGTGATGAGGATTTATCATTATTTACATTCAGACTAATATCCTCATCTTTGTTGTTATTATCACCTAATTGCCTTCTGTCTGAATTTCTGGGATGAGGATTTATCATTATTTACATTCAGACTAATATCCTCATCTTTGTTGTTATTATCACCTAATTGCCTTCTCACTGAATTTCTGGGATGAGGATTTATCATTATTTACATTCAGACTAATATCCTCATCTTTGTTGTTATTATCACCTGATTGCCTTCTTACTGAATTTCTGGGATGAGGAGTTATCATTATTTACATACAGACTAATATCCTCATCTTTGTTGTTATTATCACCTGATTGCCTTCTTACTGAATTTCTGGGATGAGGAGTCATCATTATTTACATTCAGACTAATATCCTCATCTTTGTTGTTATTATCACCTGATTGCCTTCTCACTGAATTTCTGGGATGAGGATTTATCATTATTTACATTCAGACTAATATCCTCATCTTTGTTGTTATTATCACCTTATTGCCTTCTCACTGAATTTCTGGGATGAGGATTTATCATTATTTACATTCAGACTAATATCCTCATCTTTGTTGTTATTATCACCTGATTGCCTTCTTACTGAATTTCTGGGATGAGGAGTTATCATTATTTACATTCAGACTAATATCCTCATCTTTGTTGTTATTATCACCTAATTGCCTTCTGACTGAATTTCTGTGATGAGGAGTTATCATTATTTACATTCAGACTAATATCCTCATCTTTGTTGTTATTATCACCTAATTGCCTTCTGACTGAATTTCTGTGATGAGGAGTTATTATTTACATTCAGACTAATATCCTCATCTTTGTTGTTATGACCTGATTGCCACCTGTCTGAATTTCTGGCATGAGAAGTTATCATTATTTATATCTGGACTAATATCCTCATTTTTGTTGTTGTTATCATCAGATTGCCTCCGGTCTGAATTACTGGAATGAGGAGTTATCATTATTTACATTATATACATTCATACTAATATCCTCATCTTTGTTGTTATGACTTGATTCCCTTCTGTCTGAATTTCTGGGATGAGGTGTTATCATTACTTACATTTGCACTAATATCCTCATCTCTGTTGTTATTATCCCCTGACCGCCTTTTTATTGAATTTGTGAGATAAGGAGTTATCATAATTTACATTATTCACAATCGTACTAATGTCCTTGTTTACTCATCCTGGGTATGACAATAAAATACATCTGCCAGAAAGGCCTCGGACCAGGGGCTTTTGAGGAGTGTGGAATCACCTCTTAATTGATGTTCCTGCATCCACCCTGACCTGAGGTGGTAGCACCTGTTAAGGTCCCAGCTATGGGAATGTAGTGAAACTCCAAACTGGGGCCAATACATGAAAATATAAAAATACATTAGAAAAGATCACCACCAATATATTCTTATAGTAAAAAAAATAAATAAATAAATTATCAGCAATATATTTTTGGAAAAAAATTACCAAAGCAAAGAGAATCAAATTTTGGCATTAAATGACCCATAAGGAGTTGATTTGCCGTTAAAGAAACAAACCAAACCAAAACTTTTTTAATAACACATCACAGCATTTCAACTGTTTTTGCCTTCTGAACTTCATCAGTTGGTTGTCAGTTTGGAACTTCAATCTGAACTTTGTTTAATCTATGGAAATATATATATATATATATATATATATATATAGAGAGAGAGAGAGAGAGAGAGAATAATAATGATCTGTAGCCTCAAGTCTCCTCTTCATCTATAAGGAAACTGTCCAGCATTTAATTCTCTATAAGAAGTCTGATATTACTTAAAAGAGTACTTGATCAAAAATATATTTTTGATAAAACCCGAACCTGAGATAACAATGTTTAATTTTGCAGAGGAAATATTGTAGAAAGAAAGAAAGACCGTGATAGCTTTAGGCCAAGAATGGTTCAACTATTTAAAATTTTCTTTCATAAGTTGCCAAAAGTAAGAAAATCAAAAGTCATGAATTAGAAAGACAGCCCCCCCCTACACCAACCCTGCCCCCCCCCAAAAAAAATATATAAGAATATAAGATCTATATATTGACATTTCTTTACATGGGGACTATATAATGACTTTTCTATATATTCAGATCGATACATGGACATTTCGTTATATCAAAATCTAATATAAATCTAAAAATATTGAGATCTGAATATGGATATTTTTTTCTGGTAATGGTAATATTAGTCATTTCCTTATAAGGAAACATTTGGCATTCATTGACTGAGCTGCCATCACTACTGTTTGTTATAAAATGTTTCTCTTAAAACAGTTTTTCAGGAAAATAGGATTTAGATCTGCTATACTCTTGACTGATTTAACCACAGAGTGTATCGCCAATTAAGCAAAGTTGAATAGTACTTTATAAACACAAACCTTTTGCAAATCCTCAATGAGCTCTTCAGGGTGAAAAGAGAATTTGTAAACAGTGATTATTACTGCTGCTGATGCAAGACTCTTTGTTACGACAACTTGATATCTCTGGTCACTGGTGTGTTTGTCTAAAAATAAATACATCTAAATTTACCTTTATCCCTGCTGTGCACCAACGTCATAGGGGTAAAATCTCTGACTGATATCAAATATCGGGTTTCAATCTTGGCTTGAGGCAATTAGATGCCTATTCACACTGATAAACAATGCAACAGTTTGTTGGTGCATGGCAATATATATATATATATATATATATATATATATATCTTGAAATGGACCTCCAATCGGTTGTTAACTGGGGCAACAAGTGGATGGTCAAATTTAACGCCTCAAAAACTAAACTGCTCTCCATTAACCACCATAGATATCCTTACCTTCTCCCCATTAGAATGTCTGATAGTCAACTTCTTGAGAGTGACTCCCTGCGTCAGCTCGGTCTCACGTTGACTGCTGACCTGAG
>OZ010597.1:61821869-61826869 GCA_963932145.1 Acanthosepion lycidas | reverse complement strand
TTAGTGGTAGAAACTCTGACTGACACCAAATCAGTTGGGTTTCAATCCAGGCTTGAAACATTTGGATCTCTAGTCACACTGAGGAGCTGTGATATAGCGAAACAGTACTGTCTGTTAATGACATAATTTAGCTCTTGAAAATATATTTCAATTGAGCACTGTTGCTCAGTCCTCACTTCCTTGTCTTGACAGTGGGTCAGAAACATCTTCGCAGACTTGCAAGTGATTAAGTATTTTCCAGTCAACAGCCAGTTCACCACAAATCAAATCAAATGTCACAAGCCTCTTGCTATTATATCACTATTTTCATGGCAAATGTTCTAGTAGCATGCTTAAATTGATGTCATCGGAGCACCAGTGAAAAACTTGTCAGAGCAGTTGCCATGAAAATATTTGTAAGAAAAATAGAGGGAAGCCACGTTATGTTGGCAAAAGAGTGACTGAAGTCGAGATGCCAAGTCAGGATCGATGGCATTACAGATCCTTCTTTGGATTTTGTCCAAGTCTTGAGATGTACATCAGCAGCATTAGACCTGATATGGCAACAGTATTCTATGCATGGATGAATGGAACAAACTCCTGAGAGGATGCTTTCCTAATCATTCTAATCTTAACATCTTTATGTCTAGGATTGGCCATTATCTTTCCTACATATCCTATTCAGCAGCATGTCTTACCTCCTCCTCTATATGTGCAACAATCTCAATCAATAATTATCTATCTTGAAGGTTTATTGGTAATTTCTTATCTCAAGAATCAAACAAGAAAAAAAGAAATATAGATTTGAATTTTGGTGAAATAATTTTTTTTATTAATGTCCTCACTTTACAAGGCACAAGGGCAACTCAAGGTAGAGGGCTACTGGAGGCAGTTTTTGTGTGTGCAGTAAGACTAAGTGGTGCAATCTACATGGATATGTGGAAAAGAGAACAGTTAACCCTAGACTTGACAAGGTTAAGGTGTTATGGTCAAGAAAGCATTCTCTTGGGATTCTGTTCTTGTATTGTAACTATTTACACTATTTACATTGTTCAAACTGTTGTCCTCATCATTATTGCCATATTCACCTTCAACATCTGTCTCTATTTCTGAGATGAGGTATTGTAACTATTTACACTATTTAAACTGTTTGGACTGTTGTCCTCATCTTTATTGCCATATTCACCTTCAACATCTGTCTCTATTTCTGAGATGAGGTATTGTAACTATTTACACTATTTACATTGTTCAGACTGTTGTCCTCATCTTTATTGCCATATTCACCTTCAACATCTGTCTCTATTTCTGAGATGAGGTATAGTAACTATTTACACAATTTACATTGTTCAGACTGTTGTCCTCATCTTTATTGCCATATTCACCTTCAACATCTGTCTCTATTTCTGAAATGAGGTATTGTAACTATTTATACTATTTACATTGTTCGGACTGTTATCCTCATCTTTATTGCCATATTCATCTTCAACACCTGTCTCTATTTCTGAGATGGGGTATTGTGACTATTTACACTATTTACATTGTTTGGACTGTTGTCCTCATCTTTATTTCCATATTCACCTTCAACATCTGTCTATTTCCGAGATGAGGTATTGTAAATATTTACACAATTTACATTGTTTGGACTGTTGTCCTCATCTTTATTGCCATATTCATGATTTGTCTTTCATATGTGCCGGCCTTCTTCAGGTGAATGAAATTTCAAAATGAAGCCCTTATTTTATCCACTAGTGCAGATTTTTCTTGTTCCATCTGCTGTGTTTCTTCTGGATATCTCAGTATCAGTTATTTCCCTAAAGCTCAACTAGCCATGTCTTTTTTTCACCTCTGCTGTAGCCAGGTATTGAACTCCCAACTCTTTGAGTCAAGACACTGGATTACTTCAGCCAATGCTTTTATCCAATGGGCCATATGTTCTTGAGGACACATGACAGTTTGGTTCCAAATTCTAATCACCTGAAGAAGACCCCTATGTACAACTGTTGAAACATGAAAATGGCAAGAAAGATGAATCTGATCAATATAAATACTGTAAATAATTCTTCATTGGTATTGTGAGAATAATCTCTTATATCCATTATGGGCATTCAGAATCATGGCTCTCCACAGCTTTTCTTTCTTTTGTTCCTCTTTGCAATATTTGTTTCTTTAAGAAACCTTTTTGTCCATGTTATACTTGTTCATTTGTTTGTTCACTCAAAATTTTCAAGTCAGTTATTTTCTTTTGCTTTCTTTGTCTTTGATGTATCCTGTCAGTGTTAAGTTCTTCCAGTCTTCATTCCTTATCATATGTCCCAAGATGTTTGGCTGTTTCCTGATTGTTAACAATAGTTTCTTGGTGGATCCTGTTCTTAAAACTGTTTCGTTTCCCTGTTCTTTGTATTTGCAACATTTATTAGCAGAACCGCATCTTAGTTGCTCCAAGTATTATTTTTTTTCATTTCTGATGAATACACGAAATTCTTGTCATATAACAGAAAGCATTACCGTTTTTGAAAAATGGTTTTATATTTTATAGATTTGGAGCTAAAATAATGAGATCAGTTTTTGTCTGGAATGAAGAGTCATAAAAAGGACCAAATTCTATAGAAAATTATCAAAGACAGCACCCAATTAATGAGAGTGTTAGTTTATAGGCATTTTTTTTTTTTGACAGGCACCAACCAGAAAGAGAAAACAGAGAGACACACACAGAGGCATTATTTTAATAACAGGAAAAGAAATGATGCCTTCTTGAGCACTTATGACTAATTAACACCCCAGGAAGTGCTGTCTTTGAGAAATATCATCCATCATAGTTGGAGCAAAACTCAGTTATTGTAAAATTCTAATGAGCCTCATTCTGGGAAAATGAATGAATGCTGCCAAGCCAAAAAGAAAAAGACTAAGGTGTCAAGTTTTTGAATTCTTTTCTTTTCTTTTTTTTTTGCATTCGTCTTTTGTAAATTGGCAATGAAAAAGGAAAAAGAAAATAATTTTATAGTTAACATTACTCAAGGGTGTTTGCTTTTAGTTTTGAGTATAATGGGTTGGAATAAAAGACAGGATGTCAATATACCGAAAACAATGGCACCTCGCAGAATGATGAAGGGAATCCGTCAGAAAAGGAGTAAAAAGAAAACAAAAAGAAAATTTCACACAAATTTTGGTTTGGCGCTGTCAAAACTTTGTTGACAAAGTTATAAAACATTTGCAGTTATTATTGGAAAAGTTTATATTTGTGTTGTATTTATTTTTTTATTTTTTATATACCATCACCCTTTAAGTTAAGGGATCATGGCTCTCCATAACTTCCTATTCTTTTTAACATTTTGTAATTTTGGACATTTTACTCTCTTTTCCAGGCTCTACTATCTGCTTGCTTCTTAAATATGTTGCTCACTGTTTCATTGTTACGGATGTTCAGGGGGTTTAACAGATAACGACTCGGAATCAGAAATAAGAGAACTGAGTTTGATTTACACTTGAATTTGTAACATTCACTTATATACCAATAAATCCATCTCTTCTATCCCCAGCTATGAGTTAAATAGTTGGAGAGAATGGGCTCTTTAGCAGTCTAGTAGATTTACAATTCTCAATCCAAAATCTAAAGAGAACTGCTTGTGCTCTGTGCACCAGTTCTATGAATTCAGATCTTCCCAAACATGTGGATGGTTTTGCATAAGTCTTCACATAAGCCAGTGACCCTCATAGTCTTTCACACACACACACACACACACACACACACACACACACACACACACACACACACACACACATATATATATATATATAATTATGTGTCTATATTTTTGAGATGAGGTATTATGTACATTATTTACATTATTCAGACTATTGTCCTCATCTTTGTCACCATATTTATTACAACATTTCAGCCGTTGTATGCTCTGGCCTTCTTCAGGTGGTTGGAATGTCGAACTGAACCCTTTATTTCGCTCACTGGGGTAGACTGTTCTAGTTCCACATGCCATATTTAATGGATGTCAGGTGGTTGGAATGTCGAACTGAACCCTTTATTTCGCTCACTGGGGTAGATTGTTCTAG
Source organism: Acanthosepion lycidas (assembly GCA_963932145.1). Lineage (NCBI taxonomy): Eukaryota > Metazoa > Mollusca > Cephalopoda > Sepiida > Sepiidae > Acanthosepion > Acanthosepion lycidas. The sequence continues at coordinate 61,822,825 of OZ010597.1, read as the reverse complement.
TTCTAGTTCCATGTGCCATGTTTAAGGGTTCAGTTCGATATTCCAACCACCTGAAGAAGGCCGGAGCATACAATGGCCGAAACGTTGTGATAAATATGGCGACAAAGATGAGGACAATAGTCCGAATAATGTAAATAATGTATATAATTATGTATTTGGGCAGCAATCCCTCTTTTATACAAGTTTCATTTAAAGTTATTAGGAGAACCAAATAATCACATTTAATTTCATTACAAAGGTAATAAAATCACCAAAAATTGAACAAGCCCTGTAATATAACAAATAACAAAAACATATGATAAGTCTTTGAATCCTTTAGATCTTAATATAGTGATCCTTTTTTCTCAATCACAGCCAATGATCTATCATTCATTGACTTTGTCATTTTTTTTTTTACTTCAACAGGTTAATTTTCTGACATCGTAGTTTTAATTGCTTTCCATAGGTCTGCTTTCCTGTTACCTTGTTTGCCAACTTCATATAATTTCATCTTCACAATTGATCATAGATTTTTGATCTGATTTAGATAAGGACTTGATGGTGATCATACCATATCTTCTTTCTTGTAAATCTTTTATGCTCAAAGAATTCACAAGTATGCTTAGATACATGTGAAGGAGCATTGTCATGCATAAAGTGTAAATGCACACTTCACTTTGAAACTGCAAGATTAGGACTTGTACCATGAAAAGAAAATCTTGTTCATAAAATTGCAATAGTTAGCACTGATCAGTTTAGCTCCTTCAGCAACTTTGAAGGATCCAATAATAGTTTGGTCAACAATTCCAGCCGAGTCATGACACTACCGCCTCCTTATTGCCTTCTTTTATCCACAGGCATGTCGGAACTGGATAAAATCCATCCTTTGGCCCATCCATCAGGTCCATCAAATGTCACTTGAGATTTGTCCGTGAAAAGTCAACTTTCAGGTATTTCTTGGCCCAATTTTGGCACGT
>OZ010597.1:61804369-61816869 GCA_963932145.1 Acanthosepion lycidas | reverse complement strand
CACACATATATATATATATATATATATATATGTATTAAACATACAAACACACACAAACGTGCACAGAGACATATATATATTAAACATACAAACACACACAAACGTGCACAGAGACATATATATATATATATATATATATATATATATATTAAATGCACAAACACACACAAACGTGCACAGAGACATATATATATATATATATATATATATATATATATATATATATATATATATAAAAAGAAGAACAGTAAGATATATAATCTGGTGTTCTTATAGATATTTTTATTTTTACAAAATAGTGCTCAATGTAAATTTACAGAGCATTAATATTAAAAAAAAAAGTTACTCCAAAATTCCCTTGAGGATGAAATGGAACTAATGTCTTTAATTTAATTACAAAATTAAATTCTGAGCTTTTAGCTTCCATTTTTGAAACATGGTTAGAACTGTGTAGCAAAAAACATATTTTAAATCAATTAATATACATATATATATATATATATATATACACGCATATATATATATATATATATATATATATATATATATATATATATATATATATAGACACACACATCGTATGTGACACTTGTTGTGTTCTGTGCCATCTGTGGGTTCCCACACTACTATATAATATAATATCAATGAAAGGACCATTTCTTTTCCTCACTCATTTCATTATTAGAGAATGTTGGCAATGGGAGGAATGATGTCACAGGAATGCACATTACATGTTAGCTCAGCATCCCTCCGCAGGTTGTCTTAGATGATCGCTAACCTGGTGTGGGAGGCATATCAACACTTCAGAATTCTTGCAGCCCTCTGTTGAATCTTCACCATTTTGGACTTATATCCAAAACTCTGACAAAGGCAATCCATCACTGTCAGAATACCATGCCCATGGGGCACTCTGGCCAATCACTGACCATTCTGAACCTGGCCTTCGCATTTTATAACACACTTCAGCTAGTGACCTGCATACAAGTTCACATACTGTGCAACAGTGAGGATCTCAGGACATAGCAACAAGAATATTTGCTGATGCTTTTTGCTATTGTCTTTCATCTCTTAGCCAGTCAATACAACTGATTTTGAAATTTTTGATACCACTCTGGCACAAATATCTCCAGTTATTTCTATCCATGGCAATTCACTCAAAGTTAGTATGAGGCACATTGACAGCTGAGAGGTACCCTCTTTAGCTTGTCTTTATACTTGATCCACATATGAAAGTGCATTTATGTACATTTTACGTTTCTATCAATTCCCAGTCAGCTCCATCATATTGAAACACTTGTTTTGTAAACATTCCATGACTACAATAGATAAAAATTTTAAATTCTAAAATGACTGTAACAGTGTGTGTTTATGTGTGTTTAACAATTACTATGACAATCAAATGCAGATTTTTAAAAATTTAGCATAACTATGCAAACACATGTTTAAGTGTGTCTTTCAGTCTATTGCAATTACAATAGCATGTTTGTCTTTGTAATTTACCCTTGAAAATGATCTTAGAAAATGTTGAAAGTACTTGGGTTAAAAGAACTATGGTGCCTTCTTTGATGGGTTTCATTTCAATATCAAGAAAAATTATTAGACATGTTTAAATAAAAATATGCTGCCTAAATATATATATATATAGATAAACCTAGTGAGCCAGACAAACCTACCCTGGTTTCACCTAAGCGGATTGTCAAGGAAAGTGATCCGCTTAGGTGAAACCTGGGTAGGTTTGTCTGGCTCACTAGGTTTATCTAGGTCTGCTCTATGGTTGTATTGAGCTCTTTTGTTAGTTAGTTGTTTACTCGTATCGGGGTTTTTTCTTTGGGCTTTAAACCTGTATCTGTGTGATTTTTTTCGACAGACTTCTAGCTCTTTCTTTTATTTAAACCTTTTTTTCCTTTGTGATTGATTTTATTATTGGCAAATCAAGAATTCGAAGGTTTTTTGAAACAAGTATAGTTACCTATATATATATATATATATATATATATATATATATATATACCCAAGTATATAATTGGTGTATATGGAATGAATTCCAATAGCTATTATAACATGACTTCATTGTCAAGCTTTTTGAATTTTCCTATACTTGTATTTTGATTGGTCATTCTAGCTTTTGTAACAACGTTTTCTCCTTGTGAAGGATCGTTAATTAATTTGAAACTTTTAAAACCATTTATTTTATATTCAACATCATCACTTGATAAGCCACCGGAGGTGTTGAAACAAAATGGCTATTTTTGTAGTGATTTTATAACATATTTATGTTATAATTTTTTAAATAAATACTTATATATTATATATATATATATATATATACATACATATATATATATATATATATATATATATATATATATATATATATATATATATATATATATATATATATATAATACTAATAATCTTATAAATATAAGCAACTATACTCGTCCAGCAAAACCTTAGGTGTTTTAGTTTGTAAATGAACAAGCCAATACCTAAGGGAACAAAAAGGGTAAAAAAAGAAAGAACTAAGAACATGTACTTCCGGCAAAAATAATCATCTAGAATGAAAGGTCAGAGTCCAAAGAAAAAAACCTCCAGCATGAGTAAAGTAAAAATAACCAAGCAAAGTGCTCAATATGCTATGTAGAGCAAACTAAGTAAACCTAAAGAGCCCCCCAAAAAAAACAAACAGTAACACAACAATGAGTGGAGTGGGGGGTTAAAACATGTTTTTGAATAAATATGTTTCAACCCCCACCTCCCATGGTTGGTGTGTTACTGTTTGCTTGCTTTTTTTTTGTCACATGGTCATGTTTTTGTGTTGTAGGCTATATATTCTCTGTTCTTATAACACCTCTTTGGCCAGTTTACCCTGACGACTCACATAGGTAAAACCTAGGTAGGTTTGTCTAGCTCTTTAGGTTTACTATATATATATATATATATATATATATATATATATATATATATATTGATAGATAGATAGATAGATCTGTCACTTTTTTCTTTAAACATTTCACCCCAAACAAGGGTTTTTACTCATGCAAAACAAATATTATATATGTCAACACACACATATACATATATCTAGCTTATTTTTCTTTTAATCAAGGTGATAAAGCCACTAAGATGCAAAGGTCTACTGAGAGTGAAAGAAACTGAGAAAACCTTATTGTGTAGAAAGGACAATAAAAGAATAAGATTTAAAATTTATTTTTCAACATAGTCTATGAGCTTAGTGGGAAATAATAATCACATAAATTGGACATTATACATTGAAAATTTCTGATCAAATTTCAGGATGCTGACTTATTGATCTACCCATTATATATAAGAAGTTTCAGTAAAGAGAAGCAGATAATTTTTAGAGTTTTGGTTTGATTTAAGCTCTTGCACCAAAGAAAGAAGCACTCGTTGTTCACTTCTTACAGTTGACACCAACTTAGGCCTATTTCACGATAAGTAGGGCTCAATGAGGATTCGTCATTTTAGATATTCTTAAGATCAAAGGTTAAGATGAGAAATATTTAGAGAAAAAAATTACCTCATTAGGAAAATACAGTATTCACAAAAAAAAAAAATTAAATTTATGTAGAGTGTGAGATAAGCAGAACACCCAACCCAGACCTTGAAAATTGCTCTTTTTTTCTTGAGACAATCAGTGCAAATACCTCACAGAATTTGCAAGTAAAGCATCCAATTTTGCCAGAAATGCTAGTCATAGTTCATTTTTGTCAAAAATAAATCCATTTGTATTTATTTCATGTCCTCTTTTTAACCTAGCCTTAAAGATTGGTGGGGATTAGGGATTATTGATCCTCTTGTGAATTAAGAGGGCAAGGCTTTAGATTACTGAGTGTTAAAACACTTACTCACACACAATGACAAATTGAAAAGAAATCCCGCCCTGACATTTCTCTTCCCCACTCCCAAATAACTATGATTTGAACTTTAACCTCACCTAATTTTCCAGTCAGTTCACGTGATATATTCCTGGGAGGCCTTACCGATCTTCAAAGTATCTGCAAGGCTTAAAAAGGAGGCTTTTAGAACAACTATTGCTATTTCTATTGTGAACATTCTGGGTCATTTTGGCATCTAGGTGGGTTAACAATTACTTTGGTGGATTTACATTTAGAGAATGAGGGAAAGGCTGTTGAGTTTTTGTTAGAGGTTGTTTCCCCTTCAAAACCTTACTAACCAAACAAAGAATCTGAAATAAAACCTTAAAAAATTAGTAGCCTTTATTAAAAGCCTTATTTAAACTTATCAGCCATTAAGTAATTTGAATTATTAAATCCCTGGAGTGCTGGCTGAATTATTGAGCAAACTGAATTTATGCATGTATAAATGTGTTGAACTTTTCAAATACAGACATCCATACATCACATCATCAGAAAATAAATGCAGTAATTATTGTAAATTAAAAATTTATTGGTAATTTTCAAACACTTCATCAACAAGCACCTTTTTAAGTAAGGCTATAAAATGAAAGTATCTAAAGCTCAATAAAATATTAGATTGCATAGAATATTTAAAAAATTTTTAAGATCACTAATCACTAAAATAATGACGGTTTTCGACGTTAAAAACTACGTCAAAAACCGTCATTATTTTTGTACCAATTCAGATTCATTAAACTTTAAATTGGTTAATTTTCCTCAAATAAGATATTTTATTTTTTTAAATAATTTTAATAAAGAGAATTATGTTGTGTTGACAGTTTTGTCAATATGGACACTTTTATAGATTTGATTGATAATCAGAAAAATGTACCAATGTTCACTGATACCAGTAGATTTCTTTGTAACTATTATGAATTTACTGGATGTAAAATGTTGCTCCCTGAAAAACAACTGAAGAGTTTTCAATAAATGTATGATGAAATGTACTTAAATTCTTCTTTTCCACAAAATCTTCTGGTAATTAAACCTTACGTCACTTCTATTAAAAAGAAAGTCCTACCAGTCGTATAATTTGTGCTAATAAAAGTGTTTCATCATGGTTAATAAGAATGTCACATAAAAGTAAGGTTATAATTTTGATTCTTTTTGGCTGTGATGTGTTCATTTCTTTTTTCCTAAATATTCCATGCCAAAATCTGGGTGTTGTCCAATGCGTGGGTGCATTCAATAGGTTGGCAAATACGGTAATTTAAATTATTAAATCCCTGGAGTCCTGACTGAATTATTGAACAATCTGAACATATGATGTTAGCGCAATCATACTGATATATCTCAAAAACTGTTGAGAATCGAGAATTAAAAGTTGATTTTAGGTGAAGGTAAACTGATTTCTTGTTCAAATGATACTAAAACTAACTTTATTGATAACTTTATATGATTTATTCTTTGGACAATAGTTATTACTGCTACATCTTCCAAGTAATAAAAACTGCTACTTCAGATGTATTCAGCCCAAATAGCTCAATTGAAGCTAGTTGTTTTTTTTGTGTTTTTTCTAGAGAGGGAACTTTCTGTTACCTGGTGAATGTGTTCCAGAGTAATTCAGATAATTGATAGATAATTATTATATTCCGTGCTCATAGGAATATATACTTGACAAACATGGTGAATAAAATAAGTAAAGGTTTATTGTAAAAAACAGTACAATAAGAATAAAGGTAACAGTTGTTCACACAATCATCGCAAGTCAATCCAGTAGTGAGTGCTACTATTGGAAGGTCGGTAGTTCTCATGTAAGTCTGAGTCATACTCAACAGATCCCAACAAGTCGGTATTTACCTGCCTCCCCCCAATGAAGGATATGGCATAAGGCCGAGTTTAATGTGGGGCAATCCAAGACTGTAGGCTTGGCCAAAAATTCCCTGTAACCCCACATAAACGGGTTTGGGTCTGTCTACCTCCCTGGACGAGACCCTGCCCTTTGGTATAGCCTCATCCAAGCTCCTCTCTGACTGAAGGCAAACAGTTCGACAGCAGCCATAATCTGAATAACAGGTACCAGCATATGTCTTCCGTAGTCCGTTGCCTTATGGATACTTATAGGCAGTTACTACCTAAAGTGTATTCAGTCATGGGGGTGACAAGTTATTCCATTACATCAATAATATCCCTAAAATAATTTAACACTAGTTCTGCATAACAATACAAGATATGCAGATAACACACTGTTGATAGTAGAAACGGAAAGAAAACTACAAAAGCTTCTATAGAAGGTAGTGAAGGAAAGCAAGAAGAAAGGACTAAGTATAAACTACAAGAAGACAGAATGCATGGTTATTAGCAAAAGGGTGAACTCAAAATGCAAATTACAAATTGGGGATGGTAAAATCAAACAAGTAAAGAAATTTAAATATCTAGTAATTGTTCTTATAGAGGATGGAAAATGTGACACTGATATCCAGAAATGTATTGGGATAGCCAAAGATGTATTCCAAAAGCTAAGCAGAGTATTAAGAGACAGAAAAATTTCATTAGAAACAAAAAAAGAGTACTGAATTATTATGTGATATCTGTCCTATTTGTCAGTGAAAGCTGGACAATATCCTCATAATTTTGAGGCAACAGAAATGTGGTTCTACAGAAAGATGCTGTGTAAACTGTGAGCAACAATGAGGTTTTGGAGAACAAGGAAACAAAAAGGAAACTTATACTTAACATCAGGAAGAGACAGTTGAAATTTCTGGGACATGTAATGAAGAAGGAGCGCTTGGAAAATCTGATACTCACAGGACAGAAGAAAGGTGTGCATAACATACTTGATGAGCTTGAACAAATGGATGGTAGAACAGGGTTTGGGAGAAATAACAAAAAGACAAAACTTATTAAGAGCTACAAGAGAGAGGAAGATGTGAAGGGCCATTATCGGCTAGGTCTTGAAGGGAGAGGGCACATGAACAAAGAAGCAGAGTAGTGCATTGGAAATGTGCTGGGCTCATAACACAGAGGTCTGTAGATCGCAATGATGCTCTGCTACCAGTAACCCCTTGTGTCTGAGTGGCTTTACTTCCTTTGTTGGGGTGAATTTGATTAAAAAAATATCAGTGGCAGCATACACAACAGATCAAAATGTTCTTCTCCTCCAACAAGGCTGCATACAGTAGGACAGGAATGAGATAAGAAAAAAACTTTGGAAATTGGTTAATCTGGTCTACCTGACAAATCCGTAGTCACCTGAACTGGGGCCAGTTGATTATTACCTTTTTTGACCACTCATTTATGCGCCATGCATGTTACATGCTTAGGTAATCATGTATCGAAAGATACATGACTGACGAGGCAGATTTTTTCCTGCAGTAGGTTGCCATTTCTTTTTGCGGTATACCAGTTGCCATCCAAGGCTATAGAACCCGGTCTGTCCTGCAATTTACCCATAGCTGGGGGGGAGAAGAAGAGGATTCATACCTTTCCCAAGGATATTAGCATGTAAGTGAATGTAATGGATTCGACTGGAATTCAAACTCGGCTCTCTAATTCCTCAATGCGAGCCACTATCCATTACTCCACCAGATCTCTTCAACCTATATAGCAAGGAGTTGAAACTTGGAGTAGACGTGGCAATTGCATTTCTCTATTTCAACAGTAAATGAGTGGGACCTAGATGCCAATCTAGTCAGTCAGTCAGTAATGTGCCATACGTGATACACGCTCGGTCGATCATGTATCTTTCAATACATGACTGATGAGCAGTATTTACATTATTCGGACTATTGTCCTCATCTTTGTCGCCATATTTATCACAACATTTCGGCCGTTGTACGCTATGGCCTTCTTCAGGTGTTTGGAATTTCGAACTGAACCCTTTATTTTGATCACTGGGGTAGACTGTTCTAGTTCCATGTGCCATGTTTGATGGATGTCAGTTATCAGTTATCTCCTGTTAATTTCCCTCTGAAAGTTCTCCACTGCCTTAACCAGGTATTGAACTCACACTCTTTGGGTCTGTCACTGGATCTAACCAACGCCTTTATCCTACAGTCTTGGATAGCACATAAGTGAATATAATAGATTCAACTGGAATTTGAACTTGGCTCTCCGATTCCTCAATCGAAGCTGCTAACCATTACTCCAATGTGCCTCCTTTTTTGATCACTACAAAGTGCTTTGATTAGGAAAATTTCTATCTAAAATAGAAAGACCATTCATTCAGAAATATCTAAAGTGTCAGCTGTTTGAAACTGCTTTCTAAGACAAATGGTGAAAAAAAAGGCTTTGAGTGAGTAAAGCCTGAGTGTCTTGTCAAAGGTTGTTCTTCTTTGAGCATCGTAGACTGGTGCTACACAATCACAAACAAAGAACTGTACCAAATCATAGAAAAAAATCATTTGAGGACTACCAACAGCAGCAACAACTAAAATGTATAGCATATATAAATGGAAGAGAAAATAATCACATAATCAAGATGTTAACATACCACATCACGTCACGTCTGGAAGGAAAACGCCTATCAATCGTGGAAAGAGAAGTAATGGAGTTGAGAAACCTGTTTTTCTAAAAAGTTGTTTTAAGAGAAAGATTTTATAAATCTCAACCAAAACAGGCACAAACAATGAATGCCAAATATTTCCTTGTTGGGAAAAGGCTATTATCATCATTACTATTATCAACAAATTTTCATATCAAAACCTGCAGAATGATACTCAAAAGTTACCAAAGAAGAGAGTGATAAGTGGCAACAAGGCATGGTAAATAATGGTTAATATATAATTTCTCTCTTTTATGTGCTGTCTCCCTTCAGGATGTAGGTGATCATGGCTCTCCACTTTCCTCTATCTGTTGCAGCTGTCGACAAGTTCTGTTCCTCTGCTACCTCCCCCAGACCATGTTCTGTCATTCACTTGCTTAAGCCCCCTAGGTATGTCATGCATTGTTCTCCTTCGCTTTCCCTCTATTAAACCTGTGAATATTAGATTCTCCAGGCCCTCTTTCCTCATTACACATCCCAGAAACTTCTTGTTTGCATCCTCTCTAAGACCACATCATTGCTCATACACTTGGTCCATAATATCCTCAGCATCTGTAGAACCACATCTCCATCGCCTCGAGTCTCTTCTTCATCTATGAGGAGACCATCCAACATTTGCTGCTGTAAAGGAGGACATATGTCACATAACTGCACAGTACTCTTTTCTTTGTTACCAAAGAAATCCCCCTGTCTCGCAATACTTTGCCCAGTTTTTGGAATGTGTTCTTAGCCATAGATTTCTGATATGTTGTAAATTTCTGGCACCTCCAGTTGATTGTGTGATAGGTGTTTAAATTTCTTCAGGTTTCTCCAATGTATTCTTTATGGTAATCATTACAAGTAACAGAGTAATTACCTCCAAATTCAGCTTATTTTGTTTTGTATTAATTAGGTTATTAATTGTTTTGGATGTAGTGACAAATTTTATGTTGAGATTAGATAAATTCATTTCAGTTGTAGTTGTGATAGAACTAAAGGGGTTTCAAATTTAAAATTCCCAGCATCTCTCATTTGTATGCATGTGTAGTCATATCAACATAAACGTAAACTTTCCATTAAAGATAATGTTTGGGATATTTTGAGATTAAGAAATTCAGAATTAGTAAGCTAAAACTGAATGTTTAGTCCTTTCTCTTTTATCTGACTATAATTACCAAAATGTCTTTTTTTTTATTATCTATCTGTCAGAAAAGCAAGAGATTATATTCACTAAAATTTCTGTGGTTACTATTGCAACCATGGATCATAGTTTTAGCATATTGTGTTTTTTTTTTTATTCTAAAACTTTTAAGTTTCTAAGAAGGAGTTCAGTTTACAAAATAAATAGAATGCTGAACTGGCTACTTATTTTATGTCTGACAAGTTTATTCAACCAAAACTTTATTGTTTTATTTATCAGTCACTTTCCCACCACTGTAACTTAGTTTGCATGTGCATTTTCTATGGTACTTAAAGTTTATGAATTTAAGTGCAAAAGTAGATTGGCAGCAAGGTGTCTTCATTTTACAGTTGAAATGGCTAAATGTAACCGTAAAATCTATGCTAACCATTTCTTTTCTCAGACTTGTGGAATTATCTTCTGGATTTTGCCTCATAGTCAAGTTTGATGTTCAAAAACTTAAATGCAATGTCAAATATTAACTACTGTCTTTTATCGTCCTCTCTCCTTAACAGTATTTTTTTCTTATATTCCCTAACACTCAGTAACATCTTGCATCTTAGTGGCTTTATTGCCTTGTTTGGGGTGGGGGTGAAATGATTATATATATATATATATATATATATATATATAATAAAAAGGCTTAAACACTAATATTCCATGGTCATAATTTATTCCATTGGAATCGTAAATATGATCCAATTCATCAGACCAACAAATTCAAAAAGAAAACAGAAAAAACAACTCCGGTAATAAAAAACAAAATTTAGTGAGAGTGTATGTATGAGAGTGTGGGACGAATGTTAGAGTAAATAAAAGCTATAGGGAGGGGTAACAGACGAGAGAAGAACAGAAAAACAGGAAGGTCTCAAGATGAAGAAGGGGGGTTAAAATTTAACAGAGAGAAGTTTTAAAGAGGGAAGTCAAAGATGGTTTAAGTGAGAGAAATATGAATGTTCTTGGATGTCTAATACATTAAAGATGTAATTGGAAAGGATACATTTTGTGGTGACATACACACACAATAGACAATATAATCTTAAAGATGAGAAGATGAGAGAGGGAGAGGAAAATAAAATAAAATAAAAAGGGGTCGGGGAGAGAGATGGGGCAGGGGGAACTAAAACCAAAGGGCATTTATAAAAGGCCCATTGTGTAATCAAGAAAATTTGACAAAGTTAATATCAACTGTTTTATATGATTGCATATGTATGTGTATATTTACCACTAATATTATCTATCTATCTATCTATATATATATATATATATATATATATATATATCTGTTTGTGTGTGTGTGTATATATATATTACGAAATGGACAAAGTCCAACAATTTATTTATTAAAGACATTTTTATGTTTAACGTTATAGATACAAGTATTTAAGTAAATGCTCTGTTTATAATAAACAGTATTAAATAACATTTACCGGCCTGAATGTCCGAGAAATTTTCATAGAAAATATTCGTTCTTTGACAGGATTCGAACCTGCATCCTATACGGAACCGTCATTTACGCTGACGTGCCTTACCGTTAGGCTACAAAGAAGCGTTCGGTAGACAAGGTCGAATTTACTGCTTATAAACTCAATCTTCCATGAATCTCAAATATTCATAACTGCTCATGGCGTATCAAATGTAAACAAATGACGTCATATATTACGAAATGGACAAAGTCCGACAATTTATTTATTAAAGACATTTTATTTCTATAACGTTAAACATAAAAATGTCTCTAATAAATATATATATATATATACACCTAGTGAGCCAGACAAACCTACCTAGGTTTCACCTAAATGAATCGTCAGGGAAAGTACGGCTTGTATCTAGGTCTGCTCTGTGGTTGTATTGAGCTCTTTTGTTAGTTAGTTGTTTACTTTTTTGGAACCTGCAGTCGCAACGCTGAGTTTGAATTTAAATTTTAAGGTTAAAGTTCTGCATTTATGTACAAATGTAGTGATAAGAGAATTCTTTTTTACTGGCAAATTTTCCGTCAAAGTGGCATGAACTATATTGTTCAATAATTACTGTAATTTCAAAACAATAACACACATTTCTCATGGCATTTTTCAGATTACAACCTTGTTTTCGTTTGTCCACTTATTACTGAGACTATAAACAAGAACACAATCTATTTCATACCTGAGGATGTCTGTAGGAACAGACGAAAGCTTGTAAAATAAAAAGATCTAATGCAACGAAAATTTATAAAACAGGATCTTTTCATTCATAAAGAGATTCGGGGTTTTTGTATATTATTGAATTGTTCGCGAAGATGGATTTCTCGCCATTTAATCATTAACCTTTGTATTTGTTTTATGTATGAATAATTCATGAATTTATAAATTAATTGCACCTTTATTGTATATATATATATATATATATATGTTTGTATATACATGGTAAAATATGAGCTAAAAGCTTAAAATATAAAATAAATTGAGAGCTTAATGCCCAAATTGTCAGAGAATAAATGCAATCTATATAATAAATGTGAATGTCAGTGTATCACTGTGTCACACTTTTTTCAACTTTACTCCTAGAGGCTGTAGCCCAACATATCATTGCATTTTGGAATCAGGCCTGCTACGTGAGCAAATTAAAACATTCCAGGTTGGATCCGGACCTGCAATCCTGAAATTTCAGATTCACAAGTTTTCATTACTGTTGCTTTTGGTGAATGTTTTATATGATTTTTTTGTGTGATAACAATTTTTATAACTTGGGAATAATCAAAATTAATTGCAAAATACAGTGAAAGTCACCCATGAAATAAAATAATTGTTTATACAGAAAGTAAGGACCTACATACATCAAATTATCTTTAAATTAGGTGGTGGCAGAAGAATTGTTGTTGAACTTTTAAAAAATAAGCTTAAATATTAATGCAATACTTAAATGCAGTGATCAATTT
>OZ010597.1:61724233-61799233 GCA_963932145.1 Acanthosepion lycidas | reverse complement strand
ATAAGAATTGAACCCTTGTGAACTGTTCAACTGAGATATTTTCAAATATTTTAATGCATTCTCTAATTCAAATTTGAACACTTAAGACTCTCTTTCAGAATTACTTTTTCCGTGCACACAATACAGGTTTCTAAATAAGATTAATACATATGCACCAATGATGCTCCGCATGGAATGAAACCTGTTACCATAAAAATATTTTCCCTTGTTCCTTTTATTAATATTGACTTTAGAGATACATTTATTTATGTCTGAACAATTACACACACATATGTATATTTGATAATTGTGTATTTAGGCAGCAATTGCTCCTTTATACATGTTAAATTAAAGACAACAGATAACGTGTTGTGATTCAGCTTTTATTTAAATTTGTCTTCTGTTTGAACAAATGTTTTCTTTTCTGGACACAGAGTATGTACAAACTGTCCAAATGTTCTGTAATTCTGAATGTTTACGGCTATAATTTTACCCATTATCAAGTATGATTTTATTTTTACTTTTTAACATGTTGTATGGGTTGTGTGTATCTAGACTTATAGGGATGTTTTATTTTCTGAACACAGCCAGCACATTGTGGCCATGTTTGCAGTTAATATGACCGAGTGTTGGCTTTTTCGTTTTTATTATATATATAGAATATATATAGAATATATATTCCATTATTTTAAATCTTTTTTTACATGTGGATGAGGTTATTATGCTTGTATTTTCTACTAGTATGTTTCGGATGGAATCTGGTAAGTTTGTGCATGTGTTTAAATGGATTCTGATGAAGCTCTGGTCAGATAGATGTAATGTAAGTTGTCTGGCTGATGTAATTATTTATGAGTTCATAAGGGCATTTGAAATTTTTTGTAGTAGATAATTAATTTAATTTTTTTGTTTGGGTCAACTGGTGCAGTGTATTTCTTTATATATATATATATATATATATATATGGTGGACTTTACCATCATATTCGGCATATGAAGGTTAAGCAGCTCAGCTCCTAGGAACAGGCAGCCCAGACACCACATATGATTTGATTTGATTATTCTGGTAAAGGCTTTGTGCAGAATCAACCACACTTTTTGAAGGGCCGAATACAGAGACCTGGTGCCCTATGTGCCACAAGTTCGCCAAACAACCCTCCGCAGGTTTTGAATTCAGAATTGTCCTAGACCAGTTGCCATCCAAGGCTATAGAACCCAATTTGTCCTGCTATTTAAACATAGCTGGAGGGAGAAGAAGAGGCTTCATACCTATCCCAAGGGTATTAGCATGTAAGTGAATGTAATGGATTTGATTTTAATTGGAACTTGGCTCTCCGATTCGTCAATCCAAGCCACTATCCACTATTACACCATGCCTCCTATATATATATATATATATATATATATATATATATTTGTGCATTTAGGCAGCAATACTTCTTTCATGCACATTTCCTTGAACATTGAATACGATAGACAAGGTGCTTTGATTTAGTTTTTTATACAATTTCTCATGTGATCAAATAATGTTTTTCTTTTCACATGATAAATTATATAAAAACTGTCCGAATCTTCTTTTAATTCGAGCACTTTCGGCTATACATTTAGCCATTTTGAAGGATGTAATATTTTAATTGTTAAATAAGAAATAGTTTGTTGCATGAATGTATTTATATATTTTTTTCATTTTTCAAAGCATGGTCAAGATATTGTGTCCATGTTTATAGTTTAAGTGTTATTTTTTTTTACTTTTAATAGTAAGTTTTCCATTATTTTTAGACTTTTTGCATGTAGATGCTGCTATTATATTTGTGTTGTCAGCAAGTATGTTACGAATATATATATATATATATATATATATATATATATATATATATATATATATATATATATATATGTTGTGGATTTCGAGATGAAATTCGGTCTCCAATGAATGACAAACGCAAGAATTAAATATAAGAAATTAAATGTATTTACACAATAATACAATCGGTAATACTGTTAGTAAATCCAGCAACGCTGTTAGTAGCAATAATAATTTATATATATACAGTCACAAAGTAGGACTTCCTTAGAGTCTACGTGCTTGTAACTGAGACTTCTACTAGTGGTTGCCTCACACTATTACTCTACTCACTCTCTCTATATATCCTGACTGACTGTGGGTATTTAACAGCAGCAGTCTAAGTAACACTCTGGTCGAGTCCACTTATATGAAAAAGGGGAGGACCCCATAACAATATATACAAGATTAATATTAAATACTAGATTATGTTTGTATTTATCTACATATCTCCATGTTTGACACAAATTTACATAAAAAGCTACACATATAGACAAGTAAATATAATTCAAGCTAGTGATTATACACTCATACAAAAAAAAGCAACAGGACTCTGCACCATGCAGAAGCACCCAGTCATGACTGTCAGACAACTTCTGTGACTACATCACCCCTGGCCACTTAACACCCCCAGATTGCAATCCAGTTTATTATTATGCGTGGGGCGCAGTTGTGCAAGAGACCAACAAAATTTCTTTTAACAACAAAGATGAACTGAAGGCAAGGAATATGGAAACATTCACCAACTTAAAAAGGAGACCATCCAGAAGAGTTACAAGAGATTCTGATGTCGTCTGGAGGCTGTGGTTAAAGCCTATAGTGATTTTATTGAATAAATTTACTCTTTAGTTTTTCAAGATATTTTTGTGTAATTTTGATAAATATATCTGTTAAAATGAGATGTCAGTGTCATTATTATTTCTTTATTTATATATATATATATCCAAACAAGTTTTCTTAAATTCAATTAAAAAAGACTGTCTGTTTTTTCCCAGTTTTTGAATAAGGTATTGCATATCATGATCAAAATTGTGGATAAAAAGTCCATGTTTTATGTCTTTATCTGTTTTGTTCAAGTACTTTTGACTATCTCGGTTATTTTCAAAAACTAATGGCTGTTAGATTGAGCATGGTCATCAATGATTTTGTTGCTTAAATTCTGATGTATTTTAAATTGCTGGAACTAAAATCATATGTAATGCAAATGGTTTGCAGAAAAGGGATTAGGTGAAGCAGCAAAACCAAACTTTACTGAAACTTACAAAGGATGCAAAGAAATGGTGGAGTGCCATGATTACCCACATTCTGAAAGTACATGGCAGATAGAAAATCTTTTTGGCCATCAGATCCAACTCAACCTCCACTAACCACTCTTCTTCCTCTACGTGCTGTGTCCCTTCAGGACATGTGCAATCATGGCTCTCCACAATTTCTTGTCCTTTGTAGCTCTTAATAAATGTTATCTTTTTGCTGTCTCTCACAAACCCTTCTGTACCATTCATTCACTCATGCTTGCCAAGTAACTTATGCATTTTTTCACTGTCCCTCTTGCCTTCAATCTGTCTTGT
This sequence comes from Acanthosepion lycidas, assembly GCA_963932145.1. Lineage (NCBI taxonomy): Eukaryota > Metazoa > Mollusca > Cephalopoda > Sepiida > Sepiidae > Acanthosepion > Acanthosepion lycidas. The sequence goes on along the minus strand of OZ010597.1, from coordinate 61,795,847 downwards.
AAGTATCAAATTTTCCGAGCCTCTTTCCTCATTATGTGTTATGGGACCTTACCCATAATAACATAATGGACTATTCCATATGTAATAAATACTGCGTCACAAAAGGAAACAGAAGTTCAGTCTGAAGTCTGGAGTGAGGTCCGTCAGGAGTCTGTCAGTCAGTCAGAGCGAGCGAGTCAGTCAGTCAAGTCAGAGGCAGTCCGAAACAGAGTCGCATTCAGACAATTACTACTAAACCTGATTGTTCATACTAAAACTTCTATTTCTCTGTATATATTCCTGTTTGTAATATATCTGTGTTAGTCCATATCTGTGTTCGAGTTCTTCTTTATTGGTTCTACTTTGGACTATCACCGTGGTACAAGGAACCAGACCATAACATCATGTATCCTAGAAATTTCAACTATCTATTCCTGATGTTAAGTATAATTGTCCTTTTTGCTTCCATTTTCTCTAAAACTTCATTGTTGCTTACATGTTCAGTGCATAGTATCCCCAGGATCCTTCTGTAGAAGCACATTTCTGTTACTTTAAGTCTTCTTCATCTTTGAGAAAATTGTCCAGCATTCACATATAGGAGGGCATATATCACATAACAGTTCAGTACTTTTTTCTTTGATTCTAACAAAGTTTTTCTGTCTCTTAAAACTTTCCATAGCTTTTGGAATGCATCTTTGGATTTTAGTGATGCACTTTCTGATCTCTATTAAAACCCTCCACAGATATTTAAATTGTTGCCTCTGTTTGATTTCAGTATCCCCAATTCGTAATTTGCATATTGGGCAGTCCCTTTTGCTAACGACTATGCACTCGATCTTTTTGCAATTGATGCTTAGTCCTTTCTTCTTGCTTTCCTTCCCTAACTCTGTGGGAGTTTTTGTGGTTTTCTTTCTGTGCCTAATATCAACACTGTATCATCTGCATATCTTATCTTGTTAAGATTGTGGTCGCCAATAATGAATCCTCATAGAACTTACCCCCCCCCCAACATGTTTCAATTCATGTGCTTATTTATGGAACCAAATACTTTGCTTGAAGAGACATGTTGTGCATTACAATGATTTCTTGTATTTAGCGTTTATACATCCAGTAATTTTATTCTCTTATATTTGAGGTTGATTGATTTACTTTTTTGGGGTGAGGAGTTTGGAGGGGGGGGGCATTGGTGGGCACTGGTGCGGTGGCCATTGAGTCTTAAGAGATTTTGATTTATGTTGATACTAATCAATAACCGAGTTTTGATCCTCAAGAAAAGCTTGCAGGATCTGTTGGATCATCTCTTTGGCGAAACTTCAAAAGGAATTCAAATATTCTTCATTCTCTGCTATTGAAGTTAATTCATAAAAAGTCCCAGAGAACGAATATTTATCTTTCCACCCACACAACTTTGCCATTTCTGCAGGTTTTTTCAATGGAAAAATAGAGAAATAAAACATATGCACACACGCAAATAAAGAGAGCATAAACATTTGATTAATTATATATATATATATATATATATATATTATGAATTAACTGATTTAGAATATGGTTTCTTCGCTACACAGGAATTACCATGTTTCAAAAACCGAAGCTAAAAACTTCAAATTTAATTATATAATTAAATTAAAATCATTAGTTCTGTTTCATCATCGAGCGAATTTTGGAATAACTTATTTTTAAATTTACTGAGTTTTAAATGCACATACAATTCATTTTTTTCTTTTCCAGGGATACAGAGAAATCCAATCACTTAGACAGGGGCAGTAGTGTGTTCATTTTTATTAACTATTATTTTATCAATTTTGAGTTACGTTCAAAAAAGAGGTTAAGTCTAGGGATGGTATGGGTGCATTTTCCAACAAATTTTTACGAATGTCGTCTGTTTTTTTATCAACGACAAAATGTCTTTTGGCATTTTTTTCTGTTAAATTCGTACTTGTATATTTAAAGATTCTTTCTAAAAGGGGTGTTTGGGTTAGGATACATTATATTGAACTACAATTTTACAATATTATTATTATTGTTTATTATATATATATATATATATATATATATATATATATTTATGCATATATATATATATATATATATACACACACCTATGCATAAATAGCAGGCTACTCTCTTTTTTCAAGCACATCCCATGTTGTCTGTGAGAATTTTTCACATAGGTAAGGGATGTTGGGTGGAGGTGTGTATTTAAGTGTATTCAATATATATATATGTATGTGGGCACGTGGCCAAGTTATTAGAATGTTTGCATTCTGACCATGAGACCCGGGTTTGAATCTCAACATGATCGATAAGAAAACCTGAGGGGTCAATTCCAGTGTGTGGTGCCTTAAAACAACACCACAAGTTGACCCAAACCTTATGAGTGCAATTGGATATATGAAACCCTTAGGGGCTGTCTATAGCTGTGCTAGCACAAAGTCACAAATCATCATGGCAGAGGCCTTGAGCATGCTGGCTTTGTTCAATTTGAAACTGTAGCTAAGGTCTGCTCAGCATAGTTGCAGTATAAACCACAGGTGAGCTCTGTGGGTGTTGAATAAACACAGATACACCTAAGCAAGCATCTGCAATAGGGATTGGTTAGCCACCCTAGTAGACAGGTATCCTTGAATACGAGTGACCAGCTATGTATATATATATATATATATATATATATATATATATATATATATATATGTATAGCTTGTCATTCACATGTAACAGTTTTTCCCCTTACGAGGGGTGGTTAATCAATTTGAACCTTTCAAAACCTCTATTCTACAATCTACATTCAACATCATCACTTGATAGACACCAGTAAGAGAAGTTTTTGGTAATTTTAGGACAAGGCAAAAATGCAATATGCTCTATCAACTCCGTAAAAATAGAAAAAAATGGTACTGGATACATTTTGAATATATATATATATACATACATACACACACACACACATATATATATATATATATATATATATATATATGTATTGGAGTCTCCTATCATTTTCGACGTATGAAGAAACAGAAATTCACTTCTTCGAATCGAACAGCCAGACTATATATATATATATATATATATATATATATATATTCAACATCATCACTTGATATGACACCAGAGGCGTTGAAACAAAATGGCTATTTTTGTAGTCATTTTATAACATATTTATGTTATAATTTTTAAATAAATAATTATATATATATATATATATAGAGAGAGAGAGAGAGAGAGAGAGAGCGAGAGAGCTGTGATTTTGTTGAGGCTGGATTGACATCAAGGCCAGTTTTAGGCCTTAAGAGACCACTGGGCTAATAGAATTTGTGGGCTCTTTCCTTATCTATGTTCAGCCCTGCCACCCACTCATGTCGATTTAGAAAAAAAAAAATTTTGATGGTGTTTTTGATGTAAAAAATGAAAGCTAGGTGTGTCCTCCCTGACAAAAGGTTTGATGCAAGGTTTTCACAAGGCCAGAGGCTTTTTCTGACGCCTAACTCAGACACTCACAGCAGTCCAAGTACATTGTTTTTATTGAGATATCATCTCTAGGAAGATTACCATTTTTGACAACCACAACATTATCAAGACGTCTTACACTTCATTTGTCAGATACAAGTTCTATCGTACAACATTTAAAGACACATTCCTGCCCAACTTCACAATACAGGAAAATACTTGTTGACAACACCAATATACTCCACCATGAAAATATTAAACAAAACCTTTAAATTCTTGAGGCCCTCTCTATCAAAATCAACTGACCAAAAGTCAACAAAATTTATTACAAGTCAAGCACTAATGTATTGAAGTACATATAACAAACATTTAATGCCATTTTGCATTTCTGCCAATGTCTAGTCAGGTCCCTTATCTTGGGACATTTGTTTGGCAAAAATTCTATAGCTACAATGGATACATTTAAAATGTTTAAATAATTACAGAGAGCATTTGCACGTGTTTTTAAAAATCACCATCAAAATGGAATGCAGATTAAGTTTGTCTATGTAATTTACCCCTGAAGATGATCTTAAAAAGTTCAAAAGTATTTGGGTTAGAAACAATTATGGTGCCTTCCTTGATGTATTTCATCTTCACATCAAGAAACTGATTAGAGAATTGAAAAGGATCAGAATAAAAATGAATAGACATAATATGTTTATATTATTCAATGAAATATATATATATATATATATATATTTTATATATTTTATAAATTCATGAATCATTCATACAAAAAATAAATATAGAGGTTAATGATTTAAATGGCGAGAATACTTCGTCACAAACAATATAAATAAGATACATCAACCTCGAACATGTATATGAATGATATGATCGCCGTTTATAAATTCCTGTTGCATATACATGTTCGGGGTTGATGTATCTTATTTATATTGTTTGCGATGATGTATTCTCACCATTTAAATCATTAACCTCTATATTTGTTTTTTGTATGAATGATTAATGAATTTATAAATTATATTTTCACCTTTTAATTGAAATATATATATATATATATATATAATATTATATGTATGTATATATATATATATATATATATATATATATATAATTATTTATTTTTAAAGAAAAAAAAATTATAACATAAATATGTTATAAAATCACTACAAAAATAGCCATTTTGTTTCAACACCCTCGGTGTCTTATCAAGTGATGACGTTGAATGTAAAATAAATGGTTTTAAAAGTTTCAAATTAATTAATAATCCTACGCAAGGGGAAAACGTTGTTACAAAGGCTAGATGGACCAATCAAAACACAAGTACAGGAAAATTCAAAAAGCTCGATAACGAAGTCATGTTATAATATCTATTCAGATGTTTAGTATTAAAAAATAATTTATTCCAACGAATAATTACTAAATTATATGATAAAATTTAATATTAAAATTTAAAACTGCTAATTACAAAATCAAAATTTAACATTTATTTGCTATCAAGTTTACAACTATAAAATTACTGAGGAGAAAAGAAGAAATATATATGTTATTCAATTTATTTTTTCATTGAAGTTACTTTAGCTATATTTAATATCCGGTCTTTTTACAATGTATACATTTTAATCCTCATGGTGTGTAAATGGGGTCCTAAACTCACGCGTAAAACAAACGCAGTCAGATTCTAATACATAAGCACCAAGACATATACACACACAAAAAAGGGACAAGACAGAGAACATCTCCACGGTCTGTCATGAAAAAAAAAAGGGGGGGGGAAATGGGAGAAGGGAAACCAACACACACGTACATACATACATAATTAAAAGTGGATGCACTTTCCATACACATAGATACATATAAATACATGTACACACATGTACACACTTATATATATATATATATATATATATATATATATATATATATATATATATATATATATACATATACATATGCATCATACTTGTTCGCCCAAGAGACCCTACTGAAACTATTCTGGCAGGTGATCCTGAAGCAATATATATATATGTATATATATATATTCATATTTTGCCAGAATAGTGTTGGTAGGGTCTCTTGGGCGAACAAGTATGATGTTGCAAGACCCGAAACTTGTCATGGCCCCAAGTCATAAGATCACTGACGAGACAATCCTGTGCACTTGTTGGAGTGTTTTTGTGACATACAGTTATATATATATATATATATATATATATATATATATATATATATATATATACACACTTTCAGCAATCACTTAATCTATCTTTATCAAGGGAATATGTTGTGTTAGACATTTCTGAAACAACAAGAAGGAGACTCTTTGGAGTTACAGGTGCAGTTATATCATTAACTTGTTAAATTTTATCCCATCAGATATATTTTTATCAGGCAGCTGTTGAAACCAAAACTGACATTTATATATATATAAATATATATATATATATATATATATATATATATATATATATATATATATATATGTGTGTGTCTGTGTAAGAGAGCAAGAGTTAGGTAACAGAAAGGAATTTGAAAGTAAAGAGAGAAAAAAAACGTATTCATCTATAGTTTTTTTTGTGTGCTATTCCAATTATTTAGCTGCAAAAATAGCATTTGTTTTAAAACGTCCATGTTTCTTGCTATTAGAGTAATGTGAACTGGTCACTGAAGAGATGCCAATCAAATTAAACCTGTCTGACCTTCTTGAAATGCACGTCTGGACAAGAGTGCATCTCAGGAGTAATCGCTCAGTGGAAATATTTAATTTTAGGTGCAGCAGATGTGCACTGGTATACATTGACATAAGTTGTTGTCCATCAGCCACAAATGAAGAAAGCAGCAGACAGTTTATAGGAAAACATCTGCTTTGTTTTCTCAGATAAAAACAAATTGATGATGCTATTATAATTGTTCCTAACAGTAGCAGTATCAATTAAGATCACTTCAGTACTGGTCGCTTTGCTGATGGCAAGGTGATTTCAAATCTAACTTGTTTGCTTATTTAAAATTTAACTCGCTGGAAAGTATTTTAACAGATGATGGAAAAATGGGACATGGAAATCTGAACATACATTAGCACAGCAGGGAATGCCTTCCAAAATTTTAGCAAAGTATTAAGAAAAATTTGATTGGAAAGCAAAAAAAGAAAGTGCTGAACTGTTATGCAATATCAGTCGTCTTATATGGCAGCAAATGTGTAACAGTCTCCTCACAGACAAATAACAGACTTCAATCAACAGAAAACTAGTTAGGTACAGGGTGCAATGGATAAATTGTCATCTAAATGCAAAAACGAAAATGACACTGCAATCTCATTTTAACGGAGAATATTTCCCAAAATTTCACAAAAATATCATGAAATACCAAACAATAAATTCATACAATAAAATCAACATTCGCTTCAATTACAGCCACAAGATAGCTTTAGAATCTCCTGCAGCTCTTCTGGGTGGTATTCTGGTTTAAGTTGGTGAATACTGCCATAATCCTTGTCTTCAGTTCATCTTTGGTGTTACATGGTGTGTTATTGGTCTCTTGCTCAACTGTGCCCCACATATATCAAGGGGTGTTGCAGTCTGGGTAGTTAGGTGGCCAAATGTAATAGGTGATGTGGTTGCAGAAATTGTCTAACAGCTATAACTCGGTTCTCCTGCTTGTGTCCTGTTACTAGACATATGGTCATCCAGCAGCCACCCTCTTGACCCAGGGCAGCACTCAAGGCACTTGATACAGGCTTCCATGTTGCAGCTGAGACTTTCACCAACAAATTCGGGAGTCCAATCAGAGTGAGTTTTCCGTGGTGAGTTTTCATTTGTAATCAACATTAGACTCATCGTACTCTTTCCAAATACTCTGCACTGTTCCTCGGATTCACAGTCAAACACTCTGAAATGTTCGTATTGGTGCCTCTGGCATTAATGCCAAGCAGTACGGCATGCTGTTTCTAAGTTTCTGGCAGAGTTAATTGCGTCATGGTGCTCTTTTTCTTACAGACAGTGCCCAACTGACCCTAGTATACTGTGTAGTCAACAAAATCAAAAACAAACAGGGTGCATGTGAAAAGTTACAAATGTCAAAGGGTGACAATTTATGCATTGCAACCTGCAGAAGGATGCTGAGAACACTATGGATGGAGCTTGTAAGCGATAAAGTCATAAAGAAAATAGAAACAAGTACGTATATTTTTTTAAAATTATGTACAAGACTTAAGGGACAGTAGAAGTAGTGTATAAAAGGCATAGTTTATGTAGAGAAGATAACTGTTAAACCTTGACTTATAATCAGAATCAGAAAGCGGTAGTTCAAATTTCTAGAATACATAATGAGAAAAGAAGGTTTGGAGAATTTGCCACTCACAGAATATACCAAAGGTAAAAGGAGTAGAGGAAGGCAGCAGACAACCTACTTAATGAGGTTGTGTGAATGGATGATAGAATTGGCTCATGAAGACATGGCAAAGGGAGAAAACATAGAAGATTGTGGAGAGCCATGATCTTCTACATATTAAAGTGAAACAACAAGTGGAAGAAGAGAACTTCTATGACAACTTGAAATCATTTTCCTGTTTTCCCTATCACATTTTTGAACATTCCTAAAATTGACTTGACTCAAAGAGAAATAGAGACGGAGGTTGAAGGTGAATATGGCAATAAAGATGAGGATAACACTCTGAACAATGTAAACAGTGTAAATAGTTACAATACCTCATCTCAGAAATAGAGACAGATGATGAAGGTGAATATGTCAATAAAGATGAGGACAACAGTCCAAACAATGTAAATAGTGTAAATAGTTACAATACCTCATCTCAGAAATAGAGACAGATGTTGAAGGTGAATATGGCAATAAAGATGAGGACAATAGTCCAAAGAATGTAAATAGTGTAAATAGTTACAATACCTCATCTCAGAAATAGAGACAGATGTTGAAGGTGAATATGGCAATAAAGATAAGGACAATAGTCCAAAGAATGTAAATAGTGTAAATAGTTACAATACCTCATCTCAGAAATAGAGAGAGATGTTGAAGGTGAATATGGCAATAAAGATGGGGACAACAGTCCAAAGAATATAAATAGTGTAAATAGTTACAATACCTCATCTCAGAAATAGAGACAGATGTTGAAGGTGAATATGGCAATAAAGATGAGGATAACAGTCCGAACAATGTAAATAGTGTAAATAGTTACAATACCTCATCTCAGAAATAGAGGCAGATGTTGAAGGTGAATATGGCAATAAAGATGAGGACAACAGTCCAAACAATGTAAATAGTGTAAATAGTTACAATACCTCATCTCAGAAATAGAGACAGATGTTGAAGGTGAATATGGCAATAAAGATGAGGACAACAGTCCAAACAGTGTAAATAATGTAAATAGTTACAATACCTCATCTCAGAAATAGAGACAAATGTTGAAGGTGAATATGGCAATAAAGATAAGGACAATAGTCTGAACAATGTAAATAGTGTAAATAGTTACAATACCTCATCTCAGAAATAGAGACAGATGTTGAAGGAGAATATGGCAATAAAGATAAGGACAATAGTCTGAACAATGTAAATAGTATAAATAGTTACAATACCTCATCTCAGAAATAGAGAGGCAGATGTTGAAGGTGAATATGGCAATAAAGATGAGGATAACAGTCCAAACAATGTATATAGTATAAATAGTTACAATACCTCATCTGAGAAATAGAGACAGATGTTGAAGGTGAATATGGCAATAAAGATGAGGACAACAGTCCAAACAGTGTAAATAATGTAAATAGTTACAATACCTCATCTCAGAAATAGAGACAAATGTTGAAGGTGAATATGGCAATAAAGATAAGGACAATAGTCTGAACAATGTAAATAGTGTAAATAGTTACAATACCTCATCTCAGAAATAGAGACAGATGTTGAAGGAGAATATGGCAATAAAGATAAGGACAATAGTCTGAACAATGTAAATAGTGTAAATAGTTATAAGACCTCATCTCAGAAATAGAGACAGATGTTGAAGATGAATATGGCAATAAAGATGAGGACAACAGTCCAAACAATGTAAATAGTGTAAATAGTTACAATACCTCATCTCAGAAATAGAGAGGCAGATGTTGAAGGTGAATATGGCAATAAAGATGAAGATAACAGTCCAAACAATGTAAATAGTATAAATAGTTACAATACCTCATCTCAGAAATAGAGAGGCAGATGTTGAAGGTGAATATGGCAATAAAGATAAGGACGACAGTCTGAACAATGTTAATAGTTTAAATAGTTACAATACCTCATCTCAGAAATAGAGACAGATGTTGAAGGTGAATATGGCAATAAAGATGAAGATAACAGTCCAAACAATGTAAATAGTATAAATAGTTACAATACCTCATCTCAGAAATAGAGAGGCAGATGTTGAAGGTGAATATGGCAATAAAGATAAGGACGACAGTCTGAACAATGTAAATAGTTTAAATAGTTACAATACCTCATCTCAGAAATAGAGACAGATGTTGAAGGTGAATATGGCAATAAAGATGAAGATAACAGTCCAAACAATGTAAATAGTATAAATAGTTACAATACCTCATCTCAGAAATAGAGAGGCAGATGTTGAAGGTGAATATGGCAATAAAGATAAGGACGACAGTCTGAACAATGTTAATAGTTTAAATAGTTACAATACCTCATCTCAGAAATAGAGACAGATGTTGAAGGTGAATATGGCAATAAAGATGAAGATAACAGTCCAAACAATGTAAATAGTATAAATAGTTACAATACCTCATCTCAGAAATAGAGAGGCAGATGTTGAAGGTGAATATGGCAATAAAGATAAGGACGACAGTCTGAACAATGTAAATAGTTTAAATAGTTACAATACCTCATCTCAGAAATAGAGACAGATGTTGAAGGTGAATATGGCAATAAAGATGAAGATAACAGTCCAAACAATGTAAATAGTATAAATAGTTACAATACCTCATCTCAGAAATAGAGAGGCAGATGTTGAAGGTGAATATGGCAATAAAGATAAGGACGACAGTCTGAACAATGTAAATAGTTTAAATAGTTACAATACCTCATCTCAGAAATAGAGACAGATGTTGAAGGTGAATATGGCAATAAAGATGAAGATAACAGTCCAAACAATGTAAATAGTATAAATAGTTACAATACCTCATCTCAGAAATAGAGAGGCAGATGTTGAAGGTGAATATGGCAATAAAGATAAGGACGACAGTCCGAACAATGTTAATAGTTTAAATAGTTACAATATATCATCTCAGAAATAGAGACAGATGTTGAAGGTGAATATGGCAATAAAGATGAAGATAACAGTCCAAACAATGTAAATAGTTTAAATAGTTACAATACCTCATCTCAGAAATAGAGAGGCAGATGTTGAAGGTGAATATGGCAATAAAGATAAGGACGACAGTCTGAACAATGTAAATAGTTTAAATAGTTACAATACCTCATCTCAGAAATAGAGACAGATGTTGAAGGTGAATATGGCAATAAAGATGAAGATAACAGTCCAAACAATGTAAATAGTATAAATAGTTACAATACCTCATCTCAGAAATAGAGAGGCAGATGTTGAAGGTGAATATGGCAATAAAGATAAGGACGACAGTCCGAACAATGTTAATAGTTTAAATAGTTACAATATATCATCTCAGAAATAGAGACAGATGTTGAAGGTGAATATGGCAATAAAGATGAAGATAACAGTCCAAACAATGTAAATAGTTTAAATAGTTACAATACCTCATCTCAGAAATAGAGACAGATGTTGAAGGTGAATATGGCAATAAAGATGAAGATAACAGTCCAAACAATGTAAATAGTTTAAATAGTTACAATACCTCATCTCAGAAATAGAGAGGCAGATGTTGAAGGTGAATATGGCAATAAAGATAAGGACGACAGTCTGAACAATGTAAATAGTTTAAATAGTTACAATACCTCATCTCAGAAATAGAGACAGATGTTGAAGGTGAATATGGCAATAAAGATGAAGATAACAGTCCAAACAATGTAAATAGTATAAATAGTTACAATACCTCATCTCAGAAATAGAGAGGCAGATGTTGAAGGTGAATATGGCAATAAAGATAAGGACGACAGTCCAAACAATGTTAATAGTTTAAATAGTTACAATACCTCATCTCAGAAATAGAGACAGATGTTGAAGGTGAATATGGCAATAAAGATGAAGATAACAGTCCAAACAATGTAAATAGTTTAAATAGTTACAATACCTCATCTCAGAAATAGAGAGGCAGATGTTGAAGGTGAATATGGCAATAAAGATAAGGACGACAGTCTGAACAATGTTAATAGTTTAAATAGTTACAATACCTCATCTCAGAAATAGAGACAGATGTTGAAGGTGAATATGGCAATAAAGATGAAGATAACAGTCCAAACAATGTAAATAGTTTAAATAGTTACAATACCTCATCTCAGAAATAGAGAGGCAGATGTTGAAGGTGAATATGGCAATAAAGATAAGGACGACAGTCTGAACAATGTAAATAGTTTAAATAGTTACAATACCTCATCTCAGAAATAGAGACAGATGTTGAAGGTGAATATGGCAATAAAGATGAAGATAACAGTCCAAACAATGTAAATAGTATAAATAGTTACAATACCTCATCTCAGAAATAGAGAGGCAGATGTTGAAGGTGAATATGGCAATAAAGATAAGGACGACAGTCTGAACAATGTTAATAGTTTAAATAGTTACAATACCTCATCTCAGAAATAGAGACAGATGTTGAAGGTGAATATGGCAATAAAGATGAAGATAACAGTCCAAACAATGTAAATAGTATAAATAGTTACAATACCTCATCTCAGAAATAGAGAGGCAGATGTTGAAGGTGAATATGGCAATAAAGATAAGGACGACAGTCCAAACAATGTTAATAGTTTAAATAGTTACAATACCTCATCTCAGAAATAGAGACAGATGTTGAAGGTGAATATGGCAATAAAGATGAAGATAACAGTCCAAACAATGTAAATAGTATAAATAGTTACAATACCTCATCTCAGAAATAGAGAGGCAGATGTTGAAGGTGAATATGGCAATAAAGATAAGGACGACAGTCCAAACAATGTTAATAGTTTAAATAGTTACAATACCTCATCTCAGAAATAGAGACAGATGTTGAAGGTGAATATGGCAATAAAGATGAAGATAACAGTCCAAACAATGTAAATAGTATAAATAGTTACAATACCTCATCTCAGAAATAGAGAGGCAGATGTTGAAGGTGAATATGGCAATAAAGATAAGGACGACAGTCCAAACAATGTTAATAGTTTAAATAGTTACAATACCTCATCTCAGAAATAGAGACAGATGTTGAAGGTGAATATGGCAATAAAGATGAAGATAACAGTCCAAACAATGTAAATAGTTTAAATAGTTACAATACCTCATCTCAGAAATAGAGAGGCAGATGTTGAAGGTGAATATGGCAATAAAGATAAGGACGACAGTCTGAACAATGTTAATAGTTTAAATAGTTACAATACCTCATCTCAGAAATAGAGACAGATGTTGAAGGTGAATATGGCAATAAAGATGAAGATAACAGTCCAAACAATGTAAATAGTTTAAATAGTTACAATACCTCATCTCAGAAATAGAGAGGCAGATGTTGAAGGTGAATATGGCAATAAAGATAAGGACGACAGTCTGAACAATGTAAATAGTTTAAATAGTTACAATACCTCATCTCAGAAATAGAGACAGATGTTGAAGGTGAATATGGCAATAAAGATGAAGATAACAGTCCAAACAATGTAAATAGTATAAATAGTTACAATACCTCATCTCAGAAATAGAGAGGCAGATGTTGAAGGTGAATATGGCAATAAAGATAAGGACGACAGTCCAAACAATGTTAATAGTTTAAATAGTTACAATACCTCATCTCAGAAATAGAGACAGATGTTGAAGGTGAATATGGCAATAAAGATGAAGATAACAGTCCAAACAATGTAAATAGTTTAAATAGTTACAATACCTCATCTCAGAAATAGAGAGGCAGATGTTGAAGGTGAATATGGCAATAAAGATAAGGACGACAGTCTGAACAATGTTAATAGTTTAAATAGTTACAATACCTCATCTCAGAAATAGAGACAGATGTTGAAGGTGAATATGGCAATAAAGATGAAGATAACAGTCCAAACAATGTAAATAGTTTAAATACTTACAATACCTCATCTCAGAAATAGAGAGGCAGATGTTGAAGGTGAATATGGCAATAAAGATAAGGACGACAGTCTGAACAATGTAAATAGTTTAAATAGTTACAATACCTCATCTCAGAAATAGAGACAGATGTTGAAGGTGAATATGGCAATAAAGATGAAGATAACAGTCCAAACAATGTAAATAGTATAAATAGTTACAATACCTCATCTCAGAAATAGAGAGGCAGATGTTGAAGGTGAATATGGCAATAAAGATAAGGACGACAGTCCAAACAATGTTAATAGTTTAAATAGTTACAATACCTCATCTCAGAAATAGAGACAGATGTTGAAGGTGAATATGGCAATAAAGATGAAGATAACAGTCCAAACAATGTAAATAGTTTAAATAGTTACAATACCTCATCTCAGAAATAGAGAGGCAGATGTTGAAGGTGAATATGGCAATAAAGATAAGGACGACAGTCCAAACAATGTTAATAGTTTAAATAGTTACAATACCTCATCTCAGAAATAGAGACAGATGTTGAAGGTGAATATGGCAATAAAGATGAAGATAACAGTCCAAACAATGTAAATAGTTTAAATAGTTACAATACCTCATCTCAGAAATAGAGAGGCAGATGTTGAAGGTGAATATGGCAATAAAGATAAGGACGACAGTCTGAACAATGTAAATAGTTTAAATAGTTACAATACCTCATCTCAGAAATAGAGACAGATGTTGAAGGTGAATATGGCAATAAAGATGAAGATAACAGTCCAAACAATGTAAATAGTATAAATAGTTACAATACCTCATCTCAGAAATAGAGAGGCAGATGTTGAAGGTGAATATGGCAATAAAGATAAGGACGACAGTCCAAACAATGTTAATAGTTTAAATAGTTACAATACCTCATCTCAGAAATAGAGACAGATGTTGAAGGTGAATATGGCAATAAAGATGAAGATAACAGTCCAAACAATGTAAATAGTTTAAATAGTTACAATACCTCATCTCAGAAATAGAGAGGCAGATGTTGAAGGTGAATATGGCAATAAAGATAAGGACGACAGTCTGAACAATGTTAATAGTTTAAATAGTTACAATACCTCATCTCAGAAATAGAGACAGATGTTGAAGGTGAATATGGCAATAAAGATGAAGATAACAGTCCAAACAATGTAAATAGTTTAAATAGTTACAATACCTCATCTCAGAAATAGAGAGGCAGATGTTGAAGGTGAATATGGCAATAAAGATAAGGACGACAGTCTGAACAATGTAAATAGTTTAAATAGTTACAATACCTCATCTCAGAAATAGAGACAGATGTTGAAGGTGAATATGGCAATAAAGATGAAGATAACAGTCCAAACAATGTAAATAGTATAAATAGTTACAATACCTCATCTCAGAAATAGAGAGGCAGATGTTGAAGGTGAATATGGCAATAAAGATAAGGACGACAGTCTGAACAATGTTAATAGTTTAAATAGTTACAATACCTCATCTCAGAAATAGAGACAGATGTTGAAGGTGAATATGGCAATAAAGATGAAGATAACAGTCCAAACAATGTAAATAGTATAAATAGTTACAATACCTCATCTCAGAAATAGAGAGGCAGATGTTGAAGGTGAATATGGCAATAAAGATAAGGACGACAGTCTGAACAATGTAAATAGTTTAAATAGTTACAATACCTCATCTCAGAAATAGAGACAGATGTTGAAGGTGAATATGGCAATAAAGATGAAGATAACAGTCCAAACAATGTAAATAGTATAAATAGTTACAATACCTCATCTCAGAAATAGAGAGGCAGATGTTGAAGGTGAATATGGCAATAAAGATAAGGACGACAGTCCAAACAATGTTAATAGTTTAAATAGTTACAATACCTCATCTCAGAAATAGAGACAGATGTTGAAGGTGAATATGGCAATAAAGATGAAGATAACAGTCCAAACAATGTAAATAGTATAAATAGTTACAATACCTCATCTCAGAAATAGAGAGGCAGATGTTGAAGGTGAATATGGCAATAAAGATAAGGACGACAGTCCAAACAATGTTAATAGTTTAAATAGTTACAATACCTCATCTCAGAAATAGAGACAGATGTTGAAGGTGAATATGGCAATAAAGATGAAGATAACAGTCCAAACAATGTAAATAGTTTAAATAGTTACAATACCTCATCTCAGAAATAGAGAGGCAGATGTTGAAGGTGAATATGGCAATAAAGATAAGGACGACAGTCCAAACAATGTTAATAGTTTAAATAGTTACAATATATCATCTCAGAAATAGAGACAGATGTTGAAGGTGAATATGGCAATAAAGATGAAGATAACAGTCCAAACAATGTAAATAGTATAAATAGTTACAATACCTCATCTCAGAAATAGAGAGGCAGATGTTGAAGGTGAATATGGCAATAAAGATAAGGACGACAGTCTGAACAATGTAAATAGTTTAAATAGTTACAATACCTCATCTCAGAAATAGAGACAGATGTTGAAGGTGAATATGGCAATAAAGATGAAGATAACAGTCCAAACAATGTAAATAGTATAAATAGTTACAATACCTCATCTCAGAAATAGAGAGGCAGATGTTGAAGGTGAATATGGCAATAAAGATAAGGACGACAGTCTGAACAATGTAAATAGTTTAAATAGTTACAATACCTCATCTCAGAAATAGAGACAGATGTTGAAGGTGAATATGGCAATAAAGATGAGGACGACAGTCTGAACAATGTAAATAGTTTAAATAGTTACAATACCTCATCTCAGAAATAGAGACAGATGTTGAAGGTGAATATGGCAATAAAGATGAAGATAACAGTCCAAACAATGTAAATAGTGTAAATAGTTACAATACCTCATCTCAGAAATAGAGAGGCAGATGTTGAAGGTGAATATGGCAATAAAGATAAGGACGACAGTCCAAACAATGTTAATAGTTTAAATAGTTACAATATATCATCTCAGAAATAGAGACAGATGTTGAAGGTGAATATGGCAATAAAGATGAGGACAACAGTCCAAACAATGTAAATAGTTTAAATAGTTACAATACCTCATCTCAGAAATAGAGACAGATGTTGAAGGTGAATATGGCAATAAAGATGAAGATAACAGTCCAAACAATGTAAATAGTGTAAATAGTTACAATACCTCATCTCAGAAATAGAGAGGCAGATGTTGAAGGTGAATATGGCAATAAAGATGAGGATAACAGTCCAAACAATGTATATAGTATAAATAGTTACAATACCTCATCTGAGAAATAGAGACAGAAATAATGTTGAATTAAAGAATCCAATCTAAAATAAAGGTGAATGTATTTGAGTGCGACCTATATGACAGTATTAGATTAATAAATGAAAAAAGAAAAACGTGAAAATTTTGCAATGCATTCTTAACATTTTTCTACTTCGTTATTTACCAAAATGCATCACAAAATGTTTTCCTTTTGTGATTTACTAATAAGATTTAGTATTGTACTTGTTTTTAGGGTTTTTTTTTTCCATACAGCACAATGCAAAAAGTTTTTATTAATCAAAATGTGGACAGATATTATAAGCTGAGCCTTAATCGTTATATTGATCATGTAAGTATATCCTGAAACATTTACCAATATCCATTGACTTAAACCAAATTCATGAAACCATTGACTCAAGTGATAAAATCTGACATTGTTGACCTCTCATTAATACTCACTGCTGAATTAAGTGCATTGACAAGGAATGAGATTAGTTTGAAAAATAAATATTCCTTGTCTAAAATGTATACTTTTTTCATCATTAGGATACAAATTTATTGATCTACCTACATATTCATAACCGAATTAAGTGCATTAACAAGGAAATAGATTATGTTTAAAAATAATAATATATTGGATCAATCAACTGATGCTTTTATCCACTGGGCCAAGTGACTTGACCCAAGGAGTTGTGTGTTCAATCCCTGGCCACAGTAGAGGGAACAAAAACTTGTAGAGTTGAGTTATCCAGTGGAATTAACTGAAAGTGAGATATCCAAATATATGGCATATGAAATTAGAATAGTCTACACCTATGAATTAAATAAAAAGTCCAGTTAAAACTTTCAACAAACATCACCTGAAAAAGTTGGAGCATACAATGGCTGAAACGTTGTGAATGTGCTGTATCCCTTCAAGATGCTAGTGATCACAGCTCTTCACAGTTTCCTTTCCCTTTTAGCTCTTAATTACTTTTATCTTTTTACCATCTTTCCTATACCCTGCTTTGCAATCCATTCATTGAAGCTCACCAGCTAGGTTATGTGTTGCTTTCCTCTGGCCCTGTTACCTTTTATCTGCCTTATGACTATCAAATTTTCCAAGCCCTCCTTCCTCATTATGTGTTCAACAAAACCTCAATTGTCTCTTCCTGATGTTAAGTATAAGTGTCCTTTTTGCTGCCATTGTCTCTAGAATGTTGTTGCTCACATGTTCAATCCATGGTATTCTCAGCATCCTTCTGTAGAACCATATTTCTGTTGTCTCAAGTCTTTTATTCATCTGTGAGGAGATTGTCCACCATTCACTGTCATATATGGTGACTGATAATACATAACAGTTCAGTACTCTTTTCTTTGTTTTTAATGATTTTTTCTATTTAACTTGTACTAATAAAAGAGTTTTATAGGCTTGGCAACAAGAGCAACTCATGCAATAAATTCATATTAAAATCTGAAGTGAAAAAGAAATCAAATTACATTGAAAACATACAGAATGATAAAACTTATCTTTTGGTAAATGTGTATTTGGAAATGATTAATTCTTGAAATATCTTCATAAAGTTTTTGATCTTATTACAATCAGAGCTGAAAAAGAGATATAAGAAAATCCCATAAAATCTTTATCTTTACAAGAGTCAGATTAGACAAAACATGGAACTTGCTACTAAATTCTCACATTTTTCATCTTGGTGGGGAAGATTTATCCTTCTCTATTGCAATCTCTTTATCACAGAAGCAGCAGAACAAACCTATTGGTACTCAATCGTTATTTCCATAGCAAATGTTCATTTTTTAGTTCCAACTTTTCACTTCTTTGCACTTTGGACATGCCATACTATTTCTATGGAGCTGTATCATACTAATCTACTCTGTGTTCCAAATGTTAGAAGGAACTTCTACTCAAAGAGTTAATGGCCTTGGGAAACCTATTTTCCTGAAAACTGTTTTAAGAGAAAACTTTATAAATTTCAATCAACTCTTTGGTCAACGGATGCTGAATGTTTCCTTATAATAAAGCAGCTAAACTATCAGCAATATACAACTATCTTCCCAGATCAAATGTTTGGAAATGAATAAATCCTTCAAGTCTTAAGAAAGACAATCTTTTATCAGCATCAACAGACTGGTGCTACAAAATCGTGGAAAGCTTTACAAAACAACCAAAATTATATGAGAAGCAACAACCCAAATTATATACAGAAGCAACAACAGCTAAATTGGATAGCACATGTAACTAGAAGGAAAAATAAGGATTCAGTCAAGATGTTGACATTCCACACTACCTTAAACAAAAGGTTAGGAAGGAAACTCCATGGGTATAACCTTTAGTGAACTTAAGAAGTCTAATTTGTGGAAGAATTATTTTCAGAAAAATATTTTATAGATTTCAAACAAGACTGATACTGTCTAGTCAATGAATGCTAAATTCTTCTTGGCTTACAGCCACATCCCATTGAAACATTGGTTCCCATATGATCACTGAAGTTAAGCAATGTCAAACCAGGGCAGTACCTAGAGGAGTGACCACTTGAGAATACCAAGTGCTGTAAGCTTGGATGTGTGGGTGGTATCATAATTAATGGCTTGGAATTGTTAATCAAAGAGCTGAGTTCCAATTCTTTTTGAGTTCATTATGTTTATTTACATGAAAATACTGTTGAGAAAGGTATGAATCCACCTCTTCTCCCCTCAGCTATGTGTTAATTAGTAACACTTGTATCACCAAACCATTATTATCTCCAAAAATTGCAGAAAAATTGCAGAAAAATATTTAGATTTCAACATTAAATAACCCATTAAGTTATATGTCATTAAACATAAAACAGGAAAATTTTGTTAGAAATAAAAAAAAGAATGTTCAAATGTGATGTAACATCACTCCTCCGATACGCCTGTGAATGCTGGATAATCTCCTCACAGATGAAGAAGAGATTTGAAGCAACAGAAGGATGCTGGGAATGCCATTGACTGTACATGTGAATGACAATGAAGTTTTAGAGAAAATGGAAACAAAAAGGACAATCATACTTAACATTAAGAAAAGTTAAAAATTTCTAGGGTACATAATGAGGACATGGCTTGGCAGCCTTTAGTGAATAGATGGCCGAGCAGGGTTTGTGAGAGATAGCAAAAAAAAGACAAAAATTATTGAGAGCTACAAATGTTTATGCTGCTAAACAAAAACAATTCACCAACCAAATTCTTCTTGTATAGAAATGACTAATTTCATTATTACTATTAGACAATATATGTCAACCATCTTTTGCTATGTTACATTTTTTTTTACCCAGAATTCCCTTTGTAAGTAGTTTCACTGTCTTTAAGTGATTACAGATTTTTCCATTAAACAGACTATGAAAGAAATAATAAATGCAGCACTAAAAAGTAATAATAAATAAGTTAAAATCTTCCAGGCTTAAAAGTTTTCTGCAAAATTTCTTTTCTGATATATCTTGCTTGGTCAGTTATTATATGTAGCCATAGTTTTTAATAGAGATGATCAGCTACTTAAAAAAAATGTTATTTATTGGGATTTCAAAATTCTGCAAAGAAAAAAAAAAACATAAAAGGAAACAAAAATAGATTAATTGGGATTTTGTCTGAAAAAGGTTGGAAAACTCCGAATGAATGTGTTCTCATGGTTAAAGTCGTAGACAAGATGAAAAAACTGAAGCATTAAAAAGTTTCCGCTGGTTTAAGGTTTTAAGCATTTTTGGGAAGATTTTTTTTTTCCTCTCCAAAACTTTATTCTTTTCCCTTTTCATAATACTTCACAAATTTCTTTAGCTATGTAAATTTTATTAGAAACAAACAATTTTTCTCTCCAGAATCTATCTTACATATTTATAAGTCTACCATCCATCCATGCTTAGAATATTGCTGCCACGCATATGCTCCTGATATATATTAGGTTGGTGCAAAAATAATGTCGTTTTCTCACATACTAACATATGTGAGAAAACGACATTATTTTTGCACCAACCTAATATTTAGAGATTCTTGATAAAATCCAAAGAAGAATCATCAATATTATTAGTCCTGACTGGGCATCTCAGCTTCAGTCACTTTCACACCACCATAAAGTTGCCTTCATTTGCCTTTTCTATAAATACTTTTATGGTAATTTTCCAGGTGAGCTCTCCATTATGGTACCTAGACTTTATGAATTTATGTGCAGTACCAGACTTGCAACGACGTCTCATCAATTTACAGTGGAGCTGGCTAGATTTAATGATAAGTTTTATGTGAGCAGTGTCTTTACTCACACTTCTTGCTTGTGGAACCCTATTCTGGCTCCATGCTTTCCAGCCAACTCAATCTTCAAAAATTTAAATGCAATGTCAATCGTTATCTACTGTCTTCGTCATTACTATTCTATTGTTCTTGTTCCTTAGTAATGTTTCTGTTTTCTAATTCTTTCACACCTAGTAACCCCTTGTGTCTTTGTGGCTTTACTACCTTGTTTGGGGTGAAAAAAATTATAAATTTGTCTTTTTGAAGGAACAGGTCATCTCCTTATAAAAAGACACATTGGAGTTCAATCCTTTAAGGTAATGACTATACAGTTAAAATAACATTTCTCTGAGAATGAAATGCAGAATTTTATTAAAAAAATATTTCTATGTTTACCAGATGCAATATTCACCCACTGAAGATTGGAGAACTGCCAACAAGGATGTTATCAAAGGTGATGATACAAGTGTAAATACATAATTAAGTTTCGACGATGACTATGATTATGTAAATATTATCAGTTAATAAAACTGCTGTACACTTGAGTGCTTTTCAAATACAATTAACAGGATTAAAAATGTTCAAATTTAAATCATGATATCTATCTGTGTAGAAAATCTTGTAAAATAGATCTCAGCTCATAACTTTTTTTGTACCACCAAATAAAGACTTACTTGGCCAAGCGAGTGGATCTACTGCAGTGCAATTTTTATTCAAATTTAAATTTTTCCTAACACATTCACTCCGCATAACTGACTCCTTATGCTATCCTCTTCTTTTACAAGGGCCAGATCAGTACTAAAATGGAGTTCTGCTGTCATATTCGGACAGGAACTGCCCAGTTCTTACTTTCCAGTCTGGACAGAGTCCAAAAGTGTCTCTGCGTCATTGTGGGTGACAAACTATTTTCCGCCCTGCAACCCTCTCTCAGACGAGATATGGCAAACCTCTCCCTGTTTTATCGCTACTTCTATGAAAAGTGATTAGAAGAACTACATTTTTTACTTCCACCAGTTCTAACCTTTACGACCAGACATTTTACATGCATTGCAGCAAACCATCTACATTTCTTTTGTATTTGATTGGAGAGAAGTAAGTTCCACTTAAACAGCTTCTTCCTGCAAAGCACTGCTCTGTGGAATCTACTCCCAAGAGGATGTTTTCATGATCACTGCCTGTTCAAGTGGAGAGTTAGCTGTTATTAGGTTGGTGCAAAAATAATGTCGTTTTCTCACATATGTTACTATGTGAGAAAATGACATTATTTTTGCACCAACCTAATATATTCCCCCACATATCCACATAAGCAATGCCTCTTACCCTGTAAACCCTCTATGTTGAGTGGTTCCCAGGCCTTGTACATGGTGAACTTCACTGTAAAAAAAAAAATAGCCTTCAAAAAAGCATAAATCCATATTTCTTTACCAATGGGATAAATAGCAGGATATAGAGGGTTATCTTGATGTAGGTGCTAGGCAGTCCAGGAGAAGGAAAATTCTGAATTCAAAACCCTATTCTGATGTCAATATTTTCAAGAAAAGAGAAAACTAAGGATTAAATATCAGCAAAGCATTAGATAATAAATTTATAATGAGGACCATTGCCCTGGATATATCCAAGTCCATTGACAATGTATCATCGGAAGCCCTAACGATCAATGCTGACCTTTCAAAAGGTTCTTTCAATCTATGTGGATGATACACCAGTTTACAGGTGCACCTTCCAAAATCAGAAAACTCAATGAGGATAAGACCAGCTTGTAAAATTCAATAAAACCAAATTAATAACATTCCTTCCCCATCAAGCAGACCCCAGACCTATCACGAAGAATATGTGTACTCTCAAGAAGGGTCCTTTTCTTAAACTTCTATTTGGACTCAAACACACCCCAAACCTCAAGTGGAATTCATATATCTAAATATGATATTTAATTGAAGCTATAAAATTGTGTTCAAAATATTTAGATTTCAGCATTAAATAACCTATAGAGTTTGATATGCCGCTAAACAAAATCAAACTACCAATCTTATATTCTAAAGATAAGAACCACCTCTAATTTGTACAGTATTCCAAGAACTATACAAAATAAAACACATACTAACAAACTGTAGTAACTTCACCTAAATCTGGTTAAAATACTAGCAAACAACCAACAGGAAAGACCTTTCATGACAGTAATCCATATAATATTCTACAATTTCTTCAATCAAACTGTCCTGCAAAATATAACTACAATATAAAACACACATTACTGCTTGTAGTAATCATGTCCATACAAATATGTATATGTACAAAATCTGAGTATCATTTACCATGTATTCAATTGTGAAATCAGAATAACATATATTTATTATGTCAAACTCTCAAGAAAATTAAATTTTGTCATTGAATGATTGTTATATGCTGTACCTATGAACACTAATGGATATATCCTAATCCTCATAACTATGTTGGACACTATTGTAAGTGGGGGTACTATGCTGTCTATGTAGTCCACAACTAGCAGTGGTTTCCCTACTTCATGACACTGGCGAGTATTGTATTTTGTTGATGTTGTAAAGATTACCATTTCATTTCCAACCTCCGTTTTGGTTATTCCTCATTCAGTAACCCTTCCTAGGTTACAACTATGATCCATAAAGAGTTGATATGCCATTAAAAAAACAAACAAATAAAAAACCTGGATAACATGTTGCATCAACTTCTGGATGTTCCTGCAGCTGTGCTGGTGCCAAACTGCATTGGTTTATACTTTTCTTTGAACTGGCACTGTCCAAGAGAATAAATTTGGAATCTGGAGAGTCCAAGATTTCCATAGCGACCATCCAGGCCTGCAGGTCTCTATGCTGCACCATTGTCTCCAGAGATGGAGATCTGCCAATGCTAGTAGCAGCATACTCACTTCTGCATTTTAAGAATGTGGCAAATACATTTGGGCACCTTCAGTGTGAAATAAGAAAATGATGTGAAGTGTTGTGATCACATGTCACAATAAACTGACATTGAGCCAAACAAATAACATGTAATTATTAAGAAAATTTACAAATAAAAAATCATCAGTATTTAAATATATTGTATATAATAAGAAAATAAGAAATAAAGACAGTGAGCATCAATATAGAAATTTAATACATGCTAACAGGTTTTATATGGAAAACAATTGAATTATACTATATTCATAAACACTAGTTGAAATATCTGTTTACATTGGGTAAAAGATCAAGACATGTTATAACAAGTTTAAAACAATACTTTAGTATTGATGATTTGCATAAATATATACTTTGAAAGCTAAAGAAAGCAAAATTGAATTTAATTAAAATAAAATTTTTCAAAATCTACAAAAATAGGAAGAACCAACAATTATTTATAGAAACTGTACTGTCCAATCTAAAACATTGCATAAAAAGCTGTAACTTATTTTCAGTGTCTGTAAATATTTTTCTAATGTGGATATTAATAATAAAATAGAAATTGTAGTCTTACACTAGTTGATTACAAATGGTAATTTTTACTATAAAAAATAAATGAATATAGCAAGAGACAGACTGAACTCTACTTTTGCCATAATTAGTTCTTTTTCTTTCCTTCTTTTTTTCCTTTTTCTTTTCTTTTTTTCATTATTTCTTACATTGTTTCCATCTTTGAAATTGCTTCTCTTTCTTTTGAACATCTTTTTTTTCTTTGATTCCTTAATCGACCATCTCAGCAGACACGTTTATGGTGACTTGTTTCTAATGAAGGGACAGATGAAATCAGAAACAGGGAATCCATAGCCAATGTCTAAAAAGAAACTGCCAACGTCTACAAAAATAAGAAATAACCACTTGTAGAAATTGTATTGTCCAATCTAAAACATGATATAAAAAAACCATAATAGCAAGGCTGGGAACAATATTTAAAAATGACATGATCTTGGTGGTAGAGGAATGAAGATAACAAAAAAAAAACAAACAAACTAATAATCTGATTGCATAATAAGAAGAAAGTTTAGTGTCGCGGCTGCTGGAGATTTGTACATAAAAGCTTCCTAATCACACCTTACAAGGATATGAATTTCTTGCCTGCCATGAGATTCTGTCACTTATTTGTTTGTTTGATTTTGTACACTGTTTTTATTTGCTCCTTACATTGGCCTCCATTTTACATGCTGCAGGCAAAACTGCTGCACATTGTTTTGGCAGGGAAAAAAAACGGATATGTCTGCCATATTCAAGCATTTGTTCACATTTGAATCATAGATTCTTTGGCAGGAGATAAAGTGGGGAAAAACACTGCCCACAGGATGTCTTTAGAATGGAAACGCCATAAAGCTCATATTATGTTTCTATTATCATGTTTAATATTTTATCTGTTTATTCATGCGATTACTTTGTATTTGCGTATCCATTAAACTCTGAGTTAGTTAACATTTATCTGAATTTCTGGTTTGAGAAGATATGGCCTGGTGGGAAAAAAAGTGTTGGTTCGTTAAGTTGGTGGCATAGTGACTGGGAGTTAAATCCCTGGCCTGGGTGTACAGACTTTAGGTTCAGTTGAAACAGTACAAGTAATAACGGAAAACAACTGAAAAAAACAAGATTAATTAGTCCAACCATATATATATATATATATATATATATATATATAGTCGACTCTCCCGTCAAATTTGACGTATGAGTGTCAACCAGATCAGTTCCCAGGAAACTGACAGCCCGACAACAGCACATGAGATTTGATTATAGTGGTGAAGATTTCGTGCAAGACCAGCCACACTTTTTGAAGGGCCAAATTCAGAGATATATATAGTCGACTCTCCCGTCAAATTTGACATATGAGTGTCAAGCAGATCAGTTCCCAGGAAACCGACAGCCCGACAACAGCACATGAGATTTGATTATAGTGGTGAAGATTTCGTGCAAGACCAGCCACACTTTTTGAAGGGCCAAATTCAGAGATATATATAGTCGACTCTCCCGTCAAATTTGACATATGAGTGTCAAGCAGATCAGTTCCCAGGAAACCGACAGCCCGACAACAGCACATGAGATTTGATTATAGTGGTGAAGATTTCGTGCAAGACCAGCCACACTTTTTGAAGGGCCAAATTCAGAGATATATATAGTCGACTCTCCCGTCAAATTTGACGTATGAGTGTCAAGCAGATCAGTTCCCAGGAAACCGACAGCCCGACAACAGCACATGAGATTTGTTTATAGTGGTGAAGATTTTGTGCAAGACCAGCCACACTTTTTGAAGGGCCAAATTCAGAGACCTGGTGCACTAACTTCCCCAAATGACCCTCCACAGGTTTTGAATTCAGAGTTGTCCTTCTCCTAGACCAGTTGCCATCCAAGGCTAGAGAACCCAGTCTGTCCTGCTATTTACCCATAGCTGGAGGGAGAAGAGGAGGATTCACACCTTCCCATGGGTATTAGCACGTAAGTGAATGTAATTGATTCAACTGGAATTCGAACTCAGCTCTCCGATTCCTCAATCCAAGCCACTATCCATTAATCCACCGTGCCTCCTATATATATGTATGTATGTATATATATATGGTCCTTCACATCTAGGACCTGCCATGCTAATGACATTGTAGTAAACCACACTAGCTCCCTGCATGTTCAAATTGTAAGAAGTTCCACTTGAGCAGCTTCTTCCCATAAACCATTGCTCTGTTGAACCAACTCCAAGAGAATGTTTTCCTGATCAATAATTTTAAATTGTTCAAGTCTATGGTTAATTGTTATCTCCCTCACATATCACCATAAACTGTGCCTTATAGCCCTCTACCTAAAGTGGCACCCAGGCCTTGTATAGGGTGGATTTCACTGTAAAAAAGTTAGATTCTGACAATAGAAAATGTCTTGCATTATACAGTGACCCAACTTTTCTAGCAGAAGTTCCTAGCAATTAATTGAATATAATTGATCCAATTCACATCAGTGGAAAATGTTATATATATATATATATATATATATATATATATATATATATATGAAAATTTCTCAGAGTTAACCTGTAGAAAAGACAATATTTATAAATATAAATGACAATAGGAAAACTGTAATAGTTGCTGATGTGTTTCGTCCAATGTGGACTTTCTCAAAGCAAAAAACGAAATGAATTTAACGTCAGTTATTGTCACAACAATAATGACAATATTCTCCACCCGTGACAATAACTGACATTATTTTCAGTTAACAATACGAAAATAGCGTTCTCTACATTCCTCCAGTTGCTAAGAACATTCTGTTTTTTGTTATTATTAGTTACTTTCTTTAATTAAATTAATTTTGTTTTTTTGCTTTGAGAAAGTCCACATTGGACAAAACACGTCAGCAATAACTACAGTTTTCCTATTGTCATATATATATATATATATATATATAAATATATATATATATATATATATATATATATATATATATATATATATATAGATCCCATGTATGTATTTAAATGTGCATTTAGTTTAAGTGCCTAATGATTTTTTTTTCTTTTTCTTTCAGATTTAACAGCTATGGCAATTTCAACCATGGAAAGATTAACAATCAAACAATGTGTTAAAGTTTCATCGGTGCAATTGGAAAAATTGTTTGTAAATTCAAATAAACTGGGTTGGTGGCAGATGTGAAAAAGCACCATTGCATGCTCATTTACGCCATTCAACTGAAACCATTGCTGTAGTGCACGAGAATGTAGCCAAAAATCCAGACACCCTCTATTTGTCATCACACGCAGGGATTCAATAATGTTACATTATTTCCAATTGCACTCTCGATTAGTTGATTATGTTGACCATAAATGTGCGTGAAATGCATTTCTGTTTGAACATCCATTTTCGTAAGAGGCTTCGATAACTTTAAGACGTTGTTTGATTGTTCATTTTTCCATGGTTTAAATTCCCAAAGACATAAGTTGTTAAGTCTGAAAGAAAAAGAAAAAAGTCATTAGATGCTTAAACTTAATTCACATTTAAAATCCATCCAAGATATTGGAACACCCTTTATTTAGGCAGAAAATGTGGTTTAAGGCAAAGATTATTTAAGATATTTTGTGTCAATTAATTTTACTGATCAACTCTTCCAAATTATGAATAATCCTTCTCACACAAGGAGGAAATTCTGTCAGAAATTATCTGAAGTTCATTTTGGGTGAAAAGTGCAATAAATATAGTCAATAAATAAAGTAAGAAATAATCAATGACAAGAAAACTTTGTGTCCCACATATGTTTTGACTGACCTTTCAACCACCTGATGAATATTCATGAATGCTCTCAAATTTAAAAGCCTTTCTAAACCAATGACATCCTTGCTCTTGTATATAAACACATGCAACAAAATAACTCCTACATCTACCTTGATAAAGACCGGATGAAACACGGCAGTGAAGAATTGTTTTTCCTCTTGTCTTTTTATTCATATATATATATATATATATATATATATATATATATATATATATATATATATGTATATATATATTTCATCTGTCAGTGTGGCTTTGTCGGCCACAGCAAGGCTGGTCTAGTATTGCACTTAGGAAAGCACAGATGAAATATGTCTTTCCCTTACCTGATATTCTCCACATTAGCTCCTGCTAGCATGCATAAGTGTAAAACGAAAGGCACAATCCACTGGTGACCCTCATTTATCGTCCACAATTGGAGAGTCTTATATATATATATATATATATATATATATATATATATATATATATATATATATATATATATATGTATAACAGTGGCAAGTCTGAGGGCTGTCTTGTTGGGCTTAGCTTGAGTGAGTCAGCATCTAAGTATGTCTATTTCAAAGCAACAAGAATCTTTCCTACTGCATTGTTTTTATTCTTGACTTCGGATGGATCCCAAATTAATTGTTTTAATGCCTCAAAATATTGACCAAAATACATGTTTTCAATAAAGAAGAAAGAAAGAAAAAAGAACAAAGAAAGTAAGTAAGGAAAAAAATAATGAAATAAAATTAACATGACTAGTTGGGCTACATTAGATTTAATTGAAAATGTAGCTTTTAAAAAACTCTAGTGCTCTGTTTTTCAAAGAATACATTTTTATTTCAACCTATTCTTTTCAAATATCCTTTTTAAATAATTTATTCCATAGAGTATAAGGTTTTGTAGCAGAATGTATTAATTGAAAAAAGGTAAATGACTGGGTTAGTGTTGAGGAAATATGATATTTGTCAGCAATACTGATCATAACGTAAAGTTCACAGACAGAGAGACACATAAACATACTAATGCATACACATATATACAAACGCACACACATGATAGATACACAAGTTATTTAACAAAACATATCTGGCTAGAGATTTTAAAAAATTATATATTTTAGTTTGAGTAAAGGAAACATTTTAGCATCTAAGTTAAACAAATAGTATATTTTGTGAAAGAATGTAATGAGTTCAACAAACACAGATGGCCTAGAATTGCCACTGATATACATACATATATATATGTGTGTGTGTGTGTGTGTGTGTGTGCATTGAAACTACATCTCTGTCCACACACTATCACCTGCATCTTTGGAAGCACTGAACTTATTGCACTTCTGCTAAAAGATTACAAAGAATTTTTAACCTAAAACAACATCAAAATTCTTATAGATTTTCAGTTCAATACATAGACGTATTTATATAAAAACAAATGCAAAATATCTCAAGATTAATGTAATTAAAGATATTTTACAATTGCTAATTAAAAAGTAAATAAACTTCTGCTACAAAGTCAATATATTTTGATTTAATAATTTTACACTTTGTTTTCTTACTGTTTAATTTGTTTTTGTTAGCACAAGACAATAATATTGCTGGTGAGGGAATCAAAAAAATATATTTGATTTCTTGTCTGCAACTATTTTCTTTCTGGGACCATAAACATTGGCTAACCGTGACAAATACAAGATTCATTATGAGTTACTAATAAAAAGAAATATTTTTCTTTCTTTTTAAATAAATAAATAAACAAATTAAGACTTTGTATTATGGAAATCATCAGTCAATTAATTAGAAAATTACTCATTTAATAAAATGGCTATATCAGAAATTCAATCGTCTGCAGAAAAATTTCCATTCTTTCTATATATTGATATTTCAGTTTTCTGTTATTTTATAGAAATTTGTATTTTTCTTCTTGCTTTGTGTTGTTCTTTCTCCATTTTCTTTTTCTTTGGTGATATTTGAGGTTTGTCTGAAACCCAAACTGATCTTATATTAATAGAGATTGTGAAAATTAAAAAAAAAAAAAAATGGAGGAATGAAAGGAAAAAAAAAGGAAAAAGAGAGAATGATAAATGGGAATTCTTGTGAAAAAGAGACAAAAGATAAGAGCGGGTTTAAGACAAGGAAGAAAAGGAATAAAAATGAAATAAAGAATGAAAAAAATAATGAACAGGAATCTGAGTCTGAGATGAAGAAGAAAATGAAATAATTATGAAATGAAAAAGAAAGATAAAATGGATGAGAAGAAGGAAAAGATAAAAAAAAAAATGAAATGAAAACGGAAGAAAAATATGATAAAAAAACAGAAGAAAGAACAAAGCCAGTGAAGAAAAATAACATAAAAATGATTGAAAATGAAAAAGGAAAAAAATAAACGAAAACGAAATGGAAAAATAAGATAAAAGGTTTAAAATGAAAAGCAATAAAAAAGAAGAAAAATAGGATCAAAGAAAAAATGAAAAGAGAAAAAGAAAGAATAAAAGGAAGGAAAAAAGAAGAAAAATAAGATAAAATAAAATAGAAATGAAAAAGGAAATGAAGAAAGAAGGAAGAATAAAAATGAAGAAAAGTAAGAAAAAGAAAGAAAAAGAAAGATAAAATAAGAAAGAAAGAAAAAAGAAGGA
Organism: Acanthosepion lycidas; assembly: GCA_963932145.1. Taxonomy (NCBI): domain Eukaryota; kingdom Metazoa; phylum Mollusca; class Cephalopoda; order Sepiida; family Sepiidae; genus Acanthosepion; species Acanthosepion lycidas. The sequence continues at coordinate 61,764,837 of OZ010597.1, read as the reverse complement.
AAAGGGAAAAAATGAGATTTGAAAAAAGTAAAAAATATTTTTAGAAAGAAGTAAAAAGACTTTTAAAAGTTCTGATCCTTTGTTATTTGGTCACATTCTTGGAAATGATCTTTATATATATATATATATATATATATATATATATATATATATATATTTATATATATGTTTAAATAAATCATTCATACAAAAAGTAAATTAGTAAAGTTAATGATATAAAATGTCAAAATCCCTTCTCTAACTAAATTTTAAAGATACATTAACCTACCAATTACTCGTTGAATGTTATGATCCTTGTTTTTTTAAAATTATAAACTGTATTAGGTCTTCCTTAAATACACACAAACTTTTGATGGTTCTAAACATTTTAGAATAACACATCTAAAATAAAAAAAAAATGTATTTCGATTTGTATTATATTTTTTTGTCTGAACTGTATGGCAGCATTCACCAGCTTAAACAAGGAGATTGTTCAGAAGAGCTGCAGGAAATTCTGAAGACATCAAGAGGCCATGGTTGAAGTCAATGGGGATTTTTATTGAATAAATTTACTCTTCAGTATTTCAAGATATTTTTGTGTAATTTTGGTAAATCTATCTGTTATAATGAGATGTCACTGTTATTTTCATTTTTGCGTAATTTAGATGACATTTCATCCATTGCACTTGTGTGTATATATATATATATATATATATATATAATATATATATATATATATATATATATATATATATATATTGAGAAAGGTAGAAATTAACAGAGAGAGTTATGTGAAAAACCTCAGATAAATCAATTCGGACAGAGTAAAAGAGAGAGAGAAAGTGTTGCGTGTGTGTGTCTGTGTATGAGAGAGAGTGAGTGAGGAAAGTTTTTGGTGATAAGTCGATTTGGTAAGTAGTATGTTTTCCATACATACAAATTAGGTAAATGAATAACTGAGAATAAGATAAATCATGTTAACAATTGCCATTTCTCTGGGAATAACACTCTCACTTTTACTAATGTGTATAGAATATTGGCTGATTAATGGCAATTTTAAATTATACTGATTTTAATAAAGGAAGCAGTTATAGCTTCAGTGGAAGCAGCACTTGGCACAAAAAGAGCTTTATTTATGACTATGCTGATTCATAGGCTAAATCACTATAGTGATAAGTGTTAGATAAAAGTAACAATTTTATCTGTATATGAGAAATATTTGAATAAGAAGAATACATATTATGATCATGAATATAGTTTTATGTCATATTATTTCCTACATTTTGATTATATTCTAACTGATAATTTTCTTTTTTTTTTTTTTATTAATGTAGATTTTAATGCTTCAAATAGTTGGGAGGAACCCTGTCAAAAGATAAGACCTGCTATGTGGAAATCCACACACGGATTGCCACTTCCACGGTAGTGATGGTACAACTGAAAAGGATGGAAGAGTAACATTGACTTCCAGGCCAAGTGCTGCTTGTCTCCATCTTCCATAGCAGTGTGAGCACTCCTGGCTGAGACAGAAAAAAAAAAATTTGAAGTGTTTGAGAACAAATATCTCCTGCTGGGATCACAAAAGCATACGGAACAATTTTGGAAGTTTTGTGGGCTAACAGAAATCTTTCTTTCCCTATATTAAGCATTGGAAGATAGCATGGTTAGGGTACATCACATGGCATGACAGCCTCTGAAGACCATCATGCCAGGAATTGTTGAAGAAATAGATGTGGGAAGAAAAGATGGTTTCATGGTATTAATACAAAAGCTAATGCAACACTCAGATTTTGAATTCAGTTCACCAAGGTCAATGAAAGTTAGAGAGCACAGTCTACCTTGCTACTTAACCTGCTATGTATGATTGGACAAAAAAAATGGATTCATGTCTTTCTCAACTGCGTTATTGTAAAAATTAATGCCATTGCACAGAATAGAATTGCTTTTTCTTCTTGTGAAGGATAGTAGAGATGTTTCCCATTGACTTCTTCATGGGTCAGAGTTTTCCTTTAGCTGGGCAGAGAAGAGATGAATTCATTTCTTTCTCAATGCCATGAATGCAAAGACAAATAGAATAAAGTAGAAAATAATTTCCATTAATTTTTTGCAAAGATAGTAGAGTGGTTTCTTGTTGACTTCTCCATGGATTAGAATTCAGAGTTTACTTTCTCTTAGGCTCATTGCTATGCAAAGTGAGAGAGAGCCCAGTCTGCTACTTAACCCATAGTTGGGGTAAGAAGAGATGGATTTATGCTTTTCTCATATGTGAAAGTAAATGCAACAGACTAGGTCAGTATTTCAACTCGGCTCACCAAGTTCACCCAAGGTTGCCACCCAAAGCTAGAGACCTCATTCTATACTGGTAACCCACAGTTAAAGGGTAAATGGATTCATGCCTTTCTTAATGACATTCATGTGACAGTGAATACAGCAGACTAATCCAGAAATTGAACTTAGCTCACCAAGTCAACCCAAGGACTACAAGCCACAGTCTTCCCTGCTATTTAAATCTTAGTTGTTGAAAGAAGGAATGTGTTCATGCATTTCTTAATGAAATTGGTGCAAAAATTAATGCATTAGAATATAATAATTTCCATGATATTTTGGGAAAGATAGAGTGGTTTCCCATTGCCTTCTCTGGGATTTAGAATTCAAAGTTTTCATTGTCTCAGACTGGCTGCTACATAAAGTGACAGAACCAAGTCTACACTGCTATTTAACTGATATTTTGACAGTGACAAGAGATAGATTTATGCTTTTCTCAAAGTAAATGCAACAGATTAGGCCAGCATTTGAACTTGGCTCACCAACTCCATTTCTGTATCGATAATTGCCACAGCACCTGCATATCTATATTGTCTAAAAAAAAAAAAAAGAATGACAATTTTTGTAGGAATGGATATTTTATGATTTATTCTGAAAGAAAATGTTTTTGTTCTAACACATTAATTTTCTAAACCTAAAAGATTGAAGAATTTGTTGAAAAAATGTTTGTCCTGTTCTAAAAAGAACACCTGAACTTTTTGGAAAACCATACAAATCAATTTTTTTCTTAGCGAGATCGAAAGGTTATGTTTTAAAAAAATGACCATTTGACACTCAAGATTCAATAATCTTGTTACATATTGTCTTTTTAATATCCTGGGGCTCAGTGATATAAAAATTGACTTGCTTTCAAAGTCTGTTCTTTTTCAAATGAATTGATTTCTTTCGTTTAAACTTAATATTTCTTTTTTGACTATCTTGTGACTTTCAATATAATTTCTTACTTGAAAAATGCATCCCAAACTGAATAACCTTAAGATTATTTTTTGTTTGTTTCATTGCGTATGATGTCTTTAACTTGAAGCTATCAGAAATGGCAACTTTGCGGAGAAAGGAATAAATATCAATTGTAAAAACAGAGAATGCATGTCAGCAAAAGAGACAACTCAAGATATAACTGATGAATTCAAGACACTAAAATCAAGCAAGTACAAAAATTTAAATACATATGAAGTGTTTTAATAGAGGATGAAAAACATGACACTGAAATCTGAAGACTCATTGGAATAATGAAATATGCTTTACAAAAGCTAACCAAAATTTTGTTAGAAACAAGGAGAAAAGTACTGAATACCAGTCTTCCTCTATGGCAGCGAATGCTGAATAATATCCTCGCAGATGAAAGGAGACTTGAAGCAAGAGAAATGTGACTTTACAGAAGGATGGTGAGAATACCATGTGTTGAATATGTGAGCAACAAAGTTTTAGAGAAAATGAAAAGAAAACGGACACTTATGCATTGCATGAAAAGGAGGTAGCTGAAATTTCTAGGGTACATAATGAGAAAAAACGCATTGGAAAATTTCACACTTGCAAGGACATATTGAAGTCAGGAAGGAGAGTGGAAAGCAGGGAATAACCTACCTAACAATTTTGTCTAAATGGTTTGCAGAATAGGGATTAAGTGAGATAGAAAAAACAACATTGTTCAAGAGCTACAAAGTACAGGAATTTGTGAAGAACTAAAGTGACATGATGCATAGTAGAAGATGTCTGTGTTACCAACACATGCATGGACTCTCCCAGCTGTAAATAGGAGCAGGTACTGCCTTTTATAGAGGGAAGTTTCCAGCAGTTAGCTCTGACAGTCGGACGAAACATTCTTGCTGGAACACTCTCAGAGTCTTTCTATATTTCTGAGATTAGGTATTATGTACATTATTTACATTATTCGGACTATTGTCCTCATCTTTGTCACCATATTTATTACAACATTTCGGCCGTTGTACGCTCTGGCCTTCTTCTTCATGGCATGTGGAACTAGAACAGTCTACCCCAGTGAGCGAAATGAAGGATTCAGTTCGACATTCCAACCATCTGAAGAAGGCTGGAGCGTACATCGGCTGAAACATTGTAATAAATATAACATCAAAGATGAGGACAATAGTCTGAATAATGTAAATAATAGAACACTCTCGTTTGTATATGTTTTGTATTACTGTTTCTGTTAATATATTTGTTTAACTCAATTCCTCTCTTTGTGTCTTTATTTCTGGCTCTAACAAGACCACAACAAAAGAGTATAGATTTTTTAAAATAATATTGTTTTAAAATTTTTAGGGAAGCATAAAGAGACAGTGTTTTCTTTTTGCTAATGTTCACCCAACACAAGGCTCAAGAGTCACTCAAGGTAGAGGATTATTGAATGATGTTGTATGGGTGTAATGAGAGAAGGTAAGAAGTGTTGTTTATTGGGTTATATTGGAGTTAACCCTAGATATGAAGAGGTTAATATTGTAATGATCAGGAAAGCATCCTGTTGGGAGTTTGCTCCACAAAGTAGCAGTTGTAGTGAAGTAGATTTCCATATGGAACTTCTTCCTTACTAATGGAATATGAAGGGAATGAGGATGATTCATGGACTGGCAGGTCCCAGCTGCAAAGAACAGGGCTGGTGGAACCAAGGAATGTACTTCGTCAGCCATGGAAATAACAGAAATAGCGAGAAGCTTGAAATATTTCATCTGTGGGAAAGGGGTTGTAGGGTTGAAAATAATTCCTCACTCACAAGGCCATGTAGATACTTTTGAACTCAAGAGAGGCAAGTTATCATTCATCAACAAAACATTCTAAGACAATTCCACCAACTCACGAACTTTCAACTAATGCTTCTCAGTCTGTCATCAACTATCAAATCTCACCCCTATCTCTTTTTAAAAGTCGAGCTATTGTGACATTTTTCAGATGGAATAATCCATTTATAATTATAGGTAACATCAACTATCGATCAAGACAGATAACAGCTGACCCTAGACTTGAAGAGCTTAAGATTGTAATGATCAAGAAAGCATCCTGTTGGGAATAGCAGTTCAATGGAAGAAGCTTTCCAAGTGGAACTTCCTCCTTACTAATGGAATACGAAGGAAATAGGGATGATTCCTCCCAGTGTATGTGGCATGGTGGATTTTAGCTTCAAAGGTCAGAACTCATAGTGCCAAAAAATGTAGCTCATCAAAACATTTGCCATGCAAATAGTGATAGAGTAGTGAGAAGCTTAAAGCACACATAATAAGGAAAGAGGGCTTGGAGAATTTGACACTCACAGGATGTATTGAAGACAGGAAAAACCAAGGAAAGCAGCCAGTAACCTACATAATGGGCTTGTGTAAATGAATGGATGTGCAGATTGTGTATTGGTCAGCAGCAAAAAATGAGAAATCAGAGAGCTGAGTTCAAATTCCAGATGTGTTTATTACATTCACTTATGTGCAAATATCATTGGGAAACTTATGAATCCATCTCTTCTCTCCCATCAGCTATGGGTTAAAAAGCAAGATAGGCTGGTTCTTTAGCCTTGGTTGGCAACCAGGTTAGGAGAAGGAAAATTTAATCTAGCCTGGAGATGGTTGGTTTCTATCAGGCTATATTGCCCAAGACACACAACTGCTGTTATGGCTGCACTACAAGTGATGCCCCTATGGCTCTAAGAGGTTATGGATCTTGTGATCATGAAATGAATGGCAGAGTAGGGATTGGGAGAGATAGCAAAAAGAGTTACAAAAGAGAGGAACTTTTAGAAAGCCATGATTGCCATCCCCGTATAATGGGACATGACACATAAAAAAAGAAGAGGAAGAAAAATCAAAAATCGAAATATATTTTTTTGTTTTGTAACAAATTCTGACACTCAAATATCCTTCTTTTTGCAACTGAATAGTTCTTGCTGTTTCATGGCATCTCATGGTATTCAAAGAAACTCGAGAAAAACATTTCAGAAAAATTTCTAAAAAAACTGCAAGAATAACTTTTGTTATTCAATCATATTCTAATGAAGGTTTTTACTGTCACATTAGATCAGCTCGCGTTCAAGCAAGTTTTATGAAACAGAATCCAAATAAGCTTATTTTGAATACTGCAGAGGGAATTTGATTCGCAAATCTGGTATCATTTTGTTGAGGCGTTGACACATATTGACAAGTTTTTCACAAGATGAAGATATCAAATTTGAAGATATTAACTACTCTCTGAGACAAAAATAAATCCCTGAAGAAATGTAAAGCCAATGCAAATATGGAAGGTAAAATATTTTTACTTGTCTACATAAGTATAACATAAGTAAATGATAATTGTAATATTAGCCATTTCCTTATAAGAAAAAAATTCAACATTTATTGACCAAGCAGCCAGTACTGCTTCCAGTTGAAATTTCTTAAATCTTTCTCTTAAAACAATTTTTTGGTAAAACAGGTTTCTCAGATCCTGTAGATGTTAGTTTGAATTCGTCAAACTATTCATCAAAATGTATTTTCTAGAGACAATGCAGTTTTAAATTATTGAAAATAGATATCAAAATATATCTTTTAATGATAATGAGTGATTTGCTTTATGGTTCATCAACACTTTGTGGGACATTTAAAGCAAAAGCATATTTTGAATTATAAGAATAATTATTTTTTATAAGTGAATATTGCATTAATAATTATTTGAGAACAACAATTTTTTCCAGATAGAAGCCCTGCTATTTAATCTATAGCTGAGGGAAAGAGATAAATTCATACCTTTTCCAAGTGTATTTGTGCCTACACAAATGTAACAAACCTGACTGGAATTTGAACTTTTCTCTCCAATTTCTCATTCCAAGAAACAATCTATTACGTCACCCTCATTCTTTCTTAAAGATACCCCAATTATTATTAATAAGTATCCATCTGTATTTATTAAAGATAACCCAGTTTTAAATTATTAAGAATAAATGTCCATCTATATTTCTTAAAGATTACCCAGTTTTAAATTATTAAGAATATGTATCAAACTGTATTTCTTAAAAATAATCAAATTTTCATAAGCTTAATTTAAGAAAAAATATTTCTCTAAAAATCGCTGTGTCCATTTCACTAAGATATTTTATAGTTTTGTTGTGGCCCTTAAACACCCTTTGTTGATTCATTGCTTATGAAAGATATTATTTTATGGATACATTAATGTTGGTTAATATAAACAAATTTAATTCAAATGACATGATTGCAGAACATAAAATGTATGCTTTCATCTTTTCATCTTGTGTGTTGACTTCATTATGGGGCTGCAGGAGAGAATTTTAATTATTTAGAAATATTTTCAGGCTTACTTCAGATCTATAGATAATCTAGAATCTGAAGATATGAAATGCGATCTAAGGATGGGATAATCCATCGCTGAAATATACAAAGTTTTCCAATGATATTTCTGAAATATAAAGAATCTTCGATGCAAAGGATGAGAGAAACAAAACTCGTTTGATCAAAGACAAGAACCATTCCTAAAGAATTGTTTTTAGAATTCTTAATCAATTTACAGCCACATCATCGTAATGTCATCATTCACAATGAATGTAAAAATGTGGCCTCAAGATCCGAATAGCAAAACATACCATTTAGAAACTGAGAAAAGTACTAATAAAACAGGGAAAATTTCTTTAGAATCAATGAAAAGTGCCACTCTCCTATTTAATATCATTCCTCCTATATGGCTGTGAATGCTGGACAATTTCCTCACAGATAAGGAGGATACTTGAGACAATAAAAACAAAGAAGAGAGTGCTGAACTGCTATTTGATATCAATCCTCCTATATGGCAGTGAATGCTGAACAATTTTCTCACAGATAAAGAAGAGACTTGACACAATAGAAACAAAGAATAGACTGCTGAATTGCTATTTGATATCAATCCTCCCTGTGAATGATGGACAATTTCTTCACAGAATATAAAAGAGAGACTTGAGACAATAGAAACAAAGAAAAGAGTACTGAATTTCTATTTAATATCAGTCCTCCTATATAGCTGTGAATGATGGACAATTTCTTCACAGATGAAGCTGAAACTTGAGGCAACAGAAATGTGGATCTAGAGAAGGATGCTGAGGATACCATGGAAGGAGCAGTTAAGCAATGAGGAAATTTTAAAGAAAATAGAATAAAAAAGATATTTTGAATCAGAAAGAGAGTTTTGAAATTTCTAAGAGACATAATGAGGAAAGATGACTTGGAGTACTTGATGCTTACCATATATGTTAGCATACAAGGTGTCCTTTTAACCTTACCCCCCACATCAATAAAAATAGGGGCTGACTTATACTCCATTTATAAAATGTTAACCTTAAATCCTGTCATTTGTAGTAAGTTGTTATCATAGGAGATTTTTTACGGTAGGCTAACCCCTGCTTTGGTAACTATCAACACAAATATTTTCTACTTGGAACAACTTAATTCACACTATTATAATAAAATAATAAAAGTGTACTGTAAGTACTCATACCTAATATACTATGCACCATGATTGCATAATAGCAATAAAACACATATTCGTCAAGAGAGAAATCTGAAACCATCATCACATACTGTAAACAAAGTAATGCCACCAGTGTTTACACTTACAGCAGCTGATCGTGTTATCATTACCAGGAAACGCAAGTGTACTGTATAGATTAGGGTAGGGGTAAGTGTAGATTGTGGTAGTTAACTGATAATATCTTGCCTCCTTTTTTCGATGATGTTGAGCAAAAAAATCAACTGGATGTATGTCTCAACAAAACATTTAAAGATCGCAATTGAGAACGAATGGATGATTAGTGTGAAATTCACTCAGGTTCCCCTAATAGTTTACCAAAAATGCAGAACCCACTTAGAAGGTATTATAGATTGTGGTAGTTAATTTACATCATTCCACCATTTTTTCATTAGAATTTGAGTTACTGAATTCATTTAATAAATTCAATACATTTCAAAATATGATTTATGAAGTGGGGTCATCTTGTACGGCGAATATAGCCCAAAACCTACATTTAACTTGAAAATTTGAGGGTCATCTGATACAACCAGCATATATGGTATAGGACATACGAAGAAGAAAATGGATGCAGGGAAGTAGCAGCCTACCTACATAAAAAGCTTATGTAAATGAATAGCAGGATGAGGAGTGGGAGAGATGATAAAAGACAAAGGATAAGAAGTTGTGGAAAGTCATGTTCAGCCATGTCCTAAAGGCTCTAAAGCGATTGTATTGACTGGGTGACTCTGAATAATCATTTTCTGTTGTACGCTGAGAGATGAAATGTAGTTTATCTACCTGAAGGCAAATAATACACTTTGATCCCTAGACAAAAGACTGAGAAGTCATGGACACCATTATAATTGAGCCACTTTTCAGATGCACAATATCGAACACCAGAAACTGACTAAAGTAATCACCAAAAATCCTGTTACCATAAATGAAATAATATTGTCTGCTGAATTATTTTAAAATTATTATTATGAGAAATATTCATAAATTGGTGAAAAAGAAATAAATTAGGAAAGATAGAAGTGTTTAATATCTCCTGCCAATACCTCCTCAGAAATAATGGATTTTTCCATTTTGATTGCATGGAAAGACAGGGAAAAGACACTACTTGGTTTCAGTTAGAAAACGAATAAGAGAAAGAAGGGAAGACAGAAGTGTTTAACGTCTGTTTCAGTGAAATGGAAAATGCTGTCAGTTTCAAATCTTTTCATTTGTATCCCCTTACTTCCTAAAAGAACAACCAGCATTCATCTTTATGATTGCTATTTTCTTAAAATTGTTACGCTTAAATATTTAATGCTGTGATAGGGGAATTTCTGTGGATATTTTATTGTCATAGAACATGCCATGAGCTTATTCAAACATTAACTGAAAAAATAATATTCATCAGAAAATGAAATAGGAAAGCCATTAAATTTTCATGGTGCAACATGAGACCTACATCAAGTGCCTTGAGGAGGTTGTGCTGTCTTGGTTCAAGAGATTTAGCTGCTGGAAGACCCTATGACTGGCAACAGGACTCTGCACCATGCCACACAAACAGGAGAACCCAGTCCTGGCTGTCAGGCAATTTCTGTGACCACATCACCCCTTATATCTTGCTACCTAACTCCCCCAGATGGCAACCCCATTTGATTATTATGTGTAGGTGCAGTTAAATGAGGGACCAACAAAACTGCTTGTAAGGCCACAGATTAACTGAAGGCAAGGATTATTATGGCAGCATTCACCATCTTAAACAAGGAGACCATCCAGAAGATTTGCAGAAGAGTTCAAAGTCATCTGGAGGCCCTGGTTGAAGCGAATTTTATTGAATAAATTTATTCTTTAGTATTTCAAGATATTTTTTGTGTCATTTTGGTAAATATATCTGTTAAAATGAGAAGTCAGTGTTATTTCCATTTTCGTGTAATTTAGATGACAATTTACCCATCGCACACTGTATAAAAGATATATTACATATATATCATTTTTTTAGTAATATTTCTTACATCTTCATTTTATTTGCTTTTTTTTTTTTTGCAATTGTTCAGATTCTTATACAAAAGTAGATTCACAGCAGGAGATTACCAAAATCATAGAATATTGGACTTTCAAAAGAAAAAAAAACAGAATAAACCATGGCCTTTATTTGGGTTTGAAATCTACCTTTAAGATCGGAAGCAAACTTGGCATTTTTTTCAGTTGTATAGCAGTCTTTAATAGATATTGAGAGATCTGAACAGCTTGAGACAGATAGCTGAACAGATTGTATTAGGTTGTTGCAAAAATAATGTCGTTTTCTCACATATGTTACTATGTGAGAAAACGACATTATTTTTGCACCAACCTAATATATACTGATAAAATGACATGTAACTGATGTAGATAAAACAAGTAGGAAAAGATATAGTCAAGTAAATAGAGATGATCCACCTAAGACCCCAGTAAGATAGGTAATAAGATAATAATTATTACTGTGGAATTATATGAAGGATCTTAAGTTGGCCATGAAGAGATACATGGGAATAAAGTGAGTTATATACAAATAAAAACACATGTAGACAGCTTTAAATAAAAAAAAATAGATTGAAATAGATGTAAGTAGGAAAAAATAGATTGAAATGTACAATTTTAAACACATTTAATAGATTCAAATAGGATATATATTTAAATATACTAAAATAAATAGGTTTAATCAGAAAACAGGAAGTAAAATAGATTTAAGTAACATCCTGGGTATGACGATAAACTACATCCGCGTCCTGGGTATGGCAATAAACTACATCTGCGTCCTGGGTATGACGATAAACTACATCCGCGTCCTGGGTATGACGATAAACTACATCTGCATCCTGGGTATGACGATAAACTACATCCGCGTCCTGGGTATGACGACAAACTACATCCGCGTCCTGGGTATGGCAATAAACTACATCCAACAGCAAGGCCTAAGATAATGTTTTCGGAAAAATAATATTGCCACCTATACGTTTTTGGAACCATAATGTTGCCAGCTATGCGTTTTTGAAACAATAATGTTGTAAGCTATACTTTTTTTGAAACAATAATGTTGCAAGCTATGCGTTTTTGAAACCATAATGTTGCCAGCTATAAGTTTTTGAAACAATAATGTTGCTAGCTATGCGTTTTTGACTTTTAAAGTCACTCAAAATCATTTTTGGCATAAAGTGACCACTAAGGTTGAGATGCCGTTAAACAAAACAATCAACAATCAAATGGAAATTCTGGACTTAAACAAAAAATATCTAGGATTATTTTGCAGTGTGCAAGCGAAAAAGCTCTAGCTTGCTAAAAATGTTCCATACAAAATAGGCATTTAAAATTCATATATTTGGCACATATATATAAACTGGATTTGGCATTAAATAACCCACAGTGGTTGATATGCCATAAAACCCAAACAAGAAAACACATAAGGAAACACACAAGGGCTACAGGGGAATATCAGAAGACTGAGGTCAGGGTTAATGGGACTGCACTCACGTCATGTACATAAAGAACATAGTTATGTTACTGAAATGCAAATTCAAGTTCATTACCGTATTAAATACGATCAATATAGTTAAATCAGTCAAAATTTTGAAAACATTTTATATATATATATATATATATATATATATATATATAATGTACTTTGTAATTACTGAAACGAATATTAATTAACAGTTTTAAAATCTTCAGTAAATATTATTGTATACATGCATTTCTTAATATTTATATACGTCCTGGGTATGACGGTAAACTACATCCACATCCTGGGTATGATGATAAACTACATCCGCGTCCTGGGTACGGCGATAAACTGCATCCAACAGCAAGGTCTCAGATAATGTTTTCAGAAAAATAATGTTGCCAGCTATACGTTTTTTTGTAAAAGAGTAATGTTGCCAGCTATATTTTTTTTATTTTTTTTGAAACAATAATGTTGCCAGCTATACATTTTTTATTCCATACAAAATAGGCATTTAAAATTCATATAAACTGGATTTGGCATTAAATAACCCACAGTGGTTGATATGCCATAAAACCCAAACAAACAAACAAACAAAAGATTTAAGTAGGCTATAACAGATAGATTTAACTAGACATATGTAGGTTTAAATGGATTGAAGAAGACAGATTTGAAATAGGTTGAAAAAGATGTGTTTAATTAGATCAGGTTTAAATGGAGTAAAAAAATTTTAAAAGATAAAAATACATTTAAATAGGCCCAAATTAGATTTAATCAGAATCTTCAAATTTGTTGGTGAGGGCTTCAAGTACAACAGAATGGCCCACGTCACATGCCTTGAGAAGGCAGTGCTGTCCTGGGTCAAGAGAGTGGCTGCTGGAAGATCCTACGACTGGTAACAGGACTCTGCACCATGCCACACAAGCAGGAGAACACAGTCATAGCTGTGAGACAAATTCTACAACATCATCACCCCTTACATCTGGCCACCTAACTCCCCAGACTACAACTCCATTTGATTATTATGTGTGGGGTGCAGTTAAGTGAGAGACCAACAAAACTCCTTTTAAGACAGAAGATTGAACAAGGAGACTGTCGGAAGAGTTAGGTGAACACCAACTTGAACAAGGAGACTGTCGGAAGAGTTTGCAAAGTTGTCTGGAGGCAGTGGTTAAAGCCAATGGTTATTCAATTAAACAGATTCACTTTTTAATATTTCAAGATAATTTTCTGTAATTTTGATAAATATATCTGTTAAAATGAGATGTCAGTGTTATTTTCATTTTTGCATAATTTAGATGAAAATTTATCCATCACACCCTGTATTTCCAATATTGAAAACTCCTCTCCCATAAATGTAGCAAAATTTAAACAATATGGCTGAGTGGATAGAATATTAGAGCTCTGACTATATAGGCCCAGATTCAAATCTTACCAGAGTTAATTTATCAAAAGAGGTGACTTCTAGATAACATCAGCTTGGGCAAATGATCCCAAAATGTGATGAAACTGTTTAGAAGCCATTGATGGTCATGCTAGCATATATTTACAAGTCATTGTGACTGAGGGTTTGAGTGTACTGGCCTTGTTCAAAATAGTGATCATACCAGATTATGTACTCTCTTGCAAAAACTTTATTAGTAGTATGATCATCATAGTTACTTTATAAACCACAGGTGGGTTTAATGGATGTTGAACAAGCATAATCAATTTGAGCCATAGACAAAGAGACAATCAGTGAATGTTTAGTATTGTGATTACCAAAAACGGGCTGGAGATTTGTTTTAAGTCAAGGAAATCATGAAAAAGAACAATATCATTTGATTTTGCAAAAACATGTTATACAATCTGGTTTACACATAATTGGAAAAAGTTCACTCTTCAACAAGACAGTGATCCAAAATACTCCTCTAAATTATGTCAAAATTCCCTAGAGTCAAAAAAGGAACAAACTTTTAGAAATTATGACTTGCTGAATTAGTATGGAATCAATTGGATAGGATACTTCAAAGAGAATACTTAAAGAGTGAGTTTGAGCTTTTTTAGTGCTTGAAGAATAATGGGGAATGTCTGCCATCTAATTTTTGCAAAAACTGTTAGAAAGAATGCCAAGAATTTGTAAAGCAGTAATTATGGCAGGTGGTGGTTTTATTGACAAAAAGAAAATATGATGCTGTTCTATAATAATTATTTATAGTTAAATTCTTATTTTTTGTCAAAATAAAAGCGAATACACTGTAGTTACTGAAATTGAATCTATTACTTTAAAAAATAAAAAAAATATCTCATTTTAAGATGTTTTTTAAAGAAATGAAAAAAGACCCCAAACCTTTTGCCTGTTGTGTATATATTTATATATTTCTAGGAGCTCATTTTGGGAAAGATTTGGTAAACATAAGTAAACTACAGATATTCCTGATTACTGAAGCATTGATAACAGATAAGTAATGTCTGAAAAGAGGAAAATATATCTATTTTTTGGTGGGAGTGGAAGAGACAAACATTTTATGAAAGAATGTTTTTAAATTATTCACATGATTTACTTTTCAGGCTGCTCCAGTAAATTCTCATCAGATCTAATTAAGATATAAATTTAATTAACCTTACTTTTTTCAAATGTAAATCTTCGAAAAATATTAAGATAGACAGGAATTTATCAAGATAAGTGCTGATTGGCTAAAAAAAAGAAAATCTCAATTGTAAACAAGTTTTCTATTTGTTGATTGGCTGTTCAAGATTAGTAGAATTATCTACATGCTCAAAAAGTATATGTGTGTGTGGCTCTGTGTATATATTACTGGTTATTTGTGTTTATTTGAATGTATTTCATATAGAACTACTGCTCCATATACTTTTTGCCCAAATATTATTCTTTTACAATAAATCTAAATCATTATTTTATTTAAAAGGCTGCTTATATGTTGTTTACATAATGAACTTTATTTTCATACCTGACATGTAAAGAACGTAATTTTTAACCAATTAAATTATTTCATACCACTATAAGCATTGTATTTAATAGATAAACTTGTTTGGTTAGATATTCCATCTTTTTTGTTTAACAGTGTAATGACACCCGGCAGCTTCTTAAACAAACTGTGCTTCTTGGCAGGGATAGAACTTGCATTGCTTTTATCCCAGTAAAAAATGATTTGAAGCTAGATGTGCTTAAAACTTTCAGCCACAAGAGACCTCAAGGCATAGTTCAATTACCCTTTTTAAGAAATGTTCATCTCCCACTGGATCATTTTCGAGTCTATATCTGTTAACTTTTTTGCACCCGAAACAAACATGAACAAAGTAATTTCTAAATAGTTAATTGATATTTTTTTAACCATTTCAACACAAGCAAGACAATAGAGCCACTAAAAAGATTCAAATGGATATACAATATCAATTCACATTGCACTTAAATTTTTGAAGATCAAAGTTGAATGGGAAGCAAGAATCTGGAAGAGAGTTCCACAAGCAAGAAGTGGAAGAGAAGAAACTGTTAGGATAGAACTTTCATCTAGCCATTTCAACTATAAAATAGTGAGACCTAGCAGCCAATCTAGTAGTACACTTCAATTCACAAGGCCTAGGTACCAATAAGGAAATCTTATCAAAACAATAACCATTAATATCTAAAGAAAAGCCACAAGAAAGCTATATTAAAGCAGTGGAAAAGTGACCGAATATATATACATCTATATATAAAATATTTATAGAAAAGACACAAAGATAAGATGCCAGGTCAGGATCAATAACATAGCACATTCAACTCTAAAATGAATCCAATAGTCTTTCTTACCACCATATTTAGTGAAAAGAGATGTTTGTGTAGCTGTTCCTGTTTTAGTTTTAAAAATGTTAAATATTTATTCGCAAATACCTACTGTTAGTTTTATTAACTTTTATATTTTCAAAACATTTTCAAATTAACCACAATACTTATAAGTGGGTAGGTTGCCATGGTAACAATGTTTTCTTAATTTTTCAGTTGTTCTGATTGAGTTCTTAATGAACGAATTGTTAGAAATAGAATAAAAGATTTTAAACATCCAACTAGTTTTTGCATATTCCATCTTACCTATTTTATTCAGATATTTCATATCAGTCATTTTATTATATATATATATATATATATATATATATATATATGACACTATATGCATCTTACACTTATTAAAATAAAATATTTTTAAGATTATGTATATATATATGTATATATATATGACGCTATATGCATCTTACATTTATTACTAAAATAAAATATATTTAAGAATATTATGCATATATATATATATATATATATATATATATATATATATATAATATTCTTAAACATATTTTATTTTAGTAATAACTGTAAAATATATATAGTGTATCAATATATATATATATATATATATATATATATATATATTGATTCACCATATATATTGATTCTTATATTTAAGAATATTATATATATATATATATATATATATATATATAGATAGATAGATAGATAGATAGATAGATAGATAAGTCATTTATTTAGGTACCTGTTTGTAAGTTTGCTACTGTGGTGTTTGTGAAAATAGAGACAGAACTTTATGCACAAATGTTTACAAATTTGTACAAGAAGAACAAATCAAATATTGTACAAATTTTTAATGGAATCTTGAGAAAACTGTATTGACTGCTGCATAAATCAACAGACAGCATTGAAGAAGATGGCAGCATCTCAATGAAATGTTTGAATTAAAAATGTTTATTTAGAAACTTTATCAACTCATCTCTCTATATATAATACACCTTGTATATTTGTATAAACTATTGTCTAACCATAGTTCAAGCACAGATAGCCAAATCGAAAAATGAGTCACCCAGTGATGATTCAATTTTCATTGGACTGAACACGCAGTATTTACTAACCATCGTTGTCAACTGCAGTCATCAGGCCAATGCAAATGATCTTTTCCTTTAGCTCTATAGTATGTGCTACATGCAGTTTTGAATTCAGAGTTATTTTCTCCTAGACTGGTTGCCACCCAAGGCTAAAGAACCCAGTCTGTCCTGCTATTTACCCATAGCTGAGGGAAGAAGAAGAGGATTCATGCTTTTCCTAAGGGTATGTAAATGAATGTAATGTATCCAACTGGAATTCGAAGCCTGACTTGAATTCAGAGTTATTTTCTCCTAGACTGGTTGCCACCCAAGGCTAAAGAACCCAGTCTGTCCTGCTATTTACCCATAGCTGAGGGAAGAAGAAGAGGATTCATGCTTTTCCTAAGGGTATGTAAATGAATGTAATGCATCCAACTGGAATTCGGAACCTGACTTGAATTCAGAGTTACTTTCTCCTAGACTGGTTGTCACCCAAGGCTAAAGAACCCAGTCTGTCCTGCTATTTACCCATAGCTGGGGAAAGAAGAGGATTCATATCTTTACCAAAGGTATTAGCATGTAAGTGAATGTAATGGATCTGACTGTGTTATATAAGAGTAAGTGTTGTTGCCGACACTGTGGTTCAAAACTAAATCGCCAGTGAGCAACATGCATCATTCCATTATTAAGTAGATCGCATGAGCATAAAGGAAGTGAATAAATATGAAGTAGCGTAAGTATCACTGTTCTTCTTGTCTATCCACTATTGCCATACGTTTATTTTCTCTACTACTATATGGATTACAATACTCTTCTGATCATTATACTATCTGGCGATTACTACTTGAACAACTATTACTTGTGCGGATATTCCATCTTCTTGTTTATCCATATTGCTATACGTTCACTCTCTCTACACTATTACTATACGGATAACGATTCTCTTCTGATCATTATACTATTTGGCGATTACTACTTGAACAAGTATTACTAGTGCGGATATTATTGGAAACTAGTACTGGCATACAATAAGTCTGAAATATAAGAAGCATTTTTGGAAGTGACAATGAGCTTTTGCTTGACATAGCAAAAGTGACAAGTGAAGACATCCAACATCACAAAAGATTGGAATTTGAACTCAGCTCTCCGATTCCTCAATCTAAGCTGCTATCCATTACTCCACTGTGCCTCCATACTTGCTAACCATAGATTAAAAGTCAATGGTGATTTTCTAAGCATAGCTTAGATGTGGCACAAGGCTGACAGTATGGGACACACAGTGAGGATCGAACTCACTATTGAATCATAATTTTTCTGGTGAGACAAACTTGCTAACCATTACACAACATCAGGGTGTCCTAGATTAAGAGTCAATACTCAAAATCTATATTTGTATTCATCATACATTTAGTCTGACACAAGGCCACAAAAATGGGACATGTAGCGAGGACTGAATGAAAATAATGGACTGAAGAAGAAGAACGCCAGCTTAATAGAGATGCCCAAATCAATAGTTTATGCATTAACACTGTTTGACATAAGGCCATAAAAAAACATCACCCAGTGAGGTTTGAGCTAGCAGTGGATTGAAAGCAGTATTTGCAAACCATAGATTAAGAGGTGATGCCCAAATCTATATTTTATTCATTTATTTCATCCATTAACCTAGTCTGACAAAAGGTCACGAAAATGGGACACCTAGTGAGGTTTAAAGAAACACTGGGCTGAAAAACTACTTACTAACCATAGGTTAAGAGTCAATACCTAAATGTATGTTTTATTTACATATTTCATCCTAGTTTGACACAAGGTCACGAAAATGGGATACCTAGTGATGATTGAAGAAACTCAGGGTTGAAAGAACAGCTTATTAACCATAGGTTAAGAGTGATGCATAAATCTATGTTTTATTTATATATTTCATCCGTTAACCCAGTCTGGCACAAGGCCACAAAACAGGACACCTAGTGAGGATTGAAGAAACAAGGAACTGAAAGAAGTGCTTGCTAAGCATAGTTGAAGTTATGATGTTAAAATCTATATTTTATGAAAAGAAAATTTGCTAGCTGTAGTTGATAAGACGATGCTGAAATCTATATTTTATGAAAAGAAGAACTTGCTAACCATAGTTGACGAGACAATGCTGAAATCTATATTTTATGTACATCATATTCAGAAAAATAACACCTAATTGAGCAACCCATATAGAAATCAGCTTTAAATTGAATTGGAAGCAGTCATGAGATTTTAGGCTTTGGAGAGGACACTAAAGTTTATATTAAATTGAACCATATCCATTTTAACTATCTAGGCAAAAGATTACTTGAAAATATCTCATAAAGTATTATTGTCCATTTTATTGACGTTACCATTACACCCAAAGAAGGGACATAATATAATTTTATTATTGGTCTGTCAGTAATTCTGCTTTATTCTGTTATCCTTTAAACCCAGCTTTCATCCCTATATCTACCTATTTCTACTTCTGTTAAGGTAAAAAAAATCTTCTTCTCAAATTAAGTTTAAAAATAAGAATTTACATGAATAGCTTCTATCTTATTTAATTTCAACAAATGATGTTTAGCTAATAACATTTCTCCCTGGTCTTTTAAACAGAGGTTAAGGTTTATCACTTGTTTCCTGTTTAGAATTGGATCTCCTGTTGCTTCTAAAGTCTTCTCATTCTGTTTCACTCATTGCATCTTAGTGGCATTATTACCTTACTTGGGGTCAAATGATTAGTGAATATCAACTTAAAATCATTTTGTCTTGACATACCATTTCAGACAAGTCCTTCTAGGTCCAAGGACACCTTAATTAAAAACCTTGATTCAAAAAAAAAAATTATTATGGAAGCATTTTTTTCTCTACTTCTCCCGCTAGTATTTAGAAACAAAGTTAAAGTTTATCACTTGTTTCCTGTTTAGGATTGGAGTTCCAGTCCCTTCTAGAGTCTTCACATTCTTTTTCACTCCTTGCATCTTAGTGGCATTATCGCCTTGCTTGGGGTCAAATGATTAGTGAACATCAGCTTTAATTCAGTTTACCTTGCATACCATTTTAGACAAGTCCTACCAGGCCCAGGGACACCTTAATTAAAAACCTTGATTCAAACAAATTATTATGGAATCTTCTTTTTCTCTACTCCTCCCCAGGTTTTTTGAACAGGAGCAGACGTTTATCCCTCATTTCTTGTCTAGCATCAGGCTTCTCTTTCCTTTTAAGGTCTACTTCCACACTATACTTCTAATGTCTCGAACTAAACTCTGAAAAGTTATTCACTAATTAAATCTTGACCTTGTAAAATATCTGACAAAAAGATTTAAATACCATACTTTTCTCTTTTCTCATGGATAATTTTCAACCTCTTCAAAAAACATACCTGTGTATAATGCAACCCTACAATTTTTTGTGGAAAAAAAGACTAATCAGAAAAACTCACACTATACAAGGTATATATAAGGTAAGCTCTTGAATGTCCAATTATTGTGCAACACACTGTTTACTGTATTTACCTTGTTTGCACTATTGTCCTCTCCTATTGTCATATTCATGATGTTTCAGCTGTTGTATGCTCCAGCCTTCTTCAGGTGATATATTCTGGAATTTTGAACCAAATACTTTATTTATTCCATGGGGGTAGATTGTTCTAGTTCCATGTGCCATGCCTTTCCTGGATCTCTCAGTTACATTTATTTACCTTTAATAACTCAACTGTCCAACTTTTTTGTACACCTCTGCTGTGGACCATGTATTCTTGGGAGCAATGTGGATAGTGTAAATAGTTACAATACCTCATCTCAGAAATAGGGACAAATGTTTAACGTGAATATGGCAATAAAGATGAGGAAAACAGTCTTAACAATGTAAATAGTGTAAATAGTTACAATACCTCATCTCAGAAATAGAGACAGATGTTGAAGGTGAATATGGCAATAAAGATGAGGACAACAGTCCGAACAATGTAAATAGTGTAAATAGTTACAATACCTCATCTCAGAAATAGAGACAGATGTTGAAGATGAATATGGCAATAAAGATGAGGACAACAGTCCGAACAATGTAAATAGTGTAAATAGTTACAATACCTCATCTCAGAAATAGAGACATATGTTGAAGGTGAATATGGCAATAAAGATGAGGACAACAGTCTTAACAATGTAAATAGTGTAAATAGTTACAATACCTCATCTCAGAAATAGAGAGACAGATGTTGAAGATGAATATGGCAATAAAGATGAGGAAAACAGTCTCAACAATGTAAATAGTGTAAATAGTTACAATACTTCATCTCAGAAATAGAGACAGATGTTGAAGGAGTGAATATGGCAACAAAGATGAGGACAACAGTTCGGACAATGTAAATAGTTTAAATAGTTACCTCATCTCAGAAATAATTAATTTCTTCTTATATATATATATATATATAAATAAAGAACAGTAAGATATATAATCCAGTGTTCTTATAGATATTTTTATTTTTACAAAATAGTGCTCGATGTAAATTTACAGAGCATTAATATTATAAATTAATTGATTTTTTTCGCTACACAGTTCTAACCATTTTTCAAAAATTTTTGAAACATGGTTAGAACTGTGTAGCGAAAAAAACATCTTTTAAATCAATTAATTTATAATATATATATATATATATATATATATATATATATATGTATTCATATGTATCGATATAATGAAAGTTTCTCTGTACCTTTTTTAATAGTATGCAATATATCATATAGACTCGTATATAAGCCAACTTCATGTATAGTGTGACCCCTGAATGTTTTTGCATGAATTTTAACCTTTCTGGAAAAAAAAGTTTACCAGCATGTAGTGCAACCAATGCATGATTTTTAACCTCTTCAAAAAAAATTATCGGTGTACAGTGCGAACCCCTGATCATAAAAACTTGCACTATACTCAAGTATATAAGATAAACACAGATTTAATTTATAATTATTCTCATCTTACTCAATGAATATTATGATGGTTCAGGTGATCTACAATTATGATCACTAAGTGGACACAAAAGTCGCTATCCTCTATAAAAGATGACAAATGATAAATGTTCTTTGCCAAATATTTGTTTGGACCCAGCGAAATAAGAATGGACACTGAATGAATCAAGGAGATATTGTTCATCCAAAGACTACGTTCAAGATAATCTACATGTATTCAATCTGTCATTGACACTAAATACATTGTCCAGCACAGTGCCAACTATTTATGCAATGTCTACTTGAATCCCTTAAAACGTCAACTTCTTGCAATTAATCGATCGCCAGCACGGTTTGTTGAGCCATAATTCAATTTATATAACTACTGTTCTTTAAGATTTTCTGTTTAAGTCTTTGTTATTTCATTCATCTGTAGATTCAAATCTGTTCATATCTCTTACTTTATTTTTCCATTATCAATTCTCATTAAATCAATTTTGCTTATTTAAATACATTTTAATATATTCTGGTTTCTTAAACCTCTCTATTTTAATCTTTTTTAAACCTCACTATTTTACTCTTTTTAAATATCTCTATATTACTCTTAAATCTATTCTGGTCTCTTTTAAACATCTATATTTTAATCTTTTTAAACCTCTCTATTTTACTCTTTTTAAACCTCTTTATTCTACGCTTTTTAAATCTATTTTAAACATCTCTATTTTAATCTATTTAAACCTCTCTATTTCATTCTTTTAAATCTATTTTAGTCTTTTAAACCTCTCTATTTTACTTTGTTTAAGCCTCTCTATTTTACTCTCTTTAAACCTCTCTATTTTAGTCTTTTTAAACCTCTCTAATTTACCCCTTTTAAATGTCTTTTGATCTCTTTTAAACCTCTCTATTTTATTCTACTTAAACCTCTCTATTTTAGGTTTTTTAAATCTAAGAAATCAGCTAAGATACATTTTCCTTTTCTCTTTATTCATATATATATATATATATATATATATATATATATATATATATATATATATATAGACACAGTCACACATATATTCTTCTACAGTAGACTCATTGATCACCATGTTTGTGATGCCAGGCGATTATCATGCAATTATATATATATATATATATATATATATATATATTATGAAATGGACAAAGTCCGACAATTTATTTATTAAAGACATAACGTTATAAGATTATAACGTTAAACATAAGAATGTCTTTAATAAATATATATATATATATATATATATATATATATATATATATAAAAATTTAAGATTTAAAAGTGAAGCAGATATTTTCATATAGTGCTCAATATTATAAAAATAGAGTATTGATAATATTAATTTTTTATATTCAAAAGAATACAGTTAAGTAATTCTTTTGTATATATATGTTATTGTGTGTGTGTGTGTGTGTGTGTGTGTGTCCTGCTATAGTGGACGAATTGGCCACCATCGTGGTGTTGTGGTGCCTATATGTGAACCTCACAGATATAATATAGGCATTATAAAAACACGATTAACCATGCAAAAATGATCTGAAAAGAAAATGTCAGCATAGAATTGGTTGCCTCTAGCCAGGTTAACTTCAATTGGTGAGACCCCAGCCTAGTACTGCACCTAAATTTAAAGAGTCTAGGCACCATAGCGAAGAACTTATCTGAACAGCTCAACTACCATGAGAGTATTTATAAAAACTAGCAGTATAGCCTGGCGTTGCCCGGGCTTGATTCAAAAATCGTACGACTCATACAGCAATCGCTATCACTTGACTTAAAATATTTTTGCCCTTCCTTGCCTTTAAAGGAGTGCCCTTATCGTGCTGATGCAGCTACATGCCTTACTTCTTGCCTATCTGACACTGCAAATTTTTTCTAAGCTCTATACTAAACATTAAATCTGTTACAAATAAAGAACTAAACAAAATGAACACAAAACGATCAGCTTTAAAAAAGGACTTGTAACTCGAAAAAACGAATGAAAAAAGAATGTTAACAACAAATACTTTTTCACATCCAACCCAGTTCTGTGGAATAAGAATCAACGTTGAGTTTAAGCAAGCGAATGAGCCAATTAGAGTAAAGTGCCATGCAGATTTAAATTTTTCCCACTTGTGACGAATGAAGCTATTGATTTTTTTCATGCTAGTTAACATTCATGTCAGTCAGCTGTTGGCTCTCAAGCTGGCCAATAGAATCTATGATGCCAGGCCATCATCATGCAATTATATATATATATATATATATATATATATATATATATATATATATATATATATATATATATTAATAAATACACATATACCTACATTTGGTAGGTGACTTAAGTTTCATTGGTTACCCAACTCATCAGGTACAAGATATCTTGTGCCTGATGAGTTGGGTACACCAAACAAGTTGTACACCAAACATAGGTATATGTATATTTATTAATATATTTTTCTTAAGTCCGTCTAATCACATTGAGCACTATTATGTCTACACCTCTTGGCTAAATTTGGTAATTATTTATTTGCTCACCAGCATATGTATGCTAGCATGCTTGCATATAGTCGCTAATATCTAGTTTTCTCATTTACCTAACTCTATCTCTCACTCTCTCTCTCTCTCTCTATATATATATATATATATATATATATTCTGCTACATTGGCCTTATTCTCCAACATGTTACATATATATATATATATATATATATATATATATATATATATATATATATATACACACACACACACATTTTCAAAACTAATATGATAGCCACAAAATATATAAATATTGGGAAAGTATTTTTTGCAAAAATTAAATTACATATCTTTATCTACCTGCTTTCCTCATAATTTTGTGGGAATTTGCAGTAATAAATAAGGCTATTTGCTCTCTTCATGGAGGGACACACACATGCTAACAAAATGCACAAAACGCACAAAACGCACAAAACGCACATAGAAATATACACTCACATATTAGAATCATATAAGCATTCATATGTATTCACTCTTCATATTTGCCTAAATATCTTTATATATATGTGTGTGGGTGTGTGTGTGTCAGTGTGTCTGTGTGTGAGTGTGTGATTATATCCAAATTTATGGATAAAAATTTTAACAATATATATATATATATATATATATATATATATATATATATATATATATATATATGTATATATGCATGTGTGTGTGTGCGTGTGTGCAAACATACAGAAAAATAGGAAAGAATACGTTAATGATTATATATATATATATATATATATATATATATATATATATATATATATATATATGAATCTGTTTTAGTTTTGATATATTGCTTCATTGGGTCATTTAGGTTTGGTAGCAAACACTTTACTGGGAAATTACATATCATAAAAGTATTTCTTTATTGCCAAAAATCTAA
The DNA here is from genome assembly GCA_963932145.1 of Acanthosepion lycidas. Lineage (NCBI taxonomy): Eukaryota > Metazoa > Mollusca > Cephalopoda > Sepiida > Sepiidae > Acanthosepion > Acanthosepion lycidas. The sequence goes on along the minus strand of OZ010597.1, from coordinate 61,739,397 downwards.
TTCCTTGAAGAGAGCAAAAACCATAAATTTTCTTAAGATTAAATCAATTTTTGTATATGGTCGTTTCAATCCTTTTTTTACCTTCATTTTAGTATATATTGCATATTTTGAAAACCAGTATTTTACACCTTTTTTATTAAGTTTTGGAAAATTGAACACAAATTTGCCCAGAAAATTAAGAAGAAAAAAAAAATAGACAATAAATATTTGCTATCTCCTTTTTGGGTGTTTAAAAACAAGACACACATTTTAATCATGTATTAGTTAAAGTCATAAGATTGGACATTATTATATAAAATCCTTTTTACGTGTGTAAGTTTTTCTCACTGTTATTTAAAAAAAAACTTTTTGAACTCTCAGGAAATAAATAATGAATAATAAAGCATATAATAATAAGGCATATAATAATAAGGCATATAATATCAAAAAATAAACTAAAAACAATACAAAAATCATTTCAACACTTTATATTTATCACAAATTTAATGACCAATAAAAATTGACTGTTCAACAAATTCTCTGTAAAATGGCTTATAAATTTAACTTTAAATTTTCAGCTTGTGGATTTTGTTTTCTTCGTTTAGAAGAATTTCCGTTATTATTGTTTCAAGATATTTTGGCTGGTTGTTTTTGCAATTGCTTTCAAGTGAAAAATATTTTTGTATCAACTTGCTCAGAAATATTTTGTATGCTTCAATAGTATTCAAATTTTTATGTTTGTTATTTAATAATTTCAAGCATAAAGCAACATGTTATCAGTTTCCATGTCTACAAAGCTAGGGAATTCAGATATGTTTTCTAGTTTAAAATGACTAGCTTTTCGGAATAAAGTGTAATAAAAAAAACTCAAAGACTGTTTTTGGTGCATGACACCCCAAAATATCCCAAAATTAGCCTAGAGAAAAACTCAACCATCATGTTATTATAAAATATAAATATATTCAATTGATTGATAGTTCTGTTTTAATGAGATATCAACTCCATTGGTTATAAAATGCCAAAAAGGTTTTCTTTTATTGAATGTATGGCTTGTAAACAATCTTTTGGGTCATTGATTCTATTCCTCTCCAGTTATACCTTTAGAATGGACTTATTACTACAACTAGTGGTATATATATATATATATATATATATATATATATATATATATATATATATATATATATATATATACTGTATCATAATGGATACTACCTGGCTTACCTATAATTATAATGGCTGGTTGAAAACAACAGGGAATTTTAAGTGGCTATATAATTCAATGTGAAATTAATTTGTGGGGATGCTTGATCAAATATGAAGCAACTTGATGGAAGGACAAACAAACAAATGAATGAATGATCAAATGAAGGAAGAAACTATAATGAAAGAGGAAGAACACTGGAAAACAAGAAGTGTGTGAGAAAGGGAGGGAAACAAATTATTTTACCCCCTAAAATAACAGTATAGATCAGGGGTGGCCAATGTTGCTTAATGTAAAAGTTACATACGATAAAGTTTAGATGTGTGAGAGCCGCAAGACATAAACAAAATTTGCACATACTTTTTTGTTACATACACATTTTGCAACAATTTTTATATAAATATTAAGAAATGCATGCATGCAATAATATTTATTCATGTATAGAGTTTTTTAAACTGTTAATTTGTATTGGTTTCAGTAATCACAAAGTACACATGCACACACACATACACACACACACACATATATATATATATAATTATTTATATATATATATATATATAATTATTTATTCAAAAATTATAACATAAGTATGTTATAAAATCATTAGAAAAGTAGCCATTTTGTTTCAACACTTCTAGTGTATCTTATAAAGTGATGGTGTTGAATTCAATACCATCACTTGATGAAACACCAGAAGTCAGATATTTATGTTATAATTTTCGAATAAATAATCATATTTGCTCTACTCTGTATTGAGCACTCTTTTAAGAATAGTATTTGTTGGTTATTGGTTATTCCATATACACCAATCCTATACTTGTGTATATATATATATATATATATATATATATATATATTATAAATTAATTGATTTAAAATATGTTTTTTCCTTACACAGTTCTAACCATGTTTCAAAAGTGGAAGCTGAAAGCTCTGAATTTAATTTTGTAATTAAATTAAAGACATTAGTTGCATTTCATCCTCAAGCGAATTTTGGAGTAACTTTTAAAATTACTGGGTTTTAAAGACACAGCTAAAATCATAATTCACTTTTCCAACGATACAGATAAATCCACTTCCACTAGACAAGGAGTTACTCCAAAATTCGCTTGAGGATGAAATTGAACTAATGTTTTTAATTTAATTACAAAATTAAATTCGGAGCTTTTAGCTTCCATTTTTGAAACATGGTTAGAGCTGTGTAGCGTAAAAAACCATATTTTAAATCAATTAATTTATAATATTAATGCTCTGTAAATTTACATTGAGCACTATTTTGTAAAAATAAAAATATCTATAAGAACACCAGATTATATATCTTACTGTTCTTTCTTTTTATATATATATATATATATATATATATATATATATATATATATATATATAATACCAAATACTTTCAAAACTCTGACTGATGTCTGATTTAATAAAATAATGAACTACATAAAAAAATGCGAATTTGCATTTCAGTAACATCAAATTATAGATGTCCATGACATGAGTGCATTCCCCTTAATCTCCTTCCCCTTGACTAGTCTTCTGACATTCCTCTGTAACCTTTGCTGACAGGAATGTGTGTGTGTATAGCGAGGAGGGGGGTAAATAATTTTGCTGCTACTGTCTGGACAGGTAAGGTAGATATTAGAGCAGGGTGGCCAAAGTTGCTTAATGCAAGAGCCATATATGATAAAGTCCAGTTGTTTGAGAGTCACAAGACATGAACAAAATTTACACGTATGTTTTTACTACATACACATTTCGTGATGATTTATAATATTTATTCATGTATGCAGTTTTTTAAATTGTTAATTTCTACTGGTTTCAGTAATCAAAAAGTACACACACACACACACACACACACACACACACACACATATATATATATATATATATATATATATATATATGTGTGTGTGTATATATATTAATTTGTGGGGATGCTTGATCAAATATGAAGCAACTTGATGGAAGGTCAAACAAACAAATGAATGAATGATCAAATGAAGGAAGAAACTATAATGAAAGAGGAAGAACACTGGAAAACAAGAAGTGTGTGAGAAAGGGAGGGAAACAAATTATTTTACCCCCTAAAATAACAGTATAGATCAGGGGTGGCCAATGTTGCTTAATGTAAAAGTTACATACATATATATACACCAAATTTTTTCTATATTTTGACACTTTTAGACAAAACTTGTATCTAAAACATACCAGGTCTGCACAGCTCAAGTCTTGTGTTACACTGCATTAAAGTACATGACATGATTGCGGTCCCTTTAATCCCCTTACCCATGACTTCAAGTCCATAGTTAACTGGGGCAAAACATGGCTTCTTAATTTCGATGCTTCCATAACTAAACTTCTCTTCATTAAGACCCCTTGCTGCCTTCCATCAATATGGCTGATGCTATCCTTCAAGAACATGATTTGTTGCACCTTCTTGGGCTCACATTCTCTGCTGATATGAAGCTCCTTGATAAGCTCCTTAATAAGATTCATCAAAGAATCTGAAATATTATTGGTCCTGATCTGGCAGCCCAGCTCTAGTCTCTTTCCCACCACTATAATTTTGCCTCTCAATTGATGTTTTTTCTATAAATACTCTCACGGTAATTGTTCAAATGAGGTCTTTGCTATGGTACCTAGAATTCTTTAATTTAGGCGCAGCACTAGACAGGCATCGAGATCTCATCAATTTAGAGTTGAGCTGGCTAGATGTAGCCATAAGTTCTATGCTAACAGTTTCTTCTTTCACACTTCTTGCTTGTAGAACTCCCTTCTGGCTCCATGCTTTCCAGCCAACTTTAATCTGCAAAAATTTAAATGCAATCTCAATCGCTATCTGCTGTCCACCTGATTACTCTCTTCTCTTTCTGCGCATCATTAATGTTTCTGTTCCAAATTCTTCCACACTTTGTTATCCCTTGTGTTTTAGTGGCATTACTGCCTTACTTGGGGTGATTCTGATTAAATATATATATATATATATATATATATATATATATATATATATATATTAATTATAAACTGTTACAATGGAACATGCAACGCAAAGTACTGCAACAAAAATACATATTTGTTTTGACATCTTGTCTTTTGGAAGTCAAAATAAATATGCATTTTTGTTGCGGTATTTTGCATGTTCCACTGTTACAGTTTATAATTAATATATATATATATATATATATATATATATATATTGCTCTACTTCCTGTATTGAGCCCTTTTTTAAATTAATGTTATGAACGTTTGAATTTATATACTTTTCGTTCTTTTACATCTGGAAATATATATATATATATATATATATATATATATATACTTTGAATAAACGCTCTTTTAGCGCTAGAGGGCGTTGTCAGTGATGTTCTAGAAAAGGATCATTGGGCAGTTTCGGGTCTTTCAAACATCATACTGACCTCACCAAATCGACCCCCTTCAGAGCTGATCAGACTCTGAAGCGCCCTCTAAAAAATGCTTGTTAACACTGACTTTTATAAATACCCCGTAGTCACACATTTGATTGGAGATTGACAAACAGCCAATCACAGCGAAGCAAATTCTTTATAAGCTGTTCACGGGTAATTTCTTTTTTTTTCCTTCTTCTCTTTACTTCCTTCCTTGGTGGACACCCCCTCATCAGATACTTAGAAGGTAATTTTTTTTTTTTTTTCTTACCCACTTCCCCTCACGTTTCATTTCACCAGCAATAATTACTATATACAGAAATAAGAAAAATAGCCATTAAAATTAATAAATAGATTACGGCGAGTCAAGCCAAGAGTGCTTATAGGTAAAAAAAAAAAAAAAAAAAAAACCTATATATATATATATATATATTTCCTGCATTGAGCCCTTTTTTAAATTAACATTATGAACATTTGAATATATATTCTTTTCGTTCTTTTCATTTGGATATATATATATATATATATATATATATATATATATATATATAGAGAGAGAGAGAGAGAGAGAGGAAGAGAGAGAGAGTTTCTGCCTGAAATTGGAAAAGTGTTTGTATATACAGGGTATGAGGGGTAAATAGTTAGCATTATACATTTTTAATTTTGCGCACACATGTTGTTTGTTTTTGATTTTGTCAACTGCACACTATAGTAGGGTGAGTTGGACACTATCTGTAAAAAAAAGAGCGACATTACGCAATTCACTCTGTCAGAAATTTGGAAACATCATGCTGTACTGCTTGGTATTCATGCTGGAAGTTCCAATATGAACATTTCAGAGTGTTTGTGTATCAATGACAGTGCAGGGTATTTGTAAAAGATTCGGATGATATATTCAGTCAACATCGTGGTTTTTGGAGTGATCACTAGTGATGGTAATATCTCTCATCCTACAGGGCCTCAGACTCTACACTGACACCTAAATGAAGTGCCTTGAGGAGGTAGTGATGCTCTGAGTCAAGAGGGTGACTGCTGGAAGATCCTATGTCTGGAAACAGGACTCTGCACCATTCCACATACGAGGGGGAGATCTCAGTAATGGCTCTCAGACAATTTCTTCAACCGTATCACCCCTTACATCTGGCCTCTTAAATCCTCAGACTGCAACCCCCTTGATTATCATGTGTGGATTGCTATTAAAGTGCAGCATTAATCAACTTAAATGAGGAGACAACACAGAAGAGCTGCAGGAAATTGCAAAGTTGTCTAAAGACCCAGGTTGAAGCCAATGGTGATTTTTTTCAAATGAATTTGCTCTTTAGTATATCAACATATTTTTGTGTAATTTTTGTTATTTTGGTCCACATTATTAACATTTTTGTGTAATTTATGTGACAATTTATCCATTGCACCCTATGTACATATATATATATATATATATATATATATATATATATATAGTTTTTGTCTGAATTTGGGAACGTGTTTATAGACTAAATAAAAGCTTCAGTTCAGAATTCTCAGTAGGTTTTGTCCAGATCAATATATACCTAATGAAGACCAGAGGACACAACCAATTTACAAGCCATTCCTGCCACTAATTGGAGGTCATTTTTAAGATCAGCCGCCAGTTTTACTTTGTTCAACAAATCAGACTTAGTACTAAGACCAGAATAAACAGTTGTGTCATCTGCATAAATACTTAGTTGGGAGCTGATGAAGGCTCGAGGGCATAAGGGCCGAAATGTTGTAATAACAACAATGAAAACAAGGACAATAGTCCAAATGTAATTAGTGTAAGGAATATACATGGTTGTTAAGAATAAATTTGAAGTACACTAGTATACCTTGGTTTTGATGCTGCAGTAGCAGCATACACTGTGGATTAGTAGGAAAATGTTGTTTTCCTCGATAACATTGCAATGCTGCATATTGCAAGAATAACACAGGAAATGATTTGGGAACTTGTTTGGTCTGTTCCACCTCACCCACCATATACACCTGACCTGACTTTGCACCAACCAATTATTACCTTTTTTGATTGCTGCAAAATATATTGATGGAATAAAATTTCTTCCTTGAAAACAGGATTCAAGAGTTCAGCAAAAAATTTTTCCACATCAAAACCTGCACCATTTTACTCAAAATATATCAAATAGCTGCAAGTCATTGCAAATAATAAAGTGTAACGGTACTTAGTCCGCTCTATCCCATCCACCATATTCCTCTAACTTGACACTGACCGATTATTGCCTTTTTTGATTGCAGCAAAATGCTTTGATAATGAAAACTGTCTGTGATAAACACACATCAGTACAGATGCAAAAGCGACCTCAAATTAAGTGAGAATATGTCAAAGCCAGTTACATCTGTGTTTTCCTCAAAAGCAGCTGAACAGCTTGGCATGTCCAGATATAGGGCTCTCAGCAACTTGTCCAGATCCAGGTTTCTGTCAACTGTCCTTTGTCAATTAAATTGACAGGAAAACCAGCAGCTGGTAAAACTCAGTGTCTTGTGAAGTTGGTACCTTGGGTATTTTAATTCCTGAAGTTATGTGCCACTCATGCTGTGATTTCTGAGACAGTGTTGTTTTTGTTTCCACCTCTTTCCTTTCTCTGCCTGATACCCCATAGTTCTTGGGAGAGTAATAGGTTAGGCATTTCCCCAAACCTCAGAAAACACCTGCTGTATTTTACAATGCTTTCTCTAAAGAAAACTGTTGTAACCTAGAAAAGGAATAACCAAAACATAGGTTGGAAATGAAATGGTAATCTTTATAACATTAACAAAATACAATGCTGCTCACCAGTGGTGTGAAGTAGGTAAACCACTGCTAGTGGTGGACTACTTAGACAGAATATTACCCCCACTTACAATAGTGTCCAACGTATTTATGAGGATTGAGACATATCCATTAGTGCTCATACATATGGTATATAACAAAAACAAAATTAAAGACTTTGTTGTAAACATTTTCTTCATCAGAAATGGCAGAATTTTATTCATAAGAGATTGAAGAATTGCCTGATATGCAGCAACAAGTCATTTTAAATAATGATGAAAAAAACAATTGAGTAAAATATAATTGTACTTTATTTTTTGAAGAATAATATTGATAAACAAAAACAGATATTATCTATGACTTAGCTTAATAATTGTTTTCAATAATGTAGTCTTCCGAACATTACAAGTGATTTTTTGTTAAATAAGCTTCGATACGTAGAGTAGAGATTGAGCATCTTCAATTCCTGTCTTGGGTATCACGATAAACTACATCAGCATCCTGGGTAAGATGGCAAACTACATCTAACAGTAAGGCCTCAGATCAGAAGGTTCTCAAAAGCATGAAAGCACCTCTTAATTGCTGGTGTTCCCAGATCCACCCTGACACTTGTTAGGGTTCCAGCTATGGGTAAATAGTTAACCCCCAAACTGGGGTCAAAACATTATGAAAGTGTAAAAATAGGTTTTAATATCAGAAATAGTTTGTAAAAAATTATTACCAGCGATAATTTTTTGAAGAAAAATTATTGCCAGCAATACATTTTTGAAAAAAAATTACCAGCAATAAATTTTTGAAAAAAAAATATTACCAGCAATAAAAATTTTGTTGGCATTAAATAACCCATTGAGGCTGAAATAAACCAAACAATCTCCAATCAAGGTCTGGAAGCAACACTCCATTTTTCCTCTCATCTGACTCTTATAAGGAAGATTAAATGTATACTGTATTTATTCTTACACTGGTTTTTAAAAGGTGCAAAATCTTCTGTAAGAGATGTGTTTGAAATTTTAAACAATGCTGAAAAGAAATAAACAGTACTTAACAAAATAGAAATTGGATTTTGAATCTGTAAATCCTTAGAATGATATGCCTGGCCAAAGTTGGGTTTTTATATGCTTACATTATTGTTTTGCTGAATCTTGTAAGACATCAACGATTAAATGGCTTCCCTTTGGCAGGTAATTTTTTTCCGTTGACAGGAACCAAGATTGCAGCTATCAAAATTTTAAATTAAATTTTCATGGATCTTAAAATCCTGACTCGCTCTATTCATTACAACAGATTGAAAGAGAGAGATAGACATCCAATCAAAACGTGTGATCAGCTATTCAAATTGAACTCTGCAAGGACAGAACTAAGCTATCAGGCACAAAATTGAGATCTTTATTGCTTTATCTAGATATCTAGTGCCTTCAGGGGATGTAGGAGTCACTACGTGGTTGTTGTGAAATCATTTCTCTATGGTAGAGCTTGATTCAATTAGAAAGAAGACTTGATTGACTGGTGCTGACACTTGGGCATGCTTATAAGAATTAACTTTCACTCTTCCATTGATTTCACAGGATCTTATTACCAGAGCGCTTACTTTATGAGAACTAACACAATGAAAGTGTCTCAGATTTGATGAATTTGTCTCAAGACTAGATTTATAACTACTAATCTATCATCAAGAAGAAGAGCCCAAGATGCAAATTACATGAAGGTTGTAAAGAAAAGCAAGAAGAAAGGACTAACCATCATTGTAAGAAGTAAGAATGTTTAATGAATAGACAATGCCGAATATCAATATTGGAAGCTTTATTCTGCTAAAACTGATCGTTAGTACCTAAAGGACCTTTTATAAAGAGCGATTAATATTTCAAATTGGTAGGATGGGGTAGGTTCATTATTATCACAGAAAGTTCAAATTGAAAGTTATAAATTTTTCTTCCTCTTCTATGCACTATGTCCCTTCAAGATATTCGTGATCAAGGCTCTCCACAATTTCTTTTCCTTTCCAGCTCTTAATAAATTTTATCTTACTATTATCTCTACTATTGATCTGCCATCCATTTACTCAATCTCACTAAGTAGGTTATGCACTGTTTTCCTCTGTCCCTTTTCAATCTGCCTTGTGAGTATCAAATATTTCAAGCCCTCTTTCCTCATTATGTGCACTAGAAATTTCAACTATCTCTTCCTGCTAAAACTGATCGTTAGTATTAGGTTGGTGCAAAAATAATGTCGTTTTCTCACATAGTAACATATGTGAGAAAACGACATTATTTTTGCAACAACCTAATACTTAAAGAGGCTTTTATAAAGAGTGATTAGTATTTGAGATTGGCGGGATGGTGTAGGTTCCTTATTATCAAAGAACCAAAGAATTCAAGTTGAAAGCTATAAATTCTTCTTCCTGTTCTACGAACTATGTCCCTTCAAGATGTTGGTGATCAAGTCTTTCCACAATTTCTTGTCCTTTCCAGCTCTTAATAAATTTTATCTTACTATTATCTCTACTATTGATCCACCATCCTCTGTCCTTTTTCAGTCTGTCTTGGGAGTACCAAATTTTCCGAGCCCTATTTCCTCATTATGTGCCCTAAAAATTTTGACTATCTCTTCCTGATGTTATGTATAAGTGTCCTTATTTATCTCCATTTTCTCTAAAACTTCATTGTTGCCCACATGTTCAGTTCATGCTAAAAATGAGAAAGTGGAAACAAAAGGACACTTATTTCTAACATCAGAAAGTGCCAATTAAAATTAAAATTTCCAGGTTACATAATAAGGAAAGAGAGCTTAGAAAATTTGATACTCACAGGACAGCTAACTCATAACCTACCTAGTAAGCTTATGTAAATGAATGGTGGAACAATGTTTAGGAAAGATAACAAAAAGAGAATATATATTAAGAGCTACATAGGACAGGAAATAGTGGAGAGCCATGATAGCCAAGGTCTTGAAGGGACACGACACGCTGTAGAGGAAGAATAAACAATCTATGAGTGTGGTTGTGAACAACAATTAATTCTGTCTTCTGTTTGCCAAAGCAGATAGTTAATGCCTAACAAAACACATTGTCTATTAAATTAATGAAATTTAATGTGTTTAAAGACATGCAAAGTTTTTAAAACAAAGTGGTCAGTTCTTTTAAAAATAGAGCAGCTTATCATTCAACTTTAATTTTTGCAGAACCATTTCTCATCAGGGTAAAATAAATTTATACCTAATATATAATCTAGTAGGAGTGTATCTGCAAAATTTGAAGTCAGAAGATATGGTGTTTGAACTTTTATTCATCTATCAACTATATATATATTGTTGTAGGTTTAAATACTTTTGATGAGATTTTGTAAGCTCCTAGTACATTTGACTCGCAAACAATTTTTGGTTTCTTTGTGTAAGTTCAAAGGAAAAATAAGACATAGAATTTGAACAAAGAAATATTAATAAATATACTGATTGGACATTTTTATAAAAGAAAAAATGAGAAATGAAAGGTGAAGAGTTCAAAGTAACCTTCAGTGACTGTAATTGAATTACTTACATATTGGTGGGAGGGAAAAGATTACATCTTTTCGCTATGAAAAGTCACTTAAAAGGAGATTGATTATTTCAAATCTCATGCTACCTGTAATTATCATCGGAGGTAATTTAAAATCATGCCACCTGTGATTATCATTGGGGCAGTAATTCAACAATACATATATATATATATATATTGTCACTTTAAACATCATTTTTAGTGGTTATTTGTATTTGAGTATATATATGTGTGTATATATATATATATATATATATATATATATATATATATATATATATATATATATATATATATATATATATATATATATATATATATATATATTAGTGGATACTCATATTTGAGTAGACACTCTGTTTATTTATTTATTAAACAGTATGTTTATTTGTTTTCATCTACTGGCCTGAAAATTCAAGAAATCTTATTATAGAGAAATTTATGCTCTCTCTTTCTTTCTCTCACTCTCTCTCTCTCTCTCTCTGTATATATATATATATATATATATATATATATATATATATATATATATATAATTATTACAAATATAAAATTTGTCATTTAGCTGATTGGTGTTATATTCAGCACCCTGATTCATATACAAACATTTTTGTGATCCTTCATCCTACTCATCAGGAGGTTTCAGCAATTATTACTATTAATGTTTACTCATGATTCCAGTTCACCCTGATGATCCGATCAGGTGAAATCTAGGTAGGTAGTACCTGGCTCATTAGGATTTATTTATTTTGCTTTTACTCTACTTAGTGTATTGAGCACTCTTCATTTTAACTTTTTACTTGCTATTTTTTTTTTCTTTGTACCAGAGATTTAAGGTACTGGACAATTTCTTTTGCTGTTTTCAGAGGTTCATAGTGCTTTCTTTTATTTCCTTTTTTCCATGGATGCCAATTTATTTGAAAATTGTTCAATCCATGTTTTTTTTTTTACCCACTGAGTTTAAACAGACTTATATTATATATATACATATATATATATATATATATATATATATATATATATATATATATATATATATATATATATATATATATATAGCATAAAGATTTTCTTCAAACAGGAAATAAACTGTTAACACACATACATATATGTGTGTGTGTGTGTGTGTGTAAAAAATTCAGATAGAGTATACCTGTAAAAGGAAAATATAAAATAAGACAAGAGGAAAACTTATCTTAGCCACCACGTTTCATTCTCTGAGAGATTTTATCAAGGCAGTTATCACTCACATTATCAACCTTGGTTTTCCTTTTGTCTTACAGGTTTGGTTTGGTAGGCTTCTGTGTGTGTTTAGATGAGTCCTAATTGAGCTATGGTCAGAGAGATGTAATGTGAATCTTCTTGATTACCATGTAGTTGTATGTCCAATATAATTATTCGTGAATCTGGTTTAATCAGGAATGCATTTCTTTAAGAGACATGTCAGTGCATAAATAAATTGCAGATGAGTTGTTGTTGTTGTTGTTGATGATAAGATTAGCTGTTTTAATTTTTTTTTTAAAGCAGATAATTTAATTTTCTTGTCCTGGTCAACTGGGGTTTTGTATTTCTTTTATAATGTTTCTAAAGAAAAATTCATCCTGCTCGTAATTAACATGTATTTGATTTTTATAGAAAATATTAACGTTATTGTTTTTATTTGTATGTTCAGTGTTGCTATTAGATAGATAGATAGATAGATAGATAGATAGATAGATAGATAGATAGATAGATAGATAGATAATGTACTGACTGTGATACATAGATAGATAGATAGATAGATAGATAGATAGATAGATAGATAGATAGATAGATAATGTACTGACTGTGATACATAGATAGATAGATAGATAGATAGATAGATAGATAGATAGATAATGTACTGACTGTGATAGATAGATAGATAGATAGATAGATAATGTACTGTGATACATAGATAGATAGATAGATAGATAGATAGATAGATATATAGATAGATAGATAGATAATGTACTGACTGTGATACATAGATAGATAGATAGATAGATAATGTACTGTGATACATAGATAGATAGATAGATAGATAGATAGATATATAGATAGATAGATAGATAATGTACTGACTGTGATACATAGATAGATAGATAGATAGATAGATAGATAGATAGATAGATAGATAATGTACTGACTGTGATACATAGATAGATAGATAGATAGATAGATAGATAGATAGATAATGTACTGTGATACATAGATAGATAGATAGATAGATAGATAGATAGATAGATAATGTACTGACTGTGATACATAGATAGATAGATAGATAGATAGATAGAGAGATAGATAGATAGATAGATAGATAGATAATGTACTGACTGTGATAGATAGATAGATAGATAGATAGATAGATAGATAGATAGATAGATAATGTACTGACTGTGATAGATATATAGATAGATAATGTACTGACTGTGATAGATAGATAGATAGATAGATATGTACTGACTGTGATAGATAGATAGATAGATAGATAGATAGATAGATAGATAGATAGATAGATAGATAGATATGAACAGGCTGAGATGGATACATAGATAGCTAGTTATGAACAGAGTGATAGAGATATATAATGGTAGATATATAAATATACAGATAGATATGAAAAGATTGAGAGAGATATACAATACTGTTCAAAAGTAAGTGAACCCCTAAGATAATATTTAAAATAATTGTTTCCTTTTTTTCCTGATAATCAGCAAACCTTAACTAAAATATATTTTCACTATAAAAAAAACATTTATTAAATGAATTACAATCACTTTCAAAGATTTTTTTATCAAACTGGATTAAAAATGCAAATTAAAAATTAAGATGTGCCAAATTTAGTGAATTCTTACATTTACACTCATTATTTTTGTTTTAAATGGTTCCCACTGCAAATAATTTTTTGCGCACATGTATTAGGTTGGTGCAAAAATAATGACGTAATAATGTCGTTCTTTGACGTATAACGTCAAAAAACGACATTATTACGTCATTATTTTTGCACCGACCTAATAAAACTCAAAATGACACATGTTCATGTTTTTGTTAAGCTGTGTATACTGCAGTCAAACATTATAAATCTGTGTATGCAAAAGTGCGCAGTTAGAGACTAAATTTTAAAAATATATATGCAAAAATCAAAAGAACTTCTTGAAGCTTTAAAAATTGCATAGTTGAAACTTATAATGACGAAGAAGACTACAAAAATCTATCAAAACAATTTGCAGTGCATGTATCCATTGTGCAAATTATTGATAAGTGCAAGGCCTTTGGTATGACGGCATCACAATGAAGAAGTGGTCGTCCGTGAAAAATAACAGCAAGAGCAAATAGACATCTGGTTCAGCAAGCCAAGGCAAACCCTGCTGTGACCAATGCAGTTCTTTGATGCTCCCTGGCCAATGTTGGAATCAATGTACAGTGCGACAAAATCTGAACAATGCCGATCTTCATGGCAGAATGCCTAGAAAAAGCCACTAATTGCAAAATAGCACAAGCATGCTCACCTCTATGCCAAAGTTCATATTAATGAGCTAGAAACATTCTCACAAAAGATTTTATGGTCAGATGAGACCAAACTAGAACATTTCAGGAGGAACAATAGGTGGTACATCTACTGAGTTCCTTATTTGAAGACAAGAATTTGATACCAACCATTAAACATGGTGGTGACAGCATTATGATTTGCGGGTATTTTGCTGCAGATGGAACAGGCATTTAAATAGTACACATTGATGGCACAATGGACACCGCAAAGATACCAAGAAATAAAAGTCTTTTGTCCTCAGTTCAAAAGTTGGATTTAAGTCAGGGCTTGAACTTCCAATTAGACAATATTCTGAAGCATCAATCCAAATCTACAAAAGAACATGTTCGTAAAAAAAAAAAAAAATTTCAAGTCTTGGAATGGCCTAGTCAAAGTCCTGATCTAAACCCAATTGAAAATCTGTGATTCAAGTGAAAGAAGGCAGTGCTTGCAAGATCCCAGGTAATATCAAGTAATTGTGGAAGTTTTGCCAAGAAGAATGGTCAAAATTCAGCACACGCCACTGCCAAAACTTTCTTAATATTAGGTTGTTGCAAAAATAATGTCGTTTTCTCACATATGTTACTATGTGAGAAAACGGCATTAATTTTGCACCAACCTAATAGCATAGAAAAAGATTTTGACATTGTAACCTCAAAAGGGGCTATCAGCAAATAATAAATCTAAGTGTTCTCTTACTTTTGCACATC
>OZ010597.1:61706733-61716733 GCA_963932145.1 Acanthosepion lycidas | reverse complement strand
CAAAAAATCTTATTGAAGAAAAAAATTTGTGCTCTCTGGCAGGGTTTGAACCTGCATCCCCCTGGGCAGAGGGAAACCATGGCTAGATCTGACGTACCTTGACCGACTCAGCCACGAAGAAGCATTGTCAATCAAGCAAGGTGTGAACACTTCATTTAAGTATCAACCTTCTTGTTATAGATTCTCAAAATTTCATATCTGCTCAATTTTGTATCCAAATGTAAACAAAGCAATTACTATAGAAGATTTTGCAGATAAAAGTTGGCTAGAAAGCATAGAGCCAAGAGGGAGTTCCACAAGTGAGAAGTGTGAGAAATGAAACTATTAGCATAGAACTTGTGATTACATCTAGCCAGCTCAACCATAAATTGGTGAGACCTTGTTACCAGTCTAGCACTTAAATTCATAAAGTCTAGGTACCATAGGGAAAAGCTTATCCAAGCAGGTACGATGAAATTATTTATAGAAAAGACACAAGGAAGCAACTCTACAGTGGAGGGAAAGTGACAATTAATAAATGTTACCTATTCGTTCTTCATCTTATGATAGATAGATTGATACATAGATAGTTATATACATAGAGATAAGACAAAACCAAATTTGATACGTAGATAGATAGATAGATAGATAGATAGATAGATAAGACCAATTTTGATAGATATGACAAAACCTATTTTGATAGATGGATAGATATGATGAGACACAATTTGATAGATAGATTATGATATGCTAAAGACAAATTTGATAGATATAACTAAACCATGATAGATAGATATATAGATAGATAGATAGATAGATAGATAGTATATGACATGCTAAAAACAACTTTGATAGATATGATTAGACCATGTTTGATAAATAGATAGATAGATAAATATATATATAGTGAGAGAGACAAACAGAGAGAGATATGTACAAGATAGATATGATAGAGAGATAGATAGCATAGAAAAAGCAAAGGGGGGCAACCTTACAGTGGTGGGAAAGTGACTGAAGCTGAGATGACAGATCAGGGACAATAATATTGTAGATTCTTCCTTGGACTTCTAGATAGATAGCAAAAGCATCTGATCAGAAGGTGGTAATTGATATTGCATTTAAATTTTTGAAAATTTAAATTAAAAATTAAGGTTCTGGAAGTTTGAAAGGAAAAGAAGTGTGAGAAAAGGAAAATAGAACTTATGATTAGATCTAGTTATTTTAGGAGTAAAACAATTAAACCTAGTAGCCAATCTATTAGTATGCATAAATTCATGTGATCACAGTATCAATGAGGAGAGCTTAGCAGAACAACTACTCTGAAAAGAGAGAGTGTAGCTATGTGATGGCAGTAGCGAAAGGAGTGATGCCAAGTTAGGACCAATAATATTGCAGATGCTTTGGATTTTGTCGAGAGTCTAAAGATTCTCAGGAGCACCAGACCAGATAACTAATCTATTCTAATCTATTCTAATCTATTCTAATCTATCAGAAGTAACCATTGGTCTAAAATGAACAGACTTACCCATAATCTTGATTTGATTATTTTTAATGATTTCCAAGAAGAGAAAAAATAACTTAGAGAATATTCCTCTGCTGTTTGTGAGGATTACTTGAGAAATCATTTTAGTAATTCCCTGCATAATTTTTTGTATAACCTCTCTAATACAAATTTGTCTGCAAATGGAGGAAAATGCTCAGCACCGTAAACACTGTAATACATAACAATTATAAATATCTCTTAGCCTACTAATATGAAGGACTTTGTTCTAGTACTTTGGCCTGAATAAAATCTATCATTCTACTGAGACGCGATATATACTCAGGATTCATAATTGATATGCTATTAAGCAGCTGGAAATACCCTGGCTTCATATCAAACAGGTTCAGTGGGATACCCATGCCAATATGTATGAGAGACTCAAGTTTAATATACCATCGACCAATAAAAGCAGGTCAATATGGAAGGGTCATTCAACTATAGAAGTTCTTCCTTCATCCTTTGTTTAGTGTGATAATCTTGATTTCATATTTCATTTTCGGTTGGAGACTGAGGCAACAGTGCATACCGAGGCAGGGCAAAAGGTGGCTTCTGCTTATTGCAAGAATGTGAGAAATGAAGACCAAGTTGACGCAAGTTGGACATTTATTTATCAGACATTTTAAATGTGCAAACTTCTCTGTCTTGGCCGTGGGTGCAAGCGGAAACTTCCAAAAATGTTAATTAATTAGAAGAACAATAAAACGAGGAGCATTTTATGCTGAGATTTAGAATGGAAACGTTAATCTGTCAGTTTTTAAAAACATTTTTTTCTCTTTGAATAATATCCATCTTCTTCAGCTTTTCATTAGTTTAATGGGAAGGGATAATTAGGGGAAAAAAATCACAAGAGAATTTATGAAAATTTCATTTTATTTCTTTAGAAATCATTATGAATGAGAGAAACATGAAAAAGTCATAAAATTATTTCCTACTTTTATTTTTGAATTACATGCATATGCATACACATATATATATATATATATATATATATATATATATATATATATATATATATATATATATATGCAGGCAAACATACATACATGTATATATATATATATATATATATATATATATATGCATGCATATATATATATGCATATATATGTATGAATATATATATATATATATTTATGCATATACATATGTATGCATATATATATATATATATATATATATATATATATATATATATATATATATATATATGTATATATATGTATGAATGTATTCATATATATATGTATGCATACATAACTATGTATTAATTCATATATATACACATGCCTACGTTTTAGTGTGCGAATATAGTTTCACTTGTGGTGTTCCCAGTTCATCAGGCATGGGGTCGATGTTGCCATATATGCTTATTTATATCTGGCCATTTGATTTATCCACTGTACACCTGCATATATATATATATATATATATATATATATATATATATATATATATATATATATATATATATATATAAGAAAGAACAGTAAGATGTATAATCCGGTGTCCTTATAGATATTTTTATTTCTACAAAATAGTGCTCAATGTAAATTTACAGAGCATTAATATTATAAATTAATTTATTTAAAATATGGTTTTTTCACTACAGAGTTCTAAGCATGTTTCAAAAATGGAAGCTAAAAGCTTTGAATTTAATATTGCAATTAAATTAAATACATTAGTTCCATTTCATCCTCAAGCGAATTTTGGAATAACTTATTACTGCGTTTTAAAAGCACTGCAAAAATCTTCGTTCACATTTCCAAGGATACAGAGAAACCCATTCATCTAGACAGGGGGTGTTTGCAAGTTCATTATCGCTGTATTTTGTTGTATCAGTTATTAGTTATATTTTGGTAGGGGTAGGGATGTATTTTGCAATGAATTCTGACATCGATTAAATGCATGTCATCTGGATTTTTTAAAAATTTATTGTTAATGGCAAACATTCTTATGGCATTTTTTCTATTTGTATACTTAAAGATTTTTGGTGGGTGTTTAGGTTAGAATACGTTTTATTTAAATATGATTTTAAAAAAAATTTCACTTTTAATTTTTAGTATACTATATTTCTTTTTAAACAAGTAAATGTATTAGAATCACTTACAGTATGTAAAATTATTTTCACATCAAGTATAAGTATGTATATTACGAGGTCACAATTTTTAAAAAAATTTATATTTAAATATTATTTAAGTAAAATTTTTGACAATATATATTTATATATATATATATATATATATATTCATATATATATATGTCCACTTTTACAAATATATATATATATATATATATATATATATATATATATATATATATATATATATATATATTTATATGTCCACTTATATATACACATATATATATATAAAATTGGGCATATATATATGAATACATATATATATATATATATATGTTAATTTCCATTAATTTTGGGTGAAAATAAAGCTAGAAATTTTCCCACATTTGGATATTTTTCATTATGCTTTTCCTTCATCTAAGATTTTTGCTCACATAAGCCATCTTCAGCAACATTATGAAGACATTCAAAAGATATTCACTATCAAAGATGATATTCTGCTATATTGATATATATACATCTATGTATATATATATATATACATATATATATATATATACATATATATATATATATATATATATGCATACATATATATATATGCATACATATATATATATATATATATGTATACAAATATATATATATATATATATATATATATATATATGTATACAAATATATATATATATATATATATATATATATATTAAAGCAAATGATAATTGATTTTCAAATTGTTTTGGTAAAGGGCATGTGACAACCATGGTTTGAATGTTTATTTTAAAATTATTTAAAAAATAATGTCAGCATTTGACACATGCACACACACATAAACACATACACATACACATTATTTAAAGTTTTTTAATGATAAATATACATCTGTTCCTCATTGTAAACAACTCTTCTTTTATTGCCACCAGCACTCACAGTGCACTATTTTGTGTACACACACATATATATATATATATATATATATATATATATATATATATATATATATCACAATCCTATAACCCATTAAGGTCGTAGGAGCAGAAGTGTTTGATGCAGAAGTGTTTAATGAGCCAGATAGCCTGAAAGTCCAACCCTCTCTTGGCTGGTTTGAATTCAGAACTTCCCTTCTAGACTATTTGCTAACCAAGACTATATGATCCCGTCTGTTCTGATATTTAAGCATAGCTGTAGGGGAAGAAAGATGTATTTATACCTTTCCCAAGATTATTAGTATGTAAGTGATTATATTGAACTCTGCTGGAATTCGAACCCGGCTCTCCTGATTACCTCAATCCAAGCTGCTATCGATTACTTAACCATGCCACAGCGTGTTATAAAATATATACATACATATATATATATATATATATATATATATATATATATATATATATATATATATATGTATATATTTTATAACAGCGTGTTATAAAATATATACATACATATATATATATATATATATATATATATATATATGTATGTATATATTTTATAACACGCTGTGGCATGGTTAAGTAATCGATATATATATATATATATATATATATATATATATATATATATGTACACACTTATATATATATATATATATATATATATATATATATATATATATATATATATATATATATGTGTATATAAGTGTGTACATATATATATATATATATATATATATATATATATATATATATATATATATATATATATGCATGTAATGTGTGGGTAAGTAGTTAGAATGTTTGCTTTCCAGCCATCAAACCCATGTTCAAATCTTACCAAATCAGGAAGGTGACTTCTTGATGTTATTGGTCTCGGGGAGGTGATCCAAGTGTGCGGTACCTCTGGAAAGTGCCTGAAAACCACATCACTAGTTGACTCATGTCTTATGAGTGAAATTGGGTAGACAGAACTCTTTAAGATCCATCAATGGCTGTGCTAGCAAGAAATTACAAGTCATTGTGCCTGAGGGTTTGTGTGTATTGGCCTTATTCAGACATTTGATCATGCCAGATTATTTGTTCTCTCCTAGAAACTGCAACAAAGTTTCGCTCAGCATAGTTACAGTATAAACCAGTGGTGTGCTTGCGAGTGTTGAACAAACACAAATGTGCCTGACCAGGTGTCTGTAACAAGGATTATCTGGTCTCTTTATCAGAAATGCAAACACAAATAAAGCAGCCAAATTCTTGAATAAAATATCACTCAGGTTCGAAAAGGAGATAACCATTTATATTTGATGTATGAATGACTAACACTGAAACAGAAATTATCATTTTTTTAAAAATTCAGTTTAATTCATTCTGAAAAATCTCATTACAGATGAAGAAAACACATAAAACAACAGTAACATTTTGTTCTAGAGAAAGACGCTGAAAATACCATGGAATGAACATGTGAACAACAACAAAGTTTCATAGAAAACTGGAGGAGAAAGAACACTTAAATTTCGCATCAGAAAAAGACAGCTGAAATTTCTAGGGCACATAGTGAGGAAAGGGGGCTTGGAAAAATTGACACTCACAGGACATACAGAAGGCAAGAGGGATAGAGGAAAACAGCATATAGCCAATCTAAGAAGCTTGTATTCTATCTATCTATCTATCTATCTATCTATCTATTAGGCAAATCTGTTAGTGTTAGTCATTCAGTCTTATTACTTGTATGTATGTTTTCAGTGAGGCTGTATTGTTAGCAGAAAAGGGTTTTATGAGAGATAGGAAAACGACAAAATTTACTAAGAGCTATAAAAGGACAGGAAGTTGTGGAGAGCTATCTGCCCTGAAGGGACACTTACCACTTCAATTTTGGCACCCAGAGACATGTGCTCACCTACCATACATTATTTTTGCTACTTTCATATTAAAAACAAATGAAGAAAATTTGTAGGGCAATTGTCAATTTGTGGATATTCTTTTCAAAAATGCTCTTGAACTTCACAAGGATTGGTATTTTTGATAAAAGAACACAATGCAACGTTGATGAAGTGCAATGATTCCTTAAGTCTGAAGACCAATTCCTCAGAGAACTAGCCATTTCTATTGCTGCTGTAAATCTGTTAGTGTCTGTCATTCAGTCTTATTACTTGTATGTATATTTTCAGTGAGGCTGTAAAATGCCAGCATCATATAAAGATGTTAAATTAGATCTGAGGGCCCAACCAATTAGCTATCATTCACTTTGCCCACGACAGAATGTATATCAGGTATCAATTAATAGAAATTGAAGCCATGAGTACAAGGAAAGAGGAATGATATTGTTATGTCCATTTCACTCAGAACGAAAGAAAGAGAGAGAGAAAAAAAAGAAGAAAAGTGAAAGTGAAAGTGAAAGTAATAGGAAGATCTGTAATTTGCTTGCTTGGATCTTATAGCAGAACATCCGAGCATGGATAGCAGAATTGTGTTGCAGTTTGATTAGTTGAGAGCCAAGCTAGAATGCAGTATTCATTTTAGCACAAAAAAATGAAATAAAAGAAACTGAGAAACTCACAGAGATTTTTTTTTATCATTTCATCTAAAGCAAGGCAATGAAGCCACTAAGATAGAAGTAGTTATTAAATGTGGGAGAATATGAAAAAATATTTAGAAGAGAGAACAATAAAAGAACACGAATTAACAAGACAAAAGACATTTCATTTAAATTTTTGAAGATCAAAGTTGATTAGGCAAGTGGCCAGAGAAAAGATCCACAAGCACCTATATACGTAGAAGAAAAGTGAAAGTGAAAGTAATAGGAAGATCTATAATTTGCTTGCTTGATCTTATAGCAGAACATCTGAGCATTGATAGCAGATAGAGTGCATATAATAATTTCTTTTATCAAAATGTCAGTTTTTTTTATTATTGTTGTTGTAAGTGCCAGTTACTGTCCTTACTACAATCATGAATGGACTTATCCACTCACAGGTAATTGTCTAGTAGGAAGAAGATAATACTATTGCAGTGGCTTGTCCAGTTGGGTATTGAATACTACTATTATTACTAAGTTGGGTTAAGTGTTGTGTCTTTCCAGACCCCACATCGCAACAATTATGCAAAGTGGAAGATAATTTTTTATTTATAACTAGATCCAAAAGGTATAGGCTAAATCTACATGTGCCACTGGTACCAAGTAACTCAGTAAAGTCTTTTGCATGGTTGGGCTGTCAGTGACTTAACCAGTTTCCTGAACCAGGTTTTTAAGTTGGGGAAGGTGACTAGACACCCAACAAGCTTCGAACCAAAACTTGACACAGGATGGATAAAACCTTCTTTAAATTCAATGGCTGTCTATGTTATAACGATTGAAATAATGATACTAAAGAGACCAAACAACAAGATTCAATATGATGAAACACTTTATTTACTCGTTAGTACAAGTGAGGATTTTGCTTGTATGATTGGATTTGAGTTGTAGTTACTTTCCTGGAAATAATTCCAAGGTAAGTCCATTTGACTTCCTTGAGTATACCCAAAAGGATGATGAGATAGAGTGGGTTCCATATCTATATAGTCAGTACAGGGATTACAGGCATCACTTAGCAGAAGGCTTCTTAATCTGAAATCAGTGGTTAGGGTAGAAGGTTCCCCTAATCAAATGGTTATGGGACCTTACCCATAATAACATAATGGACTATTCTATACGTAATAAATGCTGCGCTTCAAGAGCAGGGAGTTCAGTTTGAAGTCTGGAGTGAGGTCCATCAAGAGTCAGTCAGTCAGTCAGTCAGAGCGAGTCAAGAGTCGAGTCAGAGGCAGTCCGAAACAGAGTCGCGTTCAGACAATTGGTACAAGACATTGGAATAGTGATACTGGTCGAGACTACATTGTTCTCCCTACTAAACCTGATTGTTCGTACTAACACTTTCTACTTCTCTGTATGTATTCCTGTTTGTAATATATCTGTGTTATTCCATATCCATATTCGAGTTCTTCTTATTTGGTTCTACCTTGGACTATCGCCGTGGTACAAGGAACCGGATCATAACACAAATGAATGGTCATGTGTCACTGACCAAAGTGAGGCTTAAGTTGGAGAACATTGGCTATGGTTTCACTTGGAATAGGATGAGCTAAGTCTAATTGTTCAAAGCATACTAGGAATTAAATAAATACTTCTCTCTGGCTTTTAATCTTGACATATTAAGGGAACATATACAGCTTGAATATCCCTAATCTGAAATCATTGGACTAAAATTACTAAATGGTAATGTTAATATTAGCCATTGCTTTATAAGGAAACATTTAGTATTCATTGACAAAGCATACTGTCGGTTGTAATTTATAAAATCTTTCTATTAAAACAATTTTTATCACTATTACTAGTATTGATGGGGATTTCATTCATAACATGTTATTTGAAATAGTGTGTAATGTTAACATTTTCATTATACCATTATTTTCTGTTTGAGTTACATGTGCTATCTATTTTAGTAGTTATTTCTTTTGAAGGTCTTTGATGTAGTTTCTGTTATTTGTGATTCCCTAGTGCCAGTTCAATAGGTTCAAAGTGCAGTCCTTCCTAAGACATACAGTGTTCATTTGCAGTTAGATAGATAATAAACAGGCTGATAGATAGAAATAGATATGCAGAGGCTCAGATAGATAGATAGATAGATAGATGAATAGATAGATAGATGAATAGATAGATAGATGAATAGATAGATAGATAGATAGATAGATAATGAACAGGCTGATAGATAGAAATAGATATGCAGAGGCTCAGATAGATAGATAGATAGATAGATAGATAGATAGATAGATAGATAGATAGATAATGAACAGGCTGATAGATAGAAATAGATATGTAGAGGCTCAAATAGATAGATAGATAGATAGATAGATAGATAGATGGATGGATGGATAGATAGATAGATAGATAGATAGATAGATAGATAAGGGACTGAGATAGATAGATAGATAGATAGATAGATAGATAGATAGATAGATGGATGGATGGATAGATAGATAGATAGATAGATAGATAGATAGATAGATAGATAAGGGACTGAGATAGATAGATAGATAGATAGATAGATAGATAGATAGATAGATAGATAATGAACAGGCTGATAGAAATAGATATGTAGAGGCTCAAAGTAGATATGTAATGAACAGACTGATAGACAGAAATACATATGTAGAGGCTCAGATGTATAGATAGATAATGAATGGGATGATAGATAGAAAGATAGATAGATAGATAATGAATTCCAGTATGGATGGTGGTTTTCTTCCTTTGACTTGCTGTGGAATGTTTACATTTTGATTATGTCATTATTTTCTCTTTAAGTTACGTGTGCTATCCATTTTAGTTGTTACTTCTGTTGAAAGTCTTCAAGTAATGTGGTTTCTGTTTTTTCGTACAGTTCTTTCTGATTCCATAGCACTAATCCACAAGGATGGTCTTCACAAAGA
>OZ010597.1:61599233-61701733 GCA_963932145.1 Acanthosepion lycidas | reverse complement strand
TGTAAGCTTCCTTTCATTTTTATTTTCAAAAACTTTGGTGTTGATAAACCTCAGTAGACTACTCTCTTATGGGGAGAAATGGCCATACAAATGGAGTACTGAATTTTATTAACATGTAATTTATCTATATATGCTCTGTAATAAATACATTGTGGATCAGTTTTAATAATTTTGTGGATCATTTTTAATATTTTATATTATTAGAATTCTCTTGGATTACTTAGCCACATATTTTTACATATATATATATATATATATGTACACACACACATATATAACTCACTATTCATTAGTAATTGATCTAACCAGACAAGCTTGCTAACCATTACCTCATATGAAAGTGTCAAAAGGATTTTCTAAGCATGGCTTAGATGCGACCCAAGGCCAAATGTGTGGAGCGCCCAGTGAAGATCGGACTCACCACTCATTCATAACTGAGCTAGAAAATCAAGCTTGTTAACCATTACACCACTTCAAAGTGCCCAAATGGATTTCTAAGTGTACCTTAGATGTGGCACAAGGCTGAAAGTGTGGAGCAACCAGGAAGGATCAAACACTAAAATTAATTGAGTTAGTAAGTCAAGCTTGTTAACCATTTCACTATGTCAAAGTGCTCTAGATTTACTTCAAATTATTACAAGATAAAAGATAGATGTAAAATTAATATACATTAATCCCTTGATTAGTGTGGATTAATGTGTACAATGAAAGATACACACTAATCGAAAATGCATTAATCAAATATAATAGCTTATAGGAGATGATGGGATTTTTAAATCAAATTTTCGTCTCATTTACAATTAATTTCTAATTTGTGTACTTTTTAATTAAAATACAGGTACACATTTTCTGTTTTTATCAATATTTCAAGCATTAGTATTGTCACCTGAAAATTTTATAATCTTCCCATAGTAAATGCATATGTCTTTTATATATTGATATTTCTTAGTAAATTTCAATTTCTGTACTGAAATAAATTGTCCATTTTTCTAAGGAAAAATCAAAAATTTCCTTTTAAGACCTTTAAAAAAAAAAACCAAAAATATTCAAAATATTAAAAAAATTTTAATAGTGACAAATATACAAACATGTATTTTTATTATTGGCTTATATTATAAAATTTATCTATTTATAAACGTCCTTTTTTTTAACATTTCTGTAATTACTTAGATAACGTAATGCTTGAAAAACAAAATATTTACCCATTTTTAAATTTTAGAAATTTTTTAATTAATTGGTAACTATAAAAAATCAATTTTCAATTACTATGGATAAACTGAAGAATGTTTTACCGAACTACTCTAGTATTATGTATGCACTAATCAAATTTTGGTAAATAAAAATTTTAGGACATTAAATGAAAAAACATTGAGAGATTCCTGTATTCAGTTTTGATTTTGCAAAATATGAATTTAATAAGGATTTTTAAAGCATTTTTTACTAAAATGAAAGAAGTATCCTACATAATTATTTCAAGTATAATTCTAGATATTTGTATGTTTTTTTAATATTGACTTTTATCTAACAGATTGATCTATACTGTTAATTTTCTTTTTAATTTATATCAGCTCATAGTTTTATCATCTGAAACTTTATAATTCTCTTTGATCAAATTTTTGTTGCTGATAGGAAATAATTTATCTGTCTTATTTATTTTTATGTGTCTGCAAACTTTTGCATAAATTTGCATAAATTCCAAGTTAATTTATTAAAGTTTTATGGTATGATTTAATTTCAAATACCCAACTAATCTTGTTAAAATTGAAATGATAAAATTTATTTTTAGAAAGTTTCACTTTATTAGGAAAAATATTTAATAAAAAAATCTACATGCTTTTTCAAAAGTCCAAAGGCACATTTGAATAATGAAAGCCTCCTTCTAAAAGCTAAGCAAAGTATTAAGAAAGAGAAAAATTTCATTAGAATCAAAGAAAAGAATGCTGAACTGCCATGTGACATCAGTCTTCTTATATGACAGTAAATGTGGGACAATCTCCTCAAAGATGAAGGGGGAGACTTGAGGCAAAAGAAACAAAGAAAAGAGTACTGAACTGTCATGTAATATCAGTATTCCTACATGGCAGTGAATGCTGGACAATCTCCTCAGTGATGGATAAGAGACTTGAGGTAACAGAAATGCTCTTCTACAGAAGGATGCTGAGAATACCATGGACTGAATATGTGAGTAAAGAGGAAGTTTCAGATAAAATGGAAAGAAAAGGACACATATGCTTAGAATCAGAAAGAGATACCTGAAATTTCTTGGAGTCAGGATGAGGAAGGAGCGCTTGGAGAATATGACACTCGTAGGATATGTCAAAGGTAAAAATAGCAGGGGAAGGCAATGGGCCACCTACCTAAACACCAGGGACAGTGGATGGGAAGCTTGGCAAAGAAACAAATGTTGCTAAGGCTTACAACTGGTATGAGATTGTGGAGGGTCATGATCGTTCACATCCTGAAGAAGAATTTTGAAATTTCCAAGAACCATGTATATAGATGCACTATTACTGGCAGGAAAACAAATATACATTGCTCTTTTTGCTTGGTTCCATTTCCAGGTCTGTGGAAAAAATTCTCTATCCATAACATTCTAGATTAGTGCTAAAAAGAGTGTGTAAGCCCGTAAGTAAAACACTCTCAAAGAGCAACCTTATGTAATTGCAGAGAAAGCAATGGAAAACCACTCCGCTATCTTTCCCAAGAATGTTTGGCAATTACCAGATAATTAAGAAGAGGAATCTGTGGAGAATTATGCTCATCTGCATCGACCATTTTTACCCTTGTGGATACCTTGAAATAGTTTTCATGCCTGAAGAGAGCCCCTTCATAAAATGATTATATACCATTATTGTTAATAATACATTATTATTAATTATTATTATTATAACTCTTTTATACTTTTGGCATAGTTTCCATGATAAACAATATCTATCAACACTATAAGTTAAAAAATATCCTTACTTTGCCATAACATATCTTTAGACAAGGGTGTGGATAATTTTTGACTTTCCCATGCATTTCTGAACAACTTTTGCACTATGCATAACATCCTTTTAAAAGTCAAGTCTATTTAAGATCAGGATTCAAGTTTTTACTTTAATGTTTTGGTTTTGTAGCAAGTTGCAGTGTTGGGTGAAATGAACCCTTGCACAGCTATATTATTATTCGTTCTTTCTCTTTATCTTCTATACAAAATTTCTTCTAACTGATTCATAAGCAAAGTGCATTGGGAAAAAAACAATTGAGAACCACATTTCTAGGACAGAGGTCGGCAACCTTTTGCAAACTATGTGCCGACTTAGTCTTTTAAAATCAATCAGTGTGTCAAACAGCATACTTTTATACAAGTCAAGGTCAATGTACCTGTTCTACAATATATTTTATATAGTAATATATAGTATATAAACTTTAATATATATTAAAATTGAAACAGCTAAATATCTTGTTTGTGTTGTAGTAGTTATTGGTTCAGGCTTCGTGATGTCATTTGTGGCTGCGTGGCACTGAAAATTGCTTGGTGTGCCACATGTGGCATGTGTGCCATAGGTTACCAACCCCTGCTCTAGGTCACTCATGTGTCCGTGTAGCTCAGAGATTCATATCCTTTATTGTTCATGATGCTCTCTGAAAAGGGGGTTTGTCTCTTGAAATATGTACCAAGCATTCTTTCAGTATTTTATTTTTAAAGCATGACCAAAAATTGGAAAAGCCCAGCTAGAATAGGTCTTTTAAAGCATGTGTGTCTGAAGAAACAAGTTGTAGTGTATGTTGCAGTTTTATATTGAGATATGATTCACTAATTCCAAGAGTATTTATGGAAATCTACACAAAAGATCCTGGTAGGCTGCTCATCTCCATGTATGACTATATACTAGAGTTGGTAATGAACTCTTGTTGCATACGTCTGCTCAGGCATATTAGTGTTTTTTCAACACCCTCAGAGCCTACCTGTTGTTTACACTGCAACTATATTTAGCAGAACTTAGTTATAATTTCTGGGAAAGAACACATAATCAAGACTAGTACACTCAATTTGATTCCAAACAGTTTTGACTACCCAGTTATTTTTATATGGGTCTACCAGTGATATAGTTTTCAGACAATTCCCACTGATGCTGCATACTGGGGACATCTACTCAGCCATGTTAAATTGACCGTGTAGAGATTTGAACCTGAGTTTCATGGTCAGAATGCTAACATTTTAACTACTTGGCCAGGCACTCACATTAAGCAATTGCCAAAAGACATAAAATAGAAAAGAAATGATTTTATCAAACAACTTTGTCCAATTCTTGTTTCTCTTTTTGCATTTTCATTACTCCCTTTTCTTAAGAAAAAGACGACCCTCTTCGTAACCTTTGAGCCAAAAAAGCAAGAACAGCCACAACCAGAAATAGTGAAATAAATGGAAATACATAGGCTTCAAATTTACGCATTTTTACAAGCATCTGAAAACATAAATTATTACTCGTGCCAAAAATGACCACCAATGGCAAAGAAATGCCAAGAAAATGTCATTATAAATTTCGTTGGCAAAAAGTTGATCCTATACTTCATATCTTACTGATAGATCATTGTTAGCATCTGTCTACGGATGGCAGCTCTGCAATGACAGTGTCCATCATAGTTAATTGGCTTTTGGGTAGTTTGAAATGTTCTGTGTCAGAAAAAATAGTTGTTAATGAAGATGGCAGGCAAATTTCAAAGTTTAACAAATTAGGTTATCCATTGGTTAGTTCTACAAAGTTTGTGGAATGCACCAAAAACAACTGATAGAATTAAAAGTTTGGTTTGGTTTGGTTTAGTTTAATGTTCATCAACCACTGCTAAATTATTTAATGCCAAATTCTGTGTTCTGCTAAATAACAGAAATTTATAAATAGTTCTGATTTGTGCAAGAGTCAAAAAGGCAGACATAAGTACATTTTACATGGGACTACATCTTATTTGCATGAGAACCAAAAAAGTTAGACATAAGCCCGATTTGCATCTTAACTTGAGTCTGGTTTGCAAGAGATTAAAAATTCTTGACTTGGATCTGTTTTGTATGATAACAAAAAATCTTGACTTGAGGCCGGTTTGCAAGAGAATAAAAATCTTGACTTGAGTCCGGTTTGCAAGAGAATAAAAAATCTTGACTTGAGTCCGGTTTGCAAGAGAATAAAACATCTTGAGTTGATTCCGGTTTGCATGCGAATCAAAAATCCTGACTTGAGCTTGGTTTGCAAGAGAATAAAAAATTTTGAAATGAGTCCAGTTTGCAAGAGAATCAAAAATCTTGACTTTAGTCTGGTTTGAATAAGAATAAAAAAAATTAACATACATCTGGTTTGTGTAAGAATCAAAAATCTTGACTTGAGTCTGGTTTGAATGAGAATGAAGAATCTTGACTTAAGTCCGATTTGCATGCATATCAAAAAACCAGACACATGTCCAGTTTACATGAAAAGGATAAAGCTTGACTGGTTTGCCTGTGGGTTAAAAAGTTTGACATGAGTCTGATTTGCATGAGAATGAAAAAAAATTGACATATGTCTGGTTTTATTCTATATTAAAAAAGGTAGACATTGCTAGGGCAAACAGTTGTTTTTTTTCGTGGTGTGGTTGACCTTATGTTTTTTAATTGAAATGACAGAGTGTTCAAATTTTGAAACTATTTTTTGGAGAAAGTGTTGCAGCTGATTTAATATTGTTCCAGACTAATAAATCACTGGCAGCACCAATGAAAAGTGTTTTGAATTTTCTAATGAGCCTCAATATTTAATTTTCTAATGGAATATATTCCTTGCCTATTTTAACAGCAATAAAATACTTGTGGAAATTCCATTATTGAATCATTAAATATTTGAGCTTAACAACAAAATATTGCAGTAAGAATTATGAATGTAAGTCATTATTCAAAGAAGAGGATATAAATGAAAAGATTAAAAATTGACATAGTTTTCTATTTCATTGGAACAGTCGTTAAATACATGAGAGTGTTATCATAACCTTCACCTCCTCTTTGTTTTCTTTTCTATTTTCTTTTTTCTTTTTTCTTCCTTTCTTTTCTTTCTTTCTTTTTTCTTATCTTCATTCTTTTTCTCTTTTCATTCTTTCTTTATCCTTTTCTATTCTTTTCTTTTCTATGTCTCTCTTTCTTTCTTGTGATTATGTATGCTTTCTTTTTCTCACCATAACCAAACAGCTTCTCTTATATTTCTTTTTCTTCTGACTTTTCCTTACAATCAAAACACAATGGCAAATTATTTATCTTAGCTAATGGCAGGGCATATGATTCTCATTGTTGCAGCAGAGTAAAAAGCACAATTAATGACATTACACATCATGGGTACCACTTGTTTAAACTGTTACCCTTAGGGTGATGTTTCAGTTCTATTAGTTCTAGGACAAAGTGCTTAAGGGGTAGCTTTTATCCTTGGACCTGTGTAAAATGAACATTGCTGCAAGCTAGCAATGTTTAAAGTATTTTAAATGTATTACTTTTTTTCTGATTCTGTGTATGTTTTATGTGTCTGTGTGTGTTGGTGCAGTTGGGGACTGGTGTCCAATTTCATTTTGCACTTCACAAGAATAAATGAATAAATTTTAAAAATAATTTAATAAAGATTTTATTTTATTATTTTATTAATGAAAGATTACATTTTTTTTACAGTTTAAGAATACATTTCCAATAATCCTATGGCAATGGTAATATTCGCTGTTTCCTTATAAGGAAACGTTCAGCATTCATTGACAGTGCAGCTATTGTCTATTCTCCTTATCCTCACAATCTTGCATATAATCTTATTTCCCCCTCTTACATTCATTTCACACACCTCATTCAATAATCATCAACCTTGAGGGGAGGGACCCTTGAGCTTTACTTTGGGTGAAACTAAAAACTTCTCAGAAAAGAAACTTTTTTCAATATCATTTATTTGATAAATGAAAAAAATGGATTCTTTTCTAATCAGACTGTATTCCCTGTGTAAAACTTATTTCTGTTGCTTCAAGCCTCCTATGACAATGGTAATATTAGCTGTTTCCTTATAAGGAAACATTCAGCATTCATTGACCGAGTAACCAGTACAGTTGTCCGCAGTAATTTATAAGATTTTTCCCTTGAAACAATTTTTCAGGAAAATAGGTTTCTCAAGTCCAGTAGCTGTTATTGCTCTTTCCACTATTGATGGGGTTTTCCTTCCTAAACTTTTATTTGGTGTAGGATGGAATGTCAGTATCTTGATTATGTCATTGTTTTCTCTTTACATGTGCTTGCCACTCTTGATAATCCTCAAATGATATGATTTTTATTATTTGATACAGTTCCTTGTTTGTGATCCTATAATAAGAGTCCATGAGATTTGATGAAGAATGTTCTTCTCCAAGACTTTGAGGCTTCACTCATTCAACGTCATTCTAACTATTGATCTTAGAAACTGGCTGTATACAACTGATAGTTCAGATATTGCATGACATCCATGTGAAAGTTTTGATCTGACAAAGCTATTTAATAACATATAAGATAATTTAACATAAGGAAACAAATTTTAATGATTGTGAATTATAAGCTGTTGACCATTACATTATCTGTGTATACACACACATTCACATGTTCGTATTGTTTCATATTTTGTATTATTTTGTGTAAATATGAATTAGTTCGGACACTGTCAATGCTGTATACTATTGGAGCAATGTATTGTTTTGGTGAATACGTAAATAATACATCGATGCAATGCTAAAAATTGAGTCCAGATCTTTGAAACCGTTTACATCAGGCAGAAATGACTAGGCATTAAAAAATACTAAAATATTACAATCACCCACTTAGCATTCTCCATCGCTTATTAAAAAAAAAAAACAAAAAAAAAATCAAAAGAAACGCCATCATCTCACGTTCTACGCTACTTTTTGTGAGACGTGGCGATCGGGACTTCCGGTGTTTATGATTTGTCCTATTGAATTGAAATATAACTTCGCACTAAATTCAATACTTACGACTATTACCACCTTTTTCATAATACAATAATTACACATCCCTTGGGATGACTGAAAAGAGTTGAAAATATGAACACGGCCATTATAAAAGTTTTGGAAATATATGTATGTGCGTGTCTGCGTAGAATATATATATATATATATATATATATATATATATAATGTAATGGAAAACAAACCACTTTAAGGTACCATTACGATAATTTATTTCACCTAAATCCTTTTTTAAGGATTCAGGATCATCAGGTAAAACTTCCAACAACGAATTGAGAGGAAAAATGGGATTAGAAATTGGTATTTGATAAGGAGCTAATATATACCAATTTCTAATCCCATTTTTCCTCTCAATTCGTTGTTGGAAGTTTTACCTGATGATCCTGAATCCTTAAAAAAGAATTTAGGTGAATTAAATTATCGTAATGGTACCTTAAAGTGGTTTGTTTTTCATTACATATTAGCTCTGTCTTCATATTGAGCTCTCAGGATTTCTTCCTCTTTGGATTTACCAATTCGGTTTACCAAGTTCCTTATAACTTAAATATATGTATATATATATATATATATATATATATATATATATATATATATATATGTGTATGTGTGTGTGTATGTGTGTATGTGTGTGTGTGTTGCTAAAGGATTACAGGATGCATCTCCTGAGAAAAATCAGAATAAATGGAGTTGAAGCATTGTGATAAAAAAAAAACAAAGATAAGGAAAGTAATTTTAATGATTGCACATTCTAAGCTGCTAACCATTACATTTTCTGTGTATATATATACACATACACATTCACATGTAGTGTGGAATGTTAACATCTTGATTATGTCATTATTTTCTCTTCAAGTTATATTTTAATTGTTGCTGCTGTTGAAAATTTTCTTGTAATGTGGTTTCTGTTATTTTGTACAGTTTTTTTTTATTTTTATTTTTTATTCTATAGCATTGGTCCACAATGTTTGAAGAAATATGGTCTTTACCAAGATCCATAAGCTTCACTTGCTTAAAGACATTTTTAACCATTGATCAAACCGATGTATACAGCTGACAGTTTAGATATTTCTGAATGGGTTTTGCCTCACACACAGAATCGATATGAAAGTCTCGATTTGATGAGTCTATTTAATAACATGACTAGAGTTTTCAGGTTAATGTTTTGGTTTTGTAGCAATTGGCAATGCTGAGTACCACTGCCTCTAGACTTGATCTGATGAGGCTATTTAAGAACATGACTAGAGTTTTCAGGTTAATGTTTTGGTTTTGTAGCAATTGGCAATGCTGAGTACCACTGCCTCTAGACTTGATCTGATGAGGCTATTTAAGAACATGACTAGAGTTTTCAGGTTAATGTTTTGGTTTTGTAGCAATTGGCAATGCTGAGTACCACTGCCTCCAGACTTGATCTGATGAGGCTATTTAAGAACATGACTAGAGTTTTCAGGTTAATGTTTTGGTTTTGTAGCAATTGGCAATGCTGAGTACCACTGCCTCTAGACTTGATCTGATGAGGCTATTTAAGAACATGACTAGATTTTCAGGTTAATGTTTTGGTTTTGTAGCAATTGGCAATGCTGAGTACCACTGCCTCTAGACTTGATCTGATGAGGCTATTTAAGAACATGACTAGAGTTTTCAGGTTAATGTTTTGGTTTTGTAGCAATTGGCAATGCTGAGTACCACTGCCTCTAGACTTGATCTGATGAGGCTATTTAAGAACATGACTAGAGTTTTCAGGTTAATGTTTTGGTTTTGTAGCAATTGGCAATGCTGAGTACCACTGCCTCTAGACTTGATTTGATGAGTCTATTTAAGAACATGACTAGAGTTTTCAGGTTAATGTTTTGGTTTTGTAGCAATTGGCAATGCTGAGTACCACTGCCTCTAGACTTGATCTGATGAGGCTTTTTAAGAACATGACTAGAGTTTTCAGGTTAATGTTTTGGTTTTGTAGCAATTGGCAATGCTGAGTACCACTGCCTCTAGA
Source organism: Acanthosepion lycidas (assembly GCA_963932145.1). NCBI lineage: Eukaryota > Metazoa > Mollusca > Cephalopoda > Sepiida > Sepiidae > Acanthosepion > Acanthosepion lycidas. The sequence goes on along the minus strand of OZ010597.1, from coordinate 61,691,763 downwards.
CTTGATCTGATGAGGCTATTTAAGAACATGACTAGAGTTTTCAGGTTAATGTTTTGGTTTTGTAGCAATTGGCAATGCTGAGTACCACTGCCTCTAGACTTGATCTGATGAGGCTATTTAAGAACATGACTAGAGTTTTCAGGTTAATGTTTTGGTTTTGTAGCCATTTGCAGTGTTGGGTGAGACTACCCCTGGCACAATCTGCTCTATGTTAAATTTCCTCTTCTCCTATACTTAATCTGAGTTTTCTGAAGTGTTTAGTAATTACTAGTTCCACATCCTGAATTTTTGTAATGGATTCAGTGTACATGCATTCACGACTTTCATTTCATTTTCAGATCATAGTTTCTTTTTTAAAAAGATTTGTCTTGAATCCTATTTCTTGGAACACTTAGGTATCAAAATAAGCATTATTTTTTCTTCTTTCCTATTTAACTGTTATATATGCTTTTATTTTCTCACTAACGCCACACATCGTCTCTGATATGTATAGCTGGCCACTCGTATTCGAGGATACCTATCTACTAGGGTGTCTAGCCAATCCCTATTGCAGACGCTTGCTCAGGCGGATTTGTGTTTATTCAACATCCACAGAGCTCACCAGTGGTTTATACTACAACTATGCTGATCAGACGTTAGTTACAGTTTCTGGGAAAGAGCAAGTTATTTAGTGTGGTCAACAGTTTGAACGAGGCCAGCATGCTCAAGCCCTCAGCCATGTGACTTTGTGCTAGCACAGTTATTGATGGCACCTAACGGTTCCATCTACTCAATTTCACTCACAAAGCATGGGTCAACCTGTGGTATAGTTTTCAGGTACTTTCCAAAGGTGTCGTATGCTGGGACCGACCCCTCCTGTCTGATAACATCAGGAAGTTTCCTTCCTGACAAATCAACTATAGTGAGATTCAAACCTGAATCTCATGGTCAGAATGCGAATATTCTAACCACTCTGATATATTAAACATTACTTACACATTGTTTCCATCTTTGTTGCTTTGGTATCACAACATTTTGGTTCTTCTACCCATCTGGGTTTCATCAGGTACTTCTAGGTTAAAGCAAGCTTCAGCAAATTTTAGACTGAACAATTTAATTAATCTATGGTGAAGAAATTGCCCTTGTTTACCATGTTCAGGGTTATCTCATTTAGTTCTTATTTAATACTGCTTAGTTATTGTTCAGCCCAGGGATTGAACTCACGATTACTATTTCATCAAATTTATCAGCCAACATTTAAATCTGTTACACTCTTATTCCATGGGACAAATCTGAGGGGAAAACTTGGAGCAACATAATCTTCTGCAGGCTGGTTCGATTTAATAGTTGGAACATTGGGGAGTTAAAAATGCAGAAAATCATCTGTGTGTAAATAATGATAATAGCAAATGAACACATTTCTAATATTTCCACTGAAGCAAAAATTTATATCAACTTAGGAACCAGTTTCTAATGAACAAATAATACATCTTGAAGCAACAAAATTTCAATATTGTTTTCTCAACGGAAAAAATTCAATCAATAATTGACATGGTTTTTATTATTGTTTTAACATTTCTAGCCTAAAGATGAATTCTAAATCTTTTGTCTCTTGTTTTACTAGAAGTGACAAAATGTTATCAAGCTCTGTCTCATCATATCTATCACAACTTGCACAGATCTCTCTCTGTCTGTCTGTCTGTCTCTCTCTCTTTCTCTCTCTCTCTCTATCAAACATGGTCTAGTCATATTTATCAAAGTTGTCTTTAGCATATCATATCTATCTATCAAACATGGTCTAGTCATATATATATCAAAGGTCTTTAGCATATCTATCTATCTATCTATCTATCTATCTATCTATCTATCTATGAAACATGGCTTAGTTATATCTATCAATGTTTTCTTTATTGTATCATAACTATCTGTCTTTCTATCTATCTATCTATCTATCTATTAGGTTGGTGCAAAAATAATGTCGGTTTTTGACGTTAAAAAATACGTCAAAACCGACATTATTTTTGCACCAACCTAATATCTATCTATCACAGCCTGTACATCTCTCTCTCTCTCTCTCTCTCTCTTTATGTATCTATATCTTTCTATGTATCTATCTAACATGGTCTAGTCATATATATATCAAAGTTGTCTTAAGCATGTCATCCATCTATCTATCTATCTATCTATCTATCTATCTCAGTCTGTTTCTTTCTTTCTTTCTATCTATATATCTCAGTCTGTTTCTTTCTTTCTTTCTATCTATATATCTCAGTCTGTTTCTTTCTTTCTTTCTATCTATATATCTCAGTCTGTTTCTTTCTTTCTTTCTATCTATATATCTCAGTCTGTTTCTTTCTTTCTTTCTATCTATCTATCTATCTATCTATCTATCTCAGTCTGTTTCTTTCTTTCTTTCTTTCTATCTATATATCTCAGTCTGTTTCTTTCTTTCTATCTATCTATCTATCTATCTATCTATCTATCTATCTATCTAATCCTAATTCAATATCTTTTAAGTAGAATTAAATGTACCTGATAGATTATTCCCCAAAGACATGTAGGATAAAGTATTATTGTTCAATACTGATCCCGTGATGATCTTTATGAATGTAAGTTATCACAAATTATGAATCATATGAATAACAATTTTCATAATGTCAGAGTTTCACACTGAATTCTGAATATGTTAGCTGACACCCCATTTTGTAACAACCAATCAATGCCAGATCCTGTAGGACTAAACTGACTCATGTTAAAAGTGGATATGTAAGGTTAGAATTTGTCTAGGATTGCTAATGAGAAAATTATATATATATATATATATATATATATATATACTTCAAACTTTATTTTTAGCAGATACATCCAGTTTTTTTTTTATTTTAAATCATGTATATTTCATCTGTTGGCCTGTGTATTTGAGAAAACTTGAGAAAATGTTCACTACAACAGGTTTCAAACCAGTGTCACCCTTTTCCAGGTCAAGCCACTGTTTGATCTGGTATGCTCTAGCCCACTCAGCCACAGAGAACATCACAGTCCAACAAGTTTCTATTTACATTTTATGGAATGCATATTTCCTTGTTCAGATTTTTCACAAAACTAAACAGATATTGTTTTTATCCGAAATGTAATTAAATGTAATTAAAGTAATTCCAAGTGAATTACTGGATTTATTTTTAATTCAGCATTTTTATTACTTCAAATGTTATTTTTAGTGGATAACTCTATTTGAAAAAAGAGCCTCAATTTTTTATTTTATTTTTTTAAAATAGTGTGTATTACATCTGTTAGACTGTTCACTCAAGAAAACTTAATAAAGAATAAATATATATATATATATATATATATATATATATATATATATATATATATATATATACACACACAATAAATATAACACTACATATATATATATATATATATATATATATATACACACAATAAATATAACTACATATATATATATATATATATATATATATATATATACACACAATAAATATAACACTACATATATATATATATATATATATATATATATATATACACAATAAATATAACACTATATATATATATATATATATATGTATATATATACTGTTATAATTATTGTATATGTATGTGTGTGTATATATATATATATATATATATATATATATATATATATATATATATATATATATATATATACACAATAAATATAACACTACATATATATATATATATATATATATATATATATATATGTTGGACTTTCCAATAAATTGAATGGTGCCTTTCATTCTTTCATTTTACACTTATGCATGATAGCAGGTGATATTTTGGAGAAAATCAGGTAAAGAAAGATATATTTCATTTTTGCTTTCTTAAGAGTGATACTAGCTCAGCCTTGCTGCAAGTGACAAAGCCACACTGACAGATGAAATTTTTTAAAGCAGCATTTTGATGATGTCTCTGCTTCAGAACTTGATGAAGCTGATCATGGGGTTTCAGTCTACCGTCTTCAAAACCCTTTAACTTAATGTTACATGTCTTACACCACTCTTTCATGATTTTATACTTGGTCTTCTCAGGTTTTCATATCAAAGCTGAGACATTTCAAGTTGTCTTCCAATTTATCTTTGTAGCATAGAAGTGGACGTCCAACTGAATGCTAGCAGTTTGATAGTTGCGCATACAGCACGTTTTTTAGAAATCCTATGCTCATCCATTCTTACAGCATGACCAGACCACCTAAGTTGTATCTTTGCTAGAATGGTTTCAATGTCTCTGATGTTACATTTCTTCAGTATTGCACTATTCTTGACCCTGACATCCCATTTTAGATCACATATGGCATGAAGACAGTGCATGTGAAAGGCGTCAAGTTGATTTATGTGCTTGCGGTACAGGTCCCAAGTTTCAGCACCATAGAGAAGGGTTTAGAGAACAACTGAATATATATATATATATATATATATATATATATATATATATATATATATATATATATATATATATAGATATATATACAGTATGAAGAAAAATATACGTTTTGTTTTTTCCGTATATTTTTCTTCATATATATATATATATATATATATATATATATATACATATATATATATATATATATATATATATATATATATATGTATGTATATATATATATATATATATATATATACGCTCACAGGGATAAAGTCAAAGTAGGTGATTCAACACTTCTAAATGCCCTGGTGAATACAAGAGAAAGAGAGAGAGAGCATGTATATATATATATATATATATATATATATATATATATATATATATATATATATGTGTGTGTGTGTGTGTGTGTGTGTGTGTGCGTTTGTGTGTGTGGTAGTGTAGTAGATTACAGCTCAGAATGAGAAAGTTTGAGAGTTGAGTTCAAATTCCAGTTGGGGTTCATTGCATTCACTTACACACAAATACCTTTGTATAATATGAATCCATCTTTTCTCCTCCACCCCCTGCACAGCTATGGGTTGAATAGCAGGACAGACTTGGTTCTGTTGCCTTGGTTGGCAACCAGTCTGTCACAAGAAGAAGCAGCAACCTACTGTGGGAAAATCTTCTGCCTAGTCAGTCATGAATTGAAAGGAGTCATGACCCCACCCAAGCAGGTATCGCATCTGGTATTTAACTGAGTATATCAAAAGATGGCGCCCTGGATGTTGAGATTTTTTGGAGCATTCAGAAGGCAAGTGTTGCATTTGGTAAAATGGAAGGTCAACTTTGGGCAGATAGAGGAATTACTTTCAAGACTAAAGTAAGTGTGTATACAGCCAGTATCTTAATACCCCTGCGGTAGTCTTTTTAAACTCTTCATCCCAGAGACATATAAAATGGCTTGAGCAATTCCATCCAAAAAATACCCGAGATGCATCCTTAACATTAAAGAGTCTTTGATTAAGTCTTTGATTCCAGACACTTTTCTTCTCCAAAGATCTGAATGCAACAGCATTGAAACAATGATAATCATTAATCAGATGCCATGGGCCCACCACATGAGAATGGGGGATAACAGCACTCAACTAACAACTTTTCTATGGACAACTGAAGATGAGAAAGCATCCGCAGTACAAACCTAGGAAAAGTTTTAAAGATAATTTGAAGGTTAATATGAATGCATTGCACATACCGAGTAAAAACAATTTATAGTGGAGAGATGAAATGCCTTTGATGATGATTGTCTCAGCTTTGGTTTGGTTTATTTTGTTTTACAACATATCAACCTCAATGGGTTATTTAATGCCGACAAAATTTTCATTGTTGATATTAGGTTGGTGCAAAAATAATGACGTTAAAAAATACGTCAAAAACCGTCATTATTTTTGCACCAACCTAACAATATTTTTTTTCCAAAAATCTATTTCCTGCAATATTTTTTTCTGTCAAAAATCTATTTCTGGTAATAATTTTCCTTGTCTGGTAATATTTTTTTTAAAAAAAATGTATAGCTGGTAATTTTTTCCTTTTTCAAAAATGTATAGCTGGTAATATTTTTTTTCAAAAATGTATTACTGGTAATATTTTTTTTTTTAAAAATGTATTGCTGGTAATATTTTTTTTCAAAAATATATAGCTGGTAATAATTTTTTTCAAAAATGTATTGCTGGTAATAATTTTTTTACAAAGTATTTCTGTTTTTAAAACCTATTTTTACACTTTCATAGTGTTTTAACCCCAGTTTGGGGGTTAACTATTTGCCCATAGCTGGGGCCTTAACAGATGCTACCATCCTGGGTCAGGGTGGACCTAGGAACACCATTAATTAAGAGGTGGTTCCACAATCCTCAAAACCTCCTGATCAGAGGCCTTGCTGTTAGATGTAGTTTATAGTCTTACCCAGGACGCAGATGTAGTTTATCGTCATACTCAGGACTGGATTGTCTCAGGCATGCTCACTTCAAGTATGATTCCTGAAGAGACACTCACTCTGATTTTCCAACTAATATGCCTTTCTTGGAAATGTTGTGTGTGTGAGCACGTTGTTTTCAAGGGCAGGTTATGTAAACCATCTGAATCATATCAACCAGGATCATGACCACTATGCCAACCTGCCTTAGCACCCAGTTAACAATACATGTGTTATTTGCAACAAGTTTTAAAGATTATCGTCTAGGCTGAGGAAGCATATTGGGGTATGCAGGAAAGTTGTAGAGCATGCAGGTCCAATCAGCCTAATGAAGGATATAGCGTTTATCTGTCAAATCAGATGCTGGTCTCAAGATACATCTTAGGAGCCATAGAGACCAAAACAAGTCAGAAGACATCACAAGTGATGTGAGGACTTAGAGGGTGGCTTTTTGTTGAGATGTTGAGTGTTTCTGTGTGCGTGTATTGAAATAAGGACAAACACATACGTAGGGAAAAATACTGGTATATTCGAAGAGGTATTTACAACAGAGAGATTAGTAGTCAAACGAACGCAGGTTAGTCAGTCACAATAAGAAAGAATATAAAGTCCAACCGTATCTTCCGGTAGAGAGACGGAAGTGTGATGGTCACCTGATCTCCCCAGAACTCTATAGAACTGTCCTATTAGTAGTAGAAAGATCAGTCCATTCTGATGAGAAGGTGGGTGTGCCCCAACACTTTTATTTCTGTAATTTATGATAATCACCATGCATTTATGTATGTATTTAAATGTAGTAGCTACCAGTTTAATAATGTGGGTGAAGGAAGGTACATCTGTTTTGAATAAAGCAGCTGCTTGTTTGAAAATATGTTGAAAGCAAGGATATATGTTTTAATTTTAATGGAAGATTGTGTGGATATCTGAGGTCACCAATGGATCACACTTGTGTTGTACTTTAGCTCTGGGTATATTATGATGACGCCTCGTCAGAGAATAGATAAAATGATTTCATCAATTCTAATTTAGGTTGATTTTCTATCTCGTTATATAAATAGAGATCCACTTCAAATGTACCACTTCATTTCTCATTGGGTTGCAGTTATATCCTGGTAATTTCTCTTGCAAGGTTAGGAATCTTGTATCTTGGTTGTGACAGCTTCTGATTCATTATTAGAAATATAGCTTTATGTCCCAGCAATATTGAATGTGCATCTACTTTTAGAGATGGTGAAATTTTGGTCACCTTACTGTTATTTGTTTATTTTTCTATCATTACATATACACATATATCTATATCTTTTCATAATGGCTTTAGGAAATTTTTGGTTTTTTATTTAGAAAAAAAAGAACATACTGCTTCACAAATGCTACATGCAAAATGTACAAATGAAGATTGGTTAACTTTAATCTTCAAACACATTCTGGATTTGCTACCAAAAGAATTGATACTGAAACAATAAAGGAAATATTTTGGTGTGGCCTTGCTAAGATTATATCCTAAATCTTGGGCTTTGAATTGCTCAAAGGATTTGATCCATTTGTTTGTTTCAATAGAAAACTCTGCATTCACTGCATTCATTTACCTATAAATGTTCACATATAGCATAGTTTACTATTTTGAGATTGGTGCGAAAATCAACCTTAGTTTTTCAGAACTAGCAGATCAATATTTACGTATGATGGTACAAAATTGCTCTTTACTCAAACGTTGAAGTATCTGGCTGCTTTGATAAAATTAGTGCAAGCTACTGGTGTACTTAGTTTGCAATCATGACTCACACCAAGTTTTTTTTTTTTTTTTTTTTTAATCATATCATGCAATGCAAACACTAGGAGTTACTGAGTGTGAATGAACAAGATAATAGAGAAACATTAAGAAACAAGAACAATAGAAGAGTAATCAGGATTACAGTAGATAGTGATTGACATTGCATTTAAATTTTTGAAGATCAACGTTGGTTAGAAAACATAGAGCCAGAAGAGAGTTCTACAAGTGAGAATTGCAAGAAAAGAAACTATTAGCATAGATCTAGTGGTTACATCTCGCCAACTAAACTGTACGAAATCATGCTTCATAATAATCGTTTTATACAGCCATAACTGAACTGCTATTTTTCCCTTTTTTTTTTTTTTTTATTATACTTGGATTATAACTACCAGTAGATGAGGATTTATCCATCTTGCTTCTGTTGAAACTATGTGACATTTAATAAAACTACGTCAGACAATTTAAGCATTTTCAATTCTTGAAGGACATTTGTGAACCACAAGAAATTGTTAATTCTTTTATCTTTGCACATGTTTTTGAGTGTTGCCATATTGTTTTTAAATTGAGTGAACAGATATCAGAACAAAGACAAAGAGGTAGGATAAAGAGTCAAATGTTACTTAGAGCAATAAAAAACAGGAAGTAATGGAGAGCCATGATCACCTACAATACTGAAAGGACATGAGATATAAGATGAATAGGGTAGATAGAACTTTTCTATTCACTAGGAAACCATAAACTTTATATGAATCATTTTATTGTAATATTTGTTTTATTGGGTTCGTTGGCAACCAAATCTATTAAAAAATCTTATACTTCAATAGCTATATAAAACTTACATGCAATAATAAAATATAAAACACGTATGTATATAGATATATATACGAAAAGCAATTTGCAGGACTAACTTTTGTAAAATAGGAAAAGTTTGGTGAATCAATTTTCATCTGAATGACATATATCGTAAATATATCAGGCAAGTTTATCGGGGGTTTATTTCTATTTTCATGGCAAATGGTCAGACAGGCTACATTTCTTATTTGCATAAGTTCAGACCTTTACGGCTAAAATCCACCACACCATGTACACGAAGTTGAATCATTCCCATTCTTTTCATATTTTCTTTGGTAATAACAAACAGACAGGTTCCTCCTGAGCACTGATACTTTGTGGAACAGACTCCTGAGAGGGTGCTTCTTTGATTATTATAATCTTGATCTCTTCAAGTGTAGGGCCAATTGTGATCTATCCTAATATCCTCATAATCTGCATTTGCTTCATCATCTTATGCTATTCCTGCAACAACCTCAATCAGTTGCCCTCTACTTTAAGTGGCTCGTGGGCCATGTGTTGGTTGTGAACATTTATTGAAAGAGAATATTGTATTTACTTTTAAAATGACGTTATATATTAGAGAGTTGCAGAGAGCAATTATCCGTCTTTTGGGTAAGAATTTTGAGGGTCATGTGAGTGGGGTGACAAACTCCAGATGATATGCAGACTGTAAGAGAGATAGAAGTCTTATAAAGAATTTACAGCACACCTCAGGCCTGGTATTTGTTTCCCTTTGTGAAATATTCCAAGGACAGAGTGGAAACTGAGAATATCATACTGAGAGGTTCCCAGCCCTCGGGAACAGCTGCCTGAGGACACACCCTCTCATAGCACCAGAGAGAAGGATCAGTGCTCACACCGAGGCCAGCACAACTGATGGTTGTGGGAGCTGTGGGTAATTTTTGTCCCTTACCCAGTTGTGCGTGCTCGGATCCCCAATTTAAAAAGACTTTGTGTCACATCTCATCCTAGTGGGGTGAACGAGTAAATACCACATGAAATATTCCTAGTAAAATCTTTTGGATTGTTCAGACTGTTTACACTGCTAGTTTTATCCATGTGTTTTATAGTTACTTTGTATGCAATAAATAGTAATAGGTATATACATATTTCTATATAATATAATATCTTGTATGACATTTTTATGTAAAATCTCTGAGAACAATGCATATCTTTCTTTTCTTTCTTTCACCTATTCTGTTCCATTTGTTGTCTTAAGACAGTGATTACCAAATTTTCTTTCTCTGGCCTTCATTTTCAGAATGAAAATTTCTCATGCTTCACCAAATAAAAATAAAAAAAACAGAGAGAGGGTTAAAGGAACATAACCGTGGATTCGAAGTCCAAACATTATTTGCGGACCCTAGTTACTATACTCATAATCATACTTATTATAAAAGCCAAGTTCTGTGTGTGTGTGTCTGTTCGTTTATATATTGGATTGGAGTTCCCACATTTTTCAACCGATTTCAACAAAACTTCACAGGACTACGTAAAATTACCTTGCGGTGGTTCTGACAGCACCAAAAATTGGAAAAACACAATTGTTTTTGCACAAAATCAATTTGAAGACACGATTAAGAGGCATCGCTGTTTTGAGAATGAAACGGTGACAACTCATAGCGAGTTATACTTATTATAAAACCCAGGTTGTTTGTTTGTTTGTGTGTGTGTGTGTGTGTGTGTTCGTTTATATATGGGATCGAATTTCCTACGTTTTTCAACCGATTTCAACAAAACTTCACTTTTCTTTGGCAGGTAGTGTTTCTTATTGTCTTGCACACTTTTTTTCTTTATTTTTACATTCAGAATGCTTTAAAAATTCCATTTACAAGACAATTGTTTATAATAAAATTATATTCAATCGGTAGACTCATAACGATTGAAAACAATGTTTTTGTTTGAGTTTGGGTTTGACTCATTCGTAAAAAAAAACAAAAAAAACAAAACCAAAAAAACTAATTAAGACATGCGTGTCCGTCAACCTTAAACAATAATCTTTGTCAATTTTATTTTTCAGTCTTTATAATGGTCGATACTTGATCTATCTCTTACTGTTACATCCCCAGGCAATGCCGGGCTATACTGCTAGTATTTGATAAAATTTAGACATATCACAATGATAAAATCGGTCATCAATATTTATAATTGTTTATATTAGGATTCATGCATGCAATTACAAGTAATCTATATATTACGAAATGGACAAAGTCCGACAATTTATTTATTAAAGACATTTTTATGTTTAACGTTCTTTTTATAGATACAAGTATTTAAGTAAATGCTCTGTTTATAATAAACAGTATTAAATAACATTTACCGGTCTGAATGTCCGAGAAATTTTCATAGAAAATATTCGTTCTTTGACAGGATTACGAACCTGCATCCTATATGGAACCGTCATTTACGCTGACGTGCCTTACCGTTAGGCTACAAAGAAGCGTTCGGTAGGCAAGGTCGAATTTACTGCTTATAAACTTCAATCTTCCATGAATCTCGTACATTCATAACTGCTCATGGCATATCAAATGTAAACAAATGATGTCATATATTACGAAATGGACAAAGTCCGACAATTTATTTATTAAAGACATTTTTATGTTTAACGTTCTTTTTATAGATACAAGTATTTAAGTAAATGCTCTGTTTATAATAAACAGTATTAAATAACATTTACCGGCCTGAATGTCCGAGAAATTTTCATAGAAAAGTAATCTATAATAATATTTTAAATTTTGAAATCATATTCATTTTTGGCATATGAATTTTTTCAAACTGATTCTAAATATTTGGTTCTCTTTCAATCATTCCACATCCACCTGGTAAGTGTCTTCTGCCGCCACCTATGAGGGCATGCCACACCATTTGAGAATGATTGTTAAGGTGTGTGTTAGTATATCATGGATATCAGTTATGTGCCATATGTGATACAGACTTAGGCGATCATCTATCTTTCGATACATGACTAACAAGGCAGATTTTTTCCCACAGTAGGTTACCATTTGTTTCTATAGTAGACCAGTTGCCATCCAAGGCTATAGAACCCAGTCTGTTCTTCTACTTACCCATGGCTGGTGAGAGAAGAAGAGGATTCATACCTTTCCCAAGAGTATTAGCACATAAGTGACAGTAATGGATTTGATTGGTATTCAAACTCAGCTCTCTGATTCCTCATTCCAAGCCACTATCCATTACTCCACATATGCCTCTTGGATATACTAATACCTATAATAGACTAACTGGAAATATTCTTTCTTTACAAGCACCCCATTGATATAAAGTTTTAAATTTTACACATTCTGGTAGTTAGGCATTTTCTCTTAGTTGTTATTTAACTTAAAACAACTTGCAAAAGTTTATATTTTTAACCAATGAGAAATTTGTTCACACCTTATGAGATGATAAATCAGTTGCTGAGAGCTTATAGTTGAGACATTAAATTCTAAACATGGAGTTTTATAGCTCTGTAAATTCTGTTTAATGTAGCAGTGTGGCATTGGTCCACTAAACAAAAATATTCGTATTGAAAATAAAATTTAAAATCGATAAAGCAACGGTTTCATGTCAATATTTGAATCGAATAAACATTTTGCAGGAAATATTATGTTGTTTTGAAAATAATGTCCGATTTTAGAATCAATTTTTTATATTCCTGAATTAATGTATTTGAACAATGTTTAAATCACTCAAAATAAGAATACTGAACATCTATACAATTGTGCCATCAAGTTACAAGGTTATTTATGATAAAACTCTAAAGGTTTGGAGGTCAAGAAATCTTTGAATGCAGCAACAAATTTGTCAAGATGTTTGAAAAAGTGGTAGTCAGTCGGTTAGAGATTATGGGAATATGGTAGATTATGGGAATATGGTAGATTATGGGAATATGGTAGATTATGGGAATATGGTAGATGTGGCACAAATATTTAACAGTACATAAGGGAAATTTCTATAGATATTTTATTGTTGTTGAACAATGAGCTTACGTGATATGTGAAATTTCCACAAGTTTTTCTAGTAATTATTATTATTGTTGTTGTTGTTGATATCTTTGTAATGATTTGTAAATGACTGCATCTTTTTTACAACAGGATGTCTTTTGGCTTAAAAATTATCAAGATGCTTGAAAAAGTGGTAGTTAGTCGGTAAGAGATTATGGGAATATGATAGATTATGGGAATAGAATAAACTATAGAAATATAGATTATGGGAATATGATAGATTATGGGAATATGGCAGACTATGGTAATATAGATTATGGGAATATGATAGATTATGAGAATATGTTAGATTATGGGAATATGATAGGTTATAAGAATATGATAGATTATAAGAATATGATAGATTATAGGAATAGGATAGATTATAGGAATATAGATTATAAGAATATGTTAAATTATGGGAATATGATAGATTATGAGAATATGATAGATTATGGGAATATGATAGATTATGAGAATATGATATATTATAAGACTATGATAGATTATGAGAATATGATAGATTATACGAATATAGATTATAAGAATATGTTAGATTATGGGAATATGATAGATTATGAGAATATGTTAGATTATGGGAATATGATAGATTATGGGAATATAATAGATTATGAGAATATGATAGATTATAGGAATATAGATTATAAGACTATGATAGATTATGAGAATATGATAGATTATACGAATATAGATTATAAGAATATGTTAGATTATGGGAATATGTTAGATTATGAGAATATGTTAGATTATGGGAATATGATAGATTATGAGAATATGATAGATTATAAGAATATGATAGATTATGAGAATATAATGGATTATGAGAATATAATAGATTATGGGAATATGATAGATGTTCAAAGTCACATTTCCTCAATTATCTTCCTTATCATCCTGGTAACATGTGGCCGATCACTGAAGCAGAATTGGACTATGACAACCAGTGCATGTCATATTTTGCTTAACTGAATTGTGCATTTCATCCAGTGGCTGGCAATAAATTTTGGAAGTGATGCTCTGGTTAGATACCAAAATGTGGTAAAGGATAATGCCAAAGGTGGGTGACCAGTCAATCACCATAATCTCTTGTGATGGTTCAGTTTTGTTTATGATAACCGACCAGTTCTTTGTCATGATCAAGCCATTAAGCTGGTCATTTACAGTTATCAGAAATGACCCGTTTCCCATCACAAGTCACTATCAAAATGGATCATTCAAATTTCGCATATACAGAATCGAGCACACCAGAAAATGTAAAACTCTTTGAATTTCACTGAGTTCATGTGGAACCCATTGATCAAGTTTCTTCACCATACCAATTTTCTTGAGATGGTCAGATATTGTTTGAAATACTGACGCCCATTATCTGAGACATTTCTCTGACACTTTCATTGTTGAGTTTGTCCAACTCGTGTTTTCAGATGTTAATTGTCAATTACAGATGGATGTCCTCTACAATCATGTCATTCAAGCGTTGTATCCCAGTTGCTTAACTTCAGGAACCAGCATCATAATGTCTGATTACAAGTGGATCTTTCACCTCGTACCTCAGTTAATGTTGGCAGCAATTTGAGAAACATTATGACCAATCTTGAACTCATGCAAAATGTAACTGCATCTCTTCTTTATTCATGTTCAAAATGAGTGGCATGTAATGATTTAATTTAAATCCTGAAAACGACTGATATAAAATTAAGGAGAGGCACATTTTAATTATTTGGAATGAGTAAGATATTTTTGTGCAACTATTAAAATAATATATTAGAACACAAGTAAAAGGTTTCTTCTAAAACTAGACATTATTTTCCGAACAACCCAATACTATTTTCTAGTATATATGCAGGGTGCATCAAGTATTTGAGAACAGAATTCTGAAGAAGATTGATATAAAATTTAGAAAGAGGACATTTGAATCATTATGAATGAGTAAGATATTTTTGTGCAACTATTAAAATAATATATTAGAACACAAGTAAAAGGTTTCTTCTAAAACTAGACATTATTTTCCGAACAACCCAATACTATTTTCTAGTATATATGCAGGGTGCATCAAGTATTTGAGAACAGAATTCTGAAGAAGATTGATATAAAATTTAGAAAGAGGACATTTGAATCCTTACGAATGAGTAAGATATTTTTGTGCAACTATTAAAATAATATATTAGAACACAAGTAAAAGGTTTCTTCTAAAACTGGACATTATTTTCCGAACAACCCAATACTATTTTCTAGTATATATGCAGGGTGCATCAAGTATTTGAGAACAGAATTCTGAAGAAGATTGATATAAAATTTAGAAAGAGGACATTTGAATCCTTACGAATGAGTAAGATATTTTTGTGCAACTATTAAAATAATATATTAGAACACAAGTAAAATGTTTCTTCTAAAATTGGACATTATTTTCCGAACAACCCAATACTATTTTCTAGTATATATGCAGGGTGCATCAAGTATTTGAGAACAGAATTCTGAAGAAGATTGATATAAAATTTAGAAAGAGGACATTTGAATCCTTACGAATGAGTAAGATATTTTTGTGCAACTATTAAAATAATATATTAGAACACAAGTAAAATGTTTCTTCTAAAATTGGACATTATTTTCCGAACAACCCAATACTATTTTCTAGTATATATGCAGGGTGCATCAAGTATTTGAGAACAGAATTCTGAAGAAGATTGATATAAAATTTAGAAAGAGGA
This sequence comes from Acanthosepion lycidas, assembly GCA_963932145.1. Lineage (NCBI taxonomy): Eukaryota > Metazoa > Mollusca > Cephalopoda > Sepiida > Sepiidae > Acanthosepion > Acanthosepion lycidas. The sequence continues at coordinate 61,676,106 of OZ010597.1, read as the reverse complement.
CATTTGAATCCTTACGAATGAGTAAGATATTTTTGTGCAACTATTAAAATAATATATTAGAACACAAGTAAAAGGTTTCTTCTAAAATTGGACATTATTTTCCGAACAACCCAATACTATTTTCTAGTATATATGCAGGGTGCATCAAGTATTTGAGAACAGAATTCTGAAGAAGATTGATATAAAATTTAGAAAGAGGACATTTGAATCCTTACGAATGAGTAAGATATTTTTGTGCAACTATTAAAATAATATATTAGAACACAAGTAAAATGTTTCTTCTAAAATTGGACATTATTTTCCGAACAACCCAATACTATTTTCTAGTATATATGCAGGGTGCATCAAGTATTTGAGAACAGAATTCTGAAGAAGATTGATATAAAATTTAGAAAGAGGACATTTGAATCCTTACGAATGAGTAAGATATTTTTGTGCAACTATTAAAATAATATATTAGAACACAAGTAAAATGTTTCTTCTAAAATTGGACATTATTTTCCGAACAACCCAATACTATTTTCTAGTATATATGCAGGGTGCATCAAGTATTTGAGAACAGAATTCTGAAGAAGATTGATATAAAATTTAGAAAGAGGACATTTGAATCCTTACGAATGAGTAAGATATTTTTGTGCAACTATTAAAATAATATATTAGAACACAAGTAAAAGGTTTCTTCTAAAACTAGACATTATTTTCCGAACAACCCAATACTATTTTCTAGTATATATGCAGGGTGCATCAAGTATTTGAGAACAGAATTCTGAAGAAGATTGATATAAAATTTAGAAAGAGGACATTTGAATCCTTACGAATGAGTAAGATATTTTTGTGCAACTATTAAAATAATATATTAGAACACAAGTAAAAGGTTTCTTCTAAAACTAGACATTATTTTCCGAACAACCCAATACTATTTTCTAGTATATATGCAGGGTGCATCAAGTATTTGAGAACAGAATTCTGAAGAAGATTGATATAAAATTTAGAAAGAGGACATTTGAATCCTTACGAATGAGTAAGATATTTTTGTGCAACTATTAAAATAATATATTAGAACACAAGTAAAAGGTTTCTTCTAAAACTAGACATTATTTTCCGAACAACCCAATACTATTTTCTAGTATATATGCAGGGTGCATCAAGTATTTGAGAACAGAATTCTGAAGAAGATTGATATAAAATTTAGAAAGAGGACATTTGAATCCTTACGAATGAGTAAGATATTTTTGTGCAACTATTAAAATAATATATTAGAACACAAGTAAAATGTTTCTTCTAAAATTGGACATTATTTTCCGAACAACCCAATACTATTTTCTAGTATATATGCAGGGTGCATCAAGTATTTGAGAACAGAATTCTGAAGAAGATTGATATAAAATTTAGAAAGAGGACATTTGAATCCTTACGAATGAGTAAGATATTTTTGTGCAACTATTAAAATAATATATTAGAACACAAGTAAAAGGTTTCTTCTAAAACTAGACATTATTTTCCGAACAACCCAATACTATTTTCTAGTATATATGCAGGGTGCATCAAGTATTTGAGAACAGAATTCTGAAGAAGATTGATATAAAATTTAGAAAGAGGACATTTGAATCCTTACGAATGAGTAAGATATTTTTGTGCAACTATTAAAATAATATATTAGAACACAAGTAAAAGGTTTCTTCTAAAACTAGACATTATTTTCCGAACAACCCAATACTATTTTCTAGTATATATGCAGGGTGCATCAAGTATTTGAGAACAGAATTCTGAAGAAGATTGATATAAAATTTAGAAAGAGGACATTTGAATCCTTACGAATGAGTAAGATATTTTTGTGCAACTATTAAAATAATATATTAGAACACAAGTAAAAGGTTTCTTCTAAAACTAGACATTATTTTCCGAACAACCCAATACTATTTTCTAGTATATATGCAGGGTGCATCAAGTATTTGAGAACAGAATTCTGAAGAAGATTGATATAAAATTTAGAAAGAGGACATTTGAATCATTACGAATGAGTAAGATATTTTTGTGCAACTATTAAAATAATATATTAGAACACAATTAAAAAGTTTATGCTAAAATCAGACATTATTTTCTGGACAACCCAATACTAAGAGTATTTATATAATTCAGAGGGTTAATATATTTTAATTTTTTGCATGATCTTTTAATCTTGCAATAAAATATTTTCGCACATCCTCTTTTTCCACACTGTCAAAAGAAACACAGATATATCAGTTGTAATCTTTCATGAACTTATATGCAAATGATGGGATACACACACACACATTATATATATATATATATATATATATATATATATATATATATATATATATATATATATATATAGATATAGATATAAGGTTTGAAATTTGATATATTTATAAGGGAATAGTGCTCAATATCAGAGATCATGTTTGTAGATATAAACAGTGTGAAGATAGAAATCAGCACTGCATGGTCTGAGGATCGCCTGTGGTGTGAAATTAATATTAATCATGCAGTGTTGATTTCTATGTCCACACTATCTATCTATCTATCTATCTATCTATCTATCTAATCCGCTTCATTATCTATCTATCTATCTATCTATCTATCTAATCCGCTTCATTATCTATCTATCTATCTATCTATCTATCAAGGAATTCAATAGATTCATCCTACCTTGATGAGTGGGACAGTGTTTCTGTGAAATTTCAAATCAGATGATCAGTCATTTGAACTTTTATATCTATCTTTATATATGTGTGTGTGTGCGTGTTTGTGCACATGTGTGTTTGTGTATGTGTAAAATTGTATGTTCGCTTAATCTGATCTCTATTCTGAATTTTATGGAAACTATATCGACTATTCAGAAGACTTGATTGAAATATTTATATTATACCTGGTAAATAGATTCAGTTTTATTATCTGACAATCTTATATCTACGATGCCTACAGTACTCTGTTTTGGGAAGATAAGTTCAACCATTTTATTGCATTTTCAACTACACACACACACACATATATATATATATGTATATATATATATATATATATATATATATATATATATATATATATATATATATATATATAGTACAGTTAATCAATCTGTTGGTATATTATCCAGGTGATCCTACTAATATTAATTATTAAAACTGATCCACAGAGAGCTCAATGTTTTTATTTTAACAGAGCATATGTATTTTTTACAACAAAACCAAAAATTACCTCAACATAGAGATAGTCTATTTCAAGGCTTTCTGTGTGCAATTATCATCAGTTACCTCCTGCACAGAACGGCTCGAAATAGGTGTTGAGGTAATGTTTTTTGTTGTAAAAATTATGCATATATAATATATATATATATATATATATATATATATATATATATATATATATATATATATATATATATATGTAGTACTTTACATATAGTGTTGTAATAGTGAATATATATATATATATATATATATATATATATATATATATGAAGAAAAATATACGGAAAAACAAACAAAAATCCTAATATGCAATTATGCTGTTTTAATGTTAATATAATGTCAATGTCGGACATTTCAGTCTAATAGACCATCTTCAGGACATATTCATAAAACATAATTAACATTAGACGATATTCAATTCAACGGGAAAAAGATGATAGTAAGACTAATCTAAACAGATAATTGAAATTTTTTATAAGATCAGCGTTCCATTTCAAAATTTGGTCTGGAGGAATCGATCTCAGCATGCAGCATCTTTGGAAAGTGTCTAAAAACAATACCACAGGTTGACCCAAACCTAGTGGGCCATCGATGGTTGTGCTAGCACAAAGTCACAAGTCATCGTGACTGAGGATTTGAGTGTGCTGGCCTTGTTCAGACTCCTGATCACATTATGGGCTCTGTGGGTGTTGAACAAACAAATAAAAAAACTGAGCCAGCATCTGCAGCTGGGATTAGCTACTCACCCCAGTAGGCAGCAACCTTGGATACAAGTGGCCATCCATCATATATATATTCCAATGTAATAAATTATGACCATGGAGTACTAGTGTTTAAGCCTTTTTATTATATATATATATATATATATATATATATATATTTGGTTGGAGAGATGTGAGTTTGTGACCCTAGGTTTCACACTTTTGCGATCATCAGACAAACTGATTAATTTTTTTTAAATTTGGGGTTTATGTAGATTGCGTGTATTGGTGTTATTATGGAAGTGGTGGGGGAACCGTCATCGTACTAACGCAAACATCGATGTATGTTCATACGCCTAATGGAGTATGCAGACACATATACATACTTGGTCGTCCGTCGGGATTCATACATATATAAACATATGTGGGCAGTTTCGGATATGACATATGTATGTATACGGGTGGTGTTTATATACACACACTTTTCACATATACATATATATATATATATATATATTGCTAGAGTTAATTTTAATATCTTTGCTTCATTTTTCATCTGCTTCCTCACCCAACAATCTTGACCTGTCCCTGAAGATCAAAATGTGTTTCTATGGTTTTATCAAGACAAAATCAGTAGCAGCATTTTTCATAGAAATTGAGAAAGTATGATTCAGTACACTGTAAGTTAATCTCCAGTATTGAAAGATTCAATCTATTTTTTATGTTTACAATGTAGTGAAAAGGAAAATTATATATTTGTAGCTATTGGCAACACAGAGGATTCTCATGTTGAACTCTAATGCCAAAAATTGAAATAGCATAACTTTTCTCATCTCTGATTGCTTTCAAATGATCGGAATATTCTTTTAGTCTTGGAGGCAGATCTTCTGAAAAAGACATTTTTTATAGATTGGTATCAAGAGCAAACAATAAATAGAAAAGCTTGTTCAAGTTGAACAAATGTAAAAATTCCAATGATTTTGCGAGTCCACATAATCTAAGTTAGACGACTTAGAACTAATTGTATGCAAACTTAGTAGATGTAATAAAGTTATATTTGTCTTATTCAAAATATGAACTACTGGCGAGTTTCGGTGTGGATAGAATCTATTACAGTGTAACCCGGATATAAGAGACCCTGATATAAAAGATACCCGGATATAAGAGAGATTTTATCTGGTCCCAAATTAGAGCCTGTGTTAATGTATATAAATTAGACAAAACCGGATATAACAGAAACCCGGATATAAGAGACTTCTTATCTGGTCCCGACAACTCTCTCATATCCGGGTTACACTGTATATTCACTTGGTAATCTTGGATTAACATTGTTTAATGTCAGGGAAGGATGACTCAAGGGACATTTTTTTTTTAATGAAGAGTGATATAATATCAAGAAAAAAAAAGTGACGGCTTATCTAAGTAAAAAGATCTGATTTAATTATCAGAACATTTTGAAAAATATATTGCCTGCTCAGTTAAACAGCACAAACTAAAATGCTTTCTTCTTTTTCTTTTTCCAAATTTTAAAAGAGGAAACTTGAGACTTATTCCCCAGTCACACTTTGTTGACTGAGAAGATGATTGTTAATAACCCTGTAGGATGAAAAATGAAATTTATGAAAGGGCGGAAGAACGCTTGATGAGTCAACATTCAGCTAAACTGGAGTTGGTGACTCCATAAATACACATTGGAAAAGGCAAAAGAGAACCCACTACACTATTGACCCAAATAGCAATCATAGCAATAAACAGTATAATTACTAGGGATAATGGCATGAAGGGGTCAAGTCAATTGCGGATAACTTCTAGGGAGGATATGAATGACAGGTGACACTTGACCATCATCCAGCAACTGTTTACAAGAAAAAAAATATCACTTATTAATTAAACTAAGAATTTTTCAAAGCATATATTTATATATATATCATAAACACTGTGCCCCAAAATGAAACAGACTGTCACCACTCGGTGTTGACTTAAGTGTCCACTTTTATACTTTTATTTACATATGCTCTATCCATGATATTGAGCACTTTAATTCATAAAAACCGCATACCTTAAAACTATATTTTATCATATATATATATATATATATATATATATATATATATATATATATATATGCGTGTGAAAATATATAGAAAATAGGAAAGACCTCATTAGGTAAATAATCCAAAGTTCTTTAGTATTTCTGTTATTATTTTTTAAAAATAGTGCTCGATACAAAAGTAGAGCATAAATATAATTATTTATTTAAAAATATGATTCCAGCATGCTACATAAGAGTTCTCATGTTTCACAACAAGAGCCGAAAACTTCAATATAATTATTTGAATTAAATTGAATTAAACTTATTTCTGAAATTTACGTGTTTTAATAGCATAAAATAAGAAAATAAAAAAAGAAATAAGTTATTCCCCAAAAATTTCACTTGAAGATGGAACAGAGCTTACTTTAATTCAATTTAATTCAAATATTTATATTGAAGTTTTTGGCTCTTGTTCTGAAACATGAGAACTCTTATGTAGCGTGTTGGAATCATATCTTTAAATAAATAATTATATATATATATGTATATATATATATATATATATATATATATATATATATAAATATATATATATATATATAATTAGAAAAAGAGTCCGCATATGCTTCATATATTTTATAAAGTAGAGTAGATATGTTGGTCAATAAAACAAAGTCAAACAAAAAGGTACCAATGAAATCAGTATGAAAAACATTTACTAATATTTATTATTTTGTTTTTAGTAAAATCCTGATGCTACCTGGATTTTACTAAAAACATGATAATTTCCATGCCTGAGGATGACTGTATGTACAGTTGAAAGTACTAGCAAATAAAAAATAAAAGACCTTATAGAGCTTGTAGGATCATAATATTCACCAAATGGTTTGTAGGTTAATACAACTTTAAATTTTGTTTGCAAAGAGATTTCGCCATTTTATATCATTAACTTTACTAATCTACTTTTTGTATGAATGATTCATTGTCATATAAATTGAACTGCACCACATATTTGATATATATATATATATATATATATATATATATATATATATATATATATGAATGAGGTATATTTATGCAGCAAGTATTTGTCCAAACATATTTGATTAAAAAAGAACGAATATTCATATTGTGTTATTGTTTTACTCAAATTGTTTTGGCGACCTCAGTCATTTTCAAGAACCAATCTGTTGTCTGTGTGGTAGTTAGCATTCCTTTGTCTTCATCCTGATATTCTCTTGGAATTCCAGAGCTGAGAATTGCAAGAAAAGAAACAATTAGAATATAACTTATGGCTAGCTCTGACTATTTCAGCAGTAAAATAACTAGACTTTAGTTACCAATCTAGTAGTACACTTAAATTCACAGGGTCGAGGTTCCAAGGAGTTGAGCTAATTAGAATAATTGCTGTGAAAATATTTATAGAAAATTTGTGAAGCCATGACACAGTGGTAGGAAAGCGACTGAAGTCGAGATGCCAGCTCAGGACAATTAACATTAAAGACCCTTGTTTGGATTTTGTCACGAATCTTGAGATATCTAGCAGGAGCACCTGACCAGATATGGCAGCAATATTCAATGTGTGAGCAAATGGTAGAAATCATTATACTAAATTTAGATAAAGAAAAAAATTGTGCATAAAGTTTTTAGATAAAATGTCTATTTTGCTGGATGTTCTGAAAGAAATATTACAGCAATGCCTGCCTGTCTTTACCAAAGTAAACATTAAACAGCTCCAAGCAAAACACCTAATAAACCACAAGACTTTTTTGAAAAACATTATTTCATGTCATAAAAAAAGACTGATTTTAAGATGGATGAATAAAGAGATTTCTCAAAACTGTTTTTTATATTTTAACTTTGGCAATAGATGAAAGAAATGTAAATGTTACTAAAGAATCATTTATATTTTACTCCACAATTGGAAAGAGGAAAGTTAATAATGTTTGTAAATATATTTCTGACACAGTGACAGATATATTGTTCACTATGAATAAAGTTTCATTGATCAGCAAGGCAGAATTTGCAAAATAGAAGAATCAATTTCATATGAGGAAAAAAAAAAAAAAAATAAAGAAACTGATAGATGATACTCCTGACCGAAAAATTGGTATACACATAGAGTTCTGGAAAGTGCTCAAAACAAATAACTTCTATGAATAAATATAACGTGGATGACGAAAAAAGTTCTCAGGGCAAAACTTTTTCTAAAATCTGACCAAATGCCCAAACCTCAAAATTCGGAGTGGGGATCCCATATTGGGAAGAGCTGAGATCTTTAAGAGTACATATATACACATAAACACACACACTGCAAACAACAGATTACATCCGATGCTTGCATCTACCAAATCTCATACACAAACTGTGACTTAAAATATGTGAGCTCAACAAGCGTACATATAAATTTTAGATCAAATAGAATTTCTTTCATTTTTCTTTCATAATATTCAAATTTAGGAATACGTTTTCACAACGTCGCAAACGTGGTGACAACGTGACCATGTTTAAAACTAAACGTTGATCGCATAAACTTTTAGTTATCTGTTTGGATTTGTCTTGTTCTTGTGTCCATCGTTTTTGTCATGTTAAGTTTGATAATTTTATTTATATTTTATATTTTATATTGAATATGTCCTGAAGATGGTTTATTGACCGAAACGTCCGAAGTCGACATATTAACATTAAAACAGCATTATTGCTTGTAAGGATTTTTGTTTGTTTTTTCCTGTATATTTTCTTCATACTGTCGGATTCTATATCCATATATTTGCTTATATATATATATATATATATATTTTTTTTTTTTGTTTTGTTAAGCGTTTCACTGCAAGCAAGGTGGGAAGCCACTAACACGCAAGGGGTTATAGAAGATTTGGAGCAAGATCAGATAGGAGTGATAAAGGAAAGGATGAGGAGAAGGATAGTGGAAAGATCAAGGCAACTGGAGATGTCGATTGACATTACATTTGAATAGTTGGAGATTATAGCTCTCGGGGAAACTGGAATAGGAAAGGGGATTCCACAGGTGAGAGGTGCGAGACATGAAGCTATTGGAGTAGAAGAGATGGATACATTTAGGAGTTTCGACAGTGAAAGGGTGAGAGCGGGATGCCAGCATCGTATGGCGCTTGAACTCATGAAGTCTGGGAACCAGCGAATGCAGCTCCTTGGAGCAATTACCATGAGAGTATTTGTAAAAAAAGACAGAGAGGTGACGGTGCATCTGTGAGAGAGTGACTGTAGATGAGATGCCAGAACAGGGCCAATTATATTGCATATCCACCTCTGGAGCCTATCAAGAACCCCGAGGCAAACAGTAGGGGCTCCAGACTATATATATTGCAGCAATACTCCATGCAAGGGCAAATTGTTGATTAGATCTGGAGGATCGATTCCAGGGAGAAAAACTTCCTTGTGCAGCACAGGGAGCCAACTTTCCTTGCAGTGGATGAAGCAATTGACTCAATGTATTTGTTCCATATATATATATATATATATATATATATACTAGCAATATAACCATCTTTGACCGGGTGTTTCATTACTGGGAATATTTGCCATTCAGTTGGAACAGTTTAAGTTTAAAGTCATCCAACCCGAAAATCAATATTAGTAACAACAATTGGGTGCAACTGAGGCACCTCCCAAATAGGGGGGTTAACAATTCGAAGGTGGGATATATATATATACTAAATACTAATAATCTTATAAATATAAGCAGCTATACACATCCAGCAAAACTTTAGGTGTTTTAGCTTATAAATGAACAAACCAATTCCCAAGAGAAAAAAAGGGTGAAGAAAAAATGAAAGAACTAAGAACATGTACTTCTGGCGAAAATAATCATCTGGAATCTAAGTTCAGAGTCCACTGCGACACGAGTAAAGTATAAGTAACTAAGGAAAGTGCTCAATACGCTAAGTAGAGCAAACTAATATATATATTTATTTGAATAAAAACAGATCACTTTAAGGTTCCATGTAATAAGTTATTTCACCACAACCCTTTTAAAGGGCTCTTGATCATCAGACTTTACTTCCAAATGTTGAAATGAAAAATGAAAAGAAACTTACACATTTTTGATGGACCACAGCAAGCATATTTTACATATGCTTGGTGTGGCTGTCAAAAATGTGTAAGTTTCTTTTCAAGTCTGATGATCCAGAACCATTTAAAAGGGCTGTGGTAAAATAACTTATTACATGGAACCTTAAAGTGATCTTTTTTTATTCAAACATATTTGCTCTGAATTTACATTGAGCTCTCTGGATATCATCCTCCTTGGGTCTACCCATACGGATTACCTAGTTTTACATAAACTATATATATATATATATATATATATATATATATATATATATACACACACACACACACATATATATATATATGTTGGTCTCTCCTGTCGTATTTGGTGTATGAGGGTCAAGCAGCTCAGTTTCTAGGAACTGACAGCCAGACATCAGCCAATATGATTTGATTATAGTGGTGAAGGCTTTATGCAAAACCAGTCACATTTTTTGAAGGGCCAAATATAAAGACCTGGTACATTATAAGTCACAAGTTTGCCAAACAGCCCTCTGCAGGTTTTGAATTCAGAATTGGCTATCTCCTAGACCAATTGTCATCCAAGTTTATATAACCCAATGTGTCCTGCTATTTACCCATAGCTGGGGGGAGGAGAAGAAGAGTAATACCCTTCTCAAAGGTATTACCATGTAAATGAATGTAATGGATTTGACTGGAATTCGAACTCAGCTCTCCGATTCTTCTCTCTCTCTCTCTCTCTCTCTCTCTCTCTATATATATATATATATATATATATATATATATATTGAAGCCCAAACAGTTACGTTATCAGGCAAACATCATACCAACTATTCCAATGGGCCTCGATGACAAAGACATAGTGAATCAGAACTCGATATATATATATATATATATATATATATATATATATATATATATATATATATACACGTGTAAATGTGTTGACTTAGACATTCTGGCAAAAATTCAGTTTAATTAACTACACTTTAATTTTATTTAATTAAAAATAAATACCCTGTAATTACTTTTAAATTCTAATTGATAAGATCTTAGTATCAAATCCATTTTCAAAGAATTTTCAAAGTCGATATATATTTATGAAGAAAATCCAGCATGATTATTTATATTTCTCACAAAATATTATTTGACTGAAAGCAATATCCTCTTATCTGAAAATCAAGTTATATATATATATATATGTGTGTATATATATATGTGTGTGTATATATATATGTGTGTGTGTGTGTGTGCGTGTGTGTAAAACATGTATTGAGCACTTACACATACTCTTTTTTCTATACACATTTCAATTTATGATTTTCAATGGAGAAATATATTTTATTTAATGTTGTTTCTTTTGTATTATAATGTCTTCTAATATATATATGGAAAATTTTACTTACAAGTTAAAAAAGATTATTATAAAGAAAAAGGAAAGAAAATAAGAAATCAACAAAAGGAAGTGGAAGGCGAAGAAAAGATACGCAAAATAAAGCATAAGAAATTAACCCTACTACCAAGAGAATTTCCTTTTTTCTTTATCATAATCCTTTTTACCTTGTACAGAAAATTTTCCAAAAACAAAAAATGAAGTGATGTTTCATAAATTGCAATTTTAAATAAGATCATTTATTACTATCATTGTTAACTACCTGAAGAGATGTTTTATTTAAACATCGAAACAAAATATACAATTTTGTAGTAGCTACTTACATGTTCTAATGTAACAGTGTATAATAAATGTTTATTGCTCTACTCTTGCATTGAGCCCTGTTTTAAATTAATGCTTTGAAGATTGTAATTTTATTCTCTGTTCTTTTACATTTAGATATATGTATATGTGTGTGTGTGTTATTTTCTTTTGTACACACTTCAATATGAAATCTCCTATGGAGAAAGATATTTTGTTTAATGAGTCCTATATAATACTTTAGTGTTATCTCTTAAAATTTGTCTTATGCTAATATTATTATGGTTATTTGTAATATGTTAATGCATATGTGCATGAAATGCAATAAATTTTGACAAATGACAAATCAGTCTACAGGAGAGTGTATTGCATGTGTAACCAATGTAAGAAGTTAATTATTTATAATTAGGATGCATCCAGTTATGATAAAATAATTTAATGTCTTTATTTTCATTTATGTAAAGATGGTTGCTTATCTTATTTTTTTTTAAATTCCTTTAAAGCTAATCTTGTTTCTTCATTAACAACACAGTTTAATAAGTTTAATTGTTAATAAGTGTTTGCCTTATGTTGCTTAAATCTTAATAAAATAAATGTCAGAAGAGGAAGTAATTTTCACACAGTTGATCATGTTTCATTATAATACCTATTTGATAGGATCGATAATTCTTATATATTAGGTTGGTGCAAAAATAATGACGTAATAATGTCGTTTTTTGATGTAAACGTCAAAAAACGACATTATTACGTCATTATTTTTGCACCAACCTAATACCATTGAATAATATTTTTAATGGCCTTTTACAATATTTTGGTGTTATCTCTGAGAATTTGTCAATTTCACTCTGCCGTGACATGACTTCCATTTGTAATTTTCTGTAAATATTTTCATGGCACTTGTTTTAATGAGCTCTCTTTCTCGGTACTTTGATGTTAATATTTTATTTTAGTTATTTGTGATATGTTGTTCTATATGTGCATGAATTACACTAAATTTTGACAAGTTAACCCACAAGATGCTGTGGTGCATGTGTAGCCAATGTAAGAATTTAAGGTTGTTAAGTGTTAGTGTTGGAGAACTAATAAGAATTCGTAAACAATATTATTTTTGCATCAGGTGGATTTTTGACTACTGAATTATTTCTAAGAATTAGATTAGATGCTTTGAATTTTTTGTAATAAAGTATAAATATAAGCTATTTGCTAGGATCCATATATATTCTCTATATCAAAATCAACCAATCAACATTCGACAAAATTTATTATGAGTGTACCCGCAATGAGTTGATGTGCATATAACAAACATTTAATTCCATTTTGTATTTCTATTAATTTCCGGTTAGTTCCCTTATATTGGGACGCTTGTTTTGCAAAATATTCCATACCTACAAGAGATAAATTTAAAATTTTAAAATAATTATAACAGAACATGTTCACATGTATTCTTTAAAAATCACCATCACAATGAAATACAGATTTTATCACAGTTACGATAAGTTTGTCTTTGTAATTCATCCCTGAGGATGATCTTGGAGGAGATCAAAAGTACTTGGGTAGGACCAAATTACGACACCATTCCTTTTTGAATTTCATCTTAAAATTAAGAAATTGATTAGAGAACTGGAAAGGATTATTATAAAAATAAATAGACATAATATGTCTATATTATTCAATGAAACATCTTTGAATGAAGATATACTGCCTAAATCTATATATATATAAATTTGTAGCCTCTGTCTGTCTGTTTGTTATCAAACATCCTAGGGTTTGAGAGATAGAACCCCATAACTATATGTATTTTGAAACTACATTATCCAGGGTACTTAGATAAGTATATTTCATTTTCATCAAAGAGAGTCCCCAGAGGGCACAACCCACCTACTGAAATTTGTTTCCCTTTGATATAAATTAAATTTAAATTTGAACAAGGGAATGACTCCTACCGTACTTGGCTAAGTATATTTCATTTTGATCAAAAGGGGTCTCCTGGGAGCACCCCCATTGAATTTTTTTCCCTTTGATTTAAATTAAATTTAAATTTGAACAAGGGAATTACTCATATCCAAAATACAGAAGGAGAAAGCCAAAAGATGGAGGTCGCATCTGCAAGGTCAAAATGAGACAATTTGGATGTCAAGTTGAGCAAGAAATCACCACTTAGTGGGTAGTGCCTTACAATACATATTTGTTGCTACAATTCAACTGTCATACCAATGCTGAAATCTGCCCATCAATTCATTCAGTCAAGTATTACATCAAATACCTATCAAAGGGGTCAGATCAAGCTGTTTTTGCACAAACCTCCCCCTGAAAATTGTTTTCTCTTTGATTTCAATTAAATTTAAATTTGATTTCAATTAAATTTAAATTTGATTTCAATTAAATTTAAAATTAAATGACTCCTATCCAAAATATAGAAGGAGAAAGCCAGAAGATGGAGGTCACATTGGCAAGATAAATGAGTAATAATGAAATGCATCATTTTTCTCCACTGATTATAACAATCATTTAAAATCAATCATCATTTTCTTATAAAAAAAATGTGTAACATGCAGCAACGTGCAAGTAATTCAGCTAGTATATATACACACACACACACACACACACACACACACATATATATATATATATATATATATGTATATATATATATATATACTAAGTATGATTGAAAGAAATATTAAATAAACCCTCTCTAAACCTGACCATGTCTCTCAAACCATCCCTCATTACCCCCTCTGTTAAATTACAAAAACTTACACTATCCATCAAAAGTATGGATTTTCTATTGATTTCATTTCGTTTCATCTTTTGGAAGTGCTATCTGATGATCCAGAGTCCTTTAAAAGGGTTCTGGTGAAATAAATTATTATAATGGAACTTTAAAGCGGTCTGTTTTTCTTTAATATATATATATATATATATATATATATATATATATATATATATGTATATATATATATATATATATAATTCATCACCAAAGCTGCTGGAAAAAAATTATATCTATCTGTTTCTATAATTGATATGTAAATGTACATGATTTCTATGCAAATATTTTTTTGACATGTAACACATGTTCTAGGTGAATATTTTTATTAAAAAATGCTGTATCAGGTTAGAGTGTTAAACACATTACTTTGTTATTATTTACGTAACTTAGCTTTGGCACAATACTACAAGGGTGTGGCACCCTCTGAGAATCAAATTCACTGTTATGCAGTAATGATCAACTAGACGAGTTTCACTAACTCGTACGCAACACCAAGATGCCTTTAAAATGGTAAACTTAATTTATTTTTACCACATACCCACAAATATGGACACCTTGTGAGAATCAAACTCACTAAATAATAATTTTCAAAATTATTTTCCAACCTACAAACCACCTCCCACAAATAAAATTGCAAGCTTTGGAAAATGTTCTGGAAAATAACATTCTTTAGTTGCAACTGTTCAGACCTTTGCAACTAAAACCCAATATGTCATAAACATAGGAATGAATTGTCTGAATTTAGTATCCCATTGCTCAGAAGGAAGTTCCATTCAGACAACTTCTTCCCAAGAGAAACTACTTTGTAGAATCGACTCCCAAGAGGATGCTTCCTCTATTACTGTAATCTTAACGTCTTCATATCAAACTGATTTCATTTAACCACCATAGAGAACCTTTTCTGCCATCAGGCATGGTTGAGGCTAGAATCCTGCAACTTCTTGTCCTCACGTTTTCAACTGACTTGAAGTGCAGCAACTACATCAAACCAATACCTGCGTCCACTGTAAAGAAAGATGGGTCACTGTGTCATGGCAGAATATCTTTCTCATCAGAATCTATTTTGCACCTTTACAAATCTAACGTTGACATATCTGGTCAGGTGTTCCTGCTATTCATTTCAAGGTTCTTGACAAAATCCAAAGAAGAATCTGCAATGTAATCAATCCTGACCTGGCATCTCGGCTTCAGTCACTTTCTCACCAATATGGGGTGGATTCACTCTGTCTTTTCTACAGATATCTTCATGGCAATGGCTCTGACATGCTTTTCTCCCTGGTACACTGACTACATGAATTTAAATATGCTACTAGATTGGCATCTAGGTCCCACCTGCTGTTTACTATTGAAATAGATAACTGTAACTATTACTTCTACTCCAACAGATTTTTTTTCTCTATCTTCTTGAATCCTATTCAACTTTTGTCCCTTCCTCAATTCTTGCTATACTCAGTCTTTTCTTTCACTTTTACTCCCTGAAACTCCCTGCATTCTAGTGGCATTTCCACCTTGCTTGGGATAAAAAGATTATAAAATGATCGGGGCTTTGTATTAGGTGAACATTCAGTAAAAAATAAAAACAAAAAAAAAACACTGGCTTGTTAGCAATCATATGCTAAAGAGTGCAAATATATGTCAGTTTAGACTAAAGATATAACTTTCTTTCAGTGATCCCTCTCTCTTTCAATGTACCATGTCCCTTCAGGATGAAGGCGATCACAATTTCCAGTCTTTCTGTGCTGGATAATTACCTCGGATGTCCAAGAGTAATATAGCCTAAATGTGCCTATAGGATGGGCAAATTGCTAGCGAGGCAAACCATCTGAGCATTGGTGCTGGAATGATGAGGTGCATGCATCATTGAGTCAGATCGAGGCTGGCAGTGTTCCCAATATGCAAATCCTCTGGCTTGGCAAGAATATATAAAAAAAAAAGGCAAGTGTTTATTGAGACGTTAGAAGCCTTTTGTGTTCAGCGCGAGTCACGTTGGTGTGTACTGAACCAGAATCAGTTGCGTGTGTTTCCAGTGTCTGTGCTAAAGAATCGCAGGTTTGCTGCTATACATTTATAGCCTCACAAACACATCATCACAAATCTATCGCTACTCTATCAGTCTATCAGACTATAACTACTCTATCAGTCTATCAGACTATCACTACTCTATCAGTCTATTAGTCTATCACTACTCTATCAGTCTATCAGTCTATCACTATCAATCTATCAGCCTATCACTACTCTGTCAGTTTATCAGACTATCACTACTCTATCAGTCTGTTAGTCTATCACTACTCTATCAATCTATCAGCCTATCACTACTCTATCAGTCTATCAGACTATCACTACTCTATCAGTCTGTTAGTCTATCACTACTCTATCAGTCTATCAGTCTATCACTATCAATCTATCAGTCTATCACTACTCTATCAGTCTATCAGACTATCACTACTATATCAGTCTATTAGTCTATCACTACTCTATTAGTCTATCACTATATCAGTCTATCAGTCTATCACTATCAGTCTATCACTACTCTATCAGTCTATCAGTCTATCACTATCAATTTATCAGCCTATCACTACTCTATCAGTCTATCAGTCTATCACTACTCTATCAGTCTATCAGTCTATCACTACTCTATCAGTCTATTAGTGTATCACTACTCTATCAGTCTATCAGTCTATCACTATCAATCTATCAGTCTATCACTACTCTATCAGTCTATCAGACTATCACTACTCTATCAGTCTATCAGACTATCACTACTATATCAGTCTATCAGTCTATCACTATTAGTCTATCACTACTCTATCAGTCTATCAGTCTATCACTATCAATCTATCAGCCTATCACTACTCTATTAGTCTATCAGTCTATCACTACTCTATCAGTCTATTAGTGTATCACTACTCTATCAGTCTATCAGTCTATCAGTCTATCACTATCAATCTATCAGTCTATCACTACTCTATCAGTCTATTAGTCTATCACTACTCTCAGTCTATCACTATATCAGTCTATCAGTCTATCACTATCAGTCTATCACTACTCTATCAGTCTATCAGTCTATCACTATCAATTTATCAGCCTATCACTACTCTATCAGTCTATCAGTCTATCACTATCAATCTATCAGTCTATCACTACTCTATCAGTCTATTAGTCTATCACTACTCTATCAGTCTATCACTATCAGTCTATCACTACTCTATCAGTCTATCAGTCTTCTATCAGTCTGTCAATCTCTATCCTACTTTATCAGTCTATCACTATCAGTCTATCACTACTCTATCAGTCTATCACTACTCTATCACTATTTCCTTGGAAAATGTTCTGATGAGCTATATTCCTTTGTTCCATCAGTTCAAATCTTTACAGATAAAGACCCACAATTTTATCACTTTCAGTAACGAAATGCTTTGTTCTAGCAACACAAATTAAGAGTAGATTTCCTGAATATTAAATAAAAGATATAGGTGTTATAAATAAAGATAGATTTTTCTCCAAAATAGAATAATAATCCCGACCTGTCTATTTGAAACTCTTTTGAATTGTTTTTCGGTTTGTACTGATCTATCATAACTACTTACAAATGTCAAAAAATTTTGTATTATTTGTGATCATCCATCAGGAAGAATACATTGCCTTTGAAGCAAGATGGAACTTGAAATGGCCAATTAATATGCAATGATTTATGAACATGGCAAAGATGAAGGCGCCTGCCTTCTAGCTTATTGTTGTTCGTCATCTTGGTATCAATTTCAGTTTATAAGTAGATAGTGAAAAAGTTGGTGTGAAAAGAAAGATAACACAGTATTAACTGTAATATTTATGAGACAGTAGATAGGAGATTATTTCTCAGGCAGCGTAAAAGAGACGCTAACAATTTCTCTTCTAGTATGCATCAGTTCTTGGCACATTGGAATTTCAGCAACAGAGAATTCCACAAAATTTCAGCTATTCTGACAGAAGAAATTACCTGGAATTAAAATCATAAAATAATACTTTGTATTATTATTATTTTACCTTCTGGATTTATCATGGCATATGTATATATTTATATGATCATCTTTATCTATCTATAGATATATAGACATAGATAAATACATAGGTAGATAGAACGATAGATACATGGTAAATATATGGAAAATTTAAAAAATGTTTTGTTTCATATTTTTATATAATCATACAGTGTAACCCGGATATAAGAGAGTTGTCGGGACCGGAGAAGAAGTATCTTATATCCGGGTTTCTCTTATATCAGGGTCTCGTATATCCGGGTCTCTTATATCCAGGTTACACTGTATCTACCTTTTCATATGTGTGTGTGCATATATATATATATATATATATATATATATATATATATATATATATATATATATATATATATATCTGTCTATTTTGTTTAGGTCAGTATGGCTCTAATTTGGGAACAGAGAAAATCTCTCTTATATCCGGGTTTCTCTGATATCCGGGTTACACTGTATCTACCTTTTCATATGTGTGTGTGCATATATATATATAAATATATATATATATATATATATATATATATATATATATATATATTTAATTAATTCATCGAGTCTGATAGAAACCTCAACAGAATGCAGAAAGCACTGGACAGCCGTTTTGTCCTATATTTGGGACTCATCAGCAGTGTGCATCCACTACTGAGAATTCAAACCCTGACAGTTAGGTTGTCAAGCAAACATCATACCAAATGTTCTAATGGGCCTTGGTGATGAAGAGATTGCAAATCAGACTCAATATAGTGCCACTCACTCACAAATTCCGTGGTGGAACTCTACTGAGTTCTCTGTAATCATAGGACTGTGCCCCCTGGAGCCACGACTACTCTCACCAAGCAGCTCCTACTGGAGCATTAGAAGCCGGTTCAAGCAATGATAAACACAGATAGTTATTATTAGGAGGATTTGATAATTATATTTAATTAATTCATCGGGGCCCATTTGGAACAGTTGGTATGATGTTTGCTTAATAACCTAACTGTCAGGATTTCAATTCTCGGTAGTGGATGCGCACTGCTGATTAGTCCCAAATGTAGGACGAAATGGCCGTCCAGTGCTTTCTACATTCTGTTGAGGTTTCTATCAGACTTGATGAATTAATAAAATATAATTATCAAATCCTCCTAATAATTTCTATCTATCTATCTATCTCTATATATATATATATATATATATATATATATATATATATATTTAAATAAATTTCTTGTTGTACAAAACTTTATAATAGAAAAGAACAAGCGTAATTTCTTATTAAATTTAAATTTGTTTACAGAGAGAAGGCTTGTGGGATCTTATATATAAGGATTCTAGGACCTTGAGATGATACAATGAGTGTGACAGAGCCAAAATAGAGAAACAGTCCACACTTGTAAACAGAGGGATTGCTTGCTGGGTCTGAATATTATTGGTCTCTAGTTTTCCTTGAATATTTTTTTTACTTCTCTCACATTAGTTATCCTATAAATTAATTTATGTGTTTGTCCTTTTTAATTCCCAGAATAAAACTTGATAAGCTGCAACAAAACTGGTTGTTTTTATTTATTAAGTTACACCAATATGCCTTGTAATTTAAATTTAATTACACTTGTTCCTTGCTATATATCTATATCTATATATCTATATAAATATATATATATATATATATATATATATATATATATATATATATATATATATTAAGACATTTTTTTCATGTTTATATGTTTTTTTATAGATACAAATATCTAAGTAAATTCTCTGTTTATAATAAACATTATTAATGACATTTAGTGGCCTGAATGTCCAAGAAATTTTTATACAAAATATGCGTCCTCCAACATAAAAAAAAAAATATCTTAAAATAATTGTTGGACTTTGTCCATATCATAATATGTGTGATATCATATATATATATATATATATATATATATATATATATAAAGAATGTATAAACATAAAAATGTCTTAATACATACATACATATATATATATATATATATATATATATATATATATATAAAAGACAAATTTACAAATTTGTCATGATAAAGCCCCTTAGAGGAGAAAAATATGCTGGCTAAGAATAGTTTTTTGTCTTGTATTATTGATTTTGTTCCTTTACAAATATATTCTATCTGAAAAATAATTTACACACACAAACACATATATATATATATAAATGGCAGGTTTCTAGTTGTGCCTGATTATTGTCACCTGCATGAGTTGTACCAAATACATATTTATTATTAACATAAATTTTTACTCTGTTATTTTACATCAGGTACGGGTTTTATAACTATTGACATTCAGCCTTATTATATATATTATTATATATATGAGAGGGAATGTAAGAGAGAGAGAGAGAGAGAGAGAGATACAGTAAATATATAAGACAATTTACATAACTTTTAGTTCATATGTTTATATAATCATCTCTATAAAAATAACAAAAACGTGAAAATTGACAGACATTTGCTGGAAACCTCATGACATGTTGACCGAACAATTACACAAAAGTTTGTCTCTGAAACTCTGGAGTAGATGTGCTGAATATAACATCAATCAACTAAGTGCCAAATTTTATATTTGTATTAATTCAATATCTATCTATCTATCTATCTATCTATCTATCTATCTATTTATATATATATATATTATATATATATATATATATATATATATATATATATATATATATATATATATATATACATATAGATAGATAGATAGATAGATAGACAGATTGTGTGTATTTAGGCAGCATTTTTTAATTCATACATGTTTCATTAAATAATATAGACAAGTGTCTATTTATTTTATGTAAATTCTTTTCATAATGTCTGATAGATAGATAGATATAGATATAGATATATGCCAATTTGGAAAACTTCTGCATTGGCATATATTGCAGATGGAATGTATTCATCAGAAAAAGAAAAAATATGATACAGAATAAAATTTTTTCAAGCTTTTTCACAGATTCTTATCCAATATGTATATATGTATATATATGTATATATATGAATAAATTGAAATAAATATATATGTATATATATATATGTATATATATGAATAAAATGAAACCAATGGGAGGGAGTCAATAATATATATATATATATATATATATATATATATATATATATATTAAAGAAAAACAGACCACTTTAAGCTAACATTATAATAATTTATTTCACCAGTGTCCTTTTAAAGGTCGCCGGATCATCAGATAACACTTCCAAAAATGAAATGAAATGAGACGGTACTTTAAAGTGGTCTATTTTTCTTTAAAATATTAGCTCTGGATTTACATTGAGCTCTCAGGATTTCATGTTCCTTGGGATTACCCATATGGTTTAACAAGTTCTTCATAACTTATATATATATATATATATATATATATATATATATTATTGGATCCTTTTTATCTTTTATTCTTTCCTAGTATCCTCCCCATACCAAGTCGTTTCTCTCTCTTTCACTCTCTGTAACCACCTGCATATCAGTGGAATTCCCACCTTGCTTAAATGATTAAAAAAAATGATATAGATATATAGAGGAAAAGATTACATAATTTTTTATATATCAAAGACAATTTTATGAAAACCTGTGACAAAGTAGAAAAATATTTTTTGTGAAGTGCTTTGTCCTTTGATATTAGGTTGGTGCAAAAATAATGACGTAATAATGTCATTTTTTGACGTATTTTTTTACGTCAAAAAATGACATTATTACGTCATTATTTTTGCACCAACCTAATATTTGTTATGGGCCAGGTTAGGATCAAGGAAGAACACAAACACAAGAGTGGAAATAACAAAGGTATATTACACGAAATAATAATACAAGATGTGGAAGGTGTTAGTAAGACTGTCAGTCTGGTTTGGAGTGAACTACTATTGGCTTGACTTGATTCGACCCTCTCTCTTGAGAGGTGTAGTATACATAGTGTTAGGAAGAGTTCATTCTGTAGTTATAGGTAAGGACCCATGACAATATTTACATTGATGTAATTACATATACACATGAAGGAGAGGGGGATGCTTTTAAAATTTAAACTCGTTTTTTTAAATATCTTTTAATAGAGAATTTTATTTAGTTTTTTTTTTTCTTTTTGTTTATGTTTTTATCAGTTTTGTTTTTAAATATCCCACATTGCGATAGCAGAGGATCTAACTAGAAGAGTAAATTGCTGTAAAGTCCCTTGACACAAATTTGCTGTGGATAATCTCATGATTAAAGCACTTTCGAACTCACTATGCTGAGCAACTAATACATTTAGTGCAATATTTTGTAAAAAAAACTCTTTTGAGTTTATTTAATATTTTATTTAAATATTTTGAGATGTATTCTATGTGGCAATAAGTCCAAATCCATCCTTCAAATCTATAAATCAACCATTTGCCCTTGCATGAAATACTGCTGCCATATATGGTCTGGAACCCTCACTGTTCATCTTAAGGTCCTCAACAAAATCCAGAGTTGGATATCAATGTGATTGGCCCTGATCTGGCATCTCGTTTACAGTCACTCCCTCGGGGCATGCCATTGCCTTCCTCTGTTTTTCCCACAAATACTTTCACGGTAACTACTTTGACGAGTTACTTTTGCTGGTTCCCAAACTGCATGATTTTAAATGTGCTACTAGGTTGGCATCTCAGTCCCACCCTTTCACCGTTGAAATGGTTAAATGTAGCCGCCTCTTCTACTCCAATAGCTTCATGTCTCACACTTCCCATCTGTGGAACTCCCTTCCTCTTACTTGCTTCCATGATAGCTATATTCTCCAGATATTCAAATGCAATGTCAATCGACATCTCTAGATGCCTTGATCTATCCCCCATCATTCTCTTCATCCTTTCCTCTATCACGCCTATTTACTCTTGCTCCCACTCTCTCTAACCCCTTGCGTGTTAGTGGCACTACCACCTTGCTTGGGGTGAAATGCTTAATATATATATATATATATATATATATATATATATATATGATGAGATAAAGTGGAAAATTTTTAATCTAAGTAACATTTTGCTGGAGAAAAGCTTATGTTATCTTATGTTATCTTTGGCATTATCAATTCCACAAAAAGATGAAAGACAAAACTATCTGTTACGAGAGTGTCTTGGAAATTCTAAGGACAAGTTGGTCATTATAATTCACATTAATTGCTCTAGCTTATCACATTCTGGCATGGCCCTAGGAGAGAGTCTATATGTCTCTATATCAGAGCCACTTGGTATTGTAGGATTTTTATTAGGTTGGTGAAAAAATAACGACGTAATAATGTCGTTTTTTGACGTTAAAAAATACGTCAAAAATGACATTATTACGGCATTATTTTTGCACCAAGCTAATAATTCAAGGACATTTAATTATTATTTGTATACACATATATACCTACATACACATACACACATACACACATGTACATACAGAGACACAATACATATATACATTCTTAGGTATGTGTGTCTACATATACATCCACCAGGAATATACAGGAGCCCATTTTTATTTTTCCATATACATTTATACATATACATGCCTATCGACATATCCCTGTGCACACACAACACAATTTTCCACTTTGATTTTCACTTTGTTTTGGTAACTATTGTACAAAATACACACACACACACATGCACACACATATATATATGTGGAGAAATATAGTCTGAAGGCAAGGATTATGACAGCATTCACCAACTTAAACAAAGAGACCGTCCAGAGGAGTTGCAGGAGATTCCAAAGTAGTTTGGAGGCTGTGGTTGAAGTTAATGTTGATTTTATTGAATAATTTACACTTTATTATTTCAAGATATTTTTGTGTAATTTTGGTAAATATATCTGTTAAAATGAGATGTGAAAGTTATTTTCATTTTTGCATAATTTACATGGCAATTTATCCATAGTACCATATATATATATATATATATATATATATATATATATATATATATATATCTGTACCTACATACATGTGTATATACACTGGTATTGCACAAGAGTGTCTCTGCAGACATGTCTACGAAAGAAATAGAAAGAAAAAAGGAAGATATGTTTAAGTCATGAACAGCACCAGTTCCTCAGCTTGCCAATTTCAAGATGTTTCTATTTATTTCTTCATCATCATTTTTCAATTTTCAATGGCATGCAGCCATCACTTTAGTGGGTGTCCTTCTAATACACAGCAGTCATATCGAAATGATGTGCAAGGAAAGATATTCTTCTATAGAAAATTAATATAATAAGATGAAATACATTCTGAGATTTACTTTTACGCTTTCTTTCGGCTGTAATAGAGTTGTTCTAACCTCAAAGAAATTCGGATCAAAGCTCACACGAACAGAGATAGTCATGTTCGATTTCCATTACTAAATTTCTTATCAAGGCTGACAGTACAACAAAAGCAAAGGAGAGCTTTTTCTCTATTTAGGGAAACTTTCCAATTATGCTAAATTGTTCAGAAATTTTAATTATAAAATTACAAAATAATTATAATGTTTGGGCAGAAAGACTTAAAATCTATATATGTTCATTTTTGGTAAAATGAAAAAAATAGATTCAAATAAAAGTAGATGTAATATTAACACATATTCTGTTAATTAATTAATTTCAGACAAATAAAAAATTTCTTTTTAATTGAAAATTATTAATAATATACAGTATACCCACTGAGTAGATACCAACTTCATATAACATTAAAATAAAATTCTCGGCATAAGGTTACCTCTCTGTGTCTTTTCTATAAATATTTTCATGGTAATTGTGTAGATGAGCTCTTCGCTGTAGTACCTAGACTTTTTGAATATAAGCAAAGTACTCCACCAGTGTCAAGATCTCACTAATTCACAATTGAGCTGGCTAACCATAAATTCTTTGTAACAATAAATTCTATACATTATTTACATTATTCGGACTATTGTCCTCATCTTTGTCACCATATTTATCACAATGTTTCAGCTAATGTACATTATTTACATTATTCGGACTATTTACCTCATCTTTGTCGCCATATTTATCACAATGTTTCAGCTAATGTACATTATTTACATTATTCGGACTATTGTTCTCATCTTTGTCGCCATGTTTATCACAACGTTTCAGCCGATGTACACTCTGGCCTTCTTCAGGTGGTTGGAATGTCGAACTGAACCCTTTATTTCACTCAGTGGGTTAGACTCAGTACTATGTTTGATGGATGTCAGTTATCAGTAACCTCTTGTAATGGTTGTGGACTACTGACCTTTCTGTGGTGTTTCTTGCCTTGCTGAATGTTATTGAATCCTATTTTCAGTAGGCAATCCCCAGGTATATGCAGATGCAGAAACTGGACATGATGTTTATGAAAAGGGATATACATGATCCCCTCCCCCATATAAGATTAAACAACATTCCAGAGAACAACAGATACCTGAGGAAGGTCAAAGGGTATGCAGCTGAAATAGGAAAAGGCAAACAGTCTTAGTGCAAAGGAATTTCCCTGAAAAGATTAAAACCCAGTATTTTAACAAAATTCTAACACAAACCATATGTAAATCTGTTTATAATTTTTAAAAATCTGTTCTGTTCAAATGTTATTGATTTTGTATGTTTATATTAGTATAGATTTTCTTTCTTTCTATTTGTTTCTATTTTTTTTTCTTTTTTTTTTTACAGTAAGCTTACTCTGTACAAGGCCCAGGGACCACTTGCATTAGAAGGGATACATTACAAGTAGTTTATATAGATAGGAGGTGAAGATATTGGTTAACTCTAGACTTAAGAATGTAGTGATTGGAGAACCATCCTCTGGGGAGTTTGTTCCACAGAGCAGTGGTTCTCTGGAAGAAGTTGTTCAAGTGGAACTTACTTCTCACTGATGGAATATGGATGGAATGTGGGTGGTTTTCTAGAATGTAAGTGACATGGTGGGTCCTAGCCATGAATGTTAGACTTGGTGGAACCATGAACAGTAGTTCATCCAAACACTTTCCATGGAAATAATGATAGCGTAGTAAGAGGCTCGCCACATCCCACCTGTGAGAGAGAGAGGTTGGAGAGAGGAAAATAATTCTTCTCCAACAAAGACGTTTTTGAATTCTATCAAAACTGGAAAGTGAGGACTGGGTAGCTTCCACCCAAATATGGTAACAGTATCTCACTTTTCGACATGATCTGGCTCTTATAAAGGTAGGGGATAGCATGATTGTTATTGATTATATAATATTTTAGCAGATATATCTTCAGGCTTCATCAGGTATAATCTTTGAGAGAAAGGAAACCTTTTAACTCAAAAAAAAAACAAGAGGTAACAGAAATTGTTTAAAAAAATGTACCTACTGGACTTGTCTATTTCCACTTTACACAAATTACACCAAGGAATAAGCTCACCGAGAAAAACTTTGTTAAATAATGAAAACTGGTACTGAATACTATGTTAGTCCAATTCACGAGTGTGAATGACAGGTCAGTATATGCCAACTCTTTCATCTTCCTCACTTCCTATCAAAACTTCCTGCCAGTTATCTGTACTTTATGCTGGAGGGGACAGTATGTTCTTTTCTACCTCCAGTTTCTTTCACTTCACCTTTGGTTATGGCTTTCTTGTGTTCCTCAAGTTTGGCTCTAAGAGAACAGCTGGTTTTATCTTTTATATACCTTACGACATCTGCAGGGTATATTGTAAATGCACTTTTTTGTCAAAATCTTCTCTCCTAAAGAAACACAAATGGATCAGCTGACATATTGTGCTAACAAAATTGAATGTATATAGAAGGGTATTTCAATGAGCAGACATTAGAATACTTACTTTGGGGAGTTGGTCAGGTTGAAAACTTTTCATCATCCCCACCCATATATATATATATATATATATATATATATATATATATATATTTATTAAAGACATTTTTATGTTAACGTTCTTTTTATAGATACAAGTATTTAAGTAAATGCTCTGTTTATAATAAACAGTATTAAATAGCATTTACCGGTCTGAATGTCCAAGAAATTTTCATAGAAAATATTCGTCTTTTCACAGGATTCGAACCTGCATCCTATACGGAACCGTCATTTACGCTGACGTGCCTTAACCGACTCGGCCACAAAGGAGCGTTCGGTAGGCAAGGTCAAATTTACTGCTTATAAACTTCAATCTTCCATGAATCTTGTACATTCATAACTGCTCATGGCGTATCAAATGTAAACAAATGACATCATACATTAAGAAATGGATAAAGTCCGGCAATTTTATTTATTAAAGACATTTTTTATGTTTAACGTTCTTTTTATAGATACAAGTATTTAAGTAAATGCTCTGTTTATAATAAACAGTATTAAATAACATTTACCGGCCTGAATGTCCGAGAAATTTTCATAGAAAATATTCGTCCTTTGACAGGATTCGAACCTGCATCCTATATGGAACCGTCATTTACGCTGACATGCCTACCGAACACTCCTTTGTGGCCGAGTCAGTTAAGGCATGTCAGCGTAAATGACAGTTCCGTATAGGATGCAGGTTCGAATCCTGTCCAAGGACAAATATTTTCTATGAAAATTTCTCGGACATTCAGGCTGGTAAATGTTATTTAATACTGTTTATTATAAACAGAGCATTTACTTAAATACTTGTATCTATAAAAAGAACGTTAAACATAAAAATGTCTTTAATAAATAAATTGTTGGACTTTTTGTCTATTTCTTAATATATATATATATATATATATACATATATATACATATATATATATATATATATATATATATATATATATATATTTACATATATATATATATATATATATATATATATATATATATATATATATATATATATATTTGGAGATACTTGATCTTATTCTTGGATTTGATTTCTCTCTGAGAGAATGTCAAAATTTGATAGTGTTAATGTCCTTGTTCACAGCAGGGTCATATAATTTAAAGAATCCGTATTTCAGCAGTCATATTTTTTTCAAACATGTTTGGTCTAACGATATCAACAATTCTGTCTATCAAATTATTTATTAATTTTTTTCCAATTTCTTTTACGAAATGGGTAAATTTACCAAAGTTCATATTTATCTTTATTTTATATTATTTTTCCTGTGTACTTTCGAATGTCGCTACATTCATTTTCAAGGAATGCATTTTGTGTATGTTTATGTAACTGCTTTTGGGTAATTCCATCATTCTTACATTTGCTGGAACCAATTTCAATTCACTCAAGATGACATCATTTAAATGGTCACTCTGGAATTTTTATGTGTATTTTTCTTTTTATATAAACACACTTCAATATATATTCTGGTTTGGAGAAAGATATCTTATTTAATGTTGGCTGCCTCCCTTGTAGTAAAACATCCACAACAGAGATTTGAGTCTTTCTTTATATTGTGTCCTATTTAAAACTGTGAAGTTATTTACTAAAATTTGTCTGATGTTAATATTATTTGTTATATGTTGATCTATATGTGCATGGGTTGCACCAAATTCTGACACATGACAAGTCAACCTATGAGAGAGTCTAGTCCAGGTGTGGCCAATGTAAGAATTTAATGTGATTTGTTGATTGTAAGTGTTGGAGATACAGTCTCCCAAAAGACATTAGAATTCATAAAAAACATTAATTTTATGGTCAATTGTTTCCTTCCTTTTGGCTGGAACCTAAAGCATGCATCATATCGTCTCCAGACCACAACTCAACAGGCATTGAGTTAAATCTGGTCAAGATCCAAAATAAATAAATTTAAATAAAACCATGCTCACAACACAATTGCAAGAGACTGACATGCATACAAAAAACAATACCCTATCTGTTGGTGCCACGGGTGGCAGTACTGCCTTAGCCACAGAAACTGTGTTACTTACCCTGGTTTTTACCTGATAAGGGCATGTGCTTTCACACATTGTATACAGAGGATTGGGTAGATTTTTGATGTGACAAATTATTTCTAATAATTAGATTAAAAATTTTGAATAAATATATATATATATATGCATATATATGAAGAAATATAGTCTTAAAGTGTATTATATTTATGGGATAAAGTGCTCAATATCAGAGATAGAGCGTGTGTAAATATAAAAGTGAACATAGAAGTCATCACTTAGAGGCAACAGTCTGTTTCATGCTATATGTAGTCATCAGGCCTGACGATTGCATATAGCATGAAACAGACTGTCGCCTCTAAGTGTTGACTTCTATGTTCACTTTTAAATTTATATATGCATATATATATATATATATATATATATATATATATATATATATATATATATATTAAACAACTTAACTGTTTGTGAGTATAGAGGATCTGGATTAATACCTTAACAATCTTGTTTCTTCTTAAGTTTGTTTTGCAGTGTATCAACTTTTATTATCATACTGGGAATAACTATTTTCCTGTCTACTGAAGCAGGACACTTCCTATATAACATTTTGCTCTCACCCTCCAATCCAAACCTGCTGACAACAAATGTCTGCAGAAATGGTTTTTCAATGTCTCACAGCTCATAATGTATGACAGCTTTCATATTCCACCAGATGCAAAGCAAGGAATTATGGTTTGGGTGTTAGCACTGGTTTCTCATTTTATTAAAAAAAAAAAAAGCACATTTTTTTCACTTTCTGTTGAAATGCAAAACTCATTTTTTATCACCTAAAACATTGTGATGCAAAAATGAAAGTTTGGCATTACTGATTAAAAGACTGCTGCAAATGGCAGAACATGGCGTTCAGTTCCTCATGAGGAAACCAAATGCTCTCTTTGTAAGTTTTCCAAATTAAACTCTGAAATGTAAATAACACATTGCGAAACAGAAGAAATTTTATGCATTTTCTTACCAATCATAACTCATAACTCATAATAGAGAAATATATAATTACTTTTTGAATGCGAGGTTTTGTAATGTAATGTTTTAGGAGGCACAGTGGAGTAATGGATAGTGGCTCAGATTGAGGAATCAGAGAGCTGAGTTCGAATTCCAGTAGGATCTATTACATTCACTTATGTGCTTATACCCTGGGGAAAGGTATGAATCCTCCTCTTCTCCACCCCCCAGCTATGGGTAAATAGCAGGACAAACTGGGTTCTTTAGCCTTGGATAGCAACTGGTCTAGGAGAAAATAACTCTGAATTCAAAGCTGTATGTTACCCAGGTGTAGCACATACTATACAGCTAAAGAAATGATTACATTGGTTTGATGATTCCAACTATGGCCGACTTGGATGGATGTGTTATAACAGCTATGCAGTCTTTATGATAGCTGGCATATAGATCAAATAGAATTGTAGAACTGATGATAAGATAATTCTAGACAGAGTTTCCTACCATCCAACTTGATTCTGCCTCTATTGATTAACTCATAATTCATAGTGTGAAATACATAATTACTTTTCAAACATGCTAATATTATGTAAGGTTCTATAATGTTGGCTTTGAAACAGTTCTGCAACCTTTACAAATTTGAGCAACAAGCCTGTATCATGATTTAAATGAAACTTGACAGAGCTGTGATTGAGAACCTCAACATGTTTTGTCAGGCTTTTGGTGAATACTGCTCAGGTTGGACATAGGACTTTGAGTTGAACATGTTGTTCAAAGTGAAATGTTGATTCAAGATAGTGGGTGTTCAGGGTAACCAGTCACTAGTAAATCAGTAGAAAATATGGAAAAATAATGTGAACTCATCCACGAGAACCATTAGTAGGCACCCTGCAATATCCATGTCATCCACTTGACATTTCTATACAGATACTGTCATTGCACAAGAATGATTTGGATCAGTTATGTATTCTGCCAGGAGATCCTAGTCCAAGAATCTTCTAATGCCATCTCAATACTACTTTAGAGTGTCCTTTCCAGGCCTTTGCTTCATTGAACAAATAAGATGGATGTTTTTTGCTCAGGAAATATGTCAGGCAAGAACAAGTAAAACAGAAAATTACACTTTTTAGTTTCTTTTCTATTTTTTTACAGAAATAATCTTTAATAAATTCTAATGCCTTGATTCTTCACAGAAGTTCACTTAATAAAAATATGTATGGTTAAAGTATATTCTCCTGATGTCAGTTAAAACTAATGCCTTCATCTATCTAAATAAATAAACAGCAAATTGTCTGTCCATCAGTGTGTCTCAAACGCCTCTAACTCAGGCCACACTTGCTCTGCATCGACATTTTTGGAATCAGGATGAAACCAGGATTGATAACCTGCCCTTCATCTGGTGCTTGAACATCCAGCATTGGGATTTGTCTTTGGATGAAGAAGGAACACTTAAAAACAGTTAAAAACACAAAATTTAAAATAATGGAAAAAATTAGTGATTTTAAAAGTTTTCAATTTATATTGAGTTTAAAGTAGCACGAAAACTTTGTGAGTTTAAAAATTTTCATTTTAAATCCCATTTAAAATATCTCCAAAACTTTGTGAATTGAAGAAATCAATTCTGTTTCTTCAAAATACCAAGGAATCAGTGTTAAAGTGAGAGGTTTTGTGGCATGGGGTTTTGAAGTTCTGCAGAGTTTGTGATCTGAAAAACTCAACTCTATTAAAGTTCCATGGAGTTTGTGATACAGAATTTTAACTGAAATCAATCTCTTTGCTGGCATTGTTAAAAGCCTGAACCAGAGTTAAAGTGAGGTTTTGAATTTCCATGGAATGAAATGAAAAATTAAA
The DNA here is from genome assembly GCA_963932145.1 of Acanthosepion lycidas. Classification (NCBI taxonomy): domain Eukaryota; kingdom Metazoa; phylum Mollusca; class Cephalopoda; order Sepiida; family Sepiidae; genus Acanthosepion; species Acanthosepion lycidas. Next base: position 61,643,967 of record OZ010597.1, on the reverse strand, counting down.
AGTTATTTTTTCAAAATTATTATTATTGCTGTTTTCTAAGCTGGGCCAGAGGTCCCTTTAGTTTTTGGCCAGAGTTCCAATTAGCCCTTCACAGGATTTAGCTTAAAAGTTTGCACAGAAATGGTTTTTAAGCTCGTTGCATAGACACTAAATGATAATTTTTGAAAGTGAAAATTTCAATGAAATATATTGAAAAATTTCACAATGTTCATCTAAAATCAAGAAAATATAAACTTTAAGCAAAGTAATCACAAAAAATAGAAAAAAAATAAAGTGTCAGGTGTATCTATTTATTTCTGTTCTCAGTTTAAGCTGACACCTTTTTTCTATAAATTTAAATTTTATTTGTAAACTATAATTTTATAATGTAAAAGTTTCTCTGAAATATATTTAAAAATTTGGAAGTGTTCACCTGAAATCAGCAAAATAGGAACTCTAAGTGAAAATATATAAAAAAAAAAAGGTGTAATTTTAAACTGATCATATGAGGACATGAATAATTAATGTATGGGAAATTGGGATCATTTTTTTAAATGTCAATTTATGTCAGGAATTAGAGTTTTGCAAATGAGTCATGCAATGAAAAACCCATAAAAGCTGGTGACTGGGAACTAACAGGTTAAATGAGAATAAAAGTCAAGTAATATAATTCTTACTACCTGAGTAAATCCTTTTGTCTGGTGGCAAAAAAGTCCAACCAATAATCATTGGTGGCTTTGCAAAAGAACCATAACACTTACCTGCAAGAAAGAATAAAGATAATTAGAAAGAGGTAAGCAATAATTAAGTATCAACATATAATTAACGGTATTTCAGGCAGGTTATTTTGGAGTTGATAAAATGGAGATGGGAAAGGGCTTGTTTTTTATTGGCCCACTAAATTTAAAATGCTACAGAGCTCCAAATAATGGCTTAGATGTTTTGAAACATTGCAGGATTATTCTTTTATCATTTTTTTTTTATTTGGGTCTGGAACTAGTGACATGATCAGTTAGAAAGTAATTAAATGCAATGGCTTCATTTAGATTACAAACAATTCATGTTGAATGTACTTTGAAATATTTGTGAACTGAAGTCATAAAAAAACTGTATTGGGAGGCTAAATTAAGTCTATATATATTTTTCTAAAATTTCAACAATCCTCACATCAACAAAAATATACTAATGTCAGAAATTAAGTAACCAAAGAAATATTTGTTGTGGGATGCTGGTTTGTTGTATAAATTTTAATCACTATTATGTTGCAGGAATTAACAATTTGGATAGTAAATATTTACAGGCTCCTGAGAAATTTATTCCAAAAACTATATTTGCAGACACAATGTGAATCCAATTAAAAAAAAAAATGCATAACATAAAACAATAAATATGAAATAAACAACAACACGTTTATTTGCAAAAGGAATTATGTGTGACAAAAGAAAAAAAAAACATGAAAATAGATATAAGATTTGGTTTGGTTGGGTTGTTTTACAGCATATCAACATCAATGGGTTATTTAATGCCAACAAAATTTTTATTGATGGTAATATTTTTTTTCATAAACATGTATTGCTGGTAATATTTTTTTCTTCAAAAATGTATTTGTGGAAATATTTTTTCTTCAAAAATCTCTTGCTGGTAATATTTTTGCAAAAAATATATAGCTGGTAACATTTTTGTTTTTCAGAAATGTATAGCTGGTAATATTTTTTTTTTCAAAAAAATGTATTGCTGGTAAGATTTTTTCTTCAAAAATGTATTTGTGGTAATATTTTTTTTCTTCAAAAATCTATTGTGGGTAATATTTTTTTCAAAAATGAATAGCTGATAATATTTTTTCCAAAAATATATAACTGGTAATATTTTTTTTTCAAAAATGTATTACTGGTAATATTGCATTGCTGGTAATAATTTTTTACAAACGTATTAAAACCTATTTTTACACTTTCATAGTATTTTGACCACAGTTTGGGGGTTAACTATTTTGCCATAGCTGGGACCCTAACACCCCAGGTCAGGGTGGACCTGGAAACATCAGGAATTAAGAGGTGATTTCACACTCCTCAAAACCTCCTGATCCGAGGCCTTGCTGTTGGACATAGTTTATCGTCTTATCCAGGATGTGAATGTAGTTTATCATCCTACTCAGGAAGGGCTATAATAATAATAATAATAAATAATAATATAATATGATAATATATAATAGAATATTATATATAATAATATATATTATAATAATAGTGTAACCCGAATATAAGAGAGTTGTCAGAACCGGAGAAGAAGTCTCTTATATCCAGGTTTCTGTTAAATCCGGGTTTGGTTTATTTTGTTTACATTGACACAGGCTCTAATTTGGTACAAGAGAAAATCTCTCTTATATCCGAGTTTCTATTATATCCGGGTCTCTTATATCCGGGTTACACTGTATAAAATAATAGTATATAATAATATAATATAATAAGAATGTGCTTGGTTTTGTGTGCATAACTAGCATGTATAAAGAGAGAAAATCTGCATATGAAGGCTAGAGCTAAAAAGCTGTAAAAGAGACTAGGGAGAGAAATGCATCCCTTTTTATAGGCTTAAGGAGCAACCACCCAAGTGAGGTTTATTTTTAGCAAAGTTGAGTGGGATAACCCACATATTCACTATATTCACAATTGCACTTAAAATAATGCAACAATATTTTTAGTAACATATCTGGCATTTTAGTTCAATACCTTGCCCACAAAGGGAGCAGTATTAGTTAAAAGTTATGCATGGGAAACCTCCACCTGAAATCAACTTAGAAAACTTTATGTATACTAGAACATGACCATTTGTGGAATCACCAACTGTCATTCTCACTTATCCATGGTTGGCAAAATTGGCAATTAGCAAGACATTCAGGTTTCATTAAGCTAAAGCTACTTTGCAAAATTAAGTCTAAACCAGAGATGGAGGAGATGTAACATCTCTGTAGTAATATTATATTTTTATATAATATTATATTATTATCTTATATTATATGTATATAATATTATATTATATCTATAATATTATTGTATAATATTATATTATATAATTATATAATATTATATTATAAAATATAATTATATATTATATTATAAAATATAATTATATATTATATTATATATATTATATTATTATATAATATTATATTATATTGTATATATAATATTATTATATAATATAATATTATTATATTATATATATAATATTATATAATATTATATTATATAATTATGTAATATATTGTATAATATGATTATATATTATATTATATTATTATATTATATATATAATATTATTATATAATTATATTATATAATATAAATATATAATGCTATATATTATTTATACAAATAATATTATATAATATTTTATTATGATATTATATTACGTAATATTATATTATATTTATGTATTCTTATTATATATAAATATATATAAATATTTATTGATATATATATATATATATATATATATATATATAAATATTATTATATTATATAATATTACATATTATATTATTATATATTATATTATTATAGTATTATGTAATATAAATATATATGAATATTATATAAATATATATATAAACATAGGTAAATATTATCATATTATATATATTATTATATTATACATTATTATATATTATCATATTATCATATACTATTATATTATTACATTACATAAATATATATAATTATTATATAAATATATATATATATATAAATATTATCATATATATATTATATATTATGTTATATATTATTATGATTATATTTTATCATTATTATTATATTACTATATATTATTATATTATTATTTCTGAATGGTTTTGGTACCATGAATGATCTCCATATGAAAGTTTTGATCTGACAAGGCTATTTAAAATATAAGTTTTCAGATTAATGTTTTAGTTTTGTAGCAATTGGCAGCGTTGTGTGAAACTACCTCTGGTACAGAGGTAGTTTTACCCAATATATATATATATTTAGCCTGGGCTAGCCATGTTGCAAATATGACCGATGACAGAATACCTAATTTTCTCATGTATTATCAGCTTGTCAGTGGACAAAATTGGATAGCTGTGGCTCAGGTCCAAAGACAAGTTAAAGAGTTACCTCTCATCTGTCAATGTGCTTCATATTAAATTTGAGTGAGTTGCTATGGATAAAAATATCTGGAGATATTTGTGTTAGAGTGGTATCAGAAGTTTTGAGATCAGTCATATTGATCAGCTGCAAGATGAAGGATAATGGCAAAATGTTCCTGTTGCTCTGTCCTGAGATCCTCACTGTTGCACAATATGTAGACATGTATGCAGGTGACTTGCAGGATTGAAGTGCCACATACAACACAAACATTAAAACTGAATGAAATTGTTGGATCCTCATATGTCGGAATCGGTAGAAATGGCCATCATATAATCTTAATCACGGTTTGGTATCACTGAGGATGTTTTGTAGAGGCCTCTGCTGCAGGATCACTAATAGTTAGCAAGCCCTGCTGACCAAATTATACTAAATGGGTTTCAACAGCATGATTGGTAGCTAGAGGAATCTCTAACTGATTGAGTTTTCTCATCTGCATGCATGTGTTTATCCACTGCTATACATTTCTCTAACTGCACTTTATTTTCAATGTACATTTTTTTGCAGAGAAAGCTAGATGGTGAGATTGGGGATTAATATATAAAACAGAAACAATATAAAACTTTCTGGACATAATGAATAAAAAAAGCTTTTTATATTTAAACTCTAATTATAAGAACAAATTTTCTTAAATATAATTTTTTTTATTTATTTGTCTCATTTCATTCATTTTCTTCCTCTTCTTCAGGTCCTCCATCTTTTTTTTTTTTTTAAAAATAGGATTTATTATTCTGTGTTATTTTTTCAAGGTGTTTTTTGTTTTTCAACTTCAAAACTTATTTGCTTCTTTTCGTCACCAAAATGATTTACCGATATTAATTGGAAACCACTATGGTGGTTACTAAACTTGTATTCCTGACCAATTATCAAGTTCTATCCATTCAATCCTACTGATGTGCCATCATCTTAGTTTTGGCCTTAACAATGCTTATTAAGAAAAATGCTTTACTGTAGAACTGCAGCTAGCAAATTAATAAATAACCATATTTTACAGTGTTCTATAATTATATTGGAATTGATACAGATACTGTTCTAAAAGTTCATCATTATCTAGATTTCCTCATTTTGTTGAAGATGATGGTCTTGAAAACTATTTACTATGAATATTAAGGTTTTTCTTTGCATAGAAATATTGGAATAAAAGACTTTGATAGAACAGTCAGTCAGTTATGTGCCATGCGTGATACACACGATTATATATCTTTCGATACATGACTGACGAGGCATTTATTTTCCTGCAGTAGGTTGATATTACTTTCTGCAGTAGACCAGATTTTTTCCAGCAGTAGGTTGCTATTTTTTGCTGCGGTAGACCAGTTGCCATCCAAGGCTATAGAACCTGATCTGTCCTGCTATTTATTCATAGCTGGGTGGAGAAGAAGGTTATTAGCACATAAGTGAATGTAACAGATTCGACTAGAATTCAAACTCAGCTCTTTGATTCCTCAATCCGAGCTGCTCTCCATTAGTCCACTGTGCCCCCTCGATAGAACACCAGTGTAAAATTATACCTTGCCTTCATTGTCTGTCAGAATTCTTTTTGAAGTGGTCTCTCTATCACGTGAACTGTAGTACGTATCATAGAGTCATTGTGAACTCTCTTAAACTGGTTGCTAATCATGGGCTAAGAACCCAGTTTTCTCAACTATTTAACCTTTAGCAAGAGGAGAAGAAATAGATTCATAACTTTCGCACATCATAATCATGGTTTGGTATAATAAAGGAGGATTTTTAGGGGACTTGCTGCAGAATCACTAGTGGCTAGCAAGTTCTTCTGCTGTGACTGCAGCAACAGCATTGGTAGTTCCCTTCTGAGTCATCTCTTCATACAAGTTTAGTTTTCTAGCAATTGGCAGTGTTGGGTGAAACTACCTCTGGTACAGCCTAATCTATGTTCAATTTCTCTTTCTTCTATACTTAACAAAAATGTAAAATGTATGCCATGTTTTAACATTTGTTTTCATATTCAACAATTTATGTACATACATACATACATACATATATATATATATATATATATATATATATATATATATATTGCCTGGGGTAGCCATGTTGCAAGTATGAGTGATGACAGAATACCTAAGTAGGTCTAACTGCACTTTATTTTCAATGTGCATTCTTGTAGAGAAAGGCAGGGGAAAACAATGTAGAATTCATTGGGTGGTAGTGACAAGAAACGGTTGTTTATACGTTAACTTTTAAATATAGTTCACCATAAAACTATATTTCTCCATATATATATATATATATATATATATATATAGTTAGATTGATGTGAGTTTGTGACCCTGGGTTTCATGCTATTTGCTATCATCAGAGAAACTGATTAATTTTTAAATTTTGTATTTATATGTGGTTGCGTATATCAGTGGTTTTATGGAATGTGTGATCGTGCATGTATGTATGTTTGTATGTCTGCGTATGTATGAGTGGCATTCCAACGACAATTTTTCATGCTACTACCATAAAAACACCAATATTTATATCAAACTACAACTTGAACAATTTTACTTTTCTTTCTGAGTTCTGTCTTCATAGAAAATATTGATCGCTCAAAAGAAGAAGCCAGGTCAAATAAAGGATTAAGCTTTGTCAGATCATCTCCAATTGAACGAAAGAAATAAGAATATTCATTTCTTGGAGATTTCAATGGTAATAAATAGGAGGTATTACTTTTGGAGCACCTCTCATCTAATTATAATTCTGCTTGTCGACTACCATAGTCCATTAGTTGGTACATACATTATGTTATGTCATGCCCTGACAGTACATCACAAATAATGAACTATTCCATTTTCAATCGTGTGGAAAGATATACATATCAGAGATGCTATTTGGCTTCAGTGTGGAAAAAGAAGGAAAGAAAGAAAGAAATGCCCTTCCGATGCCTTACAAATAATGGACTATTCTATTTTGATCGCGAGGAAAGACAAAGAAGATATATCAGAGATGCTATTTTGTTTCATTAAGAAAAAGAAAAAAGTGAGAACAAAGAAAGAGATGCTCTGCTAATACCTCATAAATAATGGACTGTTCCATTTTGGTTGCAAGGAAAGACAGAAAAGACATATCAGAGACACTGTTTGATATTCACTGGTACTACAAGTACTTATATATTTGACATACAAACAAGTGTCTGTAAAATGGTAAAGGGGAGATGGCATCTTGTCTAAAAATAACCAGTAAACAGCTCTTAGCTTCTGGAAAATAAATCATAAACTTAAAAACTTTTCCGTTGTATTTTATAGGTTGAACCAAAAAACAGTTCGATGTATTTTTATCCTCAATGTATTTGTCTTCAATGTATTTTTATCTATTTTCAATAATCTAATAGAATATCATATATATATATATATATATATATATATATATATATATATATATATATGTTATACATAATATGTATTAAATTAGAATAATATCTAATATATATATATTAAAACATAATATATTAATATATATGCACAAATATATATATATGTATGTATGTGTATATATATATATATATATATATGCATGTATCTGTACATATATATATATATATATATATATATATATATATATATATAAGTATCTGTATATATATATATATATGCAGATACATACATATATATATATATATATATATCTAATAGAATATCATATATATATATATATATGTTATACATAATATGTATTAGATTAGAATAATATCTAATATATATATTGTAAACATAATATATATGCACAAATATATATATGTATGTATGTATGTGTATATATATATATATGTATCTGTATATATACAGATATATATATATATATATATATATATATATATATATATATATATATATATATATATATATATATATATAAGTATCTGTATATATATATATATATATGTGTGTGTGTGTGTGTGTGTGTATTATATATACAAGACATATTTTAAAGGTTAAAGTAACAACCTTATGTTAATTGGATCAAAACAGATAAAGGAACTTCTATAGAAAAGAGAAAAATGATTACTTGGAATTTCTGTCTGAATTTTTGGGATGAGGAGTTATCATTATTTATATTCACACTAATATCCTCATCTTTGTTGTTATTATCACCTAATTGCCTTCTTACTGAATTTCTGGGATGAGGATTTATCATTATTTACATTCAGACTAATATCCTCATCTTTGTTGTTATTATCACCTGATTGCCTTCTTACTGAATTTCTGGGATGCAGAGTCATCATTATTTACATTTAGACTAATATCCTCATCTTTGTTGTTATTATCACCTGATTGCCTTCTGACTGAATTTCTGTGATGAGGAGTTATCATTATTTACATTCAGACTAATATCCTCATCTTTGTTGTTATTATCATAGTGTTTTCGTCGTTGGTCTCTCTGAACTTTTTCGAGTGTCTCTTTATCTATATAACCTTTTGGCAATTTTGAAATGAACTTTTGTTCACAATCCTCTGTACATGTCTAATTATATCTTGTCTTATCTATAATTACAGAATATATAGCAATGATTATTATATTCAACTACAGATGTTCTTTCTCCCAGAAACTGTAACTAAGGTCTGTTCACAATAGTTCTAGTATTAATCCCAAGTTAGTGCCCTGAGTGTTGAAGAAGCACAGATGTGTCTGAGCAGGTGTCTGCAACAGGAATTACTACAAATTGGAAAAAAAGAAAATTATCATTAGTATGTAGTCATTGATGATGTAAGAAGTTTCAAATTTGACATTTGTAAATAAAAACATGGTATATGTAACACACTAATAAGTCAGGGATTGCTTTGACACTATATTTATATTATGAACAGATCCCCCATTTCTGAAATGATAAAAATCAGTATTTTCCAATTGTGATGAATAGTGTGGCCAGAGGGAAGTTTAATAAATGCTAATCTGAAAAATATTATGGAAAAATGTTTTTTCTCTATTCTTCCCAATTGATTGAGTAATGGATATGTTTTTTTACAGCTTATCAACCCTTTGCAGGTTATTTAAAGCCATCAAATATCTTTCTTTTAAATGGTAAGAATTTTTTGGCAATAATAATTTACTGATACAAATCCCACTAATTAGCCCATAGCTGGGGAGAGAAGAGGTGGAGTCATAGCTTTTCCAAGGGTATTTGCACATAATTCACGAGTATAATGAAACAGACTGGAATTGGAACTCGGCTCTCTGATATCCATTACACCAACCACACAACAAAGCTTACAGCCCCTGGTATTCCTAAGTGGTCACCCATATAGGTATTGATCAGACTCACCATTGCTTAACTTTGGTGAGCATTTCAACATGATATGGCTGTAAGCCTATTTTTCACAGTTGGACCTGTTAATTGAAGTAGTACCTGATTTGACACTGTATTTATTATTATATTATGAACATGACCTTCCCTTCTAATATGATTAAAAAAAATTGTCTGTGTTGTAACCTAGGGAAGGTTACTGGATAGAATAATCACATGATGGTTGGTAATGAACGATAATACTTAGGACAAGAACAACATATATAAGATTCACCAGCAGTGTGTAGAAGTAGTAGTCAACTGCTAGAAGTGAGTCAAGTGAATTCCACAATGAATCTTCAACTGCAGACCAACATACAGTATTTACTACTATATTTATGTGAATGGGGACATACCTATATTGTCCATAGGTATGCTACAACAGTTTGATTCTGACAAAGGTCATATGTCAAGTAAGGTCAAGAGAATGTCAAGCTAAAAAATTAAAAGATTTTTTCTTTCTTTTTACAAGGGTACCAGTTAACTTAAGTAGTGCCCTTAAAGTAATATCATCATGACTCAAGTGTTATCCCCTAAATTAGCAAGACACTGGGTACAGAATCACTTTTTTCCTTGGGAGAGATTAAAAGAAATTCAAATTCTGACAAAAATTGAAATCAAATAACTGGCGTTTTACACTCTTTACATTGTTTGAACTATTGTCCTCATCTTTATTGTCATATTCATGACATTTCGGCTGTTATATGCTCTGGTCTTCTTCAGGCGATATACGTTGGAATTTCAAACCGAACTCTTTATTCCATTGTGAATATCACAGTGAAGATGAGGACAACAGTTCAAACAATATAAAGAATGCAAATAGTTATAATACCCTATCTCAGAAATATAGACTGAAATAACTCGTCACTCTGATCAATAGCTTGCAAATCGTGTGAAGAATTTCTAGGATCAGAAGCGACACTGTGTCTCTTGATGTTTTACAAGTCAAAGTGTCTGGCTATGAAGAGATTTTTAATCATAACTCTGACATTAAGGGATTGGCATAGAATATAAAAGAAATGTAAAAAAGTTGTTCACTTTTAAACTTTGTGTTTACAAAAGGATTTTATTGAACAATCAAGATCAGAGCAAAAGATTCATGGAAGGTATTTGAAAGCACATCAAAGGATGGTTTATATAGGTAAGAATCAAAACAGTTGAAAATGAACGACTACAAAAAGAAGTTTGTAATAATAATAATAATAATGATGATGATGATGATGATGATAATAATGTTGTTGCAATACCTACGGACGATAATGGTTATGTCCCCATTCATATAAATGCAGTATTAAATGCTGCATATCAGTCTGCAGTTACAGATTCATCTCCAGCTGTGCTGGTCAAACTCTCTGCCTCTAGGCACAGAAAATCCCCAGACAAGGCTATATTAAAGGGCAGAGTCTCGTCTCAGGAAACAGCTACCCGATTTCATTTTATACAGGGCCTGCAGAGAATTTTTTGCTGAGCCTATGGGCTCATATACCCCACATTAAATTTGGCCTTGTGCCACATCTGACTGCATCGGGCAGTTGGTAGATATCCTGTAGTTGAAGATTCATTGTAGAATTTGCTTGACTCACTTCTAGCAGTTGACTACTTCTTTCTGTGTGCCGCTGGCGAATCTTATATGTGTTCTTCTTGTTGTAAGTATTATCATTCATTACCAACCTTCATGTGATTATTCTATTCAGTAAACTTCCCTAGGTTACAACAAATAATAATAATAATAATAATAATCAGTTCTTCATTGCTTTATTATTCTTCAATGAAAAGGAGAAAAATATAATAATAATGGTGATGCTAATAGAGGTGTCTTGAATAAGGAAAGGCCAGAGGCTGCATTGCATATGTATTAGTAATGAAGGTATTCGACCACTTATTATTAAGTAAAGAAAAGTAAAGACAGACTCAGATCTGCTGTAGGTGTAATGATAATATTTTGCATTATTAAATGATGAGAGATGGAAAAGCTATAAATTTTACTATTGTATTAATGGTGGTGATGGTATTAGTCATGCCATTTTTATTATTAAGAGACTTTAGTGATAATGGAAGTGTGAGACCTATTTGCTGTTATTAAGTAAAGAGAAAGAAAATACAATCTGTAATACAGCCCAGTTAAAAGTCCTACTATGATTCATTATTGGTGGCCATAATCTTAACAGCATAAGATATAAATTTGACAGATGCAGAGAGGAAACTGCAAAAACTCTTACGGAAAATAGTGAAGGAAAGCAAGAAGAAAGAACTAAACATCAAATGCAAGAAGACAGAAATACAAATAAGAAATACCAAAATCTAACAAGTTTTTTTAGTTTATCCCAATCAAGGCAATAAAGCCACTGAGATGCAAAGGGTTATTGTGTGTTAGAGAATATAATAAGAATGTAGTATTAAGGAGAGAAGACAATAAAAGAACAAGAATTAAGAAGGGGGAACATAATGATTGACATTGCATTCTAATTTTCAAAGATCAAAATTGATTTGAAAGCAAAAAGCCAGAAGAGAGATCTCCGAGCAGGAAGTGTGAGAGAAGAAACTGTTAGCATAGAACTAACATTTACATCTAGCCATTTCAGCTGTAAAATGATGAGATCTTGCAACTAATCTAGTTGTATGCTTAAATTTATAAAGTCTAAGTATCAAAGAAGGAATCATATCAACCAAGCCTTTGTAAGGGAAACCACTGTTTGATCCAGTGTGCTTACACTTCTCAGCCACAAGGAACCTCAAGACAACCAACATTCTATTCCTTCATTTTGAGGAAAGAACACCCTCGAGGACACATGAAGTGGGGATAAAAGTGTTGGTTGGATCCAGTGATTTGACCCAAAGAGTTGTGAGTTCAATACCTGGCTACTGCAGTGAGGAACAAAAACTACGAGAGTTGAGTTTAAGGGAGATAATGAAGACACCCAGAAGAGGCATGGCACATGAAACTAGAACAATCTACCCTGGTGGACGAAATGATGGGCTCAGTTCAAAATTACAATCACCTGAAGAAGGCTGGTGTGTACAACAGTCGAAATATCGTGAGTATGGCAACAAAGATGAGGGCAGCACTCTGAACAATGTAAAGTGTGTAAATAAGAAACACCCTCCTCGCTTATTTTCTTGAAAGCTTATATATTTTTTAATTTTCTTTTTAATCAAGTTCACCCACAATCAAGGCAGTAAAGCCACTGAGACAAAAGGAGTTACTAGATGTGGAAGAGGTAGAAACAGAAATATTGCTCAAGAGAGAGAGAAAAAACAAAGAATAATCAGGAGGACAATAGATAGCAAATAGCATTGCATTTAAATTCTTGCAGATTAAATTTGGCTGGAAAGCATGCAAGTTGAAAGGACTCCCACATGTGAGAAAAGAAACATTTAGTATAGAGTTTGCAGTTATATCTAACCAGTTCGACTATAAATTGGTGAGACCTCATCACCAGTCTAGTACCATGCTTAAATTAAAAGTGTCTAGGCACCATATTGGACAGTTCATCCAAACAATTGCCATCAAATTATTTATAGAAAAGGCAAAGAGAGGCAACTGTAAAGTGGTGGGAAAGTGACTGAAGCTGAGATACCAATAATATAACTGATTCTTCTTTGGATTTTATTAAGGAACTCCAGATATATAGTAGGAGCACTGGACCATATGTGGCAGCAATATTCTAAGCATGAGCAAATGGTACACTTATAGATATGTATCATAAACTCTGGAGAGAAAAATCATCTAACACAACATAGTGAACAAACCTTTTTACCAGCTAATTGTTCCTAGTATGACAATTTAAATATCTGTGAAGATGCTCTGCTTCTAAGCTGCAGGTAGCAGCTTTTTTATGGCTTACCAAAACCTTTGTGGATTAAGATACAACATATTTTGTATTGTTGGACGTTGCTTACAATATTTGGTTTTCTGAAGTGGTCCCCACTGACTGGCCTCAATAGCTTAAGTCGGAGAGGATATCAAATTATTACAATAAAAATGTATTTTTAGCAAAACCACAAACCAAATGTGCATAAAAAGCCAGACTGAAACTGAAAATTGAAAAATAAATTAAGTTTTTAAGAGGAAAGATATCAGATAGAATGAGCTTGTGAGGTGTGAAAGTGTTTTTTGCCAGAAAATACCAGGAAAATAAAGAAAAAGTACAAATTAAAAAGTGATAAACAGAAACTGTCTATTAAAGAAACATTGAAACAGAAAATACAGTTAAATTCTCAAAGAATACAAAGATATAAAAAAGAAGCAAATTTTTCAAGTAAAATAAAATACTTCAAACAGATACCAAAGAAAGGAATTCGACTAAGTAAGAAAGAAAATGGCAAATTAAAGTAGAATTCTCAACAGATGATGAACTGAAGAAATTTTGGATAGAAATTTGCTATATATTTAGAGATTCTTGATAAAATACAAAGAAGAATCTGCAATGTTATTGGTTCTGAACTGGCATCTTGGCTTCAATCACTTTTCCACTGCTGTAATGTAGTATTCCCTGTGAATATTTTCATGCAATTGTTCAGATGAGCTTTCCTTTATAAATTTAAGAGCAGTACTAGATTGGCAGCAATGTCTCATCATTTTCTTGCTGTAATGACTGGATGGAACTGTAAGTTCTATGCTAATCGTTTCTTCTCTCACACTTCCCATGTGGAACTCTTCTTGCTTTCTAGTCAATTTTAAATCTAAATGCAATGTCAATTGTGATCTTCTGTCTTCTTAATTTCTATTTTTTTATTTTTTCTCTCCTTAATAAAGTTTTATTTTTCTCATATTCTTTCACACTCAGTAACCCCTTGCACCTTAGTGACTTTATTGCCTTATTTGGGGTGAAATGATTTAAAAAAACTAAAGTGATGAGAACATTTAAAATAAACAGTAACAAGTAGACTGTAATCAGTCAGTTAAGTGTCATACATGATATACGTTTGGGTGATCATGTATCTTTTCTGGCAGTAGGTTGCCATTTCTTTCTGCAGTAGATTGGTTGCCAACAAAAGCTAAAGAACTCAGTCTGTCCTGCTATTCAACCCATAGCTGGGGGAGAGGAGAGATTAATTCATATCTTTCTCAAAGGTATTTGTGCACAAGTGAATCTAACGAACTCAACTGGAATTCAAACTCGGCTCTCCGAGTTCTCACTCCAAGCCGATATACATTACACCACAACGTGCATTCAGAACATAATAAGGAATTGGAAAAACAACATGGAGAGGACACATGATAGTAAATATCTATGCAGATGTTACAATTGTTTATAGCTGCATTTCCAAAGATCTGGATGACCAAAATATAGCAGCTCATCTTTCATTTGGAGGAAAGACTGACTTTTAAAATTCAGTCCATCCAAAACCAAACTAGTAACCACCACTGTGCAGACCCCCTCACCTATCATGTTGGATAGAAGTGCCCTCAATGAGGCTCCTTGTTTTGAACATCTATTGGATCTCAACTAAAGCTCACCCCAGATGTATAAGATCTGTTGCTAAGAAGCTGGAAAAATCGTTTGTTCATTTACCACTCCAGTAAGTATCTAACAGACCCTGCTATACTCTATCTTGGCAAGAGCTAGATCAGACCAAAAATGGAGAATTGCTTCCATGTCTGAGTTGCCTGTTTTGATAGAGTTCAAAAGAGTCTACGCATCTTTGTGAGTCATGAATTATTTTCTACAGTACAACCCTTTTCCTACAGACCCTCTGTCACATGCCACTTGCTACTCTATCACTCTTTCCATGACATGTATTCTGACAAGCTTTATTCCTTTGTCCCACAAACTCTGATGGAACTGCCATGTCATAAACACATGGATAAATCAAGCTCATTTCTTTTGTATTCTGTTAATAAGAAGTAAGTTACAGCTTCTTCTCAAGTACAGCTGCTTTCTGGAACAGGCTCCCATCAGAATGTTTTCTCAATCACTAAGATTGTAAACTATTTGGCCGATTCAACTCAAGGGCTCAGAATTATCTTTCCTACATAACCTCATAAAATACACTTACATTCATTTATGCTCATACGACAGCATACAATCCCGATCAGTTCTTGGCAGTCCTGAATACGACCATCCATCCAAAGGAAGCACATTGGTTAGTCCAGCGAGCCCTACAAGGAGGATTGGCCGCATCTGGTCTGCCCATGAGATCCAAGTACCACTGTGCCACCCAGACGCTGAACTGGCTCCTCTCCTTCCCATCTGTTCCAAAAGACAGCATAGGGAGGCAGAGTGGAGTAATGGATAGTGGCATGGATTGAGGAATCGGAGAGCCAAGTTCAAATACCAGTTGAAGCCATTACATTCATTTATGTGCTAATACATTTGGGAAACGTATGAATTCTCTTCTCCTCCCAGCTATTTGTAAATAGCAAGACAGATTGGGTTCTATAGCCTTGGATGGCAACTGGTCTACCTCAGAAAGAAATAGCAAAAAATCTGCCTCGTCAGTCATGTATCAAAAGATACATGATCGCCTAAGTGTGTATCACACATGGCACATAACTGACTGATTGCATGACATTAGTATTAAATAAAAAAATATGGATTCCTCAAGTTGCTTAAATTGTTACTTAAATTTTTTTCACTTAGCTTTAATAAGCAGAAAAGAAAGACATTTCATTGTAAGTACACCATCCGAATATCTAAACTTACAGTAACTAATATTCTAAAACAGTCACTAAACAAGGTACTAACTAGGTTTGGTGCTGTTTATCTTGTTGCAGTGATCGTACAAGAACTGGTGTTTCAAACTGAAATACTGGTTCCAATCTACTTCAAAATAGAGTGGAAAATAAGAAACAAGAGGTGAGTTCCACAAGTGAGAAGTACAAGAAGGATGGTTATATATAGCCATATCAAATGTAAAATGATGAGACCTAACTGTCATGAAAATATTTATAGAAAAAGCCTGTGGAAGCTATGGTACAAAATGTTATATGATTGTGAATCTTGGTCTTCCTGAAATCAGTAGTCCATGAAATCATCCACAAGGTGAAGTAGAGGTCCAAAAATAATTGATTGAAAAATGCAAGAAAGGTTCCTGTAATATTGTCAGGATATACTCATCACATATTCTTGACTTAATTCCTTTTATCTAGGTTGGTTGGTTGGTTGGTCGGGTTTTATGGCATATCAACCAATGTGAGTCATTTAATGCCAAATTAAAGTATATATATATATATATATATACACACATATATATATACACATATATATATATATATATATATACATACACACACACACATATATATATATACACACACATACATACATAAACATATACCTATACATATATTAAATATACAGTATTATCAAACATATAGCTGGCAACATTATTTTTTCAAAAACACATAGCTGGCAACATCATTTTCTTCCCAAAAAACATATAGCTGGCAACATTATTGTTTCAAAAACGGATAGCTGGCAACATTATTTTTTCCCAAAAACGTATAGCTGGCATCATTATTTTTTCCAAAAAACGTATAGCTGGTAACATTATTTTTCCGAAACCATTATCTGAAGCCTTGTTGTTGGACGTAGTTTATTGACATACCCAGGACGCAGATGTAGTTTATCATCATACCCAGGACACAGATGTAGTTTATCGTCATACCCAAGATGCGGATGTAGTTTATCGTTATACCCAGGATGCGGATGTAGTTTATCATCATACCCAGGATGCGGATGTAGTTTGTCGTCATACCCAGGACGTGGATGTAGTTTGTCGTCATACCCAGGATGCAGATGTAGTTTATCGCCATACCCAGGACGCGGATGTAGTTTATCGTCATACCCAGGATGCTCCTTTTATCTAAGAAGTGGTGCTACACAGATATATATATATATAAATCATAGTCTTCACTTCCTACCATCTCCTCTTTCTTTCATTTAATGCAATTTATTAGTCATAACCATTTTAATAGTAATGCACTACCTCTACCTTGAGTGGCTTTTTGGGTGAACTTTTGAATGAGAAAAGAAAAATATCTATTTTTCTATTCAGTTCTTGTGCTTTTTCATTCATGTCTTGAAGCTGATGAGTCTTTCCTTTCTTTTTCATCTTTTTTTCTTTCTGGATTTTTTTTTCCTTCTTCTTTGAATTCTTTCATTTGTTTTTTTTGTTTTTTTCTTTGATTCTTTCTGAATGACCTCCTCCACGAAAGGACACATTTTTAACCTTTTCTTTTCAAAAGCCATGTAGAATTTGTAGGCACGACGCAGGTCTTACAATCTTAACTTTCCAATATTCCTACAAACTTTCATTTTTTTTTTTTTTTTTTACTCTAATCTTTCAGCTTGCTTCTTTGCATTTTATTTGCCGTATTCTTCCTGCACTTAGCTCAACTGTGCAGCATACGAACCCCAAATCATACACAATTGAAAAAAAAAAAGTATTCATGTATGTTTGTTTCGACTGAGATCAACGATCATTAATTCACATCAATACTCAAAGAATGAATTACAGTATTGATTTAGTAAAAAGAGGCAAAGACGAAAATACGGCAATGTAGCAATGTTTCTTTTTTCCCGATCTTAATTCGCATCTTATTTATCTTACAATCAAATTCTCTAGGTCAGGTTAAAATTTTGTAATCTGCTTTTCTTTCTTTATTTTCTGTTCTCATTTGTGATTTTACATTTGTGTCAAATGATTTTCCAAGCGTAATTTAGATATGGCACAAGGCCGAAAGTAAGGGGCACCCATTTAGGATTGAACTCACTACTCAGTAGTAATTGCTCTAGCGAGACAAGCTTGCTAACTATTACACCACCTCAAGGTACCCAATATATTGTTTATTTATATATTGACTCGGTTTTTTAAGACTTATCTACTCTTCATGTGTCATACTTTATAATGATATATCAGTCGTTCTTCATTTTTGTTTTTTTTATTGTTCTCTCCTCTTAGTGGCTTTATGACCTTGCTGGTGACAAAATGATTAAAAAAAATTGCTTTGTATATTTTCTTCTTTTATATCCCATGTTTCTACAAAACGTTGGCGATCATGGTCCTCCACAACTTGTTGTTCTAAGCAATATTTGAGTCTTTATCATCCCTCTTGTGTTCAGTGCTCAGATGAACTATATTACTTAGTTCCACCAGCTCTAACCTTCACAGCTAAAACCTGCCATGCTACATACATTAGAACAAACCACCTGTATTCGATTCATGAGTTGTAATTTCCACTTAAACAGTTTCTTCCCTTTTGGTATGAACTCGCAAGAGGATACTTCTCTGATTACTACAATCTTAACCTGTTCAAGTCTAGGTTTAACTGTTATCTTTCTCACATACCCCCATAAATGCTGCCTCATACTCTGTAACACTCTACCTAGAGTGGCTCTTAGGCTTTGTATACGGTGAAAATTATTGTAAAAAATGTGGAACGTCAACATCTTGAGTATCTGTCTATATTTCTGAGATGCAGTATTATGTACGTTATTTACATTATTTGGACTATTGTCCTCATCTTTGTTACCATATTTATTACAACGTTTTGGCTGTTGTATGCCCAGGCCTTCTTCAGGTGGTTGGAATGTCGAACTGAACCCTTTATTTCGCTCACTGGGGTAGAATGTTCTAGTTTCATGTGACATACACAGATGTCCTCAAGGACACATGGCACAGTGGATAAAGGTGTTGGTTAGATCCAGTGACAGGACCCAAAGAGTGTGAGTTCAATACCCGGTTAAGGCAATGGAAAAATTGCTGAGGGGAATTAACAGGAGATAACTAATAATTGACATCCATTAAACATGGCATGTGGAACTAGAACAGTCTACCCCAGTGAGCAAAATAAAGGTTTCAGTTCAGCATTCCAACCACTTAAAGAAGGCTGGAGCATACAACGGCTGAAATGTTGTAATAAATATGGCAACAAAGATGAGGACAATAGTGTCAACATCTTGATTATATCATTATTTATTGTTCTAGTTATAACTGTGTTGTAGTTTCGGCTAATCCTTGTCACCAAAATGTTGTAACCTAC
Source organism: Acanthosepion lycidas (assembly GCA_963932145.1). Lineage (NCBI taxonomy): Eukaryota > Metazoa > Mollusca > Cephalopoda > Sepiida > Sepiidae > Acanthosepion > Acanthosepion lycidas. Next base: position 61,624,550 of record OZ010597.1, on the reverse strand, counting down.
GAAAGGTTACTGAATAGAATAATCACACAAAGTTTGGTAATAAATGATAATTCTTAGGACAAGAACAACACATATAAGATTCACTAGCGGCGAGTAGAAGAAGTAGACAACTGATAGAAGTGTGTCAAGTGAATTCTACAATGATTATGATGAATTAAGGAATATTTTGTTATTTATTTAGAGCTGTCAGAAATTTTACAAGTGGAAGAATACAATTTTTTTTTTTAAAAGAAATAAAGGTGATACAAGTCTTACTAATTAACTGATAGCTGGTGCAGAACAGGTGGATTCATATCTAATCAGAATTTGATAAACAAAGAAGAAATTATAATGTGGATATAAAGTAGGGGATCAATTCTATATAACAATCAATATATAAACTGATCCCTCACTTTGTGACCAGTGTATTTTCTATACATTTATATTTCTGAGAATGTAAATAAATCTGAAAGACATGCCTGTGTAGCTAATCAGCATTTCATTGATTGATAGATTTTCTATGGCTTATCAAAATTTGCAAGTTATTTAAAGCCAGAACATATTTTTTATATTGTAAGAATTTTTTTGAAGCTAATAATGATTTACTGATAGAAGTTGTACTAATTAACTCATAGCTGGTGGCAGAAGAGGCAGTATCATATCTTTCTCCAGGTTATTTGCATACAAGTGAATATAACGAACCCAATGGGAATTTGAACTTGGCTCTTCAAATTCTTATTTTAAAAATTACACCACCTATGTATCTATACTTACAGCATCTAGTATTCTCAAGTGGCCACCTATCTAAGTAGTGACAAGGCCCAACATTGCTTAACTTGATCGTACAAGAACTGGTGTTTTGGTGTGATATGGCAAGTGATCAGATGAGCTATATTCTTCAGTTCCAACAGTTCACACCTTAGTTGCTTTGACCCATCATACCAACATCGACACAGTAGAATCATCTTTATTGCCAGGAGGTAGTTCCAGTCAGCTTTCCAAGAAGTGTTACTTGTAAGAGGATGCTTCACTGATTCTAACAATCTTAACCTCTTCAAGTCTAGCACCAACCATTATCTATCCTACCTATCCTGATAATCTGCATTTCATACTTCCTCTTCTTATGTCTGCATAAAACTTCATTCATTAATGGTCTATTTTGAGTGGTTCTTTAGGTTTGTTTTTGGTGAACAATAATATATTAAAAATAGACCTCTTTTTTCTTGCTTTTGCACTTTGACAGAATTTTCATTTGAAATTGTTACACAAATTGTTCTCTGTTGCCTCTCAGGCTTCTTTTGCTTCTCAAATAATAATAAAAAAACGATGATGGATATATCCATTTTCAGTAATGACATGTTTTGGCTATTAGAGTCAAAAACCTGAAATAGATTTTGCATCTGTATATTTAGTCTACACAATACTTTGTTTAAGAGTAGAAATTTTTGACTTTTCCTGATAGTTTTTATTTTTGCTCTTTATTTTTTATCATCTCCTCACTCCAATCATGACATCAGTGAATAGAAACAGGAGAGACAAGATGGAGGATAAACAAAATATAGAAGTCGAGTCAAAGGAAGAATTGAATTAAACAACAAAAAAAAAAAAAACTTCCTTATTTTGCTAAAGTCCGAAACTGCAAACTGTTAATTTGTGGGATGTGACAGTTGGACTTGCTTTTAAAGCATTTATCAAATTAACTTAAATGAAAAAACAAACAAACAGTAATGTTACTATATCAGTGCAGATCTCACAGACACATTCAGAGAAGATTTTTGAAGTAAAAATAAATGAGCTTACATAACAATTAAGGTTAAAATAAAAATAAATGAAACAACTTGAAAACCAGTATTGCATAGTTTTTTTTGTCTTTGTCGCAAGAAAAATTACATTTTATACTAACTAAGGAAACCATTTTAGCTGTTTGGTAGATTTTCCAACATGTGAACCCTTGTTAGGTTATTTAATGTTAAATTTTGGGCATGGTCCTCAGCAAGTATCAGCTATCCTCTACCATTACAAGACCCAGATCAGACCAAAAAGTGAGTACTGTTGCCATATATATAGGCAGGAGCTGTTCAGTATCGATAGAGACCAAAAGCATCACCAGTTCCTTGTGAATGACAAATTATTTGATTCTAAAGATAAATTATATTAGGTTGGTGCAAAAATAATTTCGTTTTCTCACAAAGTAATATATGTTAGAAAACGAAATTATTTTTGCACCAACCTAATATAATTTGGGATTAAAACTCAGCCCTGACCTCAATACACACACACACACACACACATATATATATATATATATACTAAGTATGATTGAAGAAATATTAAATAAACCCTCTCTAAACTCGACCATGTCTCTTAAACCATCCCTTATTACCCCCTCTGTTAGATTACAAAAACTTACACTACTCATCAAAAGTATGAATTTTCATTTCATTTCATTTTGTTTCATCTTTTGGAAGCACTATCTTGAAAAGGGCTCTGGTGAAATAAATTATTATAATGAAACCTTAAAGTGGTCTGTTTTTCTTTAATATATATATATATATATATATATATATATATATATATATACATTAAATAAAAACAGACCACTTTAAGGTTCCATAAATAATTTATTACATGGAACCTTAAACGGGTCAGTTTTTATTTAAATTATTTGCTCTGGACTTACATTGAGCTCTCTGGATTTTATCCTCCTTAGGTTTACCCATACGGATTACCTAGTTTTTCATAAACTATATATATATATATATATATATATATATATATAATTCATCATCAAAGATGCTGGAAAAATGGTAAGTTCCCTGGGCTGCTCCAGTAAGTACCTGACTCCTCCTGATATTCTCTACTTTTACAAGAACCAGATCAGGCCAAAAATGGTGTACTTGCTGCCATATATGAGCAGGAGCTGCCCAGTCTACACTTTCGATTCTTGATAGAGCACAAAGATGTCTCCATGTTCTTGTGACTGACAAATTATTTTCCCTGTCTCCCCCTCCCCACCTTTGTAGACTCAGTGAAATTGCAGGGTACGATGGATAAGTTGTCGTCTAAATTACACAAAAATGAAAATAAGACTGACATTTCATTTTGACAGATATATTTACCAAAATGACACAAAAAATATCTTGAAATACTAATGAGTAAATTTATTCAATAAAATCGCCATTGGCTTCAACCATGGCCTCCTTGCCTTCAGTTTATCCTTGGTATTACAAGGAGGTTTGTTAGTCTCTTGCTCAACTTCACGTCATACATAATCAAAGAGGTTGTAGTCTGGGGAGTTAGGTGGCCAGATGTAAGGTGTGATGTGGTCATAGAAATTATCTGACAGCTATGACTGGTTTTTCCTGCTTGTGTGGCATGCTGCAGAGTCCTGTTGCCAGACATAGGGTCTCCAGCAGCTACCCTCTTGGCGTAGGCAGCACTATCTCCTCAAAGCACTTGATGTAGGCTTCCATATTGACTCTGAGACCTTGTAGGAAGATGAATGGAAGCATAATGTTTCCATCACTAGTGATCACTCCAAACTCCATGATGGTGACTGGATATATCATACAATTCTTTCCAAATCCTCTGCAATTTCCTCAGATTGATGCCCAAACACACTGAAATGTTTGTATGGGAGATTCTGGTGTGAATGCCAAACAGTACAGCATGCCATTTACAAATTTCTGGCGGAGTGAATTGCCTCATAGTGCTCTCTTTCTCACAGACGGTGATCAACTGACCCTACTATAAATAAAATCAAAAACCAACAAGGTGCACGTGTGAAATTAAAATATTAAAATGGCAACAATTTACCCCTTGCACTGTGTATTTATCTCGACTTGTCTTAGTTGACACTATCCATTAATTTAGTTAGGATGGTTGATCCAAGAACATAGATCACTCTTTAAACTTTGACATGGTGTTATGGTTTGCAAGTTTGTCTCACTAGATAAATTATGACTAAATTGTGAGTTTGATCCTCACTGGGTGCCTCATGCTTAGAGACTTGTGCCACATCTAAGCTACACTTAGCTACTATCTATATGCAAACTACTGTCTTCCTTATTTACATTATTCGGACTATTGTCCTCATCTTTGTCATATTTATTACAACGTTTCGGCCGTTGTACACTGCGACCTTCTTCAGGTGGTTGGAATGAACCCTTTATTTCGCTCACTTGGGTAGACTGTTCTAGTTCCACATGCCATGTTTGCCATGTTTAATGGATGTCAGTTATCAGTTATCTCCTGTTAATTTTCCCTCTGAAAGTTCTCCACGGCCTTAACCGGGTATTGAACTCACACTCTTTGGGTCTTGTCACTGGATCTAACCAACACCTTTATCCACTGTGCCATGTGTCTGTCCTTGAGACAGATATTGTCCTCCTCTTTGTTGTTATCACAACGTTTCAAACGTTGTGTCCTCTGGCCTTCATCAGGTATATAACAATTCTGGTAACCACAAGAATTTCCAAACTGAACTCTTTATTTAATCTATGGATGTAGACTGTACTTCTTCTACTGTCAATCAGGGGAAATCACTTTTAAGCCAAGTGTAATTACCAATTAGGCTACAGTAAGCTACCAAAACAAAGGTTATATTTAGTGGATACCAGTTTGGGCAGACTTTACAATCTCTAGGCTGATAGGCATTACTTTCACTGTTTAAAAAATATAAAACAGGGATTTCTACTCAAACTCCCATTAAATATGATGTTTATAGTAATAAGAAATAATATTTGATTAAAAGAAATTGCTGCAAAAATTATATGCTGGTCTTGTGCTCCTGCTACATATATATATATATTTTTTTTTTTTTAAGTGTTTCACCCCCAAGCAAGGGTGGAAGCCACTAGGACGCAGAGGGTTACAGAAGATTTGAAGCAAGATCAGATAGGAGATATAGAGGAAAGGATGAGGAGAAGGATAGTGGATAGATCACTGGAGATGTCGATTGACATTACATTTGTATTATGGGATCCACCCTTTTCTGATATAAATGGACTCGTCCTGCTTCCATAAAATAGCCACAGTCAGTCAGAGAGGAGGAGGTAGAGGAACGAGTAGAGGAACAGGGTGGAGGAACAGAGTGGAAAGTACATAGACACTGTGATTGAGTTGACGGTAGAAGTCAGTTACAAGGACGCCCAACTCTAAGGAAGTTTACTTCGAGACTGTATATAGCGATCTTTGATTAATACTAACCGACGTTCCTGGATTTTACTAACAGCATTACCTTTTGTATTTTGTGTAAATACATTTAATTTCTTAGCTTAAATACTTGCGTTTGTCATTTATCGGAGACCGATTTTTCACGTGGAATCCACAACAATTTGAATAGTTGGAGATTATAACTCTCAGGGAAACTGGAATAGGGGAGGGAGTTCCACAGGCGAGAGGTGTGAGAAATGAAGCTATTGGAGTAGAAGAGACAGCTACATTTAGTAGTTTCGACAGTGAAAGGGTGAGAGCGGGATGCCAGCCTCGTAGGGCACTTGAATTCATGAAGTCTGGGAACCAGCGAATGCAGCTCCTCGGAGCAATTACCATGAAAGTATTTGTAAAAAAGACAGAGAGAGGCAATGGCGTGTCTGTGAGAGAGTGACTGTAGACAAGATACCAGAACAGGGCCAATTATATCAAATGCATATCCGCCTCTAGAGCTTATCAAGAACGCCGAGGCAAACAGAAGGGGTAGAGATACTTGATAAAATCCAAAGAAGAATCTGCAATGTTATTGCTCCTAATCTGGCTTCATTCACTTTCCCATTGCTGTAATGTATCTTTCCTGCACATTTTCTTGAAATGCATTCATGGAAATTTTTCTGATTAATTTTGCTCTATGGTATGTAGACTTTATGAATTTAAGTGCTCTACAAGATTGATAATAAGGTCTTATCAATTTATAGTTGACATAGCTAGATGTAACCGTAAGTTCTATGCTAACAGTTTCTTCTCTTGCACTTCTCACTTGTGGAACTTTCTTCTGGCTTCTTCTTTTCCAGTTAACTTTGATCTTGAAAAATTTAAACGCAATGTCAATTGTTAAGTACTACCTACTTGATACCTCATCTTTTATTGTTCTTGCTCCTTGATAATGTTTTTTGTTTTCTCACTCTTTCATACTCAGTAACACCTTGTGTCTTAGTGGCTTTATTGCCTTCCTTGAGGTGAAATGATTAATATATATATATATATATATATATATATATATTAGGACCTTGAATAAGTTCTCACAGATTTTTCATGAAAAGTAATGTTTTATTTAAAAAATTAAAAATTAGTAAGAAACGTTCCACTGAAAGTATTGCCCATTGCTAGCCACTACTTTTTCCCATCTTTCTGGCAGCATTTGAATTCCATATCAGAAAAACTACTCATCTTTTGAGGCTAGCCATAAGTCAACCCATTTTTTGCTATCTTCATATGAATGAAAGTGCTGCTCAGCCAGGCCATGTGCCATTGATTGAAACAAGTGATAATCGGACTGGGCAATGTCTGGTGAATACAGCAGGTAGGGTAGGACTTCCCATTTAAGCATTTTGAAGTAGGTTTTTACCTGTTTTGCAACATGTGACCTAGCTTTGTCATGTTGCAAAATCTCTTAGCCGTGTCTTTGCTCATATGGCAGCCATTTTTTCTTCAATGCTAGGCTCAAATGCATCATTGTAGTTGATAGTGATCTCTTGTGATGGTTTTGGTCAGTTTGAGCAGCTCATAATAAACTACACCCAGCTGATCCTGCCATATGCAGAGCAGAAGCCATGGATATTCAACCTTGCTACCAATGTTGATGCATCAGGCGTACCCCACAATCTTCTACGCTTAGCCTTATCGTAATGTATCCACTTTTCATCACTGATCACAATATGATGCAAAAAACCTTTCCCTTTCTGCCATTGAAGCAGCTGTTCACACATGACAAGATGCCATTCAAAGTCTGTTGGCTTCAACTCGTGCAGCACCCAATGTCGTTGCTTTTGAATCATTCCTAATGATTTCAAGCATTTCGAAACTATTGTGTGATAATGATTCTGCAAGTTCAGGACTTGAGTTTTCCTAAAGTAATGCCTCAAATTCTTTATCTTCAAACATTTTTTGGTGTGCTAGAGCATTCTTTATTATCAACATCAAAATTCTTATTTTTGAAGCATCTAAACCAATCTCTGCATGTAGTTTCTATCAGAGCATGGTCACCATAAGTCTCAACAAGAATTCTGTGTGCTGCAACTGCAGATTTCTTTGGAATAAAGTAGTGCAGTAAAATTTGCCACAAATACACTTTCTTGGGAACAAAATCTGACTTTTTTAACGTTGTGAAATACAAATTGACATACATTCAATTTCAAGCTTGCTTATAGTACTTCCTTATTGATGCATTACCATCTGTAACTACATGCATGCAGTGCTGGAAAACAGCAAGAAATTATTCATGGTTGTAATATATATATATATATATATATAATATATAGATATACACATACATACATACATACATACATATATGTATATATATATATATAAAGAAATATAGTCTTAAGGTGTGCTATATTTATGGAATAAAGTGCTCAATATCAGAGATAGAGCGTGTGTAAATAGAAAGTGAACATAGAAGTCAACACTTAGAGGCGACAGTCTGTTTCATGCTATATGCAATCGTCAAGCCATAATCATTGGCTTGACGATTGCATATAGCATGAAACAGACTGTCGCCTCTAAGTGTTGACTTCTATGTTCACTTTATATTTATATATATATATATATATATATATATATATATATATATATATATATGTAAATTCATGAATCATTCAGACAAAAAAAACAAATAATGTTAATGTATTTTGTATGAATGATTCATGAAATTATAAATTATAATTGCACCTATAAGTGAAATTAATATATATATATATATATATATATATATATATATATATATATATATATATATATATATATAATATATAATATATATAATATATTTTCTGTTTATACATTATTTTTACAGATACAATTTATTTTGGTAAATGCTCTGTTTTTAATTAAACAGTATTAATTACATTTACTGGCCTGAATACTTAATACAGTTTAATTAAAAACAGAGCATTTAAAATAACATATTAACAGAAAATTTTTTTAAATAATTGTCAGACTTAATACATTTCATTATATATATATATATATATATATATATATATATATATATGTGTGTGTGTGTGTGTGTGTTAATATATATGTACCTCTGTTAACATATATGTATGTGATTTATACATTTTATAATATGTTGTAATTGTTTACATTAAGGTATGACTCTTGAGCCGATATGATCATTCAGGAAAAAAAACGCCAAAGATTTCTTGTTTAAAAACATTAATCCGGACTTTGTTAACGAGATGCTTCTCTATAACTGAGTGGTATAGCACAACAGATCAAATAACAGTTCCGTATGGGACACATGGTCGATTCCTGTATTGGAACACATATTTTCTATGTAATTTCTTGAACATTCAGCCTGGTAAATGTAATTAGTAATGTTTAATTGAAAACAAAAAATTTACTTAAAAATAAATTGTATCTATTAAAATAATGTATAAACAGAAAATGTATTAAATAATTGTCTGACTTAATTCATTTCATATATATATATATATATATATATATATATATATATTATAATTATTTTCTATTTAAAAAAATATGCTCCCATTGCTACACAGGAATTACTATGTTTCAAAACAGAAATCATCTAAAATTTTAAATGTAATTATAAAATTAATTTTAAAATCCATTGCTCCATTCCATTCTCAAGCGATTTTTGGAATAACCTATTAAGAAATTTACTTCATTTATAAGCACAGACAATCTTAATATTTTAAATTGTTAAAGTTACAGAAAATTCAATCATTTTGAAAGGAGTGTTTGGGTTTTAATTTCCCTAGACAATTTACATATCCAATATAAGTTACTTTCAAAATATTGTTAAGTTAAGGTGAGGTAGGGTGCCTGCTCACAAACAATGATATCTGTTTTTCACCTTTTGGCTGGGTTTTTCAATGATAAAAAGTTTTTGACATTTAGCTAATTTATAATTTTATATGGAAAGATTTCTTGAAAGGGTTTTCTGAGTATGAGTAAGTCATATTTTTAATACATATAATATTAAGCTCTACTGTTTTGTATCGAGCACTGTTTTTTCAAAAATAAAAATAATTACTAAGAACACCAAATTGTAAATCTTACTGTTCTTCTTTATTATTTTAATACATATATATATATATATATATATATATATATTACAAAATGGACAAAGTCCGACAATTTATTTATTAAAGACATTTTTATGTTTAACATTCTTTTTATAGATACAAGTATTTAAGTAAATGCTCTGTTTATAATAAACAGTATTAAATAACATTTACTGGCCTGAATGTCCGAGAAATTTTCATAGAAAATATTTGTCCTTGGACAGGATTCAAACCTGCATCCTATACGGAACCGTCATTTACGCTGAAGTTTATTTAAATTCGACCTTGTCTACCGAACGATCCTTGGTTAGGCACGTCAGCGTAAATGACGGTTCCGTATAGGATGCAGGTTCAAATCCTGTCCAAGGACGAATATTTTCTATGAAAATTTCTCGGACATTCAGGCCGGTAAAAGTTATTTAATACTGTTTATTAATAACAGAGCATTTACTTAAATACTTGGATATATAAAAAGAACGTTAAACATAAAAATGTCTTTAATAAATATATATATATATATATATATATATATATATATATATAAAATAAATTAATTGATTTAAAATATGGTTTTGTTGCTACAGTTTTAACCATGTTTCAAAATTTCACTTGAGGATGAAATGGAACTAATGTCTTTAATTTAATTACAAAATTAAATTCGAAGCTTTTAGCTTCCATTTTTGAAACATGGTTAGAACTGTGTAGTGACAAAACCATATTTTAAATCAGTTAATTTATAATATTAATACCCTGTAAATTTACATTGAGCACTATTTTTTAAAAATAATAATATCTATAAGAACACCGGATTATATATCTTACTGTTCTTTCTTTTTATATATATATATATATATATATACATAAATATTTATATATATATATATATATATATATAGTATTTACATTATGCGGACCATTGTCCTCATCTTTGTTGCCATATTTGTCACAATATTTCGGCCGTTGTACGCTCCGGCCTTCTTCAGGTGGTTGGAATTTCGAACTGAACCCTTTATTTCGATCCCTGGGGTAGACTGTTCTTGTTCCACGTGCCATATTTGATGGATGTCAGTTATTTCCCTCTGAAAGTTCTCCACTGCCTTAACCAGGTATTGAACTCACACTCTTTGGGTTTGTCACTGGATCTAACCAACGCCTTTATCCACTGTGCCATGTGTCCTCAAGGACACATGGTACAGTGGATTAAGGCGTTGGTTAAACATATATTCTGTATTTTTTCTATTTAGTTTGCTCAGGCAATAAAATATGTTGTTAATCATATATAATTGTATGTATGTTCATTCTTACTCTCTTGTTTGAGGAAACTAATACGCATGCATTATCTCTCATTAAATATATTGCTTCAACAATTGGCAATCCCACAACAGCTGTATTGTCTTTTTTTCAAATCTTGAGTTATTTTCTATAAGGAATCAATCAGAGGCTATTAACAAAACTGAATTTTTTCTTTTTAAATGATTTCTTAACTTAAAAATAAATTTACTTTGTTTTAGTGGTATCAAGAACAAGATTATAACTCAGTCGTTAGACAGTATATATCTCACGGTTCAATTTTCTTGAGATTTAATTTATTATTGAAGTAAATTACCAGATATTAAATTTATTTCTGGAATTTTGTATATATATATATATATATATATATATATATATATATATATATATATATATATATATATGTGTGTGTGTGTGTGTGAAAAGTGTGTGTATATAAATATGAATAAATATATATATATATGTGTATAATTATTTATATATTATATGCGCGGTACTTATTAGAAAACGCTCAATATCAGAGATAGAGCTAACATATATATATATATTTTTATGTGAAAAGTGTGTGTATATAAATATAAATAAATATATGTATATGTATAATTATTTATATATTATATGCGCGGTACTTATTAGAAAGCGCTCAATATCAGAGATAGAGCTAACATATATGGTTGGATAGATGTGACCTTGTCAAGCTCACATCTATCCAACCATATATATATATTTTTATGTATACATATATATATATATGTATATATGTATATTGTTGTAACCTAGAAAAGGTTACTGAATGAGGAATAACCAAAATGGAGGTTGGAAATGAAATGGTAATGTCAACAAAATACAATACTCGCCAGCGGCATGAAGTAGGTAAACCACTGCTAGTGGTGGACTACTTAGACAGGATATTAACCCCACTTACAATAGTGTCTAACATGTTTATGAGTATTGGGATATACCCATTGGTGTTCATAGGTACAGTATATAACATATATATATATATATATATATATATATATATTACTGCTACCAGCAAGCAGAAATATTTCTTCTTGCGATGATGGCCATTTTGGGCAAAACTAGTTGAATCTAAATGAAATAATAATAAAAAAACTGAAAGAATATTAATCTACAACCCAGTGTGTCTGAAGATTTTAATTTTTTAATATTTTTTTTATTGTTCAAAATATATATATATATATATATATATATATATATATATATATATATATATATATATATGCGTGTGTGTGTGTGTGTGTATGTAACCACATAGAGTTATATATAACATATATAAATACACACACATATAATAATAATAATAATAATAATAATAATAATAATAATAATAATAATGTCTACTTGTTTCTGAGCACACCTATCTAATCGGGGAGCTGGCCAAGCACTGTTTGAAGGCTCCTGTTTGGTCACATTTTCCTTTGTTCAACACCCGCAAAACCCACCTGTCATTTATGCTACAACTATGCTGACTGATTGCAGATGCCAAAATCAACCAATAAATTAGTTTAATTATCTGTTTTAGCAGAACGTCTTCAGAATGTGTGTCACTGACATCTGAAGACACATTGAGATAGCAAAAGATGCCTTCCAAAAGCTGAATTCAAAATCTCCACCTATGGGTTAAATAGTTAAAATCCCCACCTATGGTTTAAATAATCCTGCCATTGGTTGACAAACAGTCCAGGAGAAGGAAAACTTTGAATTCAAACATCTATGGGTAAATATTAGGTCAGTATGTGTTCTGTAGCCTTGTTTGGCAGCATGTCTAGGAGAAGGACAATTCTGAATTTCAAAAATCTGTGTAAAGAGGATACTATGGGGCTAAAGAAAGGATCGTAGAATTTACATGGACTCGATGACGACGATAATGCTTGATCCCCATCTATCCATTGAAGTGAAATGGTTAAAAAAATCAATTAATATTTTTTGTTTAAGTTTTAGTACCTATTTTTCTACTAATGGAAACTATTTTTTTGATAACAGATGAAAATTAATTATATTTTAACATGATGTGTCAGCACATATTACATCGTCTTTTCTCTGAATATTATTGATAAAAGAATTAATGCTAGACTGGTAAAAAAAAAGTATGACTTAAAATATGTTTCACGAGTTTTAAAAGGCTAATTTATGCAGTAAAATTATGAGCAGTGTTATGGAGAAAGTTGCCATTCATGGCTCTTCACAGCTTTCTATTCTTTGTAGATTTAAATAAAGTTTGTCCCCATAATATCTCTTTCGGTCTCTGTTCTGCTCCTTGCTCGATATTTTTCCTTGCTTTTCTTACCTTCAACAGGGCCTGTGAGTGTCAAATTATCAAAGCCCTCTCTCTTCATTATTTGATTACTATTTTAAATTCCTAGTTGTGGGATGGGAATAAATGTTTTTCAATTCCTTTGTGAGTATGGGTAAATAAATTAAAGATACTTTAAACAAATAATCAATAAACGTTTAACAAAACATGTTTACACAAAAGAAAAGAGAAACAGTAACTTCATCATTTGAACACTTGAACATCATTTGATGTTTCTGAGGTACATTTTTTTGGCATCACCCTATGCAAGGCAGTAAAGCCACTAAGACACAACGGGTTACAGGGCATGAAAGAATTAGGAACAGAAACATTAATAATGAGAGGGAAAAGGAAAGAATAATCAGGAGGACAGTAGAGAGTGATTGACATTACATCTAATCTTTTGAAAATTAAAGTTGGCTGGAAATCATGGAGTCGGAAAAGAGTTTCACAAGCAAGAAGTGCCAGAAAAGAAACTGTTAACATAGAACTTATGGCTACATCTAACCAGCTCAACTGTGAATTGACGAGATCTCGACACCAGTCTAATACTACCCATAATTCCATAAAATCTAGATACCATAGCTTAAAGTGGGATTTATTTGTACAATGATACAAAATGTGGCACAAGGCCAAAATAGGGAATTGGGAAAAGGACAGTTTTTTTCTGTCTTAACTTTAAACTTAGCTAACCACAAACACTGATCCAAACATACCACAATATCCTGTGCACCAAAACAATGCATTCTTACTTACCTTTCTTACTACACCCACCATAATACCTCATTGTCTCTATGAAAATCCTAACTAGTCCCCATATGCACAATTCATTCTCTGGTGAGAAGGGGAATAAAACAACAATTTTAAAACTAGCCCCAATGAGTATTTACAATATGAATACAAAACTATTTACAAGAAAATAAACAAAATAATGTTAGTAATAACCCTCCCCCCAATCCTTAAATGTGGCAAAAACATCCATTAACTGGATGAAATCAATGCGGGACTTTAACAATATAAAACATTCATTCATCCCAAGCACTCACACAAACATACACTCATTCAGACACAACTACAAAAACACACACATGAAATGAAAGGCGCCCCACATCCACCAAAGAACTGACATCACTGACCACCTAACAAGGGAGAGGATGGGGAATTAAACTTAAATAAAAATAGGGGCAGAAATAAAAAGGGACCAACGAGCATACATACCCTAGCTAAGTTAACTGGAAAAAAATAGCTAAGAGCTGATCCAAACAATCATCATGAAAGTATTTATGAAAAAGACATGGAGAGGCAACCTTATGATGGTGGGAAAGTGACTGAAGGCAAGCTGTCAGATCAGGACTGATAATATTGCTGATTCTTTGAATTTTATCAAGGAGCTCAAGGTATATAGCAAGGACACACGGACATATGTGGCAGCGATATTCTAAGCATGGAATGATAGACTTATAAGGATGTAACATAGACTCTGAAGAGAAGAATTGTCTCGTGAAACACAGTGAACCAACTTTCTTAGAAGCTAATCTAGCAACAGATTCATTTTACTTCCTGTCAGCTGAAAACATTAATCCGAGAAGAAATAATGAGTCACTTTCCTGAAGGTTAGCATCAGCCATGCTGATGGAAGTCAGAGAGGGGAAAATTACATGCCACGTTTGTTTCTGGAGGTAGAAAAGGTATGTGTTGTCATTCATGTGATCAAAGGAATAATGTCTGAAATATTTACAAATCATGTCACCCATAAGTCTAAGGTGGAGGCAGTGATCCTTCATCCTTCTAAAATTCTTATCTTACAACAAAATATCATAGAACATAAAGTATTACACATTATTTAAATATTACACATTATTAAAATATTACACATTATTAAAATATTACACATTATTAAAACATTGCACATTATTACAAGTTAGTGTTAATCCAGTACTTTCTTTGCTTTTTCCTTTCATGCAATCCAAAACCTATTTAAAAGCTTAAATTTAATTTTCTAGACTTTAATTGATATATTCACTCACAATTCACTCTCTAATTACTTTCATGATTAAATCTTATCTATCCAATTAATACGGTGTTTTAAACACAATTATCACCGACAATCTTCATATCTCAGTAACATTCGTGTGCAACAAACATTAGTCATTCATTATTTTAATTATCGTTTAAGCAATATGTTCTTGCCAAGTTTGTCTTTGTTTTAAAATGTCATATCAGAAATTTGTCTCTTTAAAGCTATCATAATTTCATCCTCAATTTTTTTCACTACACATGTCATTACACGATATTTTATTTCTTCTGAGAAGAGGAATTCTGACTGAAATTCTTTTGAATAAGTCGACTGAGTCTGAGACATTTTTTCATCATTATCCTCATCACTCAACAAAATTTGACAATTTAACCATTTGACAAATATATATATATATATATATATATATATATATATATTTGTCAAATGGTTATATATATATATATATATATATATATATATATATATATATATATATATATATATATACATTTATATATTGAATAAAATAGGCAATCAGAAAATAGTATTTAGTCCTTGCCGATGCATTTTGTCATTTGACTTTATCTAGACAAGTGATGATAAACAAGAAGAAAATCTGTAGTTACAAGAAATTCAATTTTTTTTTAAATGACACCCCTGTGTAAGCCTTTTTTGGGGGATATTAGTAACTTTTTTCTTTTTTTTTTTTGACTAAAAAAAGAAAAAGTTACTAATAAGACTATTTCCCAATCATGTATTTCATTCAATTTTTTTTTTTCTGCAGATTTATTTTGAGAAATCTAACACACAAACACACTCACATACACAAAGACTGCCCCCCCCCACACACACATATATATATATATATATACATATATATATATATATATATATATATATATATATATATAACGACATCCACAGACAGACTGTTTCGCTGTTTCACAGCTCATCAGTGTGGTTAGACATCCGGTTGCCTCTAGCTCGGATCGAAACCCGACTGAATTGGTATCAGCCGGAGATTCTACCACTAAGCTGTCGGCGCACAGCAGGGAAGCAGGTGGATTTTTAGTGTATTTATTTTTAGAAACACACCCAGTGACTGACAGTGACACGATTCGCTATGCAAAGAGTCTCGCTATATATAAGCTATAATAGTCACTGTTTACAAACCCAAACCTACTCCCTAGAGAGCTCAACTGAAATTAATATGTATTTCAGGAGCCAATATATATATATATATATACACACAGACTTATATATATATAGACTTATATATAAGTCTATATATAACTGTAAACAAGAATGAATAGACATACAATGGATTTGAGGTTATGTAATAAACCATTGGCAAAAATTCTCCCATGGTGAGTGATCAGAGGTCAAAAGACTCTACACAGATTTTAAATGATATGGATACAGGAGCTGCTTCTGAAGTACGCTTTCAGGTACTCAATTTATAACACTATTGGGGTCTAATTTACATAATAAGAATGTATTTAGCTCTAAGATGAAATGATGATCCCTCTTCCTGTTGTGACCTCCTGATCCAGTTTTCCTCTCTACTGTTCACTCTTTTTAAAACTTATTCACTGTTCTCTTAGTGGTTCTTGAATGCATTTTGAAGATAGAAGCCAGAGTATGAATGTTGGTACCATTACTGAAGCCCTGAATGATCTTTTTCCTTTCACCATTGCTCAGCTGGGAAAACATATTGAGGCTGACACAAAATGATTTTAGCCTGTTCTCTCTCTAGCTGAATAACTTTTAAGTAAGTTTTTTGCAGTGATTCTTGTGGAAAATAATGTCAAGATGGCTAAATATCTTGTCTGAATACCTGGAAAAAGAAACTCACTTAGTTTAGTGCTTTTTTGATATTATGCATTTTGTGGGATTGACAATTATCTTGATTTGGACAATTTTGCTTTTATATATATATATATATATATATATATATATATATTAATTAATTAATGGATTAATTTTTAATCCCTCACAAGGAACACTTTTCTTTAATGAGATTCCTTGAATGCACAGTTTGATTGACATATTGCCGATTGATAATTAAATTTGAGGCATCTATTTCAAATATGATGTATCCACTATAATAACATTTCAAGGAATATATATATATATATATATATATATAAATATAAAAGTGAACATAGAAGTCAACACTTAGAGGCGACAGTCTGTTTCATGCTATATGCAATCGTCAAGCCACGTGTGCTGTTATTTTTCTCGGCTATTTATATATATACGGGTTAGTGGTGCATTGTGGGTATTCTATTATGGCGGTTATTTCACCGGAAGTCGTTTGTTTATCTATTTAGGTCAAATTATATTGCTTGTTTTTATTTTTGTTTCGTATTTTATTTATTTATTTATTTATTAACGTAGTAAAAATTTTTACTACGTTAATAAATAAATAAAATAAGAAACAAAAATAAAAACGTAGTAAAAATTTTTACTACGTTAATAAATAAATAAATAAATAAAATAAGAAACAAAAATAAAAACAAGCAATATAATTTGACCTAAATAGATAAACAAACGACTTCCGGTGAAATAACCGCCATAATAGAATACCCACAATGCACCACTAACCCGTATATATATAAATAGCCGAGAAAAATAACAGCACACGTGGCTTGACGATTGCATATAGCATGAAACAGACTGTCGCCTCTAAGTGTTGACTTCTATGTTCACTTTTATATTTACACACGCTCTATCTCTGATATTGAGCACTTTATTCCATAAATATAGCACACCTTAAGACTATATTTCTTTATATATATATATATATATATATATATATATATATATATATATACACAGTTCATCTATATAAACACACACACACACACATACATATATATATATATATATATATATATATGTATATGAAGAAATATAGTTTAAGGTGTGCTATATTTATGAGATAGAGTTCTCAATAACAGAGATAGAGTGTATGTAAATAAAAAAGTGAACATTGAAGTCAGCACTCAGAAGTGACAGGCTGTTTCATGCTAGACGCAATTGTCAGGCCATGACTATTATGGCCTGATGATTGTGTTTAGCATGAAACAGCCTGTTGCCACTGAGTGTTGACTTCAATGTTCACTTTTATATATATATATATATATAGATATACTAGCAGCATATCACTTGACTTAAAATATTTTTGCCCTTCCTTGCCTTTAAAGGAGGGCCCTTTGCCGTGCTGATGTTGCTACATGCCTTACTTCTTGCCTATCTCACACTGAGAATTTTTTCTAAGCTCTATACTAAACATTAAATCTATTACGAAAAAAGAACTAAACAAAATGAACACAAAACAATCAGCTTTAAAAAAGGACTCATAACTGGAAAAACCGAATGAAAAAAGAATGTTAACAACAAATACTTTTTCACACCCAACCCAGTTCTGCAGAATCAACGTTGAGTTTAAGCAAGCGAATGAGCCAATTGGAGTAAAGTGCCATGCAGATTTAAATTTTTCCCACTTGTGACAAATGCACCTATTGATTTTTTACATGCTAGCATGCTAGTTAACATTCGTGTCAGTCAGCTGTTGGCTCACACACTGGCCAATAGAATCTTCCTGCCTATTTGTGACAGCCAGCTATAGGCTCTCACTCTGGCCAGTAAAAAATAGCCGCAAACTACATGAAAAGTGCCATAGAAGCATGAAAAAATCGATTATTTCCACTATCGATGGGAGTTGGGAAATAGCAAAGTCAGTCTTGGCCTTGCCGCTAACTTGGAGCACGTGCATGTAAATTTTAGTGCAAATCCATTGAAAATTGCATCCATGCATTCATTACACACACACACACACATCCTGCCTTTTACATATATATATATATATATATATATATATATATATATACAATTCATCTACATAACCACATATTAACTATATAGATAAATTTCTATCACCAATATATATTAGCTTGGCATTCCATGTGCACTAAATATATCTGTGTCTTTGGCAAAGTCCTGACATTTCTTCCCATATAGACATCTAGTCCCTCTCAACCCATTTTTATACATCTAGCCAGATGCTAGGCAACTCTCATGAACATAATTCCCACAGCATTCTGTCCAATATTCACCAGTCATATACTGGATCCATATTTAATTGACTCTAAGAGGCTTGCGTCAACTTCTTCTTGTAATCCCTCTCAGGATCACAGGGGATCGGATGTGCGTATCAAGATGATTTGAGTGCTTTGGGAAATTTATAAAACCATAGCAGCTAATGTCAGGAAGTACATTCTGAGAACATTCTGGTAAGTAAAACGAAAGAAATTAGACAAATCACTTCTAAATGAAGTCAATGAACCTCTTATTTGGTTTATTTAATATTGGTCCTCGTATATGACAAGTGAATGCTGGAGAATCTCAGATGAAGAAGAGACCTCAGGCAATAGATATGTTGTTCTATAAAATGTCTTAACAGAGGATAGAAAATGTAGCAGCAAAATTTAAAGCTTCATTGGGATATCCAAAGATGCCTTCCAAAAGCTAAACAAAGTATGAAGAAAACAGAAATATCTTGTTAGAAACAAGAGATTACTGAACTATTATGTAATATTGAACCGCCTATATGGCAGTGAATGCTACACAGTCTTCTCAAAGATGAAAAAGAGATGTTAGGAAATAAAAATGTAGTTCTACAGAAGGATACTGAGCAGAATACATGAGCTACAGCAAAGTTTTAGAGAAAAGCTGAGGAAAGATGGCTTGGTGAATATGATACTCACAGGGCATATTGAAGGCAAGGGGGACAGAAAAAACCAGCGCATAACCTACTGAGCGAATATTTTTAAATGGATGGCAGAACAGAGATTAGGAGATCTAGCAAAACGACAAACTTTACTAAGGGTTACAAATGACAGGAAATCGTGGAGAGCTATGAACGCCATGTTCTGAAAACATTCTAGTAAGTAGAACAGAGGGCAAAAAAAAAAATGACACTGACATTCAAAGTGAAATAGTGAATAGTGTCTTACTAAGCTAAGCAAAGTATTAAGAATCAGGAAAATCTTGTTAGAAACAAAGTAAAATTTATTGAACTGCGTAAATGGATCATAGTACAGATATTAGGAGTTATAGCGAAAAGGCAAACTGTACAAAGGGGTAAAAAGGACAAGAAATTGTGGAGGGCTATGATTGCCCCATTCTAAGAAGATTCTGTTAAGTAAAGCACAAAAATTAGACAAGTTACTTCTAAATGCAGTCTATGAACGACTTGCTTTGTAAATAAAGAAGTAGGTGTGTCTCTTTAGTACTGCGTAAGGAGCAAAAATATGCAACTTAAAAAATGAAATTTTCTGTAGCCAAGAATTAGCTTACCTTGTCATCATAAAAGGAACCAATTGTGTTTTCGTTATATAAACAATTTTTATACTAAATACTAAACTTCTTCAATACAATTCTTGAGAGCCACTTCAGGTAGAGGCTTACTGTCAAAATGGCTATATTGAATGTAGTGTGTGATATGAATGAATAAGGTGATGGTAAAATGTGAGGATAAGAAAGATAGATAATGATTGTCCCTTGATTTGAAGAGACTACGTTTGTTGTATCCAGTTTGTTCCACAGAGTAGCAGTTCTTAGAAAAAAAAAGTTTTTTGATTTGAACTTTAAATTTACATTAGGAATACAGGGAAAATGAGGGTGACTCAATTCTATGGAAGTAGCATGGTATGGCCTATAAGTAAAAGTCTGAACTGGGGAAAGGAAATGAAGCTCAGCTGAATATTTAGCATGGAGATCAGCTTGAAATGTTGCATCTGAGAGAAAGAGCTTTCAGTGTGGAGAATAAATCTTCTCCCACAAGACTGCAGAAACTATTCTGAACTCTATGAAGGCTGAAAAGTGAGGATCTTTCAGATCCAGTCCAGGTATGGCAGCAATACTCCATTCTTGTAAGGATAAAGCATAGACAATAGAATGGTGTGATAGAATCAGCAGACCATTATCCTAATAGACACCTACACCCACACACATACATACATATATATATAACAGGAGTTGGTAATATTGTCGTTTTCTTACATAGTAACATATGTGAGAAAACGACGTTATTTTTGCACCAACCTAATATTATTAAGCTCTCAAAGTACTTTCTGCTTAAAGCATTATGTTCTTTTTTTTAATTAAGATAGCATTAGTAAAATCAAATTGGTGGCCAGTTTTGTTTCTGTGTATTACAAGGGAGTTTGAATGTTAGTCTAAACATCTCTCTCTTTTGTGCTTACAGATATGGGCTGATAGATTGTATGATTGCATATGTGTTGAAAAAGAAGAAAGAAATTCTGCTATTTTTACTTTTGTGTTGTTTGATTTTCATAGGTTAATCAGGTTTCACATAAATTCAACTTGTTAAACGAACGTTAATATAATTTATGGCATTCCGAATTAAAGGAGAGACGATGCTTTCATCCAAAGTTCTAAGAAATTAACAGATTCCAAGCCTTACTGAAAAGCCACAAATATTGCATTATGTATGTGAGCGCATAATAATTCTAGTTTGTCAGTGCGGGATTAAGATGATGATGTATATTCATAAGTGTGTGCGTGTGTGTATATCTGGTAGACATTCTGCTTGGCAGTTTTTCGCACATTGATTTGGCAAATTTTTACGTAAATACCGTTTGTTTTTTGTAAACATACATTAGATTCTTTAAGAATGGATCCAAGAAAGGTTGGTGATGTAATATAATTTTTTGATGTGCATTTATAGTTGTTAAAACATTTATTAGCAATTTATTGAAGTACTTTCAATGTAAAGAATAATAATTTTTTTTTAATTAGGGTGGAATTTGTAAAAAAAAGTTATGAGTTTTTATCTTATTCTTCTATTAGATTCCAATCCATAGTTGATCTCTATTTGATACCATTTTCATATATATATATATATATATATATATATATATATTAGTAGTAATAATTTTATAAGTATAAGAAATACTCATCCGGAAAACCTTCGGTGTCTCGATTTGCGAATAATCAAATTACTACCAAAGGGAAAAAAAAGGTATAAAAAAAGAAAGAACAAAGAACATGTATGTTAGCTGAAATTAATCGTGTAGCGCGCAAATCCAAAGTCCAAAGAAATAAACCCTGATACAAGTCAGCAAAATAGCTAAATAAAGTGCCCAATGCATTAAGTAGAGCAGACCTAATTAAACCTAGAGAGTCAGACAAACCTTCCAAGGTTTCACCTAAGCAGATCGTTATGGAAGGCCAGCCTTCCCTGACGATCCACTTAGGTGAAACCTTGCTAGGTTTGTCTGGCTCTCTAGTTTTAACTGTATGTATATCTATCTATCTATCTATCTATCTATCTATCTATCTATCTATATATATATATATATATATATATATATATATATAAGGTATATTTAAGCAGCAACTATTAATCCAAACAAGCTTCATTAAAAAGAATTGACAAGGTTGGTCAGTTTAATTTTTTATTATATTTTTATAAAATATTTTTTTAAGAATAAAATTGATAAACAGTTATGGAAATTATTTAAGACTCTAACTGGCATTTTAAGGCTTACGACCATATCACATTGAAACACCGGTTCCAGTATTACTGAAGTTAAGCAATGCTGAACCTAGTCAATACCTAGATGGGTGACCACTTGAGATGGCCAGGTACTATTTTACTTTGATGTGTGGGTGGTGTAATGGATAGTTGCTAATCAGAGAGTTTCAATTCCTGTCAGTTTTGTTATATTCACTTATGAGAAAATACCCTCTCTCTTTCTCTCTCTCTCTCTCTCTCTCTATATATATATATATATATATAGGTGCAAAAGTAATGGTGCAAAAATAATGTCGTTTTCTCACATAGTAACATATGTGAGAAAACGACATTATTTTTGCACCAACCTAATATATATATATATATATATATATATATATATATATATATATATATATATATATATGGGGTATATATAAGCAGTAAGTATTAATCCAAACATTAAAAAGAACCCTCATGTTTAATCAGTTTAATTTTCAAATAAGGTGTCAAGTATTGTGCTTGAATCTGTGTCTGAAGTTCATATTTTGTTATTTTTGTTCAAGTTTTTTCAACTTTCACAGTCATTATCAAGAATTAATGTGATGGCTGTCGGGTAGTTAGAACTTCTTTGTCTACATCCTGGTATTCGTTGGGAAGCTGGATATTAGAAATCGGTTAGGGTGACATTATGTGTAATGGCTATTGTGAATGAGGCCACATGAAAAGATTGTGATTTATTTATTTCATTTTATTTATTATATTATTTACTTGTATTTTTTCTTGTACTCCTATAATACATAGTTTTTGTCACTATATGAGTGTCAGGATTCCAAACATTTAACAACAACAAGACATCTTTTAAAAAAGGTTATTTAGCTGAAGGAAAAGTAGAAGCAGAACATCAGTTAAAATAACATTTGCATATTTTCTTTGTATATTTTCTATTGTATATTTCTTTTCAAACTTATTCAATAGAAATTAATGATTTAATTTTCCTCACAGTGAAATTTCTTTTATAAAGTAATTAAGTGTTCTTAATGTGATGTGAAATGTGTGAACAGACTTACTTTATGATGGTCAGCCTAGTTCATAGACAATGGCTTAGTCAACAGCTACTGGTTAATCATTTCTATTGTGTGCATGGACAAGGCTTTATTTGGTGGCTGCTGGCTATAATCTCTTCTATTGTGTTTGTATTTGTAGGTGTGTGTATGCTTGTGGAGATGAAAATGGACTCTGAAATTGTTTTGAACTCCGAGAAGTAATATGCTTCTGTTTTTATATCCATAAGGAAGATCCAAACTCTAATTTCATGTAGAGGTGCAATCTTTTTGAACATAAGATTTTCATTAGTTAGAAAATAATTCCACACTGACTTTTGAAAATCTTTCTTGAATTTGTGGGAATGGTGAAGGTAGTTATTGTTATTATTTTCTAAATGGTCCAAAGATAATACATTGTAGGTCGACAACGGCATCCGTTAGTATTTTAGCAGTATTTGCCCTAGTAATTATTGTTTATCAAACAAACCATCTGATTGAATTTTATTGGTTGCAAAATATAGTTACTATAAGCCTTACATGCATTTGATGTCGGTGTGAAGATATCCCTTCTAACTCCTTAAAGTATTTTAAAAAGGGTTATGAATAATACATCATGGTTTAATATTAATTTTTTTTTTCTTTTTACCTGATCAGATATCCTTAGTTTTGTTGGTAAATTTGAAGTTGAACAAAAAAGGATGAATAGAGAAATAAATGAAGAAGATTACTCACTCTGTTTATGAAGAATGCCAAGAGAAACTAGAAAATAAACAGATGCCTTAACAGTCATATAAAAAAAAGCAGGCTGAGAGAGAGAATGAGATTGAACCGCAAAAAAATAATAGCAAAAACCATGTGGTATAAAGCATAATCAATTTAAGCCAAGGTAGAACCAGCAATTGCTGTCTTGCATTGCAAAGAAATATTGATGCTATGCAAAAGACATTATTATCACAAGGAAAAAAGCATACTATTACATTGATCTTAATACTTTTATTACAATATGATTATGATAACTTAGATAAGAACATATTGTGCAGATAAATATGAATGAAAATTCTTCTTCTATGTCCTTTGTTACTTCAGGACATCGGGGATCGTGGCTCTCCACAATTACCAGTCCTTTGTAGCTCTTAATAAATTTTATCTTTTTGCTATCTCTCTTAATCTGTCCTGCCAACCATTTACACAAGATCATTCTTCTTCTATATGACGTGTCCCTTTAGGATGTGAACGATCATGGCTCACCATAACTTCCTGTCCTTTGTAGCTCTTATTAAGGCTTATCTTTTTGTTATTTCTTCTAATCCCTGTTCTATCAACAATTTATACAAGCTTATTAGACTATGCACAGCTTTCCTCTAATCCTAATGCCTTTAATATGTCCTGTAAGTGTCATATTTTTCAAGCCTTCTTTCCTCGTTATGTGTGTTAACTCTCTCTTTCTGATCCTAAGTATAAGTATCCTTTTAGTTTCCATTTTTTTAAAACTTTGTTGTTGCTCACATGTTCAGACAATGGTATTAGGTTGGTGCAAAAATAATGTCGTTTTCTCACATATGTTACTATGTGAGAAAACGACATTATTTTTGCACCAACCTAATATCTCGGCATCCTTCTTTATTACCACACTCACACATATTGTATATTGCTGCTGGACACAAATAAGCTGATGAGCACTTATATATATATATATATATATATATATATATATATATATATATATATATATATATATATATCTTTATTGTTCGAGTTGTGGTGATTCGGCAGAGTGAGGGAGAATTATAGATTTTAGGATTGCACATACAGGATTTGACGGAGACAAATCTTCGGTAAAACTCTAGCCAGCCTCTATGCCAGACCAAGAATTG